>OY540849.1:0-1200000 GCA_961205895.1 Mythimna pallens
GAACTCTCAGCGAGCTAAATCTGAACATACTTAATAGAGGGGAAATTCCGACCTTCGACACTATCCGGGGAGGAAAGCGATACAGTAGTCACGTGGATATCACCGCTTGCTCCAATGATATCTTGGACATGATAGACGACTGGAGGGTTGACGAAGGACTCACGAGCTCGGATCACAACGGCATCACGTTCAAAATCTTCTTACAAAAATCAAAGGGCGTCAAAGTTGAACGAACTACCCGTAAATACAACACTAGAAAAGCGAACTGGACCAATTTTCATGAGAAACTTGGCCAGTTGAAAATTAAATTTAAATTCACCAAAACCGAAATAGAAAAAATTCACAACTTAGAGCAAATAGATATAGCAACAGAAAACCTCTACAAAGCAATAGATGAAGCATGTAAACAAACCATACCAACCATAAAAACTAAAGAAGAACTTACCTTGCCGTGGTGGTCCGAGAGACTCGCTGAGATGAAGAAGACCGTCGCCACCATGAAGCGTAGGATCCGCTGCGCCGCCCCAATCCGGAAGTCGAGGGTCATAGAAGAGTACCTGGAAAAGAAAAAAGAGTATGAGTTAGAAGTGGCCAAAGCTCAAACCGAGAGTTGGAAGGAATTCTGTGGGAGACAAGATAAGGAGGGGATCTGGGAGGGAATATATAGGGTAATAGGTAGGACACAGCGTAGAGAGGAGGACCTGCCTTTGGAGGGGAATGGTGATGTGCTGGATGCAAAAGGTTCCGTGAAGCTGCTAGCGGAAACATTTTACCCGGAAGACCTTACAGAATGCGACAGCGCACATCACCGATCCATTCGAGTTAAGGCCCCTCAAACGATGGCTGAGTTGAAAAATTCGATCGAGTCTTTCAATCCGAAAAAAGCACCAGGATCAGACGGCTTTACCGCAGACATCTGTTGTCACGCCGTGGGTAATGATCCGGAATTGTTCTTAAGGTTCCTTAACAAGTGCCTGGAATGTCACTGCTTCCCCACTGCCTGGAAGGAGGCAACCGTCGTGATTCTTAAAAAGCCTGGAAAAGCGAACTATACCAGCCCCAAATCATATAGGCCGATTGGGCTGTTGCCTATATTGGGGAAAATCTTGGAAAAGATGCTGGTGGCCCGCCTAAAGTTTCACCTTCTGCCGAACATGAGTACCCGTCAGTACGGATTCATGCCACAGAAAAGCACGGAGGATGCCCTCTACAATCTCATGCAGCATGTCCATAGGAAGCTCGGCCAAAAACGAATAGTGACACTCGTTTCTTTGGACATAGAGGGGGCATTTGATAGCGCGTGGTGGCCTGCAATAAGGATTCGACTGGCGGAAGAAAAGTGTCCTATTGATCTTAGGCGGGTCATCGACAGTTACCTCAGAGACCGCAAAGTCTCAATCAGATACGGTGGGGAGGTGTATAAAAAGGCAACCAATAAAGGCTGTGTACAGGGCTCGATTGGGGGCCCAACTTTTTGGAACCTGGTCCTAGACCCCCTCATAAAAGCAGCAGAGGCTAGGGGAACGTACATCCAGGCATTTGCGGATGACATCGTCCTGGTCTTCGACGGGGAGACTGCGCTGGAGATAGAAGCATGTGCCAATGCAGCTCTCAATCATGTTCTGGCGTGGGGTGTCGAGAACAAACTTAAATTTGCACCACATAAGACAGTTGCCATGGTAATAACCAAAAAATTGAAATACGACACACCACGCCTGAGTATGGGCGGGATCAGCATTAAAATGTCGAATGAAGTAAAGCTTCTGGGTGTAACGATCGACGAAAAACTAACCTTCAAAAAACACGTCTCACTTGCTTGTGGAAAGGCAATCGCGATCTACAAGCAGCTGTGTAGAGCTGCAAAGGTTAGTTGAGGGTTGCACCCAGAAGTGATACGGACGATGTATGTGGCGGTAATAGAGCCCATAATACTTTACGCTGCAAGCGTTTGGGCGCCGGCGGCTAAAAAGTTGGGCATCAGAAGACAACTTGGGGCCGTTCAGCGTGGAGTCGCTCAAAAGATGTGCAGGGCATATCGCACGGTCTCCCTGAACTCGGCACTGGTGCTGTCTGGATTACTCCCCCTCGACATTAGAGTTCGTGAGGCGGCATGTCTATATGAAGCCAAGAAGGGAGTGCCCCAGACATCACTGGGGGACAGGCAGGTCGAGCAAATGACCGCTGCAACAGATGACCCTCATCCTGAGGTACGCGACATCCTTAAGTTCGACAGCCTGGTAAACCAAGAACAGCTGGACAGGTGCAGTGTTGACGTCCGCATTTTTACGGACGGAAGCAAGATCGGAGGAGGGGTCGGCGCTTCACTGTCCATATGGAATGGTGAGGCTGAGACCAAAGCCCTCAAATTTGCCCTATCAAATTACTGCACGGTTTACCAGGCTGAACTCCTGGCAATTGCAAGGGCAACAAAGGAAGTAACCAAGCTTAAGGCGTCTTCCTTTGGAATTTTCAGCGACTCAATGGCGGCTCTACAAACATTAGCAAATCCCAGTTCACGCCACCCTCTTGCTGTAGAAGCTAGGAATAACATTAGATCCGCATCCCGCCAGAACAAGGTTGTAACCTTGTTCTGGATAAAAGCTCACGTGGGGCTACAGGGGAATGAAAGAGCCGACCAGTTAGCAAAGGAGGCCGCTAAAAATCCCAAAAGAAAACCAGATTATGACCAGTGTCCGGTCTCATACGTCAAGCGGAGCATACGTATGGCGACGCTTGACGAATGGAACCTTAGATACGTAACTGGTGACACGGCATCTGTTACGAAATAATTTTTCCCAGATGTCCGGACAGCCCATGGGATAATCCGAAAGATAGGAAAAAGTAGCTTGAACACGCAAATAATGACAGGGCACGGTGGATTCTCCGAGTACTTGAACCGTTTCAAGCTCAAGGAGAGTCCATCGTGTATTTGTGACCCAAGTGTAAGTGAAACGGTCCCGCACATACTGTTTGACTGCCCCCAATTCTACAGGCACCGCTTTAACGTCGAGCATGCGTTAAATACAAAAATAACATGCAATAATCTAAAAGATATTATAGAGAGTAAAAATTTTCTTTTTTTAATTTAAAGAGAAATTTTCTTAGATTACAGCAAATATATCGCTCAAATAGTAATTGCAAGAAACAAAACCGCATAAGTAAATATGCTATCATAATATAGTATAGTATATTAAGTTTAGCATAGCCGTAAAAGTTGTTTAATATATAAATGTAAGATAGGAATAAATAATTATAAGTATTTAAATAAGAATAAGTCTAGAATAATTATGATTAGATTAAGGTCTTCCGTTTTTGTAAAACTTCCCGTCTCCCTTCTGTCTTGTCCATTTGTTTGATGGAAATATATATATGTATAACATACAAGAAAATAAAATTAGGAATATATAGAATATGTGAAAAATAAGATAAAAATTGTAAAATAAACTGTAGAATTTAAGGAATCGAAAAGTGTAAAATGTGAAAATTAAAAACTGTTTACTACTCCCTTATTAATACCCCATAAATGAAAATAAAGAAAAATTGAAAACTATTTAGAGAGATTAGAAAGATAGCAGTAGTTGGGAACCCCACCCAAAAAAGAACAAAAGATGATGAATGCAAGAAAGACAAAGTATGAGGAATGAAAGTGCGAGAGGCATACATGCGAGAACTGGAGTGACAGAAAGTAAAACTAGCTAGCATACATAGCTAGCACAACTGAAATCAGCTGACTAGTTCGTCACTACCTAATCCACTAGGTACGCAATAATACACCGACAAACTAGTGTTTTAAAAGTGCAATTACTTACCAGCTACTGTATTCTTCAAAAAATTGACGTAAATAAGATGATAAACTTCCCATCACACTTAAAACAGGCTTTGGACTGTCAAGTAAGTGTAAGAATCGCAATTTTTTTCTTATTATTTTTAAACAATAGGTAGGTACTTAGATTAATATTAATTACGATAAATTACAGTGACTTGGCGTGTTTAAAAGTTAATCATCTTATTTACAACAATTGCATGTGCGGGCGGCGCTTTGACGACCGAGTGGCTGTTGCGCAGCGGCGGCATTGTTTGATAAGAATGGCAACAGTGTATGAACGGCGCCGGCGTTTTTCGAAATTATTGAATTGAATTCGGTGCGGTGCGGCAACAGATTATTAAGTCTACGGGATGGTTTTATGCCAATAAATCAATTCAAATTTATACGTCCATTTTTTTGTTTGAAAAAAAAAATACAAATGATTAATAATTTATCTTTACTATTGTAACTTATAAACACAAAACTACCTCTCATTAAAACCGTGGTAGATATTTTTATAGCACCTGCCTGGCTGGCTTTTTTTTTTATATAGATGGAGTCACTTAAGAGCATTACTCCAGAGCGGCGCGCTTCGATTTTAGGTAAATTTACTCACACTGCTTTACGGTTAGCGTGCACACAGCTGTCTGTATTGGAGTGCATTATAACCGCGTGTCGTACACCGCATTGATAATTTTGATACTTTGCCAACGTTTTTAGTAAGTATGAAATTGTCAGTATGAATCGTCTATTATATAGTAATTCTAAATAATTCACTGTAAATTAAATAAATAAGTTTTTAGAAAAATTATTATGCCATGTCTAAGAACGTAAATGTGTTCAATTACTAGGTCTAAAAAAAACAAAAATGCCCCATATTTGATCCTAAACTAACTTGTTTAATATCTCGAAAGATTGCTAAATATGACAGTTTTGAGTTTACTTTTCTTGAATGAAAACTTACAGCAATCGTGTTTTTTTATCGGCCATGCATTAATCAATGTTATATATTTTTTTTAAAGTAAAATTGTCGTAAGTTTATCATACAGGGTTTTACTACTATCTCGTATCTACGTAGACCATCGACCGCTAGTTTTAAAAACGGCTTGAATAAGAACTGTTCTAAGAATTCCCAATAATATGTTGTCAACATCTTATCTAGAAATTAAAGACATTATTGTTATATTGTCCATCGGAAATCATTGATTTAGACTTCCGCGTGGTTTTAACGGATGAATGCTCTTAAACATATGCTTAAGATTACTTTTATTATGCATAATTTGAATAATAATAATACGAAAAAAAGAACAACAACTTGTAAAGTCTGCACTTGGAATATTTTTGTATTTTTTATAGAAGTGTTTAAAGGAGTAGACTAAGCAATTCCAAAATAATAATACAATAAGTAATAATTAGAAGGAAGGAAATGTGTGTCCGACACAGGAGCACCACAACATCATCTTTCTGTCCCGTGTTATTTGGGGTCGGCGCAACATGTTTTTTTCTTCCATTCTGCCCTGTCACTCGTCATGCTGTCATTAGCTCCCTTTTCTTTCATATCACTCTTCATACAATCCATCCATCTTTTCTTTGGTCTCCCCCTCCCTCTCCATCCATCCACATGTAAACTCATAACTCTTTTAGTAACATACGCTTCATCCCTCCTCTTCACATGACCATACCAAAACAAACGATTCCCTTTCAATTTTTCAGTCACTGGCGCCACTTTCAAACTTCCCCTAATATACTTATTTCTCACTTTATCCATTCTCGTCACACCACACATCCATCTTAACATTCTCATCTCCGCTAGGTGCAATCTTTTTTCATCCGTCTTTTTCACAGCCCAACATTCTGATCCATACAGGTCTTATCACGGACTTGTAGATTTTACCCTTCAACTTGAGGGGCATCCGTGGGTCACAAGTTGTTCCCGTGACCTGTCGCCATTTCATCCATCCTGCGTTGATCCGATGTGTTACGTCCCGGTCTACCTCATCATCCCCATAGACGAGTGACCCGAGGTACCGAAAGTCGGAGCAGATCAGTATGGGCGTTTCAGCGAGAGCTAAAGGCACTGGATTGGAGAGACCGCCGAAATCGCAGAACAAGTATTCCGTTTTGGTTCTACTCAATTTCAGGCCAACACTCTCCAGTCTGTGCCACCACACCTCCAATCTGTTCTGGACCTCTAGGCCACTCTCGGCAACCAACACAATGTCATCGGCAAACAGTATACACCAGGGAGCCTCTTCCTGAATGTCCGGCGTCAGAGCGTCCATTATCATCAGGAAGAGATAAGGGCTGAGCGCCGACCCTTGATGTAAGCCGACAGCCACATTGAAGCTGCCAGTGGTGCCCACTGTAGACCGGACTTGGGTACTGCATCGACTGTACATCGCTCGGATTAACTGTACATACTTCCCAGGCACACCTTTCTCCTTAAGGGCCCACCACAGAACCTCACGAGGTACCCGGTCATATGCCTTTTCAAGGTCAACGAATACCATGTACAAGTTTTTATGCGCACCTCTGTATTTCTCGCACAGCTGGCGTATAGCAAAAATGGCATCCGCTGTACCCCGACCAGGCATAAAACCGAATTGGTTCTGTGAAATTTCACTCTCTGCTCTTATCCTCCTTTCAATAACTTTCTCCCAGGCTTTCATAGTATGTGACATTAGCTTTATTCCTCTATAATTATTGCATTCAAGCACATCACCCTTGTTTTTAAAGATGGGCACCAGGGAACTGTTGCACCACTCATCAGGTATGGCTTCTTCCCGCAACAACTTATTGAAGAACAAAGCTAACCACATCCATCCATCCACTCGCAGCAACTTCCACACTTCAACTGGTATTCCGTCTGGACAGGAGCACCACAACAGCAATGAAAAATATTGTAATCAAATAATAAAAAACTTTCAAACAACAGCGCGGACTACCAAATCTGCGGTAGAATGAAAATGAAAAAACATAAAAAAACCTAACCTAACCTAACCGCTTGGGAAGAGCAACACCGTGTCCTTGTGGGGGCGATCGGCGGCGGCGATCTCTTGCGCCGGGCCTTGGTACAGGCCATGGTCCGGACCAAGGAGGAGTGGCAAGCGGTTGCCTCCTTCTGCGAAGCAGTAATGTATGCAAAGGAGGCGGCCGATCGCGTAAGGAAACGGTCTTCACGCCCCAACCACCGCCGGGATTCCGATCCCGGTTTCCGGCCACCGTAGGCGTGGTCTTGCGGACGGCAAGCGATAGGTAGCTCGCCGGCCGACCGTCCGGTAACCGTCCAGACCGAGTCCAAGTCGTGGGTTTTTAGTCAGTAACCGCCCAAGAGCGGGGATATTATAAGATGATTTTCCCATCGAAAAAAAAAGTAGTTAGAACAAAATTTAAGTTATACGGACTCCGCTGTGTCTGGGACTGGGATCACTCTAGGACCGTGGAAGTTCTTGAGAGGCAAGGAAATGACATTGAGATAAGTTTAAATGGATGGGAGAAGATGTTACGTAACACTAATGTTACGTAAAAAAATATTTTCAAAGTCAATAACTATTTTATTGACGAAAATAAAATATAGTCAGAGCCGATACGTATCGTGACAGTGGCGCCACCAGGTATATATTGAATGGGATTATGTGAATGATTTACAATAGAAACAAGATGGAGTTAAAATGCCATTTTCACTTTAATGTTCTGTATTTGAGGTAAGTAAACGAGTTTATACAACAGCAGATATAACTTAAATTACTTTTTACTTAAATAATGATCTAGGTTTAATGTGCGGTAGTGGCCGGACCAGAGAGACACGTCATCCTTTAACCTGTAAAAAGAGAATAGATTTTAGGCTCACAGATGTTTGACAAAGGATATATGAGAAGTGCCAAATCGTTCACACTCGCAATTATAGTTTTGTGCTATAAACTATCACTTGTTATCATTAAGCACTAGTTCGTCAAAGTTTGACCCTATGTGTACAATGCGTTTCAAATAAGAATAGGATCGATTGCCATGTTGTGACGTCACGTCATACTGTCAAATCGATCCTATTCTTATTTGGAACGCATTGTAATGGTGTGTATATGCACTGACCGCTGGAGTCGGCGGTGGCGATCGCAATGTAGTCGGCGAGTATGTTGAGCGCATTTATCTTCGCCTGCACGATGCTCTCCAACAAGCTGGTGCCGTTACTGTCACATAACACGTACAAATATATTAATATAAGACTGCACTCAAGCTTTTGAATTTATTGCAAATCCTACAGTAATCATTGCGTGTTTTATGTTGTAGCAAACAAACGAATGATTACCATATCAGGCAATAAAGGTGCTGATCATTAAATTATCATAAATACATTTATTTATTTATATTATATACTTTAACATTACTCAATATTATAATTATCAAAGTTAGTGAGTATCACGACATTGGTGGAAAGTAATGCTGCAGCAAACTTAAGTATCGTCGATTTGACAATAGTATCGAATTGCCCCGCTGATCTCATGATCGCAAGCACGACTGCAGAGCGTGGGTCCTGGCTACCATTCCTGAGTCGAGCAAAATTAGACTTTTCGATTAGAGATTTCTTAATTGCTGCCTGGAATTTGGAAGTTGGTGGTGTAACAACCCCGTGAATCGGCAAGCTCGTGGATCCATTGCTTCTGCTCTTGATCTCTCGTCTGTCGTGTTGTATTGTTGTCCCATCGGACTATGACGGTAAAAAAACAGAGAGTGCACATGTGTTTGCGCATAACTTTCTGTACTATTATATCTCTTAGGTACTTTGCTAATCAGCATTAAGAATGGTCACTGTGACTGTAATTTGGACAACAGAATCATCATTAGTATCGGGCAATGTGTTTGAAGTAAGTAAATCCGAATAAAGTTGCTGAAACAGGACACCTATGAGACACTCACCCATGGTGGCCGAAGAGCAGGCCGAAGGTGGGCGCCGCATGTACCTCAAGCGCGCCGCACCACTGCCGACAATCACATCATCATCACTTCACGTCATCACTTTACTCAGAGAGGAAGGGTTATCAAGACATTGACACATGCCTAATATATTGCGTTGCGTAAATTCAAGTCTGTCTTGCATAAAGCATTATCACTAGAGTGAAAAGAGTGAAAAAAGAATTTTGTCCCTTTCACGTACTTTATGTGAGTGAAAGGGACAAAATTCTCATAAATAAATAAATAAATAAGTAAATAAATATTTATAATTTGTATATGTTCAAATATTCAGAATTGGTTTTTGTTGTCATATTTCTTTTTTATTGGTTGGCTTAACGTCGAATAAAATGTGAATAGATACGTTAGTTCATAACTCCTTTTATGTTTTTTGCATGCCGTGGCAGCCTTTAATTAAGGCTACACTATATAATGTAAGAATACTGAATCTTTAGCATGTATAATGGTGTATGCTTTGTTGGTTGTCCTAAAATAAATAAATATCACAATAGTGCATTTTGATGCTAATTTTGGCATTGCAGTCGAGGCGTAATAGACATTCGAGCATTATCTACCCAGTAAACTTATACTGTAATGATAATGCTCACGTTTGTCAACACACTTATTCAAAAAAATAAATAGAATATCGTTAACATTTTTAGTAATAAAATTACTGTAAGAAATAGCTCACGAATTCTCTTTCGTGTGCCAGTTTAAATTTTTTGTGGGGACTGACTGATGACCAGTCTGATCTAATCTATATCATCAATGGAATAGGTGAGAACTGGCGGCTACGCATTTCAACCCTAGTGCAAAAAAAACTATAGTGCTTAAAAGTGGTAGTGGTAGTGTACTGTCTGTCACTTACTTTAAATTAATAACAAGTTATTATGTTTATTTTTAAGCTAGACGAATGGCGCCAGGCCACTTCGGCATCTATAAATTGTCTTTCATACCTTCATGTAGGAGACGCAGGTCCTCACCGGACATGGTAAGTTCGGGAGGTTCCTGCACCGGATTCGTGCAGAAGAGACGCCCGGCACCCGGGCGTCTCTTCTGCATTACCATTGTGTGGACCGCCCGGAGGACACGGTGGAGCATATGGTAGAGGTGTGCCCCGCTTGGGCAGAGCACCGCCGTGTCCTCGTGGGGGCGATCGGTGGCAGCGATCTCTCGCGCCGGGCCTTGGTACAGGCCATGGTCCAGAGCGAGGAGAAGTGGCAGGCGGTCGCCTCCTTCTGCGAAGCAGTAATGCTAGCAAAGGAGGCGGCCGATCGCGTGAGGCAACGGCAACGGTCCTCACGCCCCAACCGCCGCCGGGATTCCGATCCCGATTTCCGGCTACCGTAGGCGCGGGCTTGCGGACGGCGAGCAATGGGTGGCTCGCCGTCCGAACGTCCGGTAACCGTCCGGACCGAGCCCAAGTCGTTGACGGCGCGTAGTGTACCACGCGCGCCTCAAGGAAATGTCAGCAACCTTAGGGGCCCAACAGGGTCGAAGCCTACTGGGGCCATGGGTGATGCGAAAGAGATCCCCGGGGCCCTGGAAAACAAATGGCAAAGAAGGAACAGGAGTGGATTTTTAGTTAGTAAAAGTCTGACACTATCTCGCGCTCCGCCCAAGAGCGGGGGATGTCATGAGATGATTTTCCCACCCGAAAAAAAAAAAAAAAAACTTTCATGTAGGAAAATTCAATAAAAACGAAAATTTTATCAGCCTAGGGTCATTTAGGAACAGTCACAGTAGGAAGCGGAGAAGTCAGTATTCAACTGTGTTAGTGTAGTTAAGTAGGTCTTGAAACATTCTTAATTTCAAGAACTTACCTACTCAATTCAGAAATTAGTGCTAAAACTGGGATTGGAGTGCAAACAAATGTTTCTAAAAATGGATATCACTGTCTAGTTAAAGGATTTTGAGGTAAGAGGCTTCAAAGTAGATGACATATTTGGTTACAATTATTTAGTGAATATTCAGTTGCGGTTACTAGAACTGACTAGTAACCGACGAAGATATAGGCTGAGGTAATAATACAGAAACAAAAAGTAAGGGAACTCACAAGCATCAGCAGCATAGCCAACAACAGCGCGGCACAAGATGAACGCAACATGACGAGTGGATGACGTGAGGATTGACACGCAGCAAGTGGTAGCAGTGTGGCAGCCTTGAACCAGCCGTGTGCAGCAGGGGAGCAGATGAATGCGGAGCGGGCCCGGTGTGCCCTTATATACTGGAAGCACATTACCATTTCAAAGAGTCTCGCGCTGAAAACACGACGCACAATACATCTGGCAGATCCTCCACAATCATCATAATACATCTGATTGAAGAAGGTATTGTTATTTGTACTTTCACACACTTACAAGGAAATAATCGTGAAATGACATCTTTGTGGCGCTGCTCACGACTTTGTATCGTATTGACGCAAGCAAATAACCACTTTTCTTCAACTATTGTAATAAGTGTTTTCTGATTGCATCACATTCAGTTCTGTGTGCCTGATTGCTACTCTCAAGAGACTCGTAGTAGCTCATACCTGGAGAGTAACATCACACCTGTCTTAGAGACCAACAATAATTGACTAAATTTTTGGACGGTGATGGTCTGGACAATCTCGAGTCTCAACGACTATCCATTGCTGGCCGTTCGCAAGCCTGCGCCTACGGTGGCTGAGAATCTAAAAGTCTTACCCTCACGCTTTCTGCCACCTCCTTTGCTCGCAAAGGACTTTACTTACTATTTCGTAACCCATTAATATACCCTTTTATTATATTTAAAAATACCCTTAAATGGAACCAGTAAAGTCAGTTTTACTTACTTTAATCTAAGTAAAAAGTACTGCAATATGGTATCACTTGTTTTGTGTATTCATCATCCCAAAATCAATTCTTCGGAGGCGACGTGAATACTGAATGTTGTTGTATTCAGAAGACAGTGAATATTAATTAATTGATAAATAATGAAAAATAAATAACATAAAAAACAACAAAATAACATAACATTGATGCAATTGTATCGCCTCTCATTTGGGGCTGGCATTGTGCCCAAATCCTGGAAACTTATCAACCCGTGCCCAAAAAGGGCAGTCGTGCCGATCCTGCCAACTATGCTATCGACCGATTTCAGTAAATCTGCAACTCATAGCACACCTGGAAGGTAACTACACTGGAGGGTAACAATCTCCTCAGTGACCGACAGTACGGGTTTTGCTGCAATCTATCTACTGTGGACCTGCTAGTTTATGCCACCCAATTGTAGGGCGTGGCCCTCGAAAAGAATGAGGAAGCGATTGCTGGCTTGAAGGTATGGAATGCATTTTGAGTCAGCTTCCAGCGTACGGCATTTCTCCTGGTCTGATTAACTGAGTAAAAAAATCCTAAGTGAACGGCCTCTTCGAGTTATTGTCGACGGCTGCTCATCAGAACCCATGGCGATTAATGCTGGAGTTCCTCAGAAGCCTGTTTTCTTTGCAACTCTCTTCCTGCTGCATATCAACGATCTGCTGATGTCCGGTATCTACTAGACTTTAATCTGCACCCATTTATTCTTATTACTACTACAACAAACACATAAGGAAACTTATTTATCTGTTCAAGGAATTGAGACATGCTGCTGATCCTGCAACCTGGTTCTTAGTTTACCAAAGCTTATATGCATCGATCCTCATGTATTGCATTCCTGTATGGTGAGCCACATATAAAAACCTTCTGCCTCAAGCAGAGCGTGCACAAAGGGCGATTCTTAAGGTTATGCATTTTAAGCGTAGAGATTACTGATCATGATCATCTGTACTCAGAATCCTAAGTCCTCATCGTGTGGCAACAGTTCGTTTTGCGTGTAGTCTTACGCCGACATTTCATGCTTCCACTAGACTCAAAAATCCTTCTTAGGCATTGAGGTTTTCCATTCAGTGACTCCCTACATTGCTGGATCGCTTTCACATGTCGTCAATTAATTATCTAAAGCGCTCGTATTTATAATAAGATTCACCACCTGATCAGTATTTATACAATAGTCAAACATACACTAAAAACTAAGTTATCTAATTGGTTGCAAAAACGGTCTTATAATTATACTTAATCTAACAATCATCCCATAATTATTTCCCAATACAACACAAGAGTCTATATAAAGCTATCTTAATTGTACCTAACATCCTATTTTTGATCATCTCCAAGGAGGAACTGGCTCCTCAGATACAAGTATTTATTTTACTTAGTTTAGGAGTCAAATGTTCATTTTATTTCCATTGATAAGTGTTTATACAACTAATATACTGCTCAAATAATTCAATACCGTTACTGTGTGTGTTAAATGTACAAAATAATGATTATTATTAGCTTCTTAAGTTGATGTTCAAACAGGATCTTGCTAGGTCGTCACATTAATTCTGTCCACAACTTCATTTGAAACATCATAGACTTAATTCTGATATTACAATCAATCAAGTTGTATTATTATATTTCGAAAACAATTGCAGAAGTAGTCACTTTAATAACTATTAAGAAATAGTTTTCAGGGATCACTCAGTTTGGTAGAATTGTTTGAAAGAGTGTGACCCTGGAACGTAAAAGGCAACTACAACTACAAACAGGTAGGTTTTAGTCTATAGTAGTCGAACACTCCCTTTCTATTCATCTAAAGTGGGAGGCATTATTTGTTGATTCTTATCTCAAGAAAAAGATCACCCAGCATGACTGATTACCTACACATTCAAATTGAACTGATTAAACGAGGAAACCTAAGTGTGGATCTTGCAATTTGGAAATTACACTAAAAGATAAAAAGAATATGAAAACAAGCATGAAAGTAAAATGTCTCATTTAATACAAATTGATAATTTGATTAATTATTTTTAAACTATAGCTAAATACACATTTCATATTATTATTATCTATAACCTAAATTAAGCTAACCTACTTATCTAAAGTAAACTATATCAGCATGTTTGGCGGCAGTGGGAGGAGGGAGTCGACGTGTTATTGAGTCAACCTGTTGAAAAAAAAACACAGATTTATGACTTGCTTTTAATAAAGTACACGTATGTACAAATATTATGTGTGAAGAGATACCCAACACTAGATCATAACCACTAGGTTATGATCGTAAGCTTATTACACCACCGAGCTAGTAGGAGGAGTAGCTGCTTCTAGAGACGCCATTCTTAACATTTTTCTTATAACGTATCGTATCACTGTTTAGCCTTTTTGTTAGGTCATCTAATGACATCTCCCGCTCTGGGGTGGAGACAGAGTGCGTATTAGACTGAACTGTGCAGTCTAATACATTGACACTTCGCGTGACCAAACCTTCGCGTGGCTTTTACTTCGGTCGGAGATTAAGCATTGCCATACAACGTGGCAATGCCGCCAGTCTTTTGGGCACACTTCCAGTCGACAGCGATGCGGAGGAATTTTTTGACGCCATATTTTAGATAGGAGTTATTGTGTATATATTATGTAATTTTAATTAGTTTAGTGTTTTTATTGTTCTTGTTATATCGTGTGTCTAATACATTGATTGATTGTCCTTTCCGACATCTACCGTGTACGGCCCTAGCGGGCATCAATCCTGATGGGCCCCCACGGTTTAGCTGACATTTCTTTGAGAGCATTACGCACCGTCGATAACTCGGTCTGGATTCTTACCGGACGGGTGGACGTAGAGATAATGGGTAGCTCGTTGCGCGTGCTCCCCCAAGCTGGGCACACCTGCACCGGCTGTTTACCCTTTAGTCAGTTTCTATACAACACAGATGATCTATAGCAACTGATAGCATTGAATGGCAATAATAGTGCGCTCATCGCACTTTTAGCATTACGGATTTTAAAAGGCCCTGCCATTTGTAGTCAATGACAGCAAGGATTTTTTCAGTGGATTATACGAAACGAGGTCATGTTACTGTAATTCTTCAAAAGGTATTCATATGAGGTTGTAGTTGATAGTGTTACGCAGGGTTCTATCATGAGATCTCTAGTGTGCGTGTGTACTGACCGGTGGCATTGCCGGTGACGGTGATGAAGTTGGCGAGCGTCCCGAGCGCGTCGATCTTGTGCTGCACGTGGTTCAGCAGCAGCGTCTGCGCCAGGCTGGTGCGGTTGGTGCTATAACCATACACATGACATGACAAATATGACAACTGATTTTATCTATTTTTAGCTGACTTCAAAAAAGAGTAGGTTTCAAGTTCAGCTGTATGTACTTTTTATGTATGTACACCGATTTCTCGGTCAATTATGGACTGATTTTGATTTTTATAATAATAGTGTACACTCCTGAATTGGTCCCATTGAAATATTATTGTCATGATCTGATAATGAACTTCGAAGATATGGAACGCAACTTCATAGATTGTATATTAGGGGATCATAGCTGAACTGTCATAACCAGTAAAATTGCTTTGTTTAAACGTGTAGTAGATGACTGACTGAAAAAAAGGGAACCTCTCCTACTTTTTCGGTCAGTCATCTACTACACGTATGTAAACATTGAACTGATCTGATGATGAAACCAGATGGAGTTCCGAGGCTCAACCGGAACTCCGTAATAAATCAATGTAAGTATCCTAATCGAGGCGATCGACTAAAGAGATTCAAAACGAATCAATCGTAACTTGGCTAGTCCTGCTGAGTATATGGTTTTAATTTCAACTCGATACTCCATGCGTTCCAAAGATAAAGGGTCTTAACAGATAAACAGACAGATAGACGGACAACAAAGTGATCCTATAATGATACCGTTTTTTTTCTTTTAATGTACGGAACCCGAGAAATCACTAAAAAGTGCAAAATAAAGTTATTTGTAATTTTTTTTTTTTTCGTTCGTAATTTCAATGTTTGTCAGAGCAGTTATAGTTTATTACCTACACTGGCTACACTGGCTGGAGAAGAATACTATAAGCTTTCTGATATGTTCGAGGCTACAGGTATAGCCATCAAAGTATTGTACAGATGACGTGGGAGAGTCAAGGTTACCGACATAGTTCGAAGAATCGCTAAGCTTAAGTGGCAGTGGGCAGGGTCCATTGCTCACAGAACAGATGGTCGATGAAGCCGAAAGGTGCTTCCATAAGGAGAACCGACGACCTGGTGAGGGTCGCGCGAATCTGGTGGATGTGACATGCGCCGGACTGGTGATAGTGGCGACACTTGGGGGAGCCCTATATTCAGCAGTGGATGTATTTTGGCTTAAATATTGATGATTATGATGATTTTAATGGTATATATACATGTATAGTACCGAAGGTAAAAAAAAAAATACAGGTAGGCAGGTTTATTAAAATATATATATATATATTAATTGTATTTTGATGTGGAAGAGCGGAGTCTCCTAATACAGGCATTACATACTTAAAAGGAGGCTCCAATCAACTACAAATGTAAACTATTTTGTTAAGAAATAAAGTTTTTTTTTTTTTGAAGGTACGTACCCGCCGAAGAGACTAATTAGGCCGAAGAGCGGCATGGAGTCCGCACTACCGCACCACTGTGGACATAAAACACGTCAGCACGCTGTGACTGCAGCAGCAACACATAACTAAAAATCGGGGAAATGCGAGTCGGGCTCGCGCACTGAGGGTTCCGTACAAACTTACCTATGAAAACAGTTCCTTCAATTTAGTTCAATTCCTGAATTGAGTTACGAAAATTTTTCCAAATCGCAAAAAAAGTTTTTTCTTTGTGACGTACCAACAAATTTACAGTTTACAGTTTTAATTTTTTTTCTATATTTGTGCTATGAGACCATGCTTCATGCCAAATTTTAGGATTCTAGGTCAACAGGAGCGAAAATAAAGCGGGCCAAGTTGGTGGCCCGCAACGTGTGGCTGGGGACTCTGAACGAAGAACCGTAGGGACGCCCCTACAAGGTGGTGCGGGAAAAAAACCGCTCCTGAGCTCCCCCACTCACGCAGAGTCTCCGGCCCCAAATTGTGGAGGGTGTGGTGAGTACTCTATTCTCTGTGGGAGGGGAACACTCTCCCCTGCTCATGGCTCCACCACCAGCGGTGTCTAACGCGGATCACGATGGCTGCGACGGCGACAATGCTCCAGAGGTGAACGAGGTAGAGATGAGTGTGGTGGTACGAAGGGTGAGTGCTAAGAATACCGCCCTAGGACCCGACTGCTTGCCTGGGAAAGTCTGGGTCCTGGCCATGGAGGCTCTCGGGTTTCGATTAAGAGAGCTCTTCAGCGCATGCATGGAGAGGGGCCAGTTCCCACTTCGCTGGAAGATGGAGAAACTGGTCCATATCGCGAAGCCAAGGCACCCAGTGGACTCTCTGCCCGCGTATCGGCCCATTGTGCTGCTCGACGAGGTGGGTAAGCTCTATGAAATAGTAATTGCAGACCGCCTCGTCGTATACCTAGCACGAGTTGGGCCGAACCCTGCGGACGGCCAGTTCGGCTTTCGCAGGGGACGCGATCATGCGCGTGCGAGCCCTACCGACAGGGGTGGCGGTGTCCCGGGGCAGGTGTGTCGTGACGGTGTCTTTGGACATCACCAATGCCTTCAACTCCCTGCCCTGGAGTAGCATTAGGAGGGCACTCCGGTACCACCGGGTGCCCGACTACCTCTGTCGTGTGATTGAGACCTACCTGTTGGACAGGTACATCATCTACCCTGATCACTAGGGAGAGTGAAAACGGCCAGAGATGTCGTGCGGTGTTCCGCAGGGATCGGTACTAGGACCGCCCTTGTGGAACATCGGGTATGAATACGGGCTGCGCGGCGACCTCCCTGACGGGGTCAGTGTGGTATGCTACGCAGACGACACGCTGGTCCTGGCGCAAGGAGAGTCGTACCAGGCGGCGGTTGAATTAGCGACATGCGGGGTTGCGATAGTCGTTGATAGGATCCAGCAGGACTCGAGGTGGCGCTGCACAAGTCCGGGGCCATGTGTTTTCATGGCCCTCGGAGCGCGCCGCTTCGGCGTTCCCAACTAACGGTAGGAGGAGTTCACATCGGCGACGGGTCGACGATGAAGTACCTCGGACTCGTCCTCGACAGCCGGTGGAATTTCGAGGAGTACTTCCGACGTCTGGCTCCCAAACTGAATCGGACTGCGGCTGCCCTCAAGCGGCTCCTGCCTAACCTCGGGGGTCTAGACGCCTTCTGCCGGAGGCTCTACCCAGGCATCGTCCGGTCCATGGCCTTTTATGGGGAGCCGGTGTGGGCGCCGTCACTGCAAAAGCGACCAGCGGTCCAGCTGGACGCGTGCCAGAGGTCATGGCCATACGGATGGTGCCCCCGCACCATGGTGGGCTAGTGGCTAACCGTGCGGTATGGGGATACCGCACGGTTTTCCGCGAAGCGGCGAGCCTCCTTGCTGGCCAGCCACCATGGGATCTGGAGGCAACAAGCCTTGCACGCGTGCACGATCTGTGCGTGGAGATGCAACGCCGGGGCGAAACTCCACTGCCGCGACAAGTCGCAGCATAGCGGAAAAAGTTCCAGCGGGATCTCATGGCGGAATGGCGACAGCGACTATCGCAACCCAGTGCTGGGCACGCCATAATTATGGCGGTAAGTGCCCTCTTTGAGTAGTGGCTGGAAAGGCAACATGCCTTACGCATGACGCAGGTCCTCACCGGAGTTCGGGAGGTTCCTGCACTGAATCCGTGCGGAAGAAACGCCCGGTCACCATTGCGTGGACCGCCCGGGGAACACGGTGGCGGTGTGCCCCGCTTGGGAAGAGCAACGCCGTGTCCTCGTGGGCGGCGATCTCTCGGGCCGGGCCTTGGTACCGGCCTTGGTCCGGAGCGAGGAGGAGTGGCAGGTGGTCGCCTCCTTCTGCGAAGCAGTACTGCTAGCAAAGGAGGCGGCCGATCGCGTGAGGCAACGGTCCTCATGCCCCATCCGCCGCCAGGAATTCGATCCTGATTTCCGGCCACCGTAGACGCGGGCTTGCAGACGGCGAACAATAGGTAGCTCGCCGTCTGATCGTCCGGTAACCGTCCGGGCCCAGTCCAAGTCGTCGACGGCGCGTACTGTTTCACGCGCGCCTCATAGACCAGCAAACCGTAGGGGCCCAGAAGGGTCGAAGCCTACCGGGGCCAAGGGTCTGACTCTGAAAGGAAGACTCGGCCCTGGTACGAAAGGCAACGAAGGAACAGGAGTGGGTTTTTAGTCAGTAAAAGTCTGACATTATCACGCGCTCCGCCTAAGAGCGGGGATGTCATAAAATGGTTTTCCCACCGAAAAAAATAAAAAAAGTTCAACGGGAAGTAGCCTATGAATTTTGATTCCTTTAAGAGTGTCAAAATACACGTTTTTTTGCGACATAAAAGGCCGTATCTTTTTTTTCGTTATTTCAGAAGTTTGATACTTTTACAGCTTCAAAGGACCGCAGACCGAAGAGGTATAGGTCTACATGTTCCTGAGATAAAAGGTCTTGACAGTCAGATAGACAGACGGACAGACGGACGGATGGACAACAAAGTGATCTCAAAAGAGTTCCATTTTTTCTTTTGAGGAACCCTAAAAATGAATAGATTTCTGGAATGATGTGTCAATAACTCAAACATTGATGGGTTCGTTAGTAAAGCGGGTCAAGATCAAGAAGCATGCACAGCGAGACTGTGAGGCGGACAATGTTCTATTCACAATATGTAAAGTAGACCGTGCTGCACCGTTGTTCTTACAAACGCAGGCTGTTGCGCTGCCTGTTGCGGGTTTAAATTCCGTATGGATCAATTTTATTTAACAAAATCTGTCTCATTATTTTAATAATGTCACATAAATTGCATATTTAAAATTACTGACACACACATAAATATACATTTTCAATAGAGGATGGTGTATACTCGTATCTACTTATACGGGATCAAGTATCATCGGTCACAAGTATCAACGAGACTCATGCAGTGCTAATAATCATTAAGTAAACTTAAACAACTATGTTAGTGACACAATGATAACAAAAAAAATAACATTCATACACAAATAAATTCACTTCTTCAGCAGTTGTCATGATCATGACAGCCTGGTCATGATCATGACTAGGATGCTGGTGTCTCGCTGTATCTCTGAGTTTAGGGAAAAAATAACCGAGACTGGAAACTGTTCCAAAATTCCTGGGAAAATCGAAACTTCTAACGACAGAAGGCAGGCTGGAATGTGACCCTAATAAAGGACAGTACACAACAGTAACTTCCATCAACGACTTCAATAATCTTGCCAGTGAAAACTGCTCTCTTTGAATATGGGGCGACATAGGAATATACCTAAACCATTGCTACAATGGTTATAGTCTATCGAGGGCATTTCTAAATGTTAATATCAGACTGAAACTCTATTCATCATCATTTTCATCTTCCTGTCCTTATCATAATATACTACTTGGGGTCAATAGAATACGTGTTTTCTTGCATTCCGTCCCATCACCCATTTACCTAAGTCGTCGACGGCGCGTAGTGCTCCACGCGCGCCTCAAGGAGATGTCAGCAACCGTAGGGGCCCAACAGGGTCGAAGCCTACTAGGGCCATGGGTGATGCGAAAGAGATCCCCGGGGCCCTGGAAAACAAATGGCAAAGAAGGAACAGGAGTGGGTTTTTAGTCAGTAAAAGTCTGACACTATCTCGCGCTCCGCCCAAGAGCGGGGGATGTCATGAGATGATTTTCCCAACCGAAAAAAAAAACTCCCATTACCTATGCTCTCACTGACTCCCTATCCTTGTTCTTTTTTATTTTGGTATTATTTTGACCTTTTACTTATGTAAAAAAAAATATGAAAAATAAGTATGGACTATTCCATACATATTTTCTTTATACTCTGATACTGTTAAAATAAAATGATGATAATATTGTTTTCTAGCCATTACTGTCCCGCTGCTAGGTTAAGACCTCCCCCGTATCGTTCTAGACGTTCTTCTCCCGCGCTGTCTCGAACCAGTCCTCGAGGTTTGTGTCTATTTTCTCTCCACCTCTTTCTGGGTCGTTATCGACTTTTAATTCAAGCCCATTAAAAAAATGAAAAGACCTCTCACCAATAATTTGTTTTTATATCATTTGTTCAGTCGTATTCTTCCCCTACCTTCATCTCAAGTTTGGGTCGGTACAGAAAAAGTTCCTCTTCCATTTTCTACAGTCAGTCGTGATGTTATCAAGCACCCTCTTTTCATTGAGCAGGTCATGTTGCGCACAATTCACTACTCTTTTATCGGATTTTCATTTCTCTTTAATACCATGTTTAACTTTCCCTGTCTAGATCCCCATGACTGGCGCCACTTTCAAGTCTCCTCTAATAGACCACTGTGTAGTAAGTCCACATATTGACCTCAACACGCTTATCTCGACTATATTAAAGTGCTCTATCATCCTTCTTCTTCGAAGTTTAACATTAAGGAAGCTACTTACGATCATCAGCAGCGCGGGGAGCAGCACCGCGACACACGAGTAGCGCCACATGACGAGTGCGAGTGTAGCAGTTGCGACTCAGTTGACTGGGACAGTGCGCACAGGCGAGTGTTGCTCGAATGCGGGGCGGCGGCGGCCAGACCGTATATAGCGCGCGCGCATTACCATTTCAATGAGACCAAAAATTACACACGAGGTCATAAAGCAAAAAAAAAGCAGTAAACCAGAATTCAATAAGCAGTAAATTAATAAATTATGTAGGTATGCTTATTCTTCTCAATCTTGAAAGACCTGTGAATGAGTATCATATCTAAGGAGATTAATTTTACATAAATTCTCTGGGTCTTTCATAACCCCTTGCGTATCTTGTCTACACTAATGTACTTAATAATGTCTGTATAGTGATACTTTTTATTCCTTGCCTCACTCTAGGAATACTCCTGTAGAGATCACGGGTGCGTTCAAAAATATAATTATAAACTTACATACATAAGACTGACACGGAACAACTATCTGTAGGCCATACAAAAATTTGTTCTGTGCGGGAATCGAACCCACGACACACAGCGTAGCAGCTAATCGCTCAACCCCTGCGCCAACCGTGTCGTCATCGTGTGACATCGAATTATGAAACTTTAGATCTCTTTTCGGACGTGCCGACTTGCCGTGCCATCGAAGTACGACTACGAATGTGATTTGCACAGATCATGATTGTGATCATTAACATTAAGTCTGAAATAAAACAAATACAACGTACCAGTTAGAATAACATTTATTGGAAAATAGTTTCTTACGATAAATAAACAAGAACAATGACACCTACAGTAGAGTACGTTTAGTTGACCAGGCAGTGCGTGTTCGGTGGTCCCGAGGGCTCAGGGGCTGCGGCAGGTTTGCATTAGGATCCTGTTACAAACAAACACAGATTCGTCACAAGCTTTTGACAGAGTACCGTATTAATATAACAAAATAGTAGTATGCATGAAACGTATGACATAGATAGATAACACACTAAAATTATAAAGGCGAAAGTTTGTATGTGTGTATATTTGTTACTTCTTCACGCTCGAACGGCAGAACGGATTTCGATAAAACTTGGCACACGGGTATCACAGTATCCTTTTTATTGCGGAACATATTCCCTTGCGTTTATTTTCTATTTTCACCCGGCGAAATCGCTTGCAGCTAGTGATGTGTGTGCACAGCACAGCAGCAGCTAGTACAAACTAAATACAAAATGGTGGTACCGAAGACGCCCTCTGTGACCTAATGGGGCACATACATGCTGAAATCAAAGCAAAGAATATAGTGCTTTTGTTATTATTGGACGTAGAAGGGGCCTTCGAGAACACATGGTGGCCTGCATTAAAAAACAGACGGTGGCCAAACAATGTCCCAAAAATTTACATGTACACTCTCGTCGCTTCTTACTTAAAAGACCGCCACGTCAAGGTCAACTACGCCAGAGCGACTAGTGAGAAGGGAACCAACAAAGGATAATAATAATAATAATAATGTCAGTCACACCGAGGGTGACTGGACTCGAGAGGTCGAGCGTGCGTGCGATCCAATACCACAAATGGGGGCAATCGACATCAGCCCCCAAGATGTAGCTCGTGCAGTCCGTCCGTTGCCAAACTGGAAATCTCCAGAGCCGGATGGGCTGCACAATTTCTGGATTAAGTGGTTTACAAGATCGCACGCTCGCTTGGCTTATCAGTTCCAGTCTGCCTTAGAGTCAGGGTCGCTACCCCAGTTCCTAACAACAGGAATAACCCACCTGCTCCATAAGTCAGGTAGTACTGCGGAGCCTATAAATTATAGATCGATCACGTATTTGCCGACGGTCTATAAAGTTCATACATCCATACTGAGAAGCAAAATTAATAGTCATATTGACAAAAATTTCATCATGTCACCTTCTCAGAATGGATGAAGGAACGGGTCCCGCGGTACTAAGGAGCTGCTCCTCATTGATATGACCATTAGCCAACAGGTTCGACGTTCCCGAAAGGATCTGTCGACATGTTGGATAGATTATAAGAAGGCCTATGACTCTGTTCCTCATACATGGCTCATGAGGGTGCTGGAATTGTATAAAATTGATACAACACTACGCACCTTCCTGATGTCGTGTATGAGGCAATGGAGTATAGTCCTCCGCTATCCAGGATGTCGACATACCCAGAGGAATAGCGAACCTGTAAGGATCGAGCGAGGTATATTCCAGGGAGATAGTTTGAGTCCACTTTGGTTTTGCCTAGCCTTGAATCCTCTAAGCACACTGCTGGAGAATTCAGGTCTAGGCTATCGGTTGAAGAGAGGTGGTCAGGTAATATCTCACCTACTTTACATTGATGACCTGAAACTTTTTGCCCCGAACAATCTGCAACTGATGGAGCTACTGAAGCTAACTGAAACCTTCAGTAGTGCCATCAGGATGGAGTTTGGTGTGGAAAAATGTGCGGTCATGCCTATAAAGCGAGGGGAGGTTGTGGAATCCGTGGGCACTCAACTCACGGATTCCATAAACCTGAGATCCCTCTCTCCAATCGAAACCTATAAGTATTTGGGTATGTCAGAAGCTCTAGGCATCAATATCACTGACATGAAGCAATCGTTGAAGGAGCGTTTCTTTGGACGCCTGAAGAAGGTATTCAATAGCCTTCTTTCAGGCGGAAACAAGGTGCGCGCCTTCAACGGTTGGGTCATGCCGGTATTGATGTACTCTTTCGGCGTACTCAAATGGACTCAAACGGAACTTAACGCCCTGGATACCGAATGCATCACCCACAATCGTCGGTGATGAGATTGTATATCCCGCGGAAGTGCGGAGGTCGAGGTTTTTTAAATGCTAAGACCCTACACAACCGCGAGGTATGCAGTCTCAGGGAATATTTCCTAGATGCCGACGTGGGCATGCATCGAGATGTAGTGGCAGTGGACAAAGGACTCACCCCGCTCGCCCTGGCTAATGAGAACTGGCGCAAATCGGTAGTGCTTGACACTAACGATCGCAGGGAAGTATGGCCGAGCAAGGAGCTTCACGGACGCTTTTTCCGGGCCCTTCACAGGCCCGATGTAGACCAATTGGCGTCCGTAGCCTGGCTGCGTTCCGGTGACCTCTTTGGGGAAACCGAAGGTTTTGTCTGTGCAATTATGGACGAAGTTATCATGACGAATAACTACCGGAGATTTATTGTGAAGGACGGCACGGTTGACATCTGTCGGGCATGCCACCGTCCGGGAGAATCAATTCGTCACATTATCTCTGGTTGTTCTCGTCTAGCTAACGGAGAGTACTTGCATAGACACAACCTTGTAGCCAGGATTATCCATCAGCAACTTGCTTTGAAATACTCTCTTCTGGAATTGGAAGTGCCGTACTACAGGTATGAGCCCGACCCAGTTCTTGATAATGGTCATATCAGTTTGTACTGGGATCGGTCCATCATCACTGACAGGACTATTGTAGCCAATAAGCCTGATATAGTGGTGGTGGACCGAAGCGAGAGGCGTGCAATGATTGTTGACATATCCGTCCCGCATGACGAGAACCTCGTGAAAGCCGAGAAAGATAAACAAATCAAGTATATTGGCTTGGCTCGCGAGGTTGTCGACATGTGGGATGTGGACTCTGCGATCATTGTGCCGATAGTCGTGTCAGGCAATGACTTAATAGCCAAGAGCCTCGACCAACACCTTAGGAGGCTCGCGATAGGCGGCTGGATCAAGGGCTTGATTCAGAAAGCGGTACTCCTGGACACGGCTCGCATTGTTAGGAGGTTCCTTTCTCTGGAGCCCTGACCGCCGGTAGCTTGGACCCTGCTCCCGATACCGGTGGGATGCTGTTTTTTATATTTTTAAATGTTTTTTTTTGTATGATTTTGTTTAAAAAAAAATATTTAAAAATGTAATTTATATGTGTTTACAAAGAATAAAGATATAAATAATATTCCACAACTGTCACACAACGTCGTCTAGTCCCAAGCTAAGCAGAGTTTGTGTTATGGGTACTAAACAACTGATAAACATACTTATATATTTCTAAATACATACATATATAGATAAAATACACCCAGACACAGAACAAGTGATCGTGCTCATCACACAAACATTTGTCCTGGGTGGGAATCGAACCCACGACCTCCGGCATAGCAGTCAGGGTCACTAACCACTAGACCAACTGGCCAGTCATGGATGCTGGATTCTTCCAGAGCTCAATTGCCGGTCCGACTTTTTGGAACCTGATCCTAAACTCACTTCTTCACAAATTGGCTAGTATTGGCAATATACCCCCATATTGCCAAGCTTTCGCAGACAACGTCGTCCTGGTTTTCTTGGACCATGAGACCGGTCCCCTGCAGCAAAAAGCCAATGAAAAGCTGGACATAGTGTCGAAGTAGGGCGAACGAGCGGTGTTAACGAAGAAGCTGAAATAAGACGTCCCGGTTCTGCACTTGTTGGGCACAAGGCTGGGCCTAGTCCAAGAGATCAAGCTGCTAGGTTTGATTATTGAACCCAAACTCACTTTTAATGCACATGTGGCCGCAACCTGTAAAAAGGCTACGGACATATACAAGCAACTCGCATGTGCAGTGAAAGTGACGTGGGGTCTCAATAGAGAGATAATCAGGACGATTTACGTGTCGGTGATAGAGCCCATCGTGATGTATGCAGCGAGTGCGTGGGCTCCGGAAGCTGAGAAACGGATGACAAGAAATCAGTTTGATTTGCTACAGCGGGGTTTTGTGCAGAAGATTTGCAAGGCATACCACACGGTGTCTCTAACATCGGCACTGGTTCTGTCAGGCCAACTCTCATTAGACCTTCGGGTAATTGAGGTAGAGACCCTCTACAAGATTAAGAAGGGCCATTCTCAAGAATTGCTACCACCGAACTACGAGCTGGAACGGATTATAACCTCGATGCCCGAGGTTCGCATAAGGAATAGGGAAGTTTTGAGAGTACTGTGTCGTCTAGCCGTGAATAAAGCTAGTGGACCAGATGGTATACCAGCAATAGTTCTCAAGGCATGTGCACCCGAGTTGTCTCCTGTATTGACGCGCTTGTATCGCCTCTCATTTAGGACTGGTACAGTGCCCAAATCCTGGAAGCTTGCCAATGTGCAACCCGTGCCCAAAAAGGGCAGGCGTGCCTATCCCGCCAACTATCGGCCGATTTCAGTAACCTCCATACTCTACAAGGTTATGGAGCGTGTATTGAACTCGCGCCTCATGGTATACCTGGAAGGTAACGATCTCCTCAGTGACTGACAATACGGGTTGCGCCACAATCGGTCTACTGGAGACCTACTAGTATATACCACTCACATGTGGGGCGAGGCCCTCGAGAAGAATGGAGAAGCAATTGCTGTCTCCTTAGACGTTTCGAAGGCCTTCGACAGGGTATGGCACGCCAGTCTTTTGAGTAAGCTTCCAGCGTACGGCATGTCCCCTGGTCTGATTAACTGGGTAAAAGACTTCCTGAGTGAACGGTCTCTCCGAGTTGTTGTCGATGGATGCTCATCAGAGCCCATGACCGCTAATGCCGGAGTTCCTCAGGGGTCAGATCTCTCTACAACTCTTTTCCTGCTGCATATTAATGATCTGCTGATGCCCGGTATCTATGGGTATGCAGATGATGGCACAGTTGTAGAGAGATACCTTCCGGGTGCTCGGGCTAGTAAGAAACTAATCCGGTCCGAACGAGAGGCTATGGTAGAGCGTAAGAATGTCTCTCTTCAGGCAGTCTCCAAGTGGGGTGAAGCCAATCTGGTAGAATTCAACGCCGCCAAAACACAAGCATGTCTGTTTACCGCCAAAAGGAGCCCGTTTACCTTGGCTCCTGCTTTTCGGAATGTATCCCTGGAGTGCACCGACGGCCTTCAGCTCTTGGGAGTCGAAATTTGTTCTGACCTCAATTTCGGGCGGTTCATTGAGTCCAAAGCCAAGGTAGCTGCTAGAAAACTAGGCGTTCTTGCAAAGGTCCGGCGGTACTTCACACCGGGTCAGCTTCTAATGTTATACAAAGCACAGGTCCGATCGTGTGTGGAGTACTGTAGTCACATATGGGCTGGTGCTGCAAAATGCCATCTAGTAGCTTTGGACTCAGTAGAAAGGCGTGCGAAGAGGCTAATTGGGGATCCAGATTTGGTTAAGTCCAATCTACTAAGCCTCGAGCACAGGCGCAGGGTAGCCAGCCTATCGGTATTTTACAGGTGCGCGCAGGTGTGGTGTGGTGTGGTGCAGGTGTGCGCGGGAATTGCATGACTTGTTTCCGCCATCTCCTTTCCACCATCGGACAACCCGACGTACGGCAAGTATCCACCCTTACGTTGTTGAAACTTCAATGGTCCGAACTAAGCGATTTGCTTCGTCGTTTATACCGCGTACATCGAGGGACTGGAACAATTTGCCTGCTGCGGTCTAGAGTGAATAGGCTCTTAATAAACTAGTGCGCCTCACCATCAATGATTGCATCACTGCTTACTATCAGGTGGGATTGCAATCAAGCACTGGTTTATATCGATTAAAACGAAAAAAAAAAATTGAATCACCCTCATCCAGCGCAACTCAAAACAACCGAGTATGCATGCCTAGAAGACTGGAATCTCGAAACCTTAGAGACTCACCATGTTACCGACCCCCAAATCCACACTGACGGCAGCAAGAAAGAGGAGAAAGTTGGAGCTGCCCTAACTTGGTGGGAAGGAGGAAAGAAGTCCATGTCCAGCACTTTTGGTTTGAAACCTCACAACACTGTCTTCCAATCTCTTTAGAGCTGTCAGGTTGGCATCTACGGTGTACCTCAGGGTGGCGTCCTCTCTCCTCTACTTTTCTCAGTTTTTATAATTGCTCTCACTAAGGTCCTAACTTCTAACTATCATTTCTATAATAAAATAATACTCGTAATAAAACTTTAATCAAGTATAAAGTAAGTAAAATGCAGACGACTTGCAGTTATATCGTCATTTTAAAGTCGGTGAACTCGCTGAGACTGTAGCTGCCATTAATGATGACCTTAAAAATATCAACAAGTGGGCTAAGTCCTTTGGACTCTTACTGAATCCAACTAAATCTCAAGCGCTCATTATTGGTGGCAGATTATGCTTAGTTTATTGGATCACCAGTCGCTACGGCAGTAGTGTATAATTCTGTGCCCATATTATTCTCTAAAACCTCTAAAAACCTTGGCGTGCATACGGACACTAACCTCTCTTGGGAGGTTATGTTGCTGATGTGAGTAAGAGGGTCTTTTACACGTTTCAGTCTCTTAACGTCTCCAAAAATTCCTACCATTTCACACCAAGGTTACTTTTGCTCAATCTCTTCTTCTACCGTTTATAGACTATGCGGATGTCTGTTATCTATATGCTACGGAGGTTTTCCTAAACAAACTTGAGCGACTGCAGAACTTGTCCGCTTCATTTTTGGCCTCCGCAAATACGACCATGTGTCAGAGTTTCGAACCAGATTGAAGTGGTTGCCCATTCGGCGTCGACGGGATACCCATATCCTATCTCTTCTCTACACTATCCTACACAATCCTAATTCTCCACAATACCTTCGTGAGCGCTTTGAGTCCTTCGTCCCGAGGGGTAAACCCTCTCGCACTGGCAATTCTCTTCTTCTTCGTAGCCCATTTCACACTTCTAGCCGTTATGATGGGTCCTTCTCTGTCACTGCAGTGCGCCTGTGGAACTCCTTCCCACACTCCCTACGTGACAGGGCTGGTTTCTTGGATGTCTTCAATAGGAAAATGAAAGAGCATTTTCTTTCGCGATGACATAGTAAATATATATGTTTATAATATATATGTATGTTTGTATTCTTCATGTTTATGTATTCTTTTATTCGTATTATTTATAATTTTAAAATTGTTCACTGGATCCTACCCTCTATTGTGATGTCTCTTTAACACTCAATGGTTTGCTGGAAGAAAACTCAACTTTGAGTTAAGCTCGCCTAAGTACATGATCTTTGTTATCTACTTATTTTATAAGTTGTTTTAGTTACAATAAAGAATCAAAGAACGAATAAAATATACAAAATGGTAGTATGTAGGTATAACTTTCCAAATACACTAATGTGAGTTGTGGTGTTTCACAAGGGTCTATTTTGTGGCATTTTAGATTTATGTTTAACTAGCTTCTGCCAGCGGCTTCGCCCGCGTTAAAGTAGGTTTCTACATACAAATTATTATTATTATTTTTTATATAATATTCCACAACTATCACACAACGCCGTCTAGTCTCAAGCTAATCAGAGCTTGTGTTATAAGTACTAGACAACTGATAAACATACTTATATATTTCTAAATACATACATATTATAAATAAATTACACCCAGACGCAGAACAAATGATCGTGCTCATCACACAAACATTTGTCCTGGGTGGGAATCGAACCCACGACCTCCAGCATAGCAGTCAGGGCCACTAACCACTAGACCAACGGGCCAGTCAAAAATATCTAGATATTTATTCTATTATGGATTCCCGTTTTATCACCTTAGAGGGTGAATTTTGCAAAATCATCTCTTAGTGCTCGCTTACGTCATAAAAGGAAACCAGATGCAAAATTTCACTATGCCTGTTTCCCTTTGAATATATAGACTATTTATTATCTTCGTCGTGTGTGGTAGTTAATTGAATTGTATGGCGAGCGATATTGTATCTTAAGATAAAATATTATAGTATCTTAGCCGTGTGTAGCGCCCCTTAGTGAATTCCACTGCGGGTGACGTTACCTACGACAAACTTATTATTTGCGGTTGGTACAGTAATCGGGTCTAGGGATCGAACCGCAAAATTAAGTTTGTTTTTTTATTGTATATACTTTTCCGGGATAAAAAGTACCCAGTGTGGTGCCCAGGCTATTAAAGAATAATTATACTAAGTTTCATCGTAATCGAACCGGTAGTTTTTGCGTGATGCCTAAACTAACAGACAGACAGACAGTTTTTTTTTTAATCACATATTTGGTTTCGGTGTCGGTCTAGTAACACCCCCTGCCATTTTTTTTTTTGATATATTCAATGTACAGAATTTTCACTTCTACAAATTTATTATAAGTATAGATTTTGTACCCATTGTGAGTGTGTATCTAGAAGCTCGTGGCTACACAATAACAGCCGCTCGGGTTCATCTATAAAGACAAGCAACACTTGCTGAGGGCGAGCAATGGATGACTGTACATCACATAGCCAACCGCCAGCGTGCCGTTGCTCCCTTCAGTAATTTGCAAGTCTTTCATAGTTTTTGTGGTAAATCGAAAGTCAGGAGTCTGGTCACGGGTGTGGTGTTATCCAATTGCTGAGTTGGCTAGCTAACCAGCAGCTAGATCCAGCTACACTGGAAGCCGACCACTACATAGTGAACGCTAGGCACAGTGGTGTATTATGTGTGCATGTATAGGTATACTGACCGCTGGTAGAGTTGCCGAGGATGGCGAGGAAGTCGGCGATGGTCTCGAGCTTATTGATCTTCGCCTGCACATGATCCAGTAGCAGATCCGTGATGATGTTGGTGCCGTTTGAGCTGCTACATGTAATAATCATAATAATTCATCATTAATTCAAAGGCAGTGATAACATTATGTGCGTTAGATAAGTGGTTGTGCCTTCTCATAATAGGCTTTCAAAATTGGACATTGGCCAGCACAGGGGCACGCTGCAACCGCGGCGATAAGGCCCGTTTTTGAGGAATGGTTAGACAGATGTCACGGCGCCCTCCCTTGCAGCCTGACGCAGAACCGTACTGAACATAGTTGTTTCGGGAGGTTTCTGTTTCGGATTCAGTCAGAAGGCCGGAGCATATAGTGGAGTGGTGCCCCGCTTTGGCAGAGCATCGCCTTGTCCTTATGGAGGCGATCGGCAGCGGAGACCTATCGCGCCCAGCTCTGATTCAGGCTATGGTACGGGGTGAGAGGGAATGGGAGCCGGTCACCTTTTTCTGTGAAACAGTAATGCAAGCAAAGGAGGTGGCCGAAACCGTAAGGCGGAAACAAGCCTTACGCTCCCCCGCCACCAGAGACGCCCCTGGCGTCAGGAGTCATATGAGACTACCGGCTACCGTTGTCATGGTTTTGCGGACGGCGAGCCATGGGTAGCTCGTCGTCTGGCCAACTGGTAAGAACCAAGCCTGTGTCAATGGCGCGTTGTATTCCACCTGCGCCTCAAAGAGATGTCAGCATAATTAAAGGGGCGAGCTAGGTTCGACGCCTGCCAGGGCTGCGGATTTGTTCGAAAGAGTTACCGCAGCCCTGAAACGCAAAGGGCAACTGAAGAAACACGAGTGGGTATCAGTCAGTACGGTCTGACACTCCTTCCTAACCTAAAATTCCTTTCGGGATCGTTCTAGCTACTGCGTACGTAAAGGTGAGAACTGTTCCTCGTCAATGAGCACTCAGTCGTTCAATAAACGCAAGGCCGTGGTGAGGAACAAGACTTGTTATTACATTATGGTGTAGTGGATACTTACGTGCCGAGGAGACTAAGCAGGCCTAAGGTTGGTGCGGCGTCCGCTTGGCCACCGCCTGTGCCCGCGCCGCACCACTGCGGACAAGCAGCACGTCAGTATGATAATGAGGCGGGTTTTCCATCATTGTTATATCAAATAGAGAGATAACAACATGATCTCATATTGATTATAATGCCGAAATTCGTGTAATGTAGCAGTTTCATACAATATTATAATTGTAACGTAACTCCTACACCTCCGCAAATGCGGACCTTTCGCAAAAAAAACTTTGCAACCACGAGTTTATACCCGACTGCCCTAAAAGGAGGTAGGTATGTATGTTTTTATGTCATCTTTTGACTTTTAACCGACTTCAAAAAAAGGAGGAGGTACTCTAATTAATTGTATTTTTATTTCTTTTCTCACTATGTAGCTTCTGCCAGTGGCTTCACCCACGTGAAAGTAGAAAATAATATCCGGTATGTCTATATTAATGTATCCTACCTATCGTTCTACTGTTCAAAGATTTTCGTATTTATAAATACATTACATATTTATGTTACTAATCTGATCTGAATTAAAGATTTTCTTCCAAAATATGAAAAAATAAAATTCAATTTAAAGAATAAAACACAATCGACTTCAATAAAATGTATCTAATAACGAAGAAAAACCGACCGAAATTAAAGTTATTTGTATTTTTTACCCGACTCGACTGCCAAGCTGGGGTTTTGTTTTCGCACGTACCTATCTGGATCTATATTTTTTTGTATTTTTTTTTCATTGGTATCATATAGAATGTAATCCGTAAGTCTGTCTTGAAATTTAACCAAATCGTGCATTTACTCGACAGTCGTACCGTACCTACATTAGCGCAGTGCGGCGTTGTTCACGCGACACGCACGGTGCCTGAGCGCAGCACGGCCCTGCGTCGTGCGGCGTCGATTATGGTGCCACCTCGACACCGTGTTGTTTACAAACTGCGTTGTCAAAAAGTTCCAGCAGAGTTTTCACTCTTGCCTTATGTATTTACACGGCGCCACAACATACCCGGTACCGTATATTTTCACGATGTACCGTGGTCAGGCCCAATAGGTTACATCTGTCAGTAATTAATACAATGAGCTTGATTTGGACATTGACCTCTTTGCTTCATCGGTTCCAGCTCTGAAAAAAGTCGTACTTGCTTCTAATAACTAAGTCCTAGTCAAAAACCTAATGTTTACCTAATCTTATATAATAATATTAAAATCGAATATATTAAAATCGAATTTATTGTGATCAAATTTAATTTAATTTATTTTAATTTAAATCATTTTAATTTAATTTGGATTATGTCATTCTAACTGTCTTTTTATGTCATTTTAATTAGCTAGGTTATTAACTGCGTACAGTGTAGTGCATGCTGTGCTTTTCTGTAAGTGATGAGGCGCTTAGACGTAAGTTGGTATTGTGCGAATTGTGATGTATTAGCGTGCTTATTGTTGAAAAGCCAAATAATAAATAAATAAATAAATAAATAAATAAATTGTATCGGTGTGGTTGACGCTGAGCTTGGTGATGATGGTTACGATCAAGTAAACTCACGAGCAGCAGCAGAGCGGGCAGCAGCACCGTGACACAAGAGAAGCGCGGCAGACACCACATGATGTAAAATGAACAAGGAGCTAACGTTACACTAATAAGCGGGCGGCGGCGTATGAGCGGCGGTGCAGCCAGCTCAGCGGCGTATATACCGCGCGCACATTACCATCTCAATACGACGCGTGCGCCGCGCGACCTGCCACCTCGTACCTCGAACCACGCACCATAGCCACGGCCACAAGACCCACTCATAATAAACGTACTGGCTAGGAATATTGTGTTCGATTTCAAGTTCTTTTACTAAGCTTCGACCCACAATCTCATTCAGTGCCTTGACAGGTGGGATACAAAAACTTTTTCCTTTACTCTCCCAATACTATCAATGCATGGCAACATTATTTTACAATGAACTGTCAAATTATGGCTAGATACGATTCTATTATGGGTCTAACTCAAAGTTAAAGAAACTAGGACTCGGGTCTAATAATATGAGGTAGGTTATACAAAATTACAGATGTAAAAGTTTGGATGTTTGTTAATTAACTACGCCTCAATGTATGAATCCGGGAGCAGTTGAACGAATTTTATATGCAATTTAGACCACTGGAAACAACACTGGAAACAACACCGGTGACAGTCCTTTTTTCTGGGAAGGTTTCTCAAGCTCTTTAATGGTGAAAAATCAAGGATTAAAAAAAAAATCATGACAAGTGAAGCGTAATATGCAATACTGTGGAAGTAATCTTGCTCTGGTCATCTGTATTCTGTGGTCACATGTCGAGTAGAGCAGAGTGGAGCTTCTGCATCCGCTTGAGCACACATCATCGTCACAGTCGATTCATAGAATCGATGAGCGTACACAATCGGCGTCACGCCGGCGCCACAATGTCACGCGTCCATGCAGCTTCTAGGCGAAGGCTACTCTGAACTCAATCTGAATGCTCGAGACAGTTCGTGGTCGCGATGTACAACAACGTTCTTTATACAGGTTGTGGTTACATTGCAGTCTCTGTAATCAATGTTTCAGATTTTGTACATTTTAACGTTTGCCAACTAGTTATAAACTCCTACTCACATCGTCACGCCTCATCTTTCACTCTACACTCTCAAATAGCACTAAGCTGCATCCCAATGCATGTTTTATGTACTTGATTGTTGAATCTGTTCATATAACTTTGATTATAAACTTGTCTAGATAGAGCAATGCAAACATACGACGCGCTAAAACTGTCCCCAAATTGCGTGACATGTGTGAGTACCGCACGTGTACTTATTGTCGTCAAACTGTCAAGGTGTGCGTGTTGAGGGATGCCTGGTCAAAATTTTGTTGCGCCTATATCGCTTTGTAATTGCCGCGTAAAAATTAGTTCCGTAATTAGCCGCATAGAATTAAATACCGCGTTTTGTTTGTGTGACAGCTTGCGACACTTCCCATTTTTGCTTCCTTTTCCCGCACAACCTAAAAGAAAGGGAACGCACATAGACTCGCTCGGTGTCGTTCGCAACGCTAAGACGGCGTCCCGCGCATTTTGCAAGAAAAATTGGTTATTGTTGAACTTATCCGCTAGAGACACTAAACCCGCTAACGCTTGGTGCTTGAGAACTGTGCAGTGTTCAGTGAGTGTTATATTTTCATCGCCACTGGATCAGGAGTCGCGAAAGCCAGAGAGAGCCGGCCGCAGACACGTGGAGGTTCAAAAGGTTAGTGTAGTTCCCTCCCATTTTACGAGCTGTTTCTCTGCTTCCTAATCCTAAACGGCTCTAATAATATCCATCTACTGCAAAGTGTCAAGCACATATCTGAGAAACGCTAATCCGCAAAAAATACAGTCCACTTTCAATATTAGTAGTATATGCGCAACCAAATATGACGAAAGTTTAACAAAATAGGTTGAATGAAATAATTATTTTATAGATTAAAGGAATAAAGAAAATATATTTATTTAGCACAGACTTAAAGACACACAATAGGTACTCCAGTTACATGTAACATAAAACCAACAAATAAAAATTATAAAGTCCGATGTAAGGCACACATTCCTACTATATAGGAATGTGTGCCTCACGGCTGCACCAAACAGGCCCAATTCAGCAAAAATCTGAACCACAAAATATTAGAAAATCTAAAAAAGAAAGTTTAGTGCATGACGTCATGGGTTTCATTTTTTTGTAGGTATAGATAAGTAATCATTTACTGATCAAATAAATAATGTAATGATATTTGTATTTTGTCTCCCATAGTTTCGCCAAATCCCCTAGTAATAAACTGACAACACTGGCTAATTGGAATAACATACAAAAAAACGAATAAAAAAATCGTGTTTTCTATAATAATAGTAGTTGAATAACAAAATTTACCGATGGAAAGTGATCTTAGTGTAATTATATTGTTTTCCCGCATAATTACGGCACAGTCTGACAGCACAAACCTAAATAATTAATTATTTTTCGTGAGCACATTATCCTTAGTTGTTTCAACTGACACTGACGTAAGGGAGAAGCGAGTCTACCAATTTTAGTAGACTTTATTTGGGCCGTTTAGTACGGTCAATGTGGCATCTAGACAAGTATATAATCAAAGACATATAAATTGTATTTTAAAATATTTTAATAAAAACTAAAAAAAAATCATTTAAAAATAGTGTCTCACCGGTATCGGGAACAGGGTCCAAGCTACCGGCGGTCAGGGCTCCAGAGAAAGGAACCTCCTAACAAGCCGTGTCCAGGAGTACCAATTTCTGAATCAAGCCCTTGATCCAGCCGCCTAACGTGAGCCTCCTAAGGTGTTGGTCGAGGCTCTTGGCTATAAAGCCATTGGCTGACACGACTATCGATACAATGATCGCCGAGTCCACATCCCACATGTTGACTACCTCGCGAGCCAAGTCAATATACTTGATTTGTTATCTTTCTCGGCTTTCACCAGGTTCTCGTCATGCGGAACGGATATGTCTACAATCATTGCACGCCTCTGGCTTCGGTCCACCACCACTATATCAAGCTTATTGGCTACAATAGTCCTGTCAGTGATGATGGACCGATCCCTGTACAAAGTGATATGACCATTATCAAGAACTGGGTCGGGCTCATACCTGTAGTACGGCACTTCCGATTCCACAAGGGAGTATTTTAAAGCAAGTTGCTGATGGATAATCCTGGCTACAAGGTTGTGTCTATGCATGTACTCTCCGTTAGCTAGACGAGAACAACCAGAGATAATGTGACGAATTGATTCTCCCGGACGGTGACATGCCCGACAGATGTCAACCGTGCCGTACTTCACAATAAATCTCCGGTAGTTATTCGTCATAATAACTTCGTCCATCATTGCACAGACAAAACCTTCGGTTTCGCCAAAGAGGTCATCGAAACGCAGCCAGGCTACGGAAGCCAATTGGTTTACATCGGGCCCGTGAAGGGCTCGGAAAAAGCGTCCGTGAAGTTCCTTATTCTGCCATACTTCCCTGCGATCGTTAGTGTCAAGCACTACCGGTTTGCGCCAGTGCTCGTTAGCCAGGGAGAGCGGGGTGAGTCCCTTGTCCGTCACTACATCTCGATGCATACCCACGTCGGTAGCTAGGAAATATTCCCTGAGACTGCATACCTCGCGGTTGTGTAGGGTCTTAGCATTTAAATCGCGACCTCCACACTTCCGCAGGATATACAGTCTCATCACCGACGATCGTGGGTGATGCATTCGGTACGCAGTCAGCAGTGTGCGGACCCTCCTATCCAGGGCCTCTAGTTCCGCTTGAGTCCATTTGAGTACGCCGAAAGAGTACATCAATACCGGAATGACCCAACCGTTGAAGGCGCGCACCTTGTTACCGTCTGAAAGAATGCTATTGAATACCTTCTTCAGGCGTCCAAAGAAACGTTCCTTCAACGATTGCTTCAAGTCAGTGATATTGATGCCTAGAGCTTCCGACGTACCCAAATACTTATAGGTTTCGGTTGGAGAGAGGGATCTCAGGTTTATGGAATCCATGAGTTGAGTGCCCACGGATTCCACAACCTCCTCTCATTTTACATGCATGACCGCACATTTGTCCACATCAAACTCCATCCTGATGGCACTACTGAAGGTTTCAGTTACCTTCAGTAGCTCCATCAGTTGCAGTTTGTTGGGGGCAAAATGTTTCAGGTCATCCATATAAAGTAGGTGAGATATTACCTGATCACCTCTCTTCAACCGATAGCCTGGACCTGAATTCTCCAGCAGTGTGCTGAGAGGATTCAAGGCTAGGCAAAACCAAAGTGGACTCAAACTATCACTCTGGAATATACCTCGCTCGATCCTTACAGGTTCGCTATTCCTCTGGATATGTCGACATCCTGGATAGCGGAGGACCGTACTCCATTGCTTCATACACGACATCAGGAAGGCGCGTAGTGTTGTATCAATTTTATACAATTCTAGCACCCTCATGAGCCATGTATGAGGGACAGTCATAGGCCTTCTTATAATCTATCCAACATGTCGACAGATCCTTTCGGGAACGTCGAACCTGTTGGCTAATGGTCATATCAATGAGGAGCAGCTCTTTAGTACTGCGGGACCCGTTCCTACATCCATTCTGAGAAGTTAAAATGATAAATTTTTTGTCAATATGACTATTAATTTTGCTTCTCAGTATGGATGTATGAACTTTATAGACCGTCGGCAAGCACGTGATCGGTCTATAATTTTTAGGTTCCGCAGTACTACCTACCGGAGCAGGTGGGTTATTTCTGTTGTTAGGAACTGGGGTAGCGACCCGGACTCTAAGGCAGACTGAAACTGATATGTAAACCACTTAATCCAGAAATTGTGCAGTCCATCCGGCCCTGGAGATTTCCAGTTTGGCAACGGACGGACTGCACGAGCTACATCTTCTATCTATCTATCTTCAAATCATTATTATTATTACAATTCTGGAAATCTTATTTTAAGTAATGAATTTATGTACTTAGTACCTGATACAGACCAGCAAAATGCAAAAAACCTAAGATAATTTGATTTTCACGGGCTACCCGCTTTCACAACTATATGTTATAGTAGGTATTGTGAGGGTCGGATTAAGTAATTAGTATTAGTACCTACTTTAAGATCTATATAATCTATGCACTTTTGTAACCATTTACCATCAACACCGCACCTTACATGGTGACCATGCCAAAGCGATCTACACGCGCTACGCGATCTTGAGACGATAGGTGTCACTTGTAATGTGCCTCAAGATCATTTAATAAGTAAAATATTTGTGAACATGGAACGATTATTGATTTATTGTGCCCACGGACTAGACGTCAAAGCGAGTGTACGAATCATCCACGAAAATGAAGGACAATGTGCTGATTGAAGTTTGGACTTTCTTTAATTCTTTAATTTTTTATTGTACACTAAAACAACTTATAAAATAGGTAGATAACAACGTTCATGTACATAGGCGAGGTTGGTATATTATTGTTTAATTATGTACTCGTATTACAAGAACATTAAAATCCCTCTACGTTATGTTGGTAATAACGTATGAATATGTCGGTGAAGTCAATAGTACGGAAGCTTGAGAACAAATGAACGAGCTAAGTGAAAAGTGACAAGAAACCGCGCTGACGTTTGCACGAACCGAGCATATAAAGGTGCCGACCGCAGAGGTCCGTGACTCTTTCCTCTGTCGGCAGCCGTGCGTACAACGTCTAGTCCGGAGACTGTCTCACTGCTCGTTGTGTGAAGTGAATACCTAAAGCTTGCATCATAATAAATCAGTTGTGTAATCTGGAATAGTTTGTTTATTGCTCGATACCCAGCCATCGCCCACAAAACAGAGTACTTGGACAGACCTTCAATGATGATCGGCATCCTGCGCCGACAAATACTATATTAAAATTATATAATGATTTAAAAAGAGTTTATTAAATAAAGTTAGGACTGAAAAGAAGAAAAAAAAGAGTATTAGAAAATAAATTGAATGAGGTTGATGCAATTAATAACCAGTATGAAATTTGGTTAATTGATTTTAAAGAAAATATTAAGAAAAAACATTACAGTGCCCAAGATATTATATTAATAAACAATTATTGTCGACAACTTATAGAATTACGTGAGGATATTTTATTGTTGTGTGAAAGTGGTACATTAGCAACGTCGTCAAACATGGATTCATTTGATCTGAAAATTGCCTTTTCACCACAGCAGTTCAAGCAAGTAGGTTTCGCTGCTTGAAAACAGTGAGCAAAACTCGATTTTGCTCACTGCGTGAGACAAAGTAACTTTTTAATATATTTTTTTTAGCCATACAATTCGAAACATTCGAACTGCACTGTACTCTGTCGAGCGAAAAGCGAGTGAGAAACATGCCATTTCGAAGTTCATTCCGATTTTGTAATTCCAAAATTGTATACAAAGAAAAACACGTTCGGAAATGCGTAATAATTAGAAAATATTTGTAAAATATATTTTTTTTTTTTTTTTTATAAATAAATAATTGAATTTTAAATTTATTATTGTTTTGAACAAAAATAAGAGTACCTGAGTACATAAAGCAGCAGATAAAACTGGCATTTAACCTTTCTAGTTTATTTCTAGTTTCAATATTGACTGTTTTAGAACGTGCTTTAAAAAACAGCGGAAATAAAATAGTGGCAAATAAGATTAAGAATGTTAAAATAATTGTAAAATATGAGCAAAACTAGCGACAGAGAGTATTTATCTTAATTGAAATAATTATTAAATCTATTACTGTTAATTATTTTATTTCCCAAGTAATATGTGTTCTCGCTGCTGAAGTGAAAAATTATGTGTGTAACACGAGAGCAAAACTTTTTGCATCTCGTGCCTTTGAATACCTCCCCTCGCTCAAGATTCTACTTTAGAATCACTCGCTAATGCTCCTGATTCAATCAAAGAATCCTTCGCTTGCTCGGGACTCAAAATTAGCACTCGCAGCAAAAAACAACTTTGCTCTCTTGTTGCACAAATAACTATAACTTTATGAGCGATTATGACAAATGAGGAAACTAGTATAAAATTGCTGATTGATAACATTGAATACTAATAACTCTCTACTGAAGGATAGCGCTTGTAAACAAAATTTAAAAAGAAGACTTTTCCAAGAAGCTAAGATAAAGATAAATGCAAAGTATGATACTGTTAATGACTTAATTGCTGACATGATAAAAGTGTTATTGTCAAAGAAAGCGGCAACGGCTATACAAAATAAGTTATTAGGAATGAAACAAAATGAGTTGTCAATTGCCGATAACGGTAAAGAAACAACGGAATTATTTGTGGATCTAACGATATAATATATTAAAACCAATTAATTAAACAATTTGCCGATGGTATGCGAAATCGAAGACTAAGTACAATTATTTCAGCAAGAAATTATAAGTCATTGAAGGACGCTGTCCAAGCAGCTCAAGACGAGGAGGCCTCATCAACAACACTTCAAGTAGAAATTATGGGTATGTATAAAATGCCCTATAATAATTACTATAATAACAGAAGCCTATCAAATAATTATAGAAGTCAAAGTGGTGGAGGTAGAAACTTTTACGCTCACAGAGGCCAAGCGCGTGGGTATCAGCAACGGTACCGCTCAACTTCACGAGGGCAGCCGGCTCGAAGAGGAACTGGCAGTCACAGATGGTGTTCGATTACCGAAAACTTAATAATTGCATGGAGGACGATAAATATCCATTTACGGATATCACAGAAAATTTAGAATCACTATCGGGCAGTATTTATTTCACACATCTAGATTTGCACCAAGGCTATTTTATAACATAAAGGAAAATAGCAGAAAGTACACAGCTTTTCATTCAGGACGGTACCAGATGACACGTATGCTTATGGGATTGAAAACCAGTCCCAGTTCATTTTCGAGAATGATCACAATAGCAATGGCTGGTCTAAATTGTGAAAAATTTTTGATTTATTTAGATAATTTAATAGTCTCGAAATGTTTTGATTTAATAGTCCTCGCCTACGGTGGGCGGTAATCGTGATCGGAATCCCGGCTGGGGCGAGAGGACCGTTGCCTCGCGTGGTCGGCCTCCTCCTTTGCTAGCATTACTGCTTCGCAGAAGGAGGCGACCGCTTGCCACTCCTCCTCGCTCCGGACCATGGCCAATACCAAGGCCCGGCGCGAGAGATCGCCGCCGGCGATCGCCCCCACGAGGACACGGTGGTGCTCTGCCCAAGTTGGGCACACCTCTACCGGGTGCTCTACCGTGACCTCCGGGCGGTCCACACTAGCGGTCCGGTGCAGGAACTTTCCGAACTTACCGTGTTCGGTGAGAACCTGCGCCATGTGGAAGGTGATGACGCCATGAGGTCTTTTCAGCCACGCCTCAAACAGGGGACTTACCGCCATAATTGTGGCGTGTCCAGCACTGAGTCGCGACAATCGTCGTTTAGGACTGGTATAGTGCCCAAATCTTGGAAGCTTGCCAACGTGCAACCCGTGCCCATAAAGGGCAGTCGTGCCGATCCCGCCAACTATCGGCCGATTTCGATAACCTCCATACTCTGCAAGATTATGGAGCGTGTGTTGAACTCGCGCCTCTTGGCATACCTGGAAGGTAACGATCTCCTCAGTGACCGACAATACGGGTTTCGCCACAATCGGTCTACTGGGGACCTACTAGTGTATACCACTCACATGTGGGGCGAAGCCCTCGAGAAGAATGGAGAAGCAATTGCTGTCTCCTTAGACGTTTCGAAGGCCTTCGACAGGGTATGGCACGCCAGTCTCTTGAGTAAGCTTCCAGCGTACGGCATTTCCCCTGGTCTGATTAACTGGGTAAAAGACTTCCTGAGTGAACGGTCTCTCCGAGTTGTTGTCGATGGATGCTCATCAGAGCCCATGACCACTAATGCCGGAGTTCCTCAGGGGTCTGTTCTCTCTGCAACTCTTTTCCTGCTGCATATTAATGATCTGCTGATGCCCGGTATCTATGGGTATGCAGATGATAGCACAGTTGTAGAGAGATACCTTCCGGGTGCTCGGGCTAGTAAGGAACTAATCCGGTCCGAACGAGAGGCTATGGTGGAGCGTACGAATGTCTCTCTTCAGGCAGTCTCCAAGTGGGGTGAAACCAACCTGGTAGAATTCAACGCCGCCAAAACACAAGCATGTCTGTTCACCGCCAAAAGGAGTCCGTTCACCTTGGCTCCTGCTTTTCGGAATGTATCCCTGGAGTGCACCGACCGCCTTCAGCTCTTGGGTGTCGAAATTTCTTCTAACCTCAATTTCGGGCGGTTCATTGAGTCCAAAGCCAAGGTAGCTGCTAGAAAACTAGGCGTTCTTGCAAAGGTCCAGCGGTACTTCACACCGGGTCAGCTTCTAATGTTATACAAAGCGCAGGTCCGATCGTGTGTGGAGTACTGCAGTCATATATGGGCTGGTGCTGCAAAATGCCATCTGGCAGCTTTGAACTCAGTAGAAAGGCGTGCGAAGAGGCTAATTGGGGATCCAGATTTGGTTAAGTCCAATCTACAAAGCCTCGAGCACAGGCGCAGGGTAGCCAGCCTATCGGTATTTTACAGGTTGCATTTTGGAGAGTGTGCGCGGGAAATGCATGACCTGATTCCGCCATCTCCTTTCTACCATCGGACAACCCGACGTACGGCGAGTATCCACCCTTACGTTGTTGAAACACCAACGGTCCGAACTAAGCGATTTGCTTCGTCGTTTATACCGCGTACATCGAGGGACTGGAACAATTTGCCTGCTGCTGTCTTCCCGTCCAACTACAATTTAGGTGCCTGCAAGGCTAGAGTGAATAGGCTCTTAATAAACTAGTGCGCCTCACCATCAATGATTGCATCACTGCTTACCATCAGGTGGGATCGCAGTCAAGCACTGGTTTATAGTGAATAAAAAATAAAAAAAATCGCTGTCGCCATTTCACCGTGAGATCCCGCCAGAGCTCTGTCCGCCATGCGGCGACTTGTCACGGCAGCGGAGTTACGCCCCGGCGTTGCATCTTCATGCGCAGATCGTGAATGCGTGCAAGGACTGTTGCCTCCAGATCCCATGGTGGCAGGCCAGCAAGGAGGCTCGCCGCTTCACGGGAAACCGTGCGGTTGGACGCATAAGCTCTCATTCTCATGACGAAGGCCTATCGGTCCGTCAGCACAGCGGCACTTCCGTTTTGGCTGGGGTACTGCCTGCCGACCTCGAGGTGACCCGTGCGGGTAATATTGACGACATTCGTGGTTTGCCGCGGAATGCATTCGAGGCTGTAGCCAAGTGGCAGCAGAGGTGGGAAAATGAAGAAAAGGGTAGGGAACTGTATCGGTTTTTCCCGGACGTGGCGGTTAGGCTCGGGGTGACCTGGGTCGAGCCGGACTATCAGGTCTCTCAGGTCCTGACGGGGCATGGATGTTTCCGCAAGAGGTTGCATGATTGCGGAGAGGAGGAGGAGAGTTTGGGCCACGTTTTGTGGCGATGCCCCTTATATGGCGATAGATGAAAGATGATGGACGGGATCACTCGCTCGGAGGAGGGACCGGTTTATTACTGCGATCTCGTTGCTTCCGAGGTTAACTTCCGGTGGCTGAGAAAGGCACAGGATTAGGAGCGGGCTCGAAAATGAGGAAGGGTCAGGGTCGGGCAGCGAACCTATACTGTGGTGTTATGACCCATAAGAGGGGTGTCAGTTGGAATGCCGCCCTAGAATGGGAGGAAAGGCATCAAAGGGGACAGGACGAGATAATTTTTGTCAAGAAGCGGTTACGGTGATAGTATGTTCATATTTATATGGGTGGGCTATGTGCGCAGTCGTCTCCTTGCGATTCGGCCTATATGACATGATGTCGGTGGGGCCATGGATGGTTGGAGGGTGTCGCAACCCCGCGTGTTGCTAGTTTGGCCGCCGCCTGGTACGACTCTCCCCGCGCCAAGACCAGTGTGTCGTCTGCGTAGCAGACCACGCTAACCCCGTCAGGGAAGTCACCGCGCAGCACGTAGTCGTATCCAAGGGCGGCCCTAATACCGATCCCTGCGGAACACCGCACAACGTCACTCTCCCTGGTGACCAGGGTAGATAATGAACCGGTCCGACAGGTACGCCTAGACCACACGACAGAGGTAGTCGGGCGTTTGGTGATACCGGAGTGCCCTCCTAATGCTACTCTTGACTGTATGTTTCAGGTTTTTTCGTTTACAATAGTTATTGTAATAGTTTTTAGCTTAACAGTGTCGGGTCGCTATTGGATTTGGGAGCGGCTGATCCCTCTTTGTGCGTCGCATGGTTTGCCACCGGGTGCGGAGCGCGGGGTGCGCTTCCGCGGACGGTGCGGGGCAGGCGGGCGGCTGGCTCGCAGCGCGGGGAACAGGCGCCAGTTGACTCGCGGCGCCTGGCGAGAGAGGGCGCTTCGTGTGTGTGTGTTGTGTCGAAAGGATCTGCGTCCCGACATCGGTGAGTGTTATACGATGACAACATAGTGCTTCAGTGAATTGTACACATTTTTGGCGATGCTCGTTACTTAAGTTGCCGTTGGATTCAAGTTTGTTTACTCTAAATTTCACTATTTTATATAAATCTCATCGTTACGTTTTAGGAAAGACTTGTGTTCTTCAATGGTTACTTTTGAATTTGAAAGCATCTATTAAAATATCCTTAAAATAAGGTTTTATGGTATATATTTGGTGTCTCTATCATTCATTTGTATATTAGATACGAGAGGGAAACATCTTCTGATTGACGTGACACGACTCTTGAGTATTGCTCGAGTGTTTATAAAGCGGCTCCCATGTAGGCACTGTATCTGATTGCCAGCTGAGGGATTAAATTTATTTCGTTTTTGTAACTATTAATTGTTCCATAAAATTATATCAAATCAGTAGGTAGCGAAACCTACAAAAATTACCTACTTATAAAATGAGTAAATAAAAAAAACAAGACCAGATTCAAATGCTTCGCATTACTTACTTCCGACACCTGGGGGGCTTAAATTATCATCGCTTAACATCGGGTATCATGTGATCAAACGCGAGCCTTTGCCAGATACAATAATACATATAACTACTAAAAATAAATTGAAATGTTGAAAACATTAGTCTCCCCCTGTAGACATTACTATGTGCACATAGCATAGTATTTACTGAATGTGTCACTAATGCGCCGCTATTGTCTCTACATAGAACACATTAGCACGCCTCTGTGTATTGTTCTGCAGCACGTTCGACTCATTCGTGTTGGCCTTGACTTCACCTATCGTCTCAGTTTCACGAATTAATCATCAAGAAAGTATTCTCCTAAAGTGTTTCTGTTTAAAAATACTCTTATAATACTCTATTAACGGCGCTAAGCTTACTCGTAAGTTGAATTACTTGCTAAAATTGGTGTAAAATCCTCACATTACGTACATACGTATTATTTACATACTATACTATTATTAGGTATGTGCATAAGTAGTTAACAGAAATAGGGTAGCTGACGCCAGCATGCAGCGCCTTCATCGTTGAGCTAACGAGAAGCAAACCTTTGCCTCATCAATAGCTAGTCCAGGCGCCACTGCGATTATGTTAATACTTACATTGTTACCGTGATCCTCCTCGGGTAATGCTCTGACACTAAACTCCATGCACAGCGTAGTCTGTTCGGTAGAAGTGGCGATGTGTTCTGCAGTCTATAGCGCGATATGATTTGAAGTCTTGAAAATCTTGTGAAAGGATAACTTTCAGTACCAATCGCAATAGGCGTGCAATGTGCTCATGTTTGCCCATTGATATCAATTAAAATGACAAATGTGACATAAACCCCCTTATTCATTCATTTTTGGTCTTAACTGATTCACAAAATTTCTCAATAGATTATTTGAACTGCGTGATCTGCTTATCAGGTGCAAACATCTACGAGTATACTTCCATACGAATATTATAAATGTGAAAGTGTGTGTGTCTGTTTGTTGTCCAAAGCGTACAGGTGTACCGGTACGGTTGCGCTGGCAGTGTTTTTTGGTGTTCTGCCGGCCAACCTAGAGGTGATCCGTGCGGAACGGTTTGATGAAGAGCGCCAGGCCGAAGCTGAGGTACAGGTGGAGCCGATCCTGCGGAGGCTTTAAAATGATGCGATAGACGCATGGCAAAGGAGATGGACGAACGAGGAGAAAGGTCAGGAACTATATCGTTTCTTCCCAGACGTGGCGGACAGACTCAGGTCAAACTGGATTGTACCTGATTACCAGCTCTCCCAGATTCTCACGGGGCACGGGTGTTTCAGAAAAGGTTGTGTGATATGAAATTATGCGAGGTTAGTGTATGTTATTGCGGTATGGATAAAATGAGGACTTTCACCTTGCGCTGTGAGTCAGTTCCCTGTATGAAGAAGCCAATTGCAAGATAATGAGTGGGTTACACCCCAGCCGCCGCCGTTATTGCGATCTCGATTTCCGGCCACCGTAGGGGCGACCGGGCTGTCCCGTCTGGTAACCGTCCGGACCGAGCCCAAGTCGTCGACGGCGCGTATTGTTCCACGCGCGCCTCAAGGAGATGTCAGCAACTGTAGGGGCCCAGCAGGGTCGAAGCCTACTGGGACCAAGGGTCTGATTCTGAAAGGAAGACTCGGCCCTGGTACGAAGGAACAGGAGTGGGTTTTTATTCAGTAAAAGTCTGACACTATCTCCAACTCCGCCCATAAGCGGAGGATGATGATTTTCCGACCGAAAAAAAAAAGACGCTGAGTGGGATCAGTAGCGCGGAGGCCGGTCCGGTATACTACGGCGATCTTGTGAGCTCACCGGCAAACTTCGAGAGGCTGCGGGAGTTTGCGCACGCGTGGTATGCCGCCCGGAGCAGAATGGAGAGAGAGTAATACCACTGATACCGATACCATCAAGGTCTATACGGCAAGACAGCGACGAAGTCTACACATCTTTTGTAGTGTGTGGTTATGTAAGCCCTTTAGGGAGTATGCAAGCCGGGAATGTCCCGGTTTGTAAGGGTCAAGAAGCGCCAGTGGAAATTGAAATTAGATGGCCAAGGGTGCTAAGTCCGCAACCGCACCACAATTCGGTCCGTATAACATATGTTAGTTGGTCCGGACTAAGCATTTCGCCTCATCGCTAATCGAAGGACTGGAACAGTTGCCTGCTGCGGTCTTCCCATCCTATTATAATGTCCTAAAGGTTAGAGTCATGAATAGGCTTCTAATAAACTAGTGCGCCCCATCATTAACAATTGCCTCGCTGCTTACCATCAGGTTGGTTCGCAATCAAGCATAAGTTTATATTATTTAAAATAAAAAAACTTAATAAAAAAATACAACTGACTTCAATGTAAAAAAAAAACACTAAAAAGTGCAAATTAAGTTTAATTTTGGAAGTCGGTGTTTCTATATTAGTTTTGTCTCTTCGTTATTTAACACAGACTTCTGAAATTAAAGTTATTTTGCACTTTTTAGAGTTTTTCTTACATTGAAGTCGGTTGATATTTTTGTAAAAAGTTTTTTATTTTACACTTTTTAGATGCGGTATCACAACTAAAGGTTTTATCACACTACTACTACTCACAGCGGTATGCGAGCGGCTGCGGGGCGGGTCGAGCGCGTAGCGAATGCGACGCGAACAGCGAACACACCGCGGCTACACGCGAAGCCGTCGTGGACGCATGGCAAATTCGAACGTTTTCAACGCGTGTTTGTAGCAAGTTAGCGTCGTACAATACACTCAGTAACAAAATGGATTCCAAGGAGGAGACACTGCTGTTGAGTTTATTATTTCTAAGACGCCGGAGACCCGCATCTCGTTGCCGGATCTCGTTGCGCATCCGCAACAAATTTGCCGCGAATGCACGACATGTCACGCTACGCTTTGAGGAAGCTCGCCATCCGCAATTATGATAAGGCTCTAAAAAGTACCCCTCAGTCGAACTTAAAGTCATCGCGTATACGTATAAACAAAGCAAGTTTACTTGTTACGACAGCTGTTCTGCTCTCATCCTAAGAGGTGTTTCTTTCCATATCTTGGAAGTTCATCATTAGATCATAACAATAATTCTATGGGACCAACTCGGAAGTATAACCTTTCAAACCAAATAATTTTCAAAATCGGTCCACAATTGACCGAGAAATCGATGGACATACATAAAAAAAAAATACATACACCGAACATAGAACCTCCTTCTTTTTGAAGTCGGTTATAAGTAACAAAAAAAAATCTTTCAAATACATCCTCGTCACCAATGTGGTGTTCACTAAACTCACTAGTTAGGGATTTGGGTTTACAAATTATACTATAAAATCATCAGTAAGCTACCACAACTCACAAACGATGTCTAGATATTGCATGGGACGGATCGGGACTGCCCACGATTTCATTACTAAAGTTGCTCTACATTTAAAGTGTATACTAATATTATGTTCAGAAATATTTTTTTGAGACGTTTAAGAGACTGGAAAGATTAAAAGGCAATCGGCAATATGAACCTCCCACGAGATTAGTGTCCATTTGGACGCGTTTAGAGTATAATATAGGCATTGAAACTTACACTACTGGCCGGAGCGACTGGCGGTGATCTAATAAGTTAAGCTTGTGTCTGCCACCTTTCAAGGTCATCATTGATGGCAGCTAGGTACAGTCTCAGCGAGTACATCTACTTTAAAAAGACGATATAACTGCAAGTCGTCTGTATAGAGACGTTAGTTAGAAGTTAATGAAACAATATATAACATAATTAATAAACTTCTTAATATATATCCTCTTAACACAGATCGTTGCAGGAGAAAGGTAATGAAATACCTGCAGTCTCACTTATGATGAGACTGAACAGCTTCTAACCGTATCAAGATAGATAGCAATAATTATTATATACACATAAAAGGGTATCTCAGTCAATAACATGTCCTCTCATTAACTCCCACATACACACGCTCTCACACTCACTCACTCACCTAGCATATCACACAAAGAGAGGAACAGAGCAGAACTACATCAGAGTGTACCTTATTTTCATGTATTGTATAATGCGAGCATTTTTAGATTTAAGATTTAGTATGAAATGTAACACGGGGGGGTTGGCGCTGTAAGCCGAAATACAGACTCGTTCTAGTTCGGCTCCAGTTGATAAAACTTTTGTGTACATCTATTACTGTTTAGAGCATTTATTTGTTAAAAATACAATAAGTACCTACAAATGAAAGCTTTTATAAAAATTAAGAAGAGAAGCCGCCTTCGTGAGGAACACCTGCAGCTAAACCACACAAAAAAAAAGAAAAAAAAAAAAAGCTAAACCACATCATTTATAAAAGAATCCTCATTGGTTTGATCCGAATACGAGCGGCCCCTACAATATTTGAACCTTTCAAATGAATTAATGAATTTAAATCCATTTCCGTTTTGGCTTTATCAGTCAATCATGAGAAAGTCAGAATATAGATAGGTAAGCCTAGTGATGTCAGTTGTCATCTGTGTCGGCAGCTCTGTTCACCTAAGTTTCAATATTCAGGGACGTAGCGCTAACTAGCTCTGACATTTGATTCCAAACTTGGGATTGATATTGGAATGCAAATAATTGTCGTCACAGATCTAAGTTTCCTGATTGTTATCGTGTTAGCTGTCAAGAGCACGAAGTTGACGTTGACGCGTGTCGTCTGCGTAGCAGACCACGCTGACCCTGTCAGGGAGACCTCCCTGACAGGGTCAGCGTCACCGCGCAGCACGTAGTCGTACCTGATGTTCCAAGGCCGGTGCTAGTACCGATCCTTGAACAATATTAGAAACAGTTAAGAGTGTAAACAATTAATAACATAGGTAAAACTAAAAAAGAAAATAAAAATGTTTCTTTTCCTTCTAACACAACTGTTATAGATATTCACGTGATACAGCTTATTTAATTTCAAATTATGGAACCAGAGTAGACGCGGGGAACTGATATACTCAGGTTATGCTAGTCAAGTGGGCACAGCGAGTTGTCGTGAATGAGCGATGGCCGGCGGCCGCGGCCTGAAGTAACTCCAGTTCATATTACCGCCGGTACATTCCCGTTCACGTACAACTTCTCGATAAATGGAAGTTGGTTGTTGCGGACAAAGTTGAGGCAGCACATTACTCAGGTGTCGGTGAAACACAGCTAATATGAAAACAGGAAAGCGAAAGTTGCTGTGAAACAATAAAATTTTGTAAAGTGGAACGATAAATTCCTAATATCCGTTTCTTGCGCGGCTCCAGTCGCGTCGCGCCCTCCAGCTTGTCGCAACTTGTTATTACTAGAATTTTTCTTGAGCGCGCTGTCGTTGACATTTATCAAGCACGAGCACGGCACCTCCCCCCGCACCTCGCAGCCACCCCTCTGTCCCCTGCACCGATGCCGCGAGAGACGAAAGAGAAGTAAAAAGTAATCGTGAAGGGTGCATATCATTGACAAGGGATCGAAGCTTTAATGTCAAAGCGATGCGAGGGAGCGCGACCACCGCGAGTGACAGTGTGTTCGCGGACGACATAATCCTCTGTCACGCACTCGTGTCAGAGTCTGTTGTGCGCGCTCGACCTATTGATAGTAGCTCACTGCGTTGCGGACTCCTGAGTAATGAGTTTGACATGTAATACTGAACGCTGTCATTACTGTGGATAGGTTCCAGGAGCTAGACACACATTGTCTTTATTCTTAACCAACAACCCTAAAAGATTGCTATTGAGCCAGCAACAACAGCCTTCCAAGTCCATCGAAGGACCTGCGAATATTATATAATACTTGAAGTCATTAACTCACTCAGAAAAGACACCGACAGACTTAATCCTGAGTTAGTGAATAAGAAGCCATCCCGTGAGGCAGAGAACAGGCAGCGTAAGTGCTAGTCAGAAACACGCGTTACTTGAGCCCTCATGCAAAGTTATCGAGTGAATCATGAGTTTCCGATAAAGCGGTGAGAATGAAACGTCGTGAGTGTGTTTACGAGCTAACTTTACGGGTAATTGCCTGTGTTTGTAGAGAGTGGTAGCAGGGACGTAAGAGGAGGGGGGAGGGCAGGGTACAGTACGCACTTGAAGACAACTCAGAGGTAAGAACACAAAGTGTTACAAGTTGTAGCTCATAACATGCTCGCGAATTGATGAGGCCTTGGAAGGGGGATTGCAACGGACTGAGCGCCCTCTTACACTACTGAGTAGACCACACTGTTCCGTAGTGCAAGCAGGGTTGGCGCAATGGTTGAGCGATTGGGTGCTGCGCTGCGTGTCGCAGATTCGATTCCCGCTCGAAAGAAATATTTTTATGGTCTGGGTGTCTTATGTAAGTATATATGTTTACACGTTTGTGAACCCCCCTACGATATATAAGTAATTACAAATTAAAAAAAAGCAAATTCATCGACTCCGTACAGTAGTGTGTAACAATGCCATTGCTCATTTCATGCTTATACTTATGTTTAAGGCTGACCAGGTACAATTTATTTTTGGGAATTAATGAAGCAATATTTAAAATATGATCACAATATTACGAGGCAATGATCGAATGGAGCTGACAGTCACATTTTAAACATTAAACTAACTGGTGGGCAATCATCAAATGACTTCTCGCGCTTAAGGGTAAAGCGAAAGGTTTATGGGGTACTGTGTAAAATTTTATAATAAAATACTAGTTGAGATTCTACAACTAAATGAGTCCATATTTAAAGCATGCATTAAACGCACACTGTGTATGAACTGGAAGATTATATCCTTGAAAAAACGCTTGGCTAAATGCCGGTCCTGCTCTGCAGACACAGCCACTTTTAACTCCAAACTAGTTTTTTTTTTTATATATATATTTATAAATATTGGAAGAGATACTATTCCCCTTTTTGTATTGTTGTTTTTGAAAGGTTTTTTAATTTTATTTAATTTGTTTATTTCAATAGAGTTTATGATAATTTATTACCTTTTGTATTTGGAAACAATAGCATTGCAATGTAGAAGCACTTTGTTTTTCAAGTTTTGTGAATGTGAAGTATCATGGAGCATTTTTATTAGGTTACAACTTGTTTGACATTACGATCATGGCAGTTGAGAGTTTGTCATGCTCACTCAAATGTCTCGCTGATGGTGGCACGTGTTATTAGGTCATTCAGTTCCCTTCAAAATGGTTGAGCTGAGTGGGGCTGATGCACGCGTCATGCTCGTGAACGGGTGCCGTCAGTTGAGACTGGCCATCTATTAGCTGCCAGTGGCTTACCTCACGGCGTCCTTACCTACCGCATGATGCAGGTCCTCACCGGACATGGTAAGTTCGGGAGGTTCCTGCACCGGATTCGTGCAGAAGAGACGCCCGGGTGCCACCATTGTGTGGACCGCCCGGAGGACACGGTGGAGCACACGGTAGAGGTGTGCCCCACTTGGGCAGAGCACCGCCGTGTCCTCGTGGGGGCGATCGGCGGCAGCGACCTCTCGCGCCGGGCCTTGGTACAGGCCATGGGAGCGAGGAGGAGTGGCAAGCTGTGGCCTCCTTTTGCGAAGCAGAAATGCTAGCAAAGGAGGCGGCCGATCGCGTGAGGGAACGGTCCTCACGCCCCAACCGCCGCCGGGATTCCGATCCCGATTTCCGGCCACCGTAGGGGCCCAGCAGGGTCGAAGCCTACTGGGGCCATGGGTGATGCGAAAGAGATCCGCGGGGCCCTAGAAAAAATGGCAAAGAAGGAACAGGAGTGGGTTTTTAGTCAGTAAAAGTCTGACACTATCTCGCGCTCCGCCCAAGAGCGGGGGATGTCACGAGATGATTTTCCCACCCGAAAAGTCTTCAATTTCTATGTTTTTAATTCGTTTTTTTATTTATTTTTTATTTTAGTTATTATTATTTATCTACATTGTACTCACGTATTAGAAGCGACAAGAAATTGTAACCAAGATTTATTTAACTCATAATATGATTTAAAAGAGTGTCCATAGAGTTTCTTGCACGTTCTTCTCCATAGAGATCTACGCTTTGGAACGTGCAATTTAGCTTCACTTGTTTTTTTTTGACTGACCGACATTTTGACAATTCAAAAGTGCCTGTAATTGGTCTATTGAAATAAACGTTTCTGATTTCTGGCGTGTCACTGATTAAAACCAACCTGTGTCCTTCAATTTTATTTATTTTTTCTTTATTTTCTATTTTATAATTTAATTTAAGTACAATTTAATTTAATGTGTAATTTTAAAATTTAATTCAATGTATAATTTTAATATAATGTAAGTAATAATTTAAATTTAATTTATATCATCATCATCACTTATTTATCCAGCGGCATTTACAGCCGGCAATCTTATGCGACAATATGTGGATAATGCTGTGGGCATTTCACTATTCAAAAGTGCCTGTAAATGGTCTATTTGAAATAAATGCTTTTGACTTGACTTGCTGCCATATTGTAAACTCGTTGATACTATTTGTTTTCTACGTATATGTATATTATAGCTCTTTATCGTCCTACAAATACCTGTGTCTTTCAATTGCCCTCAGCGTTCCGAGGCCACGGTCACTCTTTCAAACCCTTTAGTTTTATTGACATTTCTTTGGCACTACGCGCCGTCAACTCGGGCTTGGTCCTTACCGTGTGGCCGACGATGAGCTACCCATTGCTCGTCGCCCACAAGCCTGCGCCTATGGTGGCGAAGAATCGTCTCAACGCTTGTGGCGTCCCTTGTGACGGCGGCTAGGGCTGGAGGATGTCCGTTTCCTTACGGTTGCGGCCATCTCCTTCCTTGCATAACTGTTTCACTAAAGGCGGCGACCACTTCTCATTCCCTCTAACTAGAGCCGGATGTAAGAGGTCGCCACCGCCAATCGACCAAGTGGAGCAGACTTCCAACGTATGCTCCACCGTGTCCTCCGGGCGATCAGCGCCATAGCGAAACTTGGGCGTTTCTTCTGCCTGAATTCGAAACAGAAACCTCTCGAACTGGTCTTGTCCGGTAAGGACCTGCATCATGTGGTAAGTGCGGACGCCATTTCACCTCTAGCTACTCCTCAAAGATGGGACTTACCGTCGCGATTGTGGCGTACCCAGAACCTAACTATACTGACGTCAGCTGCTATCGGTTCATAATGAGAAACTGTATTTCATTTGTCCCTCACGCCCCACACGGGTTTACCTCTTTGTGTTTAGGTAAGTATAAGTATAAAGCACGTTTAATCGTTTGCATCGAACAAAGACGTAAGATTAAAGATGAACGTTACATGCCCTATCCCCTCGAGAAGTTTCAAACTGATTCAATTGAGCTTCCACCGATGTTGTTAAAGCAATATAAGTATATTGCTTTAACAACATCAAGGAGAGCGCATGAGACTAACGGAACAAAGGCGCGCTAATGTCATTATACACATTTACGTCTGTGGCCATATCTATTCAACTGAATAAGTAGATAGGACATTCTGTGCAGCTTGTACTAAAAATATGAATTTATGCTTATTTATTTAATATCCGTCACGGCGTAGCAGAAGAGATGGTCAACTCTTGGTTCTAATCGATTGAAATAACATTCCGTTATTTACTAGCTGCTGCTGCAGCCGAAGGTTTTATTTGTGCAATTATGGGCGAAGTCATTATGACGAATAACTGCCGGAGTTTTATTGTGAACGAGGACGGTTAACATCTGTCGGGCATGTCACCGTCCGAGAGAATCAGTGCGCTACATTCTCTCTGGTTGTTCACGTCTTGGTATTGGAGAGTATTTGCATAGACACAACCTAGGATTATCCATCAGCAACTTGATCTGAAAAACTATCTCATGGAATCAGAAATGCCACTACAGGTAGTCCAACCCATTTCTCGATAATGATCATATCACACTGTCCTGAGATCAGTAAATCATCACTGATAAGACTATTGTAGACAATAAGCCTGATATAGTGGTGGTGGACCGAACCGAGAGGCTTGGAATGATTGTTGACATAACCGTCCCGCATGACTAGGACCTCGTGTAAGCCGAGACAGATAAGCAAAGTAAGTACGTATATTGACTTAGCTTGCGAGGTTGTCAATTGTACTTTTAATCACAATCATTTATTTTGTTTGTAAAACATAGGTATTACAGAAGGTAGTATAAGTACAATGAGCGCGCTATGTTTTGCCAAATATTGGCATACAAACTTATAGTAAATCTCAGCATGCAATAGTAACAAATATTTCAAATTATAATATAACGTCAAACAATATAATTTCAAAAATCGATTTAGTATGTCAAAAAGAAATTAAAATGTCAAAACAATCGAAATAGAATGTCAAAAAATTTAAATAGTATTTCAAAAATTTAATACAATATCATAAAATTAAATACAACGTCAAAAAATTAAATAAGTTGTTAAAACCTTAAAATATATGGAATGTGTTTTGTGTAAGTGAGTGTTTATTTAGCTGATAAAATAATAAATAAAACAAACCTAAAAAAAATGGAATGTCAAAAAAATAATTAAATAGTAATGTCATAAATTTATAACAAATTAAAATTATCAAAATTTAAAAAACAAAAAAATACAATTATGAATGTAACCGTCTAGGTGGTAAAATTTTCCTTTACGTGTGGATGGTGCAGCAATTGACTGTTGCGAATCGTTTCGCGGGTTCGATTTTCGTTCAGAACAAATATTTGTATGGCGTACAGCGTGAGTTTACATGCTTGTGAATGTACCCAGCAGTGGTTTCTAGTAACTATGGGCCAGGGCGGTTGTTTTTTTGATCGAACAATAAACATGAAAATCCGCAATTTGCAGTCATTTAGTGCGAGGGTACTCTGGACATTTGACTCGGAATAGGTAAAAAAACCATTAATTTCACTGTCCACCTATATAAAAAGTAGTCGAACGGCTAAGACACTAGTTTTCTTCGGGTGAGAGATGAAAATTTCAAGACCGGTCGCCGCATTACGTACGTATACCTATCTGTGTTGCCCAGTGTAACGTTTAAACTCAATAACCTAGTTGTTCCTAGGTTCGTTTTAATAGCGTCACGCACTCTTTCTCGGGCGCTATTCATTCAGCCGCCGCCGCCATGTCCCGCAGCAGCGGGTCGTGCGCTACTCTGAACCGCCCACAATGGAAGCGCCGCCGGCAACGCTCGGCGATTCCCAAACGCTTCCGATCCGTAGTTTGGCGCTGAGCAGCGGAAGCTCGCTAAACACTTCCTTCCACTCGATCCGGAGAAATACGATCAGTTTTGCCCCTTTCCTGGCCGCATCCCTCGCACCCCTCCACACACCCCGGAGCTAGATACACTGACACGATGCAGACTAGAGTTCAGAAGTGCAACTCACATCAAGCACTTTGACAACTAGGTACTACTTTGATACCTAGGATAAAAGACAGAACACCGTATCAAAACATCGGTTGTTGAAATTACTAAAATTTTACTTCCCAAACGTCCCAACATCCAATCGTAAAAAAAGTTCATTCAAAACCACATCAGAATGAATAGATGGTGCAGTGTAGTGGTTCACACACAGCTCGGCTAAAGAACACATGGTGTGAGGAGCTCCTCAGATGTGAAAGTAAATGTTAGATACATTTCGAGAAATGTTTGCATAGTCCGGTGTACGAGTGGAGCTTCTTCCTCTGGTTGCTGAATGTTGTGCTTCACTCGCTACTGGCGCCTGCCACCCGAGCCGCTGGTGCGCGCTGCGCGGCGCGGCGCGTGGAAACTGTCTCAATTCGATATACCTACTATTACTTACCTGCTGGTGCAATAACACTGATCCGTTCGCGTTGCGATATCAGTAGGTACGTACTACGTACGTATACCTGCTTCACTGAACGAATTAAAGAGTTATATTTATTGAAGCCTCTGTAGTCGTATTCTTATTACTTAAGTATAGCGCTATATTTAAGCACTATAGTGAGAGTCATGAACAGTTGGTCGATGAATCGGTTGGATCTTGAGACAATAATTTGACTTAGTTCAATAACGTGAAGGCCTGGCTGTCGCAGTCATAGCAAAGCATTTTGTAGCATGTGTGAACCACCACGCCTAATCCTTGCCATGTCGTCTGCCGCTGATTGTATCAATGGCGTCAAATAGAAAAATACTTGATAGTGGTACTAAGTACTCCGAGCTCCGAACGGCAGCCAAATCCGTAGTTCGTGAAGTGGGGGAAAAAGAAAGTGTCGAAGCCACTGTAGCGTGTTCGACTTTCTTATAACATAACTACTGTAACTTTTATCTATTTTATAGTTTCACAGTCGTACCAGTAACATATGCTGTGGGCTGGCATTGCTTGAAAATATTGTCAAAAGCTGTTCTGTTTTAGTTTCTTATATGAAATAAGTTCGGACATGGCCGGCCTGTTGTTGATAAGATATGCGGCCAACCTATTATTTAAAACTGGACTTATTGACAATAAGTCAATTTTTTACTCACATAGGTACTCTTCATAATTAACTTCACAAACCGGTCGGGTTCATTATTGTGTTATGTTTTGTCGTGGCGCCTTTTGCCTCAGTTCAGGCTACGAAACTTGTTCTGAATTATGTCGAAGGCTTGAATAGATTGGTTTGTATGTTGAACCGGCGCCACGACACACGCCGCCACTGTAACGTAGCTTTACCCTGTTCTTCTACTTCTCTCCTGTAGTTTTAAAGCTCGTCGTTGCTTGTTGCAGATGCTGCGCCCGTGGAGATGAGCGGGCCGCCGGCCACCACGCTCCGTCTTGCTCGCTCCTGCGCGCGTGTCCCTCTCGCCCACCCCTCCCCCCGCCATGCCGCGCGCTGATTGGCCGCGCCTGAGCTGGCACCGCCCCGCGCGCCGCACGCGCACCCTTCTCTCCACTCTCCTCTACTTTACCTTCCTTATTGGTGAGTTTTGTTTTTATATAACATTTAGCGACTCGCCTCGGGACATCTATTTATCACTGTTACCGGGAAGTACCATTTGGCATTGACGCCGTGTAAGCATTGCATTGCTATCATTGATATACAAAAAACCGGGTTTTTTAATACATCATTGATTGCTAAAGATATATTCATACCGGATCCAAACCCTAAGGTTGACTTGAAAGAGATGATTCAAGTAACAGCCTTCAGGGGTTGCAATTATGGATAATGCTAATCACCGGAGACTTATTAATGTCGTCACAAACGATGAGGAACTCTGTGCAACGCTGAGGGAACAACAAGTACCTATCACTGCGTACTAAACTAAAATGATCGACGTAAAATCTGCGCCTACGTAAAACACATTTATTGAGATTGCCTCTGAACTGATTTGGTTTGTGCCACATCATCAGTAATCCTGGCATTACACGTCGGACGACCACGCACGACGCCGCGCGCTCTCGCACCGAGTCACCCCACGCTCGCTTCATAATATAATCCACATTATCTTCCCATCAAATTAATGGAGAGATTTAATTACAAAAGCTTTACTTTAAAGCCACGAGATGAGTCGCGTGTCGCTATTTATTGTTTCCATTCGAGGAACGTTGAGCTCGCTTTATGGGCGCTACGATTTTATACAAGGATTGTCTGGATTGCTATCCATTTAAGTGTTTGCTTGATTACATTTTTACTGCGGCTTAGACGTTTCGCTAATTATTTAATTACGGAAAATTTTGCTACCGTCTTGTATTTCTGAAGTATTTTCTAAGCAACGGTAAAGCGAAGCGGTGTAGAAAAGCGAGTCGTATTATAAATCGCTTGGTCGGCAGAGAGGCGCGGCGCGGGGCGCGGGGCGGGGACGCAGCCGCCCCGATATATTTTTCTTCCAATTTACTGCCGAACTGTCTAAGGAATTGTGGACCGAAATAGATCCCTGGGGCGCCCCGACCCGACCATCTGAAATGTACGTACAAAACTATGGATCTTAACTGGGGACGGGGTGAAGTTGATCGAGTGATTCATAACAAAGAAGACGTCATTGATACCTGCTGAAGGATTTAGAAGTGTCCAACCACGTACAAAGATAGTAAAACGTTCGTTCAAACGCTTTGATAAAGACAGACAGGATCCCTAATAAGTTAGAACGTATTGAGCGAGTGAGCACTAGGTACAAGTATGTACATACACTGCTTGAGTCAGTTGCGAATACTAAAAGCTAATAGAAATAAGCGCGGTATTAATGTGCAACTCGCAGCACTTAGAGACGCCTCTCTACTACTTCTACTTACTAGATAATGTTCATGCCACAGACGAAACCAATGGTGACGTGAATTGAAGTGATACTATTTTCATCAACAAGGACTTTTGCTTAAGATGCTCAACTGTTAATTCGATATCTAACAATTCTTAAATACTTATTTCTATAAAGTTTCAAAAGCATGACTTTTGAAAATAGTTATCTATTACCTATTTTAATGCTTAGTACCTAAGTCTAGAATCACATTCCTTTTTTTTTCAATAACTGTTTTCGTGCTACGTTTTTTAAGCATTTTAAGTCTCCTTCATGTTATTTATCCATATATGTCTCTCAATTACTTACCTACATTTGTGGTGTTTGGGTTTTAACTCGTCTGCACTCTGATTAGCGGCGTACCGCTCACTGAGTTTAATATAGGTATCTCTGGCTCAGATTGCTTTTACTAATGATGACAATTGTACCCGATGTCACTATTGTTTTCAAAACCCACGTTTAAAACGATTCGTATTCTACTTTCCTGTGTAAAAGGGTATTGGGTACCCGTCGACTTCTAATGCAGTTATATGTAAGTCGTCTTCTTTGGCTCCCCCTTACCTTGTTCTGTATCTACGAGTTTAGTCTTCGGCGGCGCCGCGGCGCGTCGTTAAGTGTGTCCAATAAATCAGTTCTGTGTCGTTTCCACGCGCTCCCGATTGTTCCCAATTCGGCTTTTTCCTCCCGGTGGCACATTCACGTCGATGCTAATACCTCACAGCGTCACATCGCATTATTTCATTCCCCTCCACATTCTCGGAATTCATTACGATCGACCGCCGAAATAAAGAGGTCGCCTTCGAACGCTCGATACGATTTGCGATAAAACGAGGCGATGAGATTTCCGCTATTTGGAGTGCGCTACACAAGTATTCCCTAAGGCATATATTAGCATAGGAGGCGGCACATCGCGACTCCGCAACTTTCCAGCCGGGGCCGGGGCTAAACACGAGTGTGCACGATACAATGACAAGCAGTAAGCCCACCACTGACCTTGTCTAGGTTACACTGCAGTAGCTCACTATTTCGGCAAAGGTTTCTCTAAAGAAGGTCAGACTCGGGTTGGACTGTAAATAAGCGATGGTTATCTCTGCATTTGTGGTAACTGTCTGTGTAATAACTCAAGAAAATGTCTCCATTCATTCATTTAGTACAACGTTAGTGGCGCTCTGTGGTGGATGCTCTTATATAGAAATCTTACATTATGTATGTCTGTTAAAAACTGGCACCTATTAGACGTTTCATTGTTATTATACTTTAGATTGAGCTTTTTCTTGTATGAATAAAGCTTGGTTCTTCTGTGTGTGCTGGGCCACATCTCTGAAGCGTTCAGTAGCGAACGAAAGCGTTGAGCTGATGTCACTTCAGTTCCAAGCTCTCACCGTGAGGACCCGGAATGGTGTAGAGCATGGGAGGGGTCGCGTGGTAATCCTTGCACACATTGTGAGTGATGGCGCATTCGCTAGTGTCGCTGTGTCAATACAAGACATAAATGTTAGTGTACACTTATTGTTCAAGTAGGTATGTGGAAGTAACTACAAACTTCTATTCGCTTGAGAATAGCTGATATTCCTCGTTTCGCGAAAATAGATCTGTATCTTTTTAATTAATAGAATCAGAAAACGTAAATTACTGTTTTGGCTTTCTAGGCATACAAAAAACAATTGATTTGCAAAATATAACTTTCAAGTTCGGAAGTTGGTGTTTCTAGTAACTATTGCTTTTCTGTTTTAAGACTCCGTCTAAAATTGAAAGTTGTTTTACATTTCATTTGTAAGTACTATGGTCTATGAACGGTAGAAGAAAATAAGCAAGATTAACCTTAGTGTGAAATGGTTGAAATTTTTGGAAACGTTTAAGAGACTGAAAAGAGTAAAATACCCTCCTAATCACATCAGCAACCTGAACCTCCCAGGAGAGGTTACTGTCCACATGCACGCCAAGGTTTTTAGCGCTTATAGAGTATAATATGGGCATAGAATCATACACTACTGGCGGGAGCGACTGGTGATCCAATAAGTTGGGCATGTACCTACCACCAACAATGAGCACTTGAAATTTAGTTGGGTGTAGTAAAAATTCAAAAGATTTAGCCCACTGATAAATATTTTAAAGGTCATTGTTGATGACAGTTTCAGTGAGTTCATCTTCAGGATTGACAAAATATCAATTTACAATTTATTCGGATTATCACGGAATTATAACTTAACACAGAAATAATCATCAAGATCAGTCCATACACAAAAAAGTTTCGTACGACTTGATAACCCCAATAACATGGAGTTTGAACATAATTGTTGAAATAAGGGTGTGAACTTTACACCTCCGCGCGGTACCCCTGCAGAGCGTACTGGCGTCATATGTTGCTATTAATGGTATAATGTTAACAATAAACAAACGTACGATTGTAGTAATCCTGACAAATTAGCTGTCATTTTTTGAAGTATTCCACGGTCTATCTTCGAAGTTCTTCATTAAATCTTGACCAAAATTATATGACCACAACACTTGAGGGAAATGGACACGCCATAATTATGGCGGTAAGTCCCCTCTTTGAGGAGTGGCTAGAAAGACATCACGGAGTTTTCACATTCCACATGAAGCAGGTCCTCACTGGACATGGTAGGTCGGGAGGTTCCTGCACCGGATTCAAGCAGAAGCAACACCCAGATGTCCACATTGTGTGGACCACCCAGAGGACACGGTAGAGCATACGGTGGAGCTGCACCCTACTTTAGCAGGAACATAGGAGTGAGTTTTTAAAAGTCTGACACGCCCTTTCGCTCTGCCCTAGAGCGAGAGAAGACGTTGGATAATTTCCCACCTAAACAAAAAAATCACCTTAGTGGGAAATTCTCAAACAATAAAATAATAATTTTGGTGACTACAAAATAGATTTTTTTTTGTTTTCGGGGGGAAACCTTCGAGGGGCGCCCGGACTGCGAATAAGTCCGGGAAGTGTGGGATTTTTACCTCACTAAAACCACCTCGGTGATCACCATCAGCACATGTAGAAGGGGCGCCGTTACCTCTTAAAAGACCATTCCGGAACCAACGCCTGTTAGGGCACATCCCTGAGGAGACTGTACAACAGTCTCCCCTGAGCCTCTTTGTGCACGGCAGCACGTGATCACTGTGCCACCGTCTTCCTTGGAATCACTTGATGGGCGGGCAGAGTCCCCTCTCTGCACACCCGTGGTTCCAAAGTCCCGTCTGCATTGGATGATGCAAGCGGGGTTTCGGCGTGTTAGGCATCGAGGCGGTTGCCTCCCCGACGCCTTCGTCTCCGAGCGGGATCAGCCCTCTCACGGTCGCGCTCAGCCGCCTCCTTCTGGACCATTACGGTCTCACAGAAGGAAGCAGCTTCCTTTCAGTTTTCTGGCTCCGCCAGCATAGCCCTCACTACTGCTCGTAGAGACAGGTCCTGCCCGATCCTGGCGACTAGGACTCGTCGCTCAGTGGCCCACGCTGGACAGTTTTCCAGCGTGTGCTGTGCAGAATCTACGGCGCTTCCGCAATGGTGGCAATTTGCCGTGGCCTCTTGCCCAATCCTATTTAGGTACTCACCGAAGCAAGCATGCCCGGTCAGCTCCTGAGTGAGTCTGTAGGATATGCGCTCCTTTCTTTTCAGCCAGGCTTCGAAGTGCGGCAGGACGGCTTCGACAACGCGCTTGCACGGGAATTGCGGCTGCTGCAGCCGCTCGCGCCACCTCTTGAGCGCGTATTACCGTTCCTGCCGTCTCAGCCTTACTGCAATGATCCCCGGCACGCTATTACCACTTTGCCGTATGTCACGAATCCGGTTGTATACCCTCGCGTCCATATCTGCCAGGATGTCCAGTGGTGGAAAGCGTGCCAGGAGAGTTGCCGCCTCGAAGGATACCGTTCGGTATCCACGTGCGATCCGAATGGCCATTTTCCGCTGCAGACTATTAATTTTTGTCCTGCAGCGACGGACACCTGACAGTCTGCTTGACCACACAGGTGCCCCATAAAGGACCATTGATCGCACGACACCCGCGTAGAGGCGGCGAACTTCTTCCCGAGGGCCCCCGAGGTTGGGTTAACCCAACTAGTCGCTCGAAGTGCTCTTCGAAGCCCCACCTACCGTCCAGAGTTAGGCCAAGATACTTTATGTGTTGACCCAGCTGGACTTGTGTATCTCCAACTGTCACTGATGAGCTGGGTGGCTCTCTGGTCCTTGGCAGTTTGTGAAACCAGAGCGCCTCAGTTTTATGAGGCGCTATTTCTAAACCCAGCTCACGGATCGAAGCCACGACTCTTGCCGACTACAAGATACCTAAAAAAAACTCCGACGATTTGAAAATTTTCTTTTTTGAAAGTCAATTGAAAATTATCACTGTTTGTGTTCTTAAGCTGACAGTATAATTTTTCAAAATTATCTAGATTGGCCGAAATTGGTTTAATGTTGACATTGGTTTAATGAAGACAGACCTGTTGGTCTAGTGGTTAGTGGCCCTGACTGCTATGCCGGAGGTCGTGGGTTCGATTCCCACCCAGGACAAATGGTTGTGTGATGAGCACGATCATTTGTTCTGTGTCTGGGTGTAATTTATCTATAATATATATGTATTTAAAAATATAAAAGTATGTTTATAAGTTGTCTAGTACCCATAACACAAGCTCTGCTTAGCTTGGGACTAGGCGGCGTTGTGTGTTAGTTGTGGAATATATTATATTATATTATTATATTATATTATGTTGGTCTAAAAAGCCCACGGAGGTCAGTCCGTCTGATGATATCAATAAAACTGTATCGAGTCTAATGATGGTCTGTTACTATATAATATCAGCCCATCAACGACGGAAGTGAGACAGTAGGTAGTTCGATACGTGCCATGCTCCGAATTGTTAGCAAAAGAAAAACTAATAAATCACGTAGACTCAGAAAAGTTATCTTTACTACAATCGTTTTGTTAAAGTTCACAAGCGAATCAGTCAGTCGCTTGGAGTCAATTGTCATGACAAATATTTCAGATTCCTCGTTGCTGTTATTTTTGTAAAATATGTAGATAGCAGTTACAAAAACAGGAAGCCATTCCGTATTAAATAAAATGTTTCAGCACCTAATAAAGCCGTGAGCGGCTGTCAAGTTCAGCTACATTATCAGCTAATGATGTAACAATAATTTAGCGCTGAAGTGTGTTCAACACATATTTTAACAACAAACACGTCACGTCGTGCCCGACGGCGCGGGCAGGGAGCGCGAGCGGGGTGCGGGGGCGGGGCGATAACACCTTGTAATTACGTTTTCACAATAAATGAGCACACATTATGAACCGTATCATTATCAGTTCACTTGGTACCGGTTACACTCAGTTCCAGTGAATTTAGTGTGTTCTATTAAGCTAGGGTCACGGACTAACCATATCTCAAGCGCTTCGCTCGCGGTCGCAGTGCAACTGGCACCCGGTGCTACCCGACAACGTTGGTGAAGATGATGACATGGCTATAATTATCAGTGAGTAGGCACCCAATCTGATAAAGGATTGAGGAGCTCTTTGGAGGTTGTGTTCCGAGAATACCGTTACACTACCTGGACTTTGTCCCCGTCTACCTCGTTTATCCATGCATAAGAAAAATAAGGCACTAGTGTGTGCTCTAGATTCGCAGGTATTGATAGCAGCAAAGATCTGCCCAGAGCCACTCGGTCTTGTACTATGCAGCTCCAGCGGCACGTTTAACAAGTGCAGGGAAGTTTGGAGGTATGCGGAACAGAGTGTAAAGTCCCGCAAACCTCCGTTGAAAAGAGAGGATCCTCCGACCAGACGGGTGTTATGTCTGGTGGGCTACTACTACCGATAGATGATTTTGGGCTATTCTATATGTTCTAAACGTGCGGAGAACTTTGATTGCGCGATGCAAGATTAGTTCTTATGTGACGCCATAGATGTCGCTACATCACTCCCCTCCGGAGATCGGAGATCGATGGTTCTTGATGCTTCTTGATGCGTGCCAGGCCAGTGGTAGGTAGGTTCCAGTGGGTCGGAACCGAATGCTGCATAGTTCTCGGTGAGTCGGAACTGTCTGCGGTGATGCCCCAGTGAGTCGGAGTGTTGCTGTCCCAGTGAGTCGGGATAATGCTACAGGCTCCAGTGAGTCGGAGTAGTGCTGCTGGCTCCATTGAGTCGGAGCGGTGCTGTGCGATGTAGTGGCTTGACTGCTTCCGTCGACCAGGAGAGGTTCTTCGTAGCTCTTCATGTGACTGGCCGAAGGTGCGGCGTGATTAGCCAAGGTCGCTGATGAGGCTGAGGGTGATGACCAGGTATGACCAGGTAGGCATGCTGGTGGTCAGGATACCCTTTACCCAGGAAAGCTTGAGGAAGTGATGATGACGTCACGAAGTAGTGGTTGCACGAGGGCTGCGCTGACGTTCATTGTCGAGGGTCACCAATTTAGGGGTATGCGGAACAGAGAGTAAAGTCCCGCAAACCTCCGTTGAAAATGGAGGATCCTCCGACCAGACGCGTGTTATGTCTGGTGGGCTACTACTGCCCGATAGATGATTTCGGGCTGTTCTATATATTCTAAACGTGCGGAGAACTTTGATTGCGCGATGCAAGATTAGTTCTTATGTGACGCCATAGATGTCGCTACAGAAGCATCGCAGAGCAAAGAGCTTCATGGGCTCTTATACCAGGCCTTACATGGACTCCATGTAGTCTCTCTTTTAGCATCGAGCGAAAGCGCAGTCAGGCTATGGCCTGCGCTTTGATGACCTCTTTGGGGAAACGAAAACTTTCGTCTGTGCGATTAAGAATCAAGTTATGATGACTAATTACCTAAGATACCTACCACAAAGTTGTTTTTTTTTTTAACCCAAGGATTGATTGGTAGAGAATGCCTTGTTGCTTTAAGTCCGCCTACCACTGCTGTACATAAATTATAAATAAATAAAATCAAACACATTATTTCTATTCACGTCTAGCAGTAACAGAGACAGACAGTTTTTGCACCTTGCGTACTGAATCAACTGCCGAATCCACTCACCGACTGTTGCAATACCGCGTGTCGCTAATTCAGCTGCCGCCTGATATGACCCCCAAACCACTACAAGTAGGTCTTCTGTCTCTTTATAAAAAACTAGCTGACACAGCAAACTTAGTGTGCCGCATAACAGTCACTGAATGAGAATACTATGTAGTGATAACTTTTAGCTTAACTTAGTTTCAATAATAATAATCAGAATTGGTGTATTTTCTCACCTTTGAATTTTCCTTTGAGTATCGTCACGAGATTCACATTGGTTCTTAAAATGACTGGCAGTGTTTCGTGAAAATTACCAAACAGTAAAATCATTGCGCCTCCAAAACATCTCGATTCATATACTCAGATCTTTTAATATTCTTTCAAATGTTCCTTTCCTGGTGCGTCATTGGGCATTAGTCGATCTAGTTAGTAAACAGTAAATTGTGGGTCAAATCAAATTGACTACCTCTATTCTAGTATAACCTCGAAATATTTAATATCGCATGTGTTGAAAATAAGCATTGCTACTGCACCCCTTTAGTAGTAAATATTCATTTGTGATCTATTCCAAAAAGTTAGAATAGAAAAATAAATTTAAATAAAAATAAAAAAAAACCGACTGCGTAAAAAGTAACTTCAAATAAAAACTGAAAAAAAAACAAGTTCAATCTAGTAGCGTAGAAAAGAATTTAATTACATTAATTTAAAAATATAAAATGACACAAATAATAAATTCTAATACATCCGTATATATCCGCTCCATTGACTTGAACTTTAAAGTGGTCAATGTAAATATTGTCTGCAAATGTCGAGATCTATTATTGAGAGAGAGAGATATTAAATGGAATGATTTTAGTCTAGATTATTTTAATGGGTCCCGACTGTTGCAGACAATATTTACATTTACCACTTTAAAGTTCACAAACCTACCTACTCATACGGCTCGCTTATTATGTATCTTAAATAAAATTGAAGTGTCGATTTGTAATATATATAAAAAAAAACAACATTTATTTACTAAATCTATATCAAACTGTATTCGATACTTATAATAAAAATGTGCATTTTGAAATTTTTTGTTATCTATCGGCTTGTTCCAGCTAATATACGAAACAGCTAGACCGATTTTGATGGGGCATTTACTGACGGATAGCAAAAGTTACAAGCAGTTACTTAGTCTACTTTTCATTTTCCTGTGGGAACGGGATTTCTTGATAATAATAAGGGATAAGTTTTCGAAACAGTTAAACAAAATTTGCTGGAACTTTTAATGTGAGATGTAGCTAATGTTAATAATGAGTACCTACCTTAATTCACTTTTAACGTCACATTCAATCTTAATTCCCATGGAGAGTGTATATCTCCGAAACGTTTGGACCGATTTTAAAGGGACTTTTACTGACTGATATCTAATATTACAAGGAGTAATTTAGGTTAATTTTAATTTTTGCGTGGGATACAAGATAAGTTTTAAAAACGGTTGAACTTTGACGGGAGCTAATGTTATAATGAGTAACTTAATCTATTTTTTATAATAACACGGGACGGGACTTAATTCTCGAGGGCGGGGACATCTTAATTCTCGGGAGAGGGAGTTCATCTTAATTCCCAAGGATAGGAGACATCTCCGAAATAGCTGGACCGTATTTGAGGAACTTTTACTGAAAGATAGCTAATGTTATAAGGCTTCTTTTAATTTTTCGAGAATGAGATTTCAAAAGACGGAATACGTCTGTGAAACGGTTAAACAGAATTTGATGTGACTTTCATTGGGATATAGGTAACATTATAATGAGTACCTTACACTACTTTTTATACCGCGTACATCGAAGGACTGGAACAATTTGCCTGCTGCGGTCTTCCCGCCCAACTATAATTTAGCTGTCTTCAAGGCTAGAGTGAATAGGCTCTTAATAAACTAGTGCGCCTCACCATCAATAATTGCATCACTGCTTACCATCAGGTGGGATCGCAGTCAAGCACTGGTTTATATCAATTAAAAAAAAAAACAACTCGGGGGAACGGGACTTAATTCCGGCGGTGGGGGGGAACATCCTTATTCCCGGGGAGAGGACATTTTCTTCTTCTTTCTTTTTTCTCCTGTTCTAGAACGGAGAGGGAGAGCGGTCCAGACTTTTACTGAGTTAAACCACAACTAGGTTTCTTCAGTTGCTCTATGCGTTCTAGGACCAAGGGTTACCGTTTCAGGAGTCCTCCCAAGGCCCTACCTTTCCCTACTACTCTACTGAATTTATGACGTGCCCAACTGATGGATAATTGATGTTACAAGGAGTAACATAAGCTAGTTTAAACTTCCCCGCGGGAACGGGACTTAATTCCGAGGTTTTATATAATACTAGCGACCCACCCCGGCTTGGCACGGGTACAATGCTGATATTAAATATACTACAGGATGTCTTTAAACATATACAACGTTCACAGCTTTTTTCTCATTAGATAATACAACCACGTTTTCTCATTACATAATACAACCACGTTTTCTCATTAGATAATACAACCCCGTTTTCTCATTAGATAATACAACCACGTTTTCTTTAGACGTTATTCTTGAAAGAGCGACCTATAACTAGCCATGTGAAAAAAACTCAACGCTCAAATCTAAGCTTGCATCGTTGAAAGTTTGACCCTGCGATTTATTAATGGTATTTAATGGCAAAATATATATTTACCGGAAATTGTAGGCGTTTAAATGCCATTTTAAATCTGAAATATCTTAGAAAATATTTATTTAAATTAAATGCGCAATGTATTTAATGGAGGTCACTTAATTGGATAAGGATTAATGCTGTATTGCTTAAAATCGCTTCGTAAATATGTCATTATTTCTCGTAAAAAGTAAAGGATAAAAAATGGTTACTATGGGTTATCTCTAAGAGATAGACATATACCATCGCAGACTTTTTTGTAGACCTTTTTAAGATGTACAATACTCATCATCATCTTCCTGCCCTTGTCCCGTGTTATTTTGGGTCGGTGCAACATGTTTTTTTTCTTCCATTCTGCCCTGTCACATCCGTGCCGGGCATACGTGGGTCACAAGTTGTTCCCGTGACCTGTCGCCATTTCATCCATCCTGCGTTGATCCGATGTATTACGTCCCGATCTACCTCACCATCCCCTTGAACGAGTGACCCGAGGTACCGAAAGTCGGAGCAGATCGGTATGAGCGTTCCAGCGAGAGCTGAAGGCACTGGATTGGAGAGACCTCCGAAATCGCAGAACAAGTATTCCGTTTTGGTTCTACTCAATTTCAGGCCAACACTCTCCAGTCTGTGCCACCACACCTCCAATCTGTTCTGGACCTCTAGGCCACTCTCGGCATCCAACACAATATCATCGGCAAACAGCATACACCAGATACCATACCATACCATATACCATAATATGTACAATACTATAGTACATTATTTTGATCTATCTCGTAGGGTTCAGCTAGCGTTTGCAATGTGAGCGCAATAAAATGGGTTTATTTACGACATCACATTAGAAATAGAAACCTCTAAAATTATCGGTGTTTCTCTACTATATTAGCATGTATTATATATTTATATATATATATAAACCTACCTCTTAAATTACTCTATGTTTTAAAAAAGACCGCATCAAAATCCGTTCCGTATTTTTAAAGATCTAAGCACACATAGGGACCGACCGCGGTGAGCAACTTTGTTTTCCTACTATGTAGTGATATTTCTGAAATGGATGACACAATTTTACACGATTGCTTCAAACAAGGGGAGTAACGAAGTCGAGAGTAACAGTTAGCAGATAAATAAATAACATATTTCCTACCTATTTTTTTTTTTTTATATGGTCATGATATACCATTTTGGAATCCTCAAGAGCCCTTTAATTTGATACCCATATTATAGTATCCCAAAAATATATATTTTTTAACCTAAAGTATAGCGTCTCAAAGTCTGTTTGTTGTTTCTTTTTTAACGTCACTTGTCTAAGAACACTTGGGTTATCAAGACAAATCAAACGATATGTCAACTATATGAATCCGTTCAGTACTTTCGAAAATATAAGGTAATAAAGAGTATTACATACATACATACAAACATACAAGATACGCGCGAAAAACATAACCCTTCTTGCAGTAGGGTAAAAAAGGTTCAACGACAAATAATTCAAAGTAATCTTAAATCACTCTCATGAACAATACTCTAAGTAACCTCTTTCCAGCACAAACGCGACTGATTAGTAACCCTAATTCCGCACAAACAGGAGCTATTGGAACACAATCAATGGGAACGCTCCACTGTGTCGGTAATGGTGCGATACGTCACTCGTCACTCACCAACGCCAAAACAATTCACGAGCCCCCCGCTACTTGCGCCCCCGAGCAGCCTCTCGCGCGTCTTATAGGAGGAAGGAAGGCGAATGAAGGCATTATTTTTAAAGCGTTATTACTCGTGGCTAATGTATTCATAGGTTGCGGTTAAAAGCGATGTCGACTCCACCACGAAGATACACGCAGAAGGATAGTTAAGCTGTAAGCACATAATATTCCAGCCTGTAACTAAAATGTGATGATAAGACATCATATTTATAAGACATCTTCAAATCAGCAAAAATGGTGACCTACTGTACAACCTTTTATTTCTGTTAAAGACAACAATGGAGTTAACCAACGGGGGTTAACTCCATTGTACTATTCTAGACCGAGCGTTGCGTTGTTAGTCAGGAAATAATTTCAGATTATAACCAAATTACAAATATAGTACTTAGTGGAATTAATCGAGTCAGAAGCCAAATGGCTGCGGGTTACACAATGCTTTTAAACCAGATTATCTTGATATTGTTGTTTCTTTCAGTGGTTCACTTCGTCGCACCGAAAAGAGTAAGCCTTCTATGTCTGCAGGTCGTAGGTGCCCCCTCCCCCCCCCCCCCCTGCCTGGCCTGGCCACCGCGCGGGACGGCCGCTCATCAATATACGCGGGCAATTTGTTGATGGCTTGTTATTAGAAAGTTGAAGAGAAACGCACGCACAGCACCCGTCGGCTGCGGAAACTTTTCCCATGGTTTAATTTTACATACTTGTGATGAATCATAAACTTCAAGCTTCAGTTATATAAATATTTTATTCACTTTGATCAACACAATTTCATATTTAGCATTCTATTAACAATCATTTTCAAATACACGATTGGTAGGACATGTTCACTGTTTAACAACTCAAAGCAGACTGACTCTGTCCAGAATGACAGTTACAAGCTCAATGTTTCCCCACCTCAAACACTCGGTCCGACCAATCAGAGCAAAGTAAACAGTACGTAACATCAATTGACTAACTAATATACATTAGGGTTTATCAATAATTAACTGCAAGTAAATATTTCATTTTAACAATTATGATATATTTACACAAAACAAATACATAAACTCTAATACCATAAATTATTACTTAACGTCTACAACGAATGCCTTAAGTTCATGTAACTACTAGCGCCATCTATCGCGTATAGATGGAAGTTTAACGATTTATGAATATTTCCCTTAAAAATCATTACATACTGAAATTCTAATTTTGTCCGTTGACACGTTTCTAATTTTGTTAGTTACTGATAGAAAATGTATCCTTCCCTTCGCAGAAACCATTGAAGATATTTTTTATGATAAACTGTTTAAAGAAGTGACTTTTAAGATGAAGACTAATCGAAGGCATAGTGAGAAGTAGATATGAAGAAAAAAGACACCGTTGCTCAAACCCAGCGCATTAGGCCCTGGGTCCGATTCCCTGGTAACGCAAATTGTTATTAGGTTTTTCCATGTGGATTTATTCAGTAACAGCTAGGAGTAGCTTTTAGTGTATTAGTTAAGTATTTTGAAATAATCGTGTAAATGTATTTCTCATTTACTTCAATTGAATTAATTGTATATTAAGTAACCGCTTGGATTGTAATTGATCGAACATATTTGTGCCCAGTTGATAGCAATAAGCTGGAGCTTTATTACACGGGACTACATAGGTAACTGATGAAATGTGGGTGTACTAAACTTCAACTAAACTCTTTGGGGCATTCTGGCTTAAGGCTTTTGTTAGTTAAATGTATATGTGTAAAAAGTGTTTGAAAGTAAGCTTGTCCCTCATCTCTCGTCTCACAGTAGTTAATAACGTCAGTGTATCAGGGTCGCCCGGTTTCTGTTTGTTAGGGTGTGATCGCACACATAGTGACGAGTTGTGACAGTGATGGTGTTAGCTGCTGAGTTGTGACGCGATTGATTCAATTTACGGCCCCCCTCACTCCCAGGCAGAGGCGTCGGCGGCGCAGACCAGCCGGAGGAGCAAGAAATAATCCGCAGATGAGCGCCCGCGGCACGGCGGGAGCAAATAACAAATATTAATCTTTCTTTTATAATTATTAATTGAATATTATTTATGTATTAACATTTATAATATTTGGCATATCTGTATTAACAGTAGGTAATAAATATGTTGTAACTAATTACCTGTGGTGTGGTTAGACTACTGCAAAAAGAAAGGTAGTCTAAGCTAATTTTACGATTACAGTAACTTGTACCAAGGGTAGAGTCACCTCGTGTCCTCTGTACAGTTAAACAAAAGCAGCATTTAGTAGATCTACACAAAAGGCTGAAGTAATCTAAAGTTGAAGAATCTGCAAAATTCTAGGAAAATTTGCTTAAGAACTAGTTCCCTGGCCGTACACCGCTACAATAAGACGCTTCTCTCAGCACCCACCATCGATCACGCACTTCCACCACATGCACGTGCTGATGCTCCCAGGAGCCGGGACATGGCAGTGGAGCTCTACTCTGAAGGTGTTATGTGTGTTCAACGCCGCTGACAAACGTCACATTACTACTGCACGATTGACCCTCAAGACACACACCATCATACTTCACATGTACATACACACACACTATTACGCCCCTCACACACACAGTGACCGTGGGGGAACACTTTATTAGTCCGCTGTGTGGAATTTGCGATGCTTTATCATATTTTTTGTGCAGATCTGCAATATTTCCGTAATGTTAGCTTATTACTTTACATTGGGGTTCCGGTTCAATTTACGAACACAAAAGACGTGAGACTACATCTTAGTAAGAAGATAAAATATTTGGTGGAAATATTCAGCAGTTGTAGAATATTATACGCAAATCAAAATACTCTTAGCTCGTCTCGTCACTGTGAATTTAACGGTCTAGCTGGACAAGCGTTTTAATTGTAGCCAACGGCCGCGTGGCTCATTGCTTCGGCAAATAAATATATAATTAAGTAATTCCAGCGCCAGCACTAGCCGAAACAAATGCAGCTTTCTCGTATCATGTGCGTTGTCACGTAAAGCGCTGCAGCGAAGTGATCACCGGAGACGCACCGCTGCACCGTGGAATGATCAACACAATGGAAACCAATAAAGCGGGTTACTGTCGGATATCTGCGACGTTCAGACGACACACGGAGTCGGGAGGGGGCAGAGCGGCGGTGGAAGAAGGGAGGACGTAATGAGGCTAAAGTGATAAGTTGTCGATGTGACGATGGAACCCCTGCTCGGCGCGCCACAAGCGACTTCTAAAGAATACCGGCAATCAGGGGATGCAATATTTTAGTATAGATATTTTACACTGAACCGCAAATATTCCTAGTCGGTAATAACAAGTGTGATAGTTTCTTAAATACATAAAATGAATTCGTGAAAGTGTGTGAAAATACGTAACTAAGTTAACATGTTTTTTACAGTTTTTAGTTTTGATTACATACAAAAAAAAAAAACACAATTGTTTTGTGTACATTAAAGAGTTTTGATTCAAGACAGCATCGCAGTTAATCATATCTTTTTTATAGAAAGAAGGAAAGAAAAGATCTTTATCTTTTTCATACTTAGCATTTCTCGTAGGTATCACTTTTTACACGATTTTATACTATGTTTGATAATCCTTTCACTAGCACACTCTTTAACTAGCGAAGGTAAACCAGAGAGTGATATCATCTAGCGTGTGCGGCTTCTATGTTGATTCACCTGCTAACTTTGTGTCTGAGTGCGTGAGCAATTTGTCATGACAATCATCGCTCCGAGCTTAAGGACTCTGAAAAATAAAGTGTACGTGAACTTACACACAATTAAAACTTTGGTGAGATAGAACAACTATAGTAAGATACCAGTAAAATTGAATCCGTTATTGACATTGATAAGATGTTCATCGAAATCCGGCTTGAAGGTCTAAACGTACGACGGCTATTACGAATTACTAATACATGTGTTTTGTTTTATGAAAGTGAACTAAGAGATGTACACTTTTTGATTAGTGGCTTTTTCAAATCGACTATCCCTAGGTAAACTCTCGAATCTGAAAATTTGCATTCTTTTTTAATTCTGTTTTAGCTTGGTTTAAATGTCAGGTATGTTTAAATGTGCATACTAAAAAAACGAAAATTATCAGTGCTTCTTGCGTTTTTGAAACTGATTTATCGGAACGTAACATTTAAGCCATCGTATATGAACAAAAGTTAAGTATTGCGTAAATACGCGGTAGTGGCAAGTGGCCCGGCTGAGACGAAACTATCGGTTTCACGAGTTTTCACCACACATCGATGCATGCCGCCGCAGTCTGATTGCGGTTTTATTTAAATTGTACAGTAAGTAATGGCATTAAAACATTTTTTTAGTCTTTCCTCTAAGTGTTTCCTAGGTAACAAATCGGGTTTGATAGTTTCGATATTTTTCGGCGCGGTACGTATTCAAAGTAGAATCGAAAATGCCGTTTCCGATTGTGTACGTGTAATTTTAAGTGACGAAAACTATCGATTTTGCCAGTTTGCATATATTTCGGTAAGTGCGTTTCCTTTTAAATTATCGAAAGTATTAGTTTCGATTGATAATGTCAGTGCAGTTACGTAGTATATTATAGTAACTCATTTTTCTCAAAAACTATAGATAATTAATAAAAACGTTTTTGACTAATCACTCTTGCTTCCAACCTAAATATAAAACCAAATTTATATACAGATATATTTAAATCGCTCTCCTGTAAAGTAAGCTTTTTCATATCCGATAGTTTACCTAGGGACCGTATCGAAATATACCGGTTTAAAAAGGAAGATATAAGTATACTCAAATCTCTTTGCGTTGTATTCTTTAATGCTAAGGGCCGTGACCTCCCTGTTTCATTACTTTCATTTTTATGATGCTCCTCCATCTATTCCTGTCTCTGGCAGTGTGAAGGGCCTAGTATACCGTGGAGTCAAGAGTGGTGCCCTTGCCCTTCACGAAACCCGCTTGCTTATGTGGGATTTGCCAATCCAAGTAGTAGCGGATGCGATTGTTCAGAATATGGAGCAAGATTTTGCTGGCATTAGAGATGAGGGACAAAGTTCGATAATTGCCGCAATTCTTGATTGACCCTTTCTTGTGCAGCGGAATAGTTACAGATTCCGACCAGTCCTGCGGCCAATCACTGTTTTGCCAGATGTGTGAGAAAATCCTGCGAAGTGTCTCCACACCCAAGTCACCCACAGCTTTGCTTTATTCTTCTTGAAAGACCGAAGAGCAGCAGATATTTCTGAACGAAGAATCATGGGTTCCAGCTCTAGACCCTTCCAGTCCGGGACGGCTCCGGGCGTTGAACGGGGATCTGTGTACAACTGCTCACAGTACACACGCCATCTCTCGGTAATGCGGTCGAGCTCGTGTAGTTCAGTACCATCGGCATCTTCTATGAGAACTCTAACTTTCTCAAAAAAAGGTGTGTAGGTTGTAACTTTCTAGAGAATCTCTCAATGTCACTACAAATGCCCTGAATAAAGTTGTTTCTGTCATGGCGATAACTGATTTTGATAGCTTTGCTAAGCTTCGAGTATACAGCCATTACAGCATGATCCTGCAGACCTTTAGTTTTTAGCACTTTTCTGCACTGGATGAGCTCTGCATTGGTCTGAGGCCAAGGATTTTTTCTTCTGCTTTGGCTTTCTCTTCTAGGAGATACTATATACTACATTAACGATGCTCCAGAGCATCGTTAATGTGATTTTTCAAGTGTAACCACTGCTTGTGAGCATTAGCGTGCTCTTGCGTTGGACAATCACTTAATTTCGCTTCTAACGCTTCTCGAAAGATTGGTTGTTCAGAAGGATATAGGCTTCTTGGGTCTAGTGGTTGACGTCTAGATGCCTTTAAACGCAGTGAAACGTTGACTACAAGTAGGTTGTGATAAGAACTGCACTCTGCACCGGGGAACGTCTTCACGTTAGAAACTGAGGATCATCAGGATACTCAAATAGTTTTAGTTTTATTTATGACTTTATGACCAAATTTGTATGCTATATGTATATACCCTAGTATATATACTTCTAAAACCAACATATTTGTTAATAATTTACACCGGCAATTCTAACAATTTACACGAAGTAAAATTATTATGGTAAAAATGGGCATCTTCACGTTTATCGTTAAACTGAATAACTCGCCTGACCTGGTCGCCACTTCTCATGAGAAAACGTTATCGCTAAACATGTCACCTCCTTTGTGTTTCATCATCTCTTTGATATCACTAATCCGCTGATTAATGTCACTTACTGAACATAATCACAAACTAGCAGAAAAATTTACTCAACACTGTTTTTTTTTTAATGTGGGAAATCATCCAATGACTTCTCTTACTCTAGGGTGGAGCGCAAGGGCGTGTCAGACTTTTACTGACTAAAACCTACTTCTATGACCCTTCTTTGTCTTCGTTTTTGGGCACCGGGGTTTTTTTCCGTACAACCCATGGCCCCAGTAGGCTCGACCCTGTTGGGCCCCTACAATTTTACTGTCATTATCATTGAGGCGCCCGTGGAACACTACGCGCTGTCGACGACACGTGCTCGGTCCGGACGTTCACCGGATGGCCGGACAGCGAGCTACTCATTGCTCGCCGTCCGCAAGCCCACGTCTACGGTGTAATTTAATACAGTGATTACATCGACAGTGCCGACAATTCCTTTGGATCAATCATCGAACAGTATATTCCAATAATAGTTGCTCGGTACAACTAGTAAGCAAAGCGTCCTTTGTTCCGCGCACTTCCACCACGAGCGGGTTAACAACTGTCACAGAACACAGAAACTTAATACTCGGTAAAAAACACTTTCTAAATAACAAAATGTGTAACCAATTCCTTGCGTTCCGGTTTTTGTCCGTCACTGCTGCAGCTGATGACGCGGACGTCTTCACTTACTGCTCGGAGTGACACAAGACTTTGCTAGATGTTTTAATTAATTTGGTTTGTCCTACTGTACTTCTGCAAATTGTGAAGGAAATGTATTTTTTCTTTTAAAAGGAAAGGTATTTAGAAGTTATTTTCTATCTCAAGCACCTTAATCATACTTCACAATAGTCAGGCTAAATGCTCTAAACTACATATTTAGATATTAATAATAATAGTTGCTCTCAAAACGGTGAAGAGAAACATCACGAAGAAGCCAGCAATCGTCCTGGAACCAAACATTCGAAGACATGCTGTGACCTTTATCCATCCGCACTGAAAGAGCATTGTGGACTATGGTAGATTGGCCAGCCTCTCCAGTATCTTTTGTTACTCTTGCCACTTCAGTTTTAGATCAGTATGAATGGAGGAGGCTGAAATTATGTTATAGTCTTTTCGGTAGTAAAATTGCTAGCAAACACAACAACATTTATAACATGTAACATTTATTTTATATTGTAGACTAAAATCCAATACTCACTTGCTTTAAATTATTTTCAATCCGGGCATGTACAATTTTGATTGCCTCTGAAAAAACCAAGTCTCTAATAAAACACACATTAAGTTCTAAATAAACGTAATCTACACGAGCAGCAGCCCACAAGTGTAAAGCAAACCAAATCTGTGCGACGATTGTTCCGAGTCTGTGTGTGTATACGACTGCATCTCTTCCGCACATGTGTGACGCGCTGCGTGCCAGTAAACAGCAACATACACAAAAGGTACACTCGCGATAGCCTCCCGTTGGGTGACTACAGTCTTCACCACTATTGCGTCTTATATTATATAAAGGAATACTTTTATCTCGAGCGCTCAATCCTCTTTTAATCGCTCTTGCGTTGCGTGGGACTTTGCCAAAACATAACATTAAACATTTTAGAACTCAGACCAGAAAGAAATCATTAATAAAGTAGTGAGTTTAAAAAAAAACAACAGCATTGCAAGGTTCGTGTTATGCACTGCACCTTCTATGTCGTCTCTCCAAGCGGGTCCTGTGTATCGATCCGCATGCGACGCCTCGCTACACACACGCACACAGACGAGAGCGCCAGTTAGTCTGCAGTCTCGGACTTTGTTCACAGCGGCACAGATAGCATCGCCAGCCAAATTGCCTCCGCGACATGAGACCGGAACATGCACTAGATTGATGACAGCTTCTCTATTGGCTCAAATTGTTTATTCGACTAGCGATCGCTTATTCGTAGTCTGCTATATCTTTCTAAACGTATAGAGTTACTGCCACGGTCTACGCTTCTTCACAATGCGGTGCTACGTAAAATCGTAGCGGACTGCTACGGCGTAGTAGTTTACTACCTACGTTTAATGCAACTTAATTTATGTAACTACTAGCACTTTTCCTGCGACTTCGTTTGCATGCATTTTTTACTTTCTCCTACATAGGATAATGCAAGTGGAACTAAACGTCACGTACAACCATTTATGCTAAGTTTCAAGTATATATCCAAGTAACAAAATATTTCATATTAACGAATTTCCCCAGTTTTCACAAACTTATTTTTTAATAATCCGTTATTAGTCCTCGCTTACATCCTGAAGGAAAGGTTCCTAGGGTCAGTAGTTTCATAGCACGAGCATTGATATGTCAGTCAGACAGTTTTTCCTTTTATATACATAAATTTTAGCTGCTACTAGCGGTTTCACCCTCCCCATAGAAAATTATCCCAAGGGAACATACTGCCAGGATATAAAGTATCCTATGTGCTATTCCAGGATATGCGTTCTACCCGTGTACCAAGTTTCATCGACATCCATTCAGTTGTTTTTTTTTTTGTGAAAGATTAACAAACATCCATACATACAAACTTTCGCGTTTATAATATTAGTAGGATAGATATAGGTACATATATTAAATATAAAGAATATCCAGATATAGATAGATGAATGTGTTTGTATATATATGCATCCAAAATATTTTTTATAAGTTTTATTCTTGGCAAAAGGTTGACTATTTATGCAAGTGTTGTTTATTTTTTTTATTTATTTTTTTTTCCAACTTTCAACTATCTTTACAGGGTAACCTAATGCGATAGTGTATTTATTGTTCTTTTTCTGCTAATTTATAAAAACAACATACATATATTATTCAATTTAGTTTATAACTTATCACAAATAAGGCATTTATTGTAAATTCACTCAGAGAACAACAGAATATGTCCGTGTTACTAGCTATGAGGTTGAGAGCGGGGAGCGCCCGCGTCGGCGGGCTGTTGTTACGATGTAATGGTACTATTAAAACATGGAACGGCAAGGTGGCCACATCGCCGCGTCGTGGAGGCGGTACATTAGCAACAAACGGAGCGCGAGCGCGGCGACACCTACAAATAAAACCAGCTGAAGATCTTTCGCACCAAACGAAGCACAAACACAAAAAATACCCGCGAGTTATTTTTGCTTTAATTTTGTTGAAAAAGTTACCCGAAAATGTTTTAATGTAATCTTTGAGCTTTAGACAAGTATCGCAAATGAGGATGATAATGTTATCAGTTGGAAGCTGGCTGGCGAGGGGGGAGGGGGAGGAACAACAACAGGCTTGGGCGCGCGACGTGTTAACATCTGTTAGATATTCATGAGAGGGAGAGGAGGGCTGGAGGTTAGCCGCTCTCTTCCGGAGATTTCTTTAACATTACTGTTTAGCAGATTGACACACTAAATAAATTAGTTATTTTACAGAAAGGTCATGGACTGATGTATGACGACAGTCGGGATTGGAATTTGAACTGACAGTTTAAGACAGTATTACAGAATGATCCGTTTCTCGAAGTGTACCTTACAAACACGTGATCTCTTATATATTTTGCAATTCGTCACCACTTATATGTTGAAATTTACACCGCTAAATATGACAGGGTTTTAAGAATGGTAAGGTTAAAAGTCGACCATACATAAGTGATCATACTCGTATCCTATTAATATTTCAGCAACTGTTCTGATGAGGGAGCGCCGGCCTGGTGTCGCCTGCCGAGGGTTACCTATCATAAGTTCGAACAATGTCTGACCGAATTTCATTACACCTAAAACTGTTCAACTATTATCGTTTCGTTTTTTTTTATTTCATCGGCACTGTATCAGTTGACCTATTAAGAATTTTATTTTTTTCTTTACTCCGACGTTTCATTTGGTCGAAAAACTTTTCACCGATGTTACACTTAGCCGAAATTACATTTGTTCGAAGTATTATGTTTCCGAAAATACATTATACCACTGTTTTAATTACCATAATTTCGTTACCATATATTTTTTTTAAGGATACTTGCTCTAAGCATGCATCATCAGCTCATGATGCATGTCTGCATGCAAGCAGACATGCAGTATGCAAACCGGCATACAGCATGGAAGCCGGCATGCAACATGCAGCAGGCATACGGCATGCAAGTAGTCATGCAAAATGCGGCAGGCATACAGCATGCAAGAAGGCAAGCAGCATGCAAGCAGGCATGCAGTATGCAGGCAGGCAGTATGCAAGCAAGCATACTTGCAACAATGAGCAGGCATGCAACATGCAGCAGGCATGCAGCATGCAAGCAGATATGCAGCATGGAAGCAGGCATGCAACATGCAGCACGCATTGTTTCTGTCACGGCTCTGGTGCTGCGGGGTTTGAGTAGCCCCCTCGCGAGCTTACCGTCGCAGATGATTTTACGCTCACAACGGCCTGCGAGCCTTCAAACCACCTACTCCTCAACTCGCAGGCCGCCCTAGCCCTCCGCGCCTTCGCGGGTTTGAATTAAACTTTAGGGGTAGGACAGACAAGATTGTGTAAAGAAGACGGTTTTTTAGCGATTCGTTTCTTTCACTAAATTTTGTAGCACAACATATATTAACGTTTTATGACACAATTTTAGCAAGTATCCGTCTATATATTTGTGACCAAAAAAGCGTAAAATGTTTTTTCGGTGTAGTGAAAATGTGGCAAATAAATCATTTGGCAAATGAAAAAAGTTCAAAAGAGGCATAGCAAAAGGTTATTTTGTAAATGTGCGAAATATAGTTCGGTAAAATAATACTTATGACACATGATACTTCGATGATTTAAAAATATGTCAAATAATACATATAGCAAAAAAGACGTCGGTCAATAGTTTACGGTAAAACGAAATTCGAACAAAAAAAAATCGGGAAAGTGATCGGTTCCTCTTGCCGAGTCCCGCAGGCATGCAGCCTCGTCCCCTCACAACTTATGTTCGCACATTTCTGTGTCAGTCGAGCCGAGAGTCGAGAGGGACTCATTAGGATCATATTTTTCAAAACATTTTCCTTATGTTGGTGTTTGCGCTCGTCATTATGCAGATCGTGACATTTCTGGTTGACGTTAATATTTTTCCGTGTTATAATGTTATTCACATTTACATAAGTTTTTACTTTTTGGCTGGGAAGACATTCTTAATCTGTGTTTCATTGTTTTGATTATTTCAAATGGGCAGTCATCAAGGGGTTGCGGAATTCCTAAGCTACGGAGCATATAAAAGGATTTGTTTTTATATATAGAAGTGTAGGTATATAGAACAATCGACTATACGTCAGCGATAACACTGACCTTGAGCTGGCTTAGCATAGTACGGAGTTTCGCAAGAATACGAGACGATTACGTTTTGAGTCCCAGGTGTGAGCCTGTTGCCGGGCGGCTACTGGGAGACATCTGATGAAAAAACTGAACATTCAGCGCCATCAGATGAGCTAGACTAACGAGGCAGCCGGGATTCGATAATGAATAGCCGCTATGTTCCACGGATGTTAGGTAGGCACATATATATCTCATTACCCAGACATTTGTTCGACATTAGTATTAGCACTGATGGCACGCCGTCTGAACACGCGCTAACGAGCACAAACGAGCCGCAGCTCATCTACATACATTGTTGTTGCGCCGCTTCGCTTGGAGCGAGTCGACGACGTTTAGCTGCTGATGTGCGATGCCCAACATTAGTGGTTCTATTTTATTGTGCGTGCTTTTATCAAGAAATCTTATGAACAAACTATCAAATAGGTACTTAATTAGGGAAGAAAAAATCCGTGCAATTATTGCACCCACGATCCGGAGCGCTTACAGCTTAGCCACTGAATCAATACTCAATACTCAATACTCAATACTTTATTGCATTCCATATTATGTACATAGGTGGTATAAAATATAGTCAAGATCAATATGGACCCTGTCGGGCACAGCAAAGTTAGGAGAGAGGATGAAGGCCAAGTAACAATTCATGGAATTAATAATTGTAGGTAGATCTAATAGATGTATATTATTATGTATGTGTATAAGTATTGGTAGATTGTGTCCGATTATTTAATTTTTGGTTTTGTCATCTTTATTACTAAATTATGTATGTATATATTTAAATTAGATTGTATATGCATATTATTATTATTATGTCTATTGTATAAGTAATTGTAGATTATGTCAAATATTTTATTCATTTTTATCGTCATTATTAGTAAATTGTTATTATTAAAATTAATTTATTTATGTATATTATTATTATGTTTGTATAAATAAGTTAGGTAAATTTTGTCAGGTTTTTTTATTTATTTTTATTGTCGTCATTATGAAATTATATATTAATTTAAGTCAATTATGTATATTTATTATTATTATGTCCATGTGTAAGAATTGATAAATTATGTCAGGTACTTTTATTTATTTTTCATCGTCATTATTATTAAATTATTTTATTATTTATCTGGGAATTTATATTTAATTAAATTTTCTATTTTTCATACTATATTATAATAACTATATTTAATAAATGTCATTACAGAATCTTTGGTGAATAATAATACAAAGAAAAGAAAAGTATTATTTTCCGATCGACTTATCATCTAAAAATTCCTTTACTGAGTAGTATGACTTAGCTTCTAGAAATTCTTTCAATTTATTGATAAATATATTTGTTTTCCTTACTTCTCTAATTTCATTTGGCAGTTTGTTATAAATTTTAGCGGACATTACTAAAGGACTGGTTGAGTGCATTTTTAATCGGGATCGAGGTATGTTTACTTTGTTTTTATTATGTCGAGAAGTGTATCTTCTTTGTGTTTCTTCACAATTTGTGTAAAAATCTGGGTGTTTTCTGACAAATTTACATAACTCTAAGATGTATAAACAGGGAAGTGTGAGTATTTTGTGTTTTTGGAAGTGTGGTTGGCAACTTTCTGTTTGTTCTATATTGGTTATTATTCGTATTAACTTTTTTTGCAAAATAAATATGGTCTGCGAATCAGTACTGTTACCCCACAGCATGACCTCATAGCTAAGCCATGCTTGGGCATATGCATAGTAAGTAGTAAGTGCAGTTTGCAGGTTGGTAGTTTTTTTTATTTCGCGAAGGGCGTATGAAAATTTTGATAATTTTGCTCTTATTTTCTGTATATGGGATTTCCAGTTTACATGGGTATCTATAGACAAACCAAGGAGAGTAAACTCGTTTACTTGTTCTAATTTTGTATTATTATACATAAAATTTAATTTTAGTGGTGGTTTTTGATGGGGATGGAAAGTAATTAATTTTGTTTTTGTAAAGTTGATTTCTAGATTATGGTTATTCATCCAGTTTACAGTTGTAGAGAGAAGGGAATTTAATTTGCAATTTATATTGTCATCATTTTGGCATGATGTGAGTAGAGATATATCGTCCGCGAATAAAACACATGGGCTTTTTATAATTTTAGGAAGGTCATTAATATAGATAAGGAATAATAAACAGCCTATAACACTCCCTTGGGGGATTGATGCATTAACTGCTTTTCTGTCAGACCTTATTTTTATTATTTCATTAGAGTTTTTATCGAAATATTCTATTTCTACTAACTGAATCCTATCCTTCAGGTATGATGCAAACCATTCATGGGCTTTTCCTCGTATTCCTATCCCATAAAGTTTATCTAATAAGATTTTAAATTGTACTTTATCATAGGCTTTAGACATATCAAGGAGCATACCTACGGCATATTTTTTGTTATTAATAATAGATAGAGCCTCTTGTACGTATTTGTAGACTGCTAACGTTGTAGATCTATTTTTACGGAAGCCGTTCTGGCAGTCGTCAAATATTTTATTTTTTTCACAGAAAGAGTATACGCGGTTGCACATAGACTTTTCAAAGATTTTAGACGCAGTTGGTAACAACGCGATTGGTCGATAGTTACTAGGGTCAGTTTTAGAATTTTTCTTGTGTATGGGTTTTATGAGTGCGTTTTTAAGTTGATTTGGAAAACTTCCCTCATCAAACGATTGGTTAATTAGTTTATAAAATGGTAGGGTTAGTTCATCTGCACATTGCTTTAGTAGAAATGGGGGAAGTTCGTCTACTCCAAAACTCTTTTTATTTTTTAAATTTTTTATTATTCGATTTACTTCATGAGGATCAACAGCATTGCTATTCTGAAAAGTTTATTTGCGAAATCACTTCTGAATCCGCAGTGAAATCATGTGAAATTAAAGTTTCGTATTCTTAAATAAAGTGAGTCGATGTAAATCATAACAAGACACAATTCAGCACTGCACTACTACCATAGAGCAATGTCACTTGGGTTCTCGGAACTCTTCTTCTGTTCTCGGAACACTTGGCCTTGATCTTGACATAAGAATAACGAAACTTGTACAGGCGAGATGAGAAGCGAAGTGAGTGTGACTTTCGAGATGATTTGCGAAATGACTTTCGAAATGATTTACCATTTACAGAATAGCACTGCAGGGCTGAGAAATATGGAGTTTTCTGTGGGGTACATCACAGGGACTCCTGTTGCTGGTGAGATATTATTCCCGATAGAAGCAAAAAAGTCATTAAAAATATTAGCTATTTGCTTAGGTTCTGTTATCAAGTTATCATTTTTATGTAATTTTATATTATTTTTTTCCCTTTCCATTGGTTTATTTGTTCTTTCGTTTATTAAATTCCACATAGTTTTTACTCTATTTGTTGACTTTTTCATTCTATTTATATATTGTAGTCTTTTTGCTGTCGTTACAGATTGCTTTAGGGTTTTTTCGTATTTTTTTATAATATTTCAATAATATGGGATTTTTTGTTTTAGTGGTAAGTATTTTAAGTAGTCTTTTGTTTTTGCAAGATAATTTGATACCCTTTGTAAGCCAATACTTTTTAAGTGTTGTTTTTATTTTTATCTTCTGTAGCGGGATAGATATATTTAAAATTTTATTTAAGGTATTAGCAAATGCAATGTAGTTTTCATTTATATTTTTATTTGGTTGTATTATTTCATTCCAATTTTGTTTTTTTAATTCTGATTTAAATTTTTCAACATTTTGTGTATTATATAATCTTTTTTTCACGAACCAGTGTTGTTTTTTATTGCTGTTACTAGGTAATTTCGTGTGAAAGATGGTTGCACAGTGGTCTGAAAACCCTAATTCTTCTACGGTGGTATTATTATATCCATTATTAAAATTTGTAAAAATTAAGTCTAGACATGTCGAGGTAGTCTGTGAGATACGTGTGGGGACTTTGATATGTTGTATGAATTTATGTTCCAACATTAGATCCAAGAACAAGTTAGTTTTTAAACAGCTATCTAAGATATTTATATTTAAATCTCCTCCCAGTATTACATTATATTTTGAATATTTTTTATTAATATAATACAACATTTCTTTTAGTTGGCGAGTAAATACTTCCTCCTCTCTTCTATTCCAATAAATTGTAACTATAACAACATTCTCATTAGGTAATTCTATTGCACATAACTCTATACAACACTCAACAGACATATTACTAATATCACAAACTTCCTTATACTCGAGATGATTTTGTAACAAGATACATACACCGCCACCTCCTCGAGTACGACGACAGTAGGATGCAGCAATTTTGTAGCCAGTAAACTGTAAGTTACTTAATTTTTCTGGTGACAGCCAAGTTTCACAAAAACATATAGCGTTATACATTGGTTTTTCATGGATGAAGGTCTCTAGTAGATGTTGTTTGTTATAAATGCTTTGTATGTTTTGATATAAAATATTAAAATGTTGTTCTGTGGTCTCGAAAAGTATTATTATTATTATTAGTATTATTAGTATAATCGTCATTTGTTTTGTTCCACTCGCCAACATTCGAGTAAATTGTCTTACTTAAATTTTCAAACATGTTAGTCATACCATAATGATTAAGAGCCCCATTTCTCTGCGAAAACATACTACAGTCATATGTCAAATCCAAGTTAGAATCAAATAACCAGGCGTATTCATGGGTACACACGTCCAAAAATAGCATATTATTGAATGTATCTATTCTACAGTTGAACATAAAAGAATGTTTAAATTTAAAAGTAGGTAGACATAATATGATATTAGTATGTTGGATTTTTGATAGGGTTTCACGTATATTAATAACTAAGTTGTAATAATTGTTTGTGCGCCGAAAGTCTTCTTCACCTATGAAAATTAGGCAGTAGTCATCCCATGTATAATTTTTAACCTTAATCTCGATGTCAGTAATGAGTTTCATTATTCCACAGTATGGTGTCAAATAATGGCATATTTCATAGTCTGGAAAAGCTTTTTCAGCTAATGTTAGAACTTTATTTGCTTTATTACTGTTTAAAATGCATAGTTTATGTTTTTCTGATTTGATATTTTGGTTACTCTTGATTTCACAATTTACTGACACAGACTGTGGAAGAGGTATTTTTGAAGGTGAATCCGAAAGCTCAATTGTTCTCTTCTCGATATCCAAAAATTTTTGTTTTTGTTTTTTATTGGAAGTATGATGTGGTGTTGAAGATTTTTTAGTTTTGTTCGGTGTACATAGATCATTCATTAATTTTTTCGTTGCTTTATTTACAATTTCATGTTTACTTGTTATGTCCTTAATAGATTTTTTTAGTTCCGTGTTTTCTATAGATAGATTGTTTATTTCTTCGTGTGCTATGCTTAATTCTGTTTGTAGTTTCTCTATTTGTTGTTTTAGTTTTTGTACTTCATCGTTTTGTTCACCTGACATATCTGGCAGACTGTTTGTGCTGCCATCTATTGTCGAGTTACTCGATTCAACCTCTGTTATTGATTCCGACACTGTGCGCGTTCTGTTCCTTCGAAAAGTTATATTGTCAAAGAAACTCATATTACGGCTATTAATATTGCTTCAACAGAGATAATTTAATAATTCGTTACTAAATAATATCTATAAAACATTCAGAATCAGAAAAAGAATTCGAATCTTTGTAGTTTGCACGGGATTCGAACTCGGGTCCACTTATGTGCGTCGTCTTTAAAATGCTCATACATTAACCACTCGGTCAATCAGTCATTGACCAATGTATCTAAAATTTGTGATCGGTCCTTTAAACACTGATATCGTAAGTTGTCCGATGTTATTATAGTCCAAAGTCCAATCCTTTGTTTGAAAAAAAAGGTAGTGGTGAATGTCAGTTAAGTTTTGATTTGTTTTTTTTTTCGTCGTATTTCTAGTCACTGTTTACACTTTTGTTAGGTCCAGATTATGAATTTAACACTGCACTGATTGTATTTACACTTTTCCACAGTTTTAAGTGTTTAAGTTTATATTTTTTACGTAAAATCACCTTATTGTTGAAAGTTTTTTAACTTTTTAATGTGGTAAGATTTAGTTTAAATAACACTTCCACACTATGTTTGTACTTTATGTTTTAATATTACAACAGTTTTGGAAGAAATATCATTATTTTACTATTATTTGTAGAAAATTATAAAATTGCTGTCAGATCACACTGTTTACTTGACGGCAGCGCCATCTACCTCTCAACAATCAACTCTTACCACGTGACGTCTGCTACTACTGCGGAGCGTGCGCGCCTGCTTGCTGTGGGGGAGCGGGAGTCGGATCTCTGGCTTCACGCACTGCCATCGTCGAACATAGGACCTTTTTCGACGATACTACTTTCCGCCTTGTTATTTCCCTACGTCTAGGCGCTCCCTGCTGTTCTCCTCATCGCTGCCACTAGCGAAGTTGTCAACAGCCTCGGTCACCATCGCCTGTCATTTACTCATTACATTGTAACCACCAATATAAATCTCTAAGCGCTGTTGTAACGTTAATGTACAAAAATCTACAGACTTGATAAATACATAAATTATATGTTAGTTTTTTTTTTCTTCAATGTGTTATTAGGTAATTATTATTTTATTAAATTTATTTTTAGTTTGCAAGTTTCTATTGTACAACGCCTTGCACTTCCTCTGTAACGTTGTACAGGTGCTTGTAAATAAATAAACATTCTCTACCATTTTTTTAAATCTTTGTTGCTTCAGGATATTAGAATTCATTTTTTCTCTGTATATGTTCATATTGTTCATATTTACTTTACGTTACTGTACTTGCTGTACTCCTACAAAGACTATTTCTGTTTCAACTTCGTACAATGTTCAACGACTAAAAATGTAAAGAACGTCGAATAGTTCACCACTTTTCTTTTTTTCTTCGTAAAAAGAAAAAATCCGGTCAAGTGCGTGTTTGACACGCTCGGTGACGGTTCCGCACGATGTGAGGGCTTGAGTACGACTTTAACACCTTAATCCACAAATTAGCAAAGCTGCGAGTAAAGTTAGTGTGCAAATATTTAGAGAACAGCTCACAGGTCTCACATTTTATTAAGCGTAATTTATTCTCCACACAGCCACATCTATTACTTTGTAACTTGAAATAGCTTCATGATTAGAACTCGCCCTTCACAGTTCATATCACATCAGTTCATATGACAATAGATACCTATATAAATCCTTTTTAATATATATTCAAAAACGTTTTGAATATCAATCGCAAAATATTTCACAGACGTTAAAATAATTTCCTAATAGCTTTCATCGATACGATCCTTTTGATACGGAACCCTAATTCAATAATAATATCGTTCAGAATCTTTTCAATATTAGATGAGTGGCTGTCAGCGCCATCCGCGCTTTTCATTAACTTGATGGACGCCACCGGGCGCCGGGGGGCGCGGTAGGGGGGGGGGGAGCACCGAGTTTACAACAGTGACGAGTGGCGAGTGACGAACGGTGACGATGGCATGAAACTCTACCGTCACGCCCTTGGACAACCGTGTCAGAGGAGGAGAGGGGGTGTGTTGATCAACTAACGACTCCGAGGGATGAGGAAATAATACGCAGCGATTAGGAAGGATCTCTTTTTGGAAACAGTCGACATTTTAAATTAATAATGTGTGAAAATTCATTCACCATCAAACATACAAACATTATTAAGGCGAGGTTTCACTAATTTTGAACTTTTCTGAACCTCTGGAAATCCTCAATTTTACATTTGAGGATTTATATATTTATATATATATACATAGGAGAACGCCATGAAAAATTATTTTATTAAAATTGAACATTATTATGACCAACCGCTGTGCAAAAATCAAAACATGGTATCAATATGAGATGAGATGAGTGAGGCCACAGCTTTATGCTGAGCGTTCGGCCGTTTTGCGCGGATGTGACGCATATCTTCCCTATTAATTGATAATGTTTGTTTGCTAGTTTTAAGATAGCGTCATTTCGCGCGAATATACAGTTTTTCTTTCTTTCTTTCTTTCTAATATCTCTTGATATTTCAAAAGTGCCTATAAATGGTTTATTTTAAATAAAATGCTTTGAATCTTTGAATAAGAATAGAATAGAATAAACAAAAGAAAAAAAAAGATTGCTAGATAAAGACAAAATCACAAACCTGACTCTAAGTTATGATTCCAAACGTGTATTTCTCTAAGATTATGTCACAAAAATATTTGAAAATTGCATAAAACAATAATAAGATTGGTTTTTAGAAGGGCCTCGCAAAAAAAAATGGAATAAGTATGTTTTTTTTAATAAAAATAAAATTGCTTTTGCACGGCTACGAAGTCGCCATACACCCTGCCCGCTGAGGCGTCTTAGGGTCGCCGCACACGGGCTACCGGCCACAGGCATAAAACACCACCACCGGAATATTTTCTGTAGGTTTCATACATCATATACGGATTCGCTACACAAGGTTGAATCCAGTGGCCAGAAGCGAGCAGCAGCGATTTGAAGCGTGTGGCACGCTTCAAATCGCTGCTGCTCGCTTCTTGTGGCACTCGCACTGGCCACTAAATGCCGATACAAAAAGCCGTCACACGCCACTTGCGCATTTAAATCTTCTTCGCCAGAGTTCATTATAATACTGCGCGTATGGGTTTAAAAAGTAGCAGCTACCGGCCACAAGAGGCTTGTGGCCGCTTCTAGCTTCTCGTGGCGGTGTTTGTGGCTGTGGTAAGTCCCCTCTTTGAGGAGTGGCTGAAGAAGCGTCATGCCATGATGCGGTGTCCCAAGGCAGGTGTGTCATGGCGGTGTCTTTGGACATCGCCAACGCCTTCAACTTCCTGCCTTGGCATTAGGAGGGCACTCCGGTATCACCGGACGCCCGAGACTACCTCTGTCGTGTGGTCGAGGCGTACCTGTAGGACAGGTACATCATCTACCCTGGTCACCAGGGAGAGTGGGAACGTCGAAAGATTTGTGTGAGATGGGATCGGTACTAGGGCCGTCCTTGTGGAACATCGGATACGACTACGTGCTTCGCGGCGACCTCCCGCGCGGCGCGGGGAAAGTCGTACCAGGCGGCGGTTGAACTAGCGACACGAGGGGTTGCGACAGTTGTGGGCAGGATCCAGGAGTTGGGACTCCAAGTTGGCACTACAAAAGTCCGAAGCTATGTGCTTTCACGGCCCTCGGAACATGCCTCCACCGGATTCCCAACTAACGGTAGGAGGAGTTCACATCGGCGTTGGGTCGACGACCTGGGACTCGTTCTCGACAGCCAATGGGATTTCGAGGAGCACTTCCGACGTCTGGCTCCCAAGCTAAATCGAACTGGGGCTGCCCTCGGGTGGCTCCTGCCCAACCTGGAGGCTCTACGTGGGAATCGTTCGGTCCATGGCGCACCGGTGTGGGCGCCGGCGCTGCGGAAGCAGCCGGCGGCCCAGCTGAACACATGCTAGAGTGTCATGGCCATACGAATGGTGCGAGGATACTGGATGATTTCCCGCGGAGCGGCGAGCCTCCTTGCTGGCCAGCCACCATGGAATCTGGAGGCAACAGTCTTTGCACGTATGCTCGATCTGCGCATGGAGATGCAACGCTGGGGCGTAACTACGCTACCGCGACAAGTCGCAGCATGGCGGACAGAGCTCTGGTGGGTTCTCATGGTGAAATGGCGACAGCGACTGTCGCGACCCAGTGCTGAGCATGCCACAATTATGGCGGTAAGTCCCCTCTTTGAGGCGTGATTGGAAAGACCTCACAGCGTCCTCACCTTCCGCATGACGCAGGTTCTCACCGAACACGGTAAGTTCGGGAAGTTCCTGCACCGAATTCGTGCGGAAGCGACGCCCGGGTGTCACCACTGTGTGGACCGCCCGGAGGTCATGGTAGTGCACACGGTAGAGGTGTGCCCCGCTTGGGCAGAACAATGCCATGTCCTCGTGGGGGCGATCGGCGGCGGCGAACTCTCGCGCCGGGCTTTGGTACAGGCCATGGTCCGGAGTGAAGAGAAGTAGCAGGCGGTCGCCTCCTTCTGCGAAGCAGTAATGCTAGCAAAAGAGGCGGCCGATCGTGTGAGGCAACGATCCTCACGCCCCAACCACCGCCGGGATCCCGATCCCGATTTCCGGCCACCGTAGGTACGGGCTTGCGGACGGCGAGCCATGTGTAGCCGTCCGACTCTCCGGTAACCGTTCGGGCCAAGCCCAAGTCCTCGACGGTGCGAACTGTTTCACGCGGGCCTCAGGGAGATGTCAGCTAATCGTAGGGGCCCAGCAGGGTCGAAGCCTACTGGGGCCACGGGTAGTGTGAAAGCGAAACCCGGGGCCCTGGGACGAAGGCAAAGAATGAACAGGAGTGGATGTTTAGTCAATGAAGTCTGGCACTATCTCTCGCTCCGCCCAAGAGCGAGATTTGTCATTAGATGATTTACCCACCTAAAAAAAAGTAGGTAGTCTTTTTGAAATTCTTTTTGTGCCTTTTTCGGCAAATTAAATGTTTTTCTTTCTTTCTAAATTGTACCATTAGTGTGTGTATATCGCACACGGACAGCGCGATCGACTCGCCACTCGCTGCGTCGACGACTTGGCGGGAACGCGGTACCGAATTTATTCCTACATGCAGCACTACAAGCCGCTCTTAAATGACCTAGTTCAAATTCTATTAAAACTCCAAACTCAGTGTATGGTATTATTAATACAAATCAGCACTTAAACATCAACTTGAATACAAAATGTCCCAGTCGATAATTATATCAGTTGGTTGCGATGGATTGAAATTATCTCTTTTTACAAGTATATTCTCTTCTACCTCCAGACCAGGGCTGCGCACTGATAGATATTACGATGTGATTCCGTAGGTGCTAATTTTCTCGCAAATAAAATGTTTTTGTTTCTTTCTTCTTTCCGTAGTTCTATTGTCTTTGGAGAATGGTACGCTTGAGTTTAGACAACACGACGAGTGATTACTGGTTGTACTCGTAATCACAAAAATATATGATGCCTGACCTGTGAGCCCTGTGACCAGACCACCGCACTACTTAGGATGTAAACATTTTACTGAAGGTTTTATACAAACTATGATGTGTGAGTTTTTGTATAATGTTAACTCTCGTGAAGGTTTCAGAGTGAGACACGTAAATCGGTACAGACAGCCAGTAAATTGTTCGAAACTCTGTACCCACCTAACCTAAGCTAACAAAGTACCAAACTACCCAGCTATTATCTCGCACATTAATATAATATGAGCTAATAGAAAGTTTTCTCATTACGGCTGACGTGACAAAGCCTCCTTGATAATGACTACAATTAATTACAACCACAGCCTACATTTAACAGGGAGCTACAGAATGTCAGGTCGGTACAACGAGCGAGTACACGCACACCATGACGCGTGTGTGCGGCGATCTCACACACCAGCCAGTCGCGAGGCGCGTGCTCTCACAGTGCGTGAAGCGCGTGTATGTGCGCGTGCATGTTCACTCATTGTTCGGAGCCGACCTACTGGAGTTATCTATTGTGTGGTAGGCAGGCTATTAATTGAGGACAGACTTTTAATTAAGGAATGATAATTAATAGCATGAGAGGTGTACTTACTCACCCTGACTCTAGTCGTATTAACTAAATTTAAAAAAGTCGTTGAAAAAAGGAAGTTCTCAATTTGGATGAATTTTTTGAAATAATTGTTACTTCAGAACTATGAAAGGCCAATGCAAACTATTGGCATGAATTACTTTTTTTTTTCGCCAGAAATAAAATCTAGGTTATATGTTAGAAGCTAATAAGAGGAATCAATAGCAAAAATAACCAGGTCTTTAAACCGTAACCGAACAAAGATACGTATAGAAGTAGTAGTAGTATATTTTTTAGTAGGGATTTTTGTAGTAGTAGTAGAATTGCTAGTATATTTTGGTCACGCATAACCTATTTTTCTTATATTATAATGAAATGGAAATATAATGCTTAATATTTTGAGTTTTTCATTGATAAAAATAAAATAAAATAAAAAATAATAATAGAAAATAGATTAAATTGGTTATTAGGGTTACCTATACATTTTTCATACTCGCAGTTTTTTATCACTAAAACTAGTAAAAAAAGTGAAAAATGAATCGAAAAGATACGCGTTGGTGTTGTGATAGTGATTGACACTATTTAATGCGTACTCACCATAAAAACCGAAACTAAAACTATATTTAACAATGGAAAAGTTAAAGTATCAGACATAGTATTTTTATTTAAGAAAAATAACGCCTTATAACAAAATATAGCAATATACTAAATAGTCTCTAACTTCGTTTGGTTACGGTTAGTACACATAATTCTTTTTGCTATTGATTTATCCTTCAGTCCTTTAAGATATGGCCTAGGTTTCACTTTTGGCTAAAAGAAAAAAATTACATACCAGCAATGTATAGGAAAAGTTTAATTCCCCAATAAACCAATTTCGAAATTTTCTTTTTTTTATTTGCAATTATATACTTCTAAATTAGTCCTATTTTCGAATTCTGATAGCGGGATCTATGAATTTAGGGAACTTCTTGATTTTGGTGTTTTCATCATTTGCAGTCAGAAAATACCTCTTGATAAAGAAGACCACAGACTATGACGAAACTTTAAATAAATGTTTCTGATGAAAATGGTTCCATGGAACTCTATGTTGGGACTAGAAGTTAGGCACCGGTATACCGTAATAAAACAGTGTTTTCTAGCTGTGTTTAGGCTTATTAAAATTGTCATGAAGGAAGTATGTCTTATTAAGTGAAATAAAAATACCGATTTAACTTTTGGAAAGTCGGTTAAAATAAAACCGACTTCCCTATTAAAATATACAAATAATCTATACTCGTACTTATAATAAATCTGTAGAAGTGAAAATTCTGTACATTGAAAATATCAAAAAAATTAATGGCGGGGAGTGTTACTAGAATGACACGGAACCCAAAAATGTGATTAAAAAAAAATTTTGTCTATCTGTTTGTTCAGGCATCACGCAAAAACTACCGGTTCGATTATGATGAAACTTGGTATAATTATTTTTTTATATCCTGGGCTCCACACTGGGTAATTTTTATCTCGGAAAAGTATATAAATAAAAACAAACTTAATTTTGCGGTTCGATCCCTAGACCCGAATACTATACCACTCGCAAATAATACGTTTGTCGTAGGTTACGTCACCCGCAGTGGAGTTCACTAAGGGGCGCTGCACATGGCTAAGATACTATAATATTTTATCTTAAGCGATTGTATAATCGCTCGCCATACAATTCAATGGACTATCACACACGACGAAGATAATAAATAATACTTAAGATGAATTTGTACGGCGAGCGATATTGTATCTATATATATAAAATGCTTTGTCCTGAATGACTGACGGATCAACGCACAGCCTAAACCGCTGATCGTATAGACCTGAAACTTGGAGGGTATATTCTTTGTATGACGTAGGCATCCGATAAGAAATATTTTTTCGAAATTCTACCCCTCAGCAAAGTTTGTATGGGAAAACGTGATTCCTTGGTTCAATTCAATCTACTTCAAATTTTGCTTGAACATTTTTTAACAGAATTAATGAAATACGAGTTACGTATTTTATTGAAATTCATCATCATGAAATTCATTTTAAAAAGGGGTAGAATAGATTATTATGATAGATTTGCTTCGAAGTTGATATCAAAACTTTAGTGCTTTTGATTTGAACAGATGATTTTGCTTAAACAAACCCTTCTATATGCGGAATTCCTTTCATATTATTTATGGCAAAAAAAATAAACTTGACTGTCTGTTTTTAAAAATGGGAGCAGATTTGGTTAATATCAATAGAAAAATAATAAACCTTACTTTTGTACCTGCCAATAGTCCCCACTATGGCGCATGCCTTTTCCGTATGCTTTCTTATTTGTTGTACGGGTTGTATGGCACACAAAAACGCTCAATAAAATCGTAATTTCTTTACGAATATTATTTATTCGTAAAGAAATTACGATTATATTGAGCGTTTTTGTACAAATTGTGTGGCATTGTGACGCACAATTGGGATGAATTTGCTGTAATGTCTCATGACAATAATCATCATCACAAAAGAAGAGTATATACTTATTAGATATGTTACAATGCCCTACATACGGTGGTTTCTGCGAGTTAACTGAAGCCGATCAAATATACCTTTTGTATTTGAAGTGTATCGAAATGGCAACCTGTATGTCAAATTTGGTACAGAAGACCAACCTATCAGGTTACGTTTTTCTCAAGATCTTTCTAATGGTCACTTTGATGCCTACGCTGACGCCGATAGTGATAATAACGCAGATGCATCTTCGTTTACTTCTACACGAGGTCAGGGGCTCATCATCCTAAGATGACTAGAAAACTGTCAAAAGTGTCCTCCATCCAATTTTTCAGTTAGCTTGCATGACATTTGGCTTGCTAGAGGACGCCAAACATTGGAATTCTGCCCTAGAGGAAGTAGCCTTATGCGAGTCGCTATTAAAATGCATGATTGTTCTCGAAGAGAGTCTGTATTTATTCCTAGAATTCCCCCAACCCCAACAAATTATCCCTTCAAATTCAATAGAGTGCAGTTTCCCATCAAAGTCTGCTTCGCAATAACCATAAACAAAGCTCAAGGTCAAACTCTTAAGGTAGCGGGAGTAGACTTAAGGAAAGCTGCTTCTCTCACAGCTAGTTTTATGTGGCTTGCTCCAGAGTAAGCGCCCAGAGTCGCCTGGTGATTCTAGCACCCGAAGGAAAAACAAAAAATATTGTTCATAAAGAAATACTGTGGTAGGTATAAGTATTGTTTCGATTTCATAATAGATAGTAGAATGAAGGAGAATAAGAAAGCAAAATTATTAACGAAAAAAAAAAACAGTTCAAAGTCCTACTAGAAACATTTTCGACTTATTAATTTAATTATTTTAAATAAAATTTAAATTTTTCGAGTACGCGGACGAAGTCGCGGGCAACAGCTAGTTACAAATACGAACGATGTCTAGTTTATATAAATGACAGCGTCGGGAACAGTGTCGCGCAGACTGCCGACTCGTCTGGTTACAAACAGATCGCTAATTAATTCGACATAACTTTACGAGCGCTCGAATATCGTCCGTTTTGTTTTACGAGCGCCACGCGATGCCGACGCTCGAGCGCTCCTGACGGGACGCGCCACACTGCCACTAAGAACAGAAAAGCCACACCGTCAGGTAGCGGAAATCTTACAACCATCGCTTTCATCGGGTTTTAGTAGTCAAACGCAAATCTGTATTGATCAATGCAAGGAAAATCTTTGTCGTGTTATACGATGCAAGAGGCGATGTCAAGAATGTACCCCACATTCTTGACATTGCCTCACGTAGGGTATATTATGATTGATACTCTCTGACAGTTAATCCAAAACTAATTGGTATTTTAGGATGATCGTGTTCTTTTTTTTTCCGGTGGGAAAATCATCTTATGACATCCCCCGCTCTTGGGCGGGGCGGGAGATAGTGTCAGACTTTTACTGACTAAACACCCACTCCTGTTCCTTCGTTGCCTTTCGTACCAGGGCCGAGTCTTCCTTTCAGAATCAGACCCTTGGCCCCAGTAGGCTTCAACCCTGCTGGGCCCCTACAGTTGCTGACATCTCCTTGAGGCGCGCGTGGAACAGCACATGCCGTTGACGACTTGGGCTCAATCCGGACGGTTACCGGACGGACGGACGGCGAGCCACCCATTGCTCGCCATCCGCAAACCCGCGCCTACGGTGGCCGGAAATCGGGATCGGAATCCCGGCGGCGGTTGGGGCGTGAGGACCGCTGCCTCACGCGATCGGCCGCCTCCTTTGCCAGCATTACTGCTTCGCAGAAGGAGGCGACCGCCTGCCATTCCACCGTATGCTCCACCGTGTCCTCTGGGCGCTCCACACAGTGGCGACACCCGGGCGTCGCTTCCGCACGAATCCGGTGCAGGAACTTCCCGAACTTACCGTGTCCGGTGAGGACCTGCGTCATGCGGAAGGTAATGACGCCGTGTTGCCTTTCCAGCCACTCCTCAAAGAGGGGACTTACCGCCATAATTACGGCGTACCCAGCACTGGGTTGCGATAGTCGCTGTCGCCATTCCGCCATGAGACTTGTCGCGGCAGCGGAGTTTCACCCCGGCGTTGCATCTCCGCGCGCAGATCGTGCCTGCGTGCAAGGCCTTTTGCTGCCAGATCCCATGGTGGCTGGCCAGCAAGGAGGCTCGCCGCTTCGCGGGAAACCGTGCGGTATCCCCGCACCATATGTATGGCCATGACCTTCTGGCACGCGTTCAGCTTGGCCGCCGGTCGCTTTCGCAGTGACGGCGGCCACACCGGCGCCCCATAAAGGGCCATGGACTGGACGATGCCTGCGTAGAGCCTCCGGCAGGAGGCGTCTGGACCCCCGAGGTTGGGCAGCAGCCGTTTGAGGGCAGCCCCAGTCCGATTCAGTTTGGGAGCCAGACGTCGGAAGTGTTCCTCGAAATTCCACCGGCTGTCGAGGACGAGTCCCAGGTACTTCATCGTCGACCCGACGCCGATGTGAACTCCTCCTACCGTTAATTGGGAGCGCCGAGGCGGCGCGCTCCGGGGGCCGTGAAAACACATGGCCTCGGACTTGTGCAGCGCCACCTAGAGTCCCAACTGCTGGATCCTATCAACGACTATCGCAACCCCGCGTGTCGCTGATTCGACCGCCGCCTGGTACGACTCTCCCTGCGCCAGGACCAGCGTGTCGTCTGACATGTGTATTAGAATGTATAGCGATTTCGAACAATGGTCAAAACTTTTATTTAATTAAACTTTAAACAAAAATAGGTATGGCGCTGAAACGAACATTATAGACATTCTATTTCATACCAGAACTGGCACAATTCTAAATAACACTTTGCTACACTTTGCACTTTGCTTTAACTAGAGAAAACGAGTTCTAACGGAAAACGAGTTTTAACTGTAACATATATATAAAATATAATATATATATGTTACAGTTAGTTATATTATATAAGGAGAAACTGGCTGACTGACATATCAACGCACAGCCGAAACTAGGAGCGCAAAATTTTGGATAAGGTATCCTTTGATGGCGTAGGCGAACACTAAGAGATTTTCCAAAATTTATCTTCTAAAGGTATAAAACGGGCGTCCAAAGTTTATGAAGAGAAGGCTATTTTCACGCGGGTGAACCTGCTGGCAGAAATTAGTTGTATATAAGTGCCTACCTTAGTCCATCGTGCGCGGAAGTGCGGATCGGTCCTTGTCGCGACGCTTCCATTCACGCGACTTGACGCGGACGCGGGACGTCGGCGACCCCTTAAGATTACATCAAGCCACTTAAGATAGTCGCAAGTGTCGGGACTTGTCCCCGCCCCCCGCGTCCCGGGTTACAGGGCAGGAGGGAGAGACGTGGCGAGAATTTTAATATGGAGGCAAAGGCATAGATTTTGGCGTGGTATTGGTGTACGTCGGATTAGTGCTACGACGTCGCCAGATTGCGAACATAGATGTCAAGCGCGCTGCACGCCTCGACGCTTCCGCGAGCGTGTCTTTTGTCACGGTATAAGATCGACGAGCGATCGATTCCGGCAGTCGGGCCCTCCCTTGCACGTTCTGTGTTCCATAAATCCGATATCATGTTATGGTAGTCGCTCACATCACGTGCGGCCTTCAGCGAGGGAATTATTTACAAGTGAGGGGAGCTAAATGTCAGACTGGTTTGTACGAACGGTTCATGATACGAGGCTTCTTTAACGTTAATTATTCAGTTGATATTATTGATCACGTAATATTGAGTGATTTACTTGATTGAATCGACACAAAAACTGTTGGTTCCCTGTACCTACAAAAATCGAATGTGCAAACATAAATATCTTCAAAATTGTTAATACCAGTTCATATCATTGTTCTAGCACGTCTAGATATACATTGCCAGCTAAATTCACACAACACTCGCCACTTCCCTCACCTACATACGCCATATTGGATGCTGAGCAAGCCTTTCTGCCGGTGACAGATACGTTCAGATTGATGGATGGACTCCCTGGAGATGTAGCAATGAGTAGCGATCGATAGCTCACATGTGACGTGTGTCTGAGCTCGGGAGACTAGTGTTCAGCGTGACGATGACTTGCAAACGATACATGTGTATAAAACAACAAGCAGTTTGGTGTACAGCCAGCTAACCTACGCGATTTTGGTAGTCATTTATTTTACCTCCTTGTCTTAAATATACCGTATTAAACTTAAGAGTATGTGTTACGCACAGTTCCATGAATTTTGGCAATGTAGTCGAAATATGATTTCTAAATAACTTGTTTGGCTGAATGTGATCTCTAGGTTTTTATGCCATCGGGATAAAGTATATGTTCAGTAAGGGATTTTTTTACATATGCAAATCTGCGTTACATTCCATTTTATTCTGTTGATAAATGATGATGAGTTTTGATTTGAAAAAACACTTAGGGAGCCTTCGAAATAACCGCAACGTACGTACGTTGCGGTTATTTCGAAGGCTACCGCGATAATCAATTGCAAACTACTTAATTGTTTCTATTAACCATAAATGATATTTATATTGCAAATCGGTTTAAAAAAAAAATCATTTTTACACGTACATTTTTTTTTCGACATTTTAAACTAAATGAGGCCGGTGATTCCAAGCTGAGAAGAAACACCGATACAAACTCAGGGATCAGTCTCAGTCCATACAGTAAACATGTAATGGTCAAATCATATGAGAACCTTGCAGATGAGTGTCTCAGATGGTCTTTTGAAGGATTCAAGTTTATCTTGTTCAAATTTGTGATAGACATTCTGGCTACTTAAAACATGAAAAGTTTGTTGATCGATTTTTTTTTATAATTAAATCAGGGTTAAAAAAAAATTGTCTTTTGAAACAATTCGTCGATATTTTACCCAACTTCAAAAAAGGAGGAGGTTCTCAATTCAGTTGTTTTTTTTTTGTAAATATGTTTACTACCTCAGAACTCTAGCCGCTATGGTGAAGGCTACACCTAGTTCTAACCGAAGATAAGCATGCACCTAGTTGTAGTCGGCTAAAACTAGGTGTAGCCGCACTTCGGCTATTAGCCGTAACATATAGGGTGACTGGTTATTAGTGACCGATATTTAAACACGTGATTGTACTCACGATTACAAACAACTTTCCCAAAGACATTTTTTTTCATAGTCATTAGTTTAACCACAATAACAAAACAGTTGTTTGAAATTCGCGCGCGCTCGGGAAAGGGCAATGAACTAGGTAGTAGAGCGCCTCATGAGTCACGTTCCCCCCTCCCCCGCCCGCACCGCTCCCTTTGCCGTGCAGTAGTGACGTAGGTAATAATAACAATCATCTCGGAAAGCGCGTCGCAAGCACTTGTACATGAATTTTTTTTGACGCCCGCGCTTACGGTGCCATTCAATTACACAACGAGTGAACGTGGTGAATACAGTGACATGGTGATGTCAGTGATGTGTTACTACTCGGAAGGGGGTAATGGCGAAGCAGCAAGGCTATTGTACCAACTCTTGTACCCAAAAAGGATGGAAACTTGAAATAACTTGAAGAATGCCCAGTTTCAAGTAGGTATCGAGTCAGTTAATAATGTAGTGGTGTCTCATAAGTCGCTTATAAACATCGTAGATAAGTAACAAAACAAACGCAATTCCTGACGTTTGTTAAGAAAGATTATGGATTTATTTATTGTAGTGCGCGCACGTAAAGTACCAAAATACTAGATAATTTATTATTTATTTTAGTCTCCTCACCATGAACTTCTCCATGAACAGAGAAGCTTTATGTAGGCTTAAAACTGTGTACCTAAATGGCCGGCGGCCGGGGCGTCACATCCTACACTGCGGATGTGACGCCCCGGCCGCCGTGTGGCCTATGTTTCATGGTTCATGGTTTTCATGGTGTGGCATGGCTGTTAGATTAGGCATTTAAAGGCTCACGGTTCCTAGTTAGATTAACTAACTGTTTTTGGATATTATTTAGCCGTAAAATGTAGATACCTACACTGATTATGTACACCGATAGGTTTGCAAGCCGCGCGGGTGCTCTATCACTATTGTAGGTAGGGTACAAAAAGTACATGAGACAACGGCGTTACGCGGCTGCGGCTAACAGCTGAGCGGTCGCAGGCGTGCGCACGCGAATTTCAAACAGCTGTTTTGTTTTTGCAATAAAACTAATGAGTAAAAAAAAGTTTCTTTGAGAAAGTTATTTGTGATCATAAGTACAATCACGTGTTTAAGTATCGGTCGCTAATTACCAGTCACCCTGTAGTATATACATATTACTAGAATTTAGTCGGTACCGGAGCAGGTCAATATCCCAAGCCGTTTTGTCTTCAAGCTACTATTTTACAGTATAAAAAGCCTACATAAATTCAAATCATTTGTAAAACAAAAACTTTTTGTTTTACAAATGATTTGAATTTATTCAGGTTATGTTCTTGAATGTGACTGGGAAGTTTATTATAAACGTTTATACATGTGCATCTAAATGAGCCCCCTATTTTTTTGAGCCTGGTGGCAGGAACCACAAATTTGTGTTTGTTCCTAGACAAGACTAAGTCTCCAAATGTCTATGAATGTAATTAGTAAGACACCTTCAATGATATGGTGAGGAGACTGAGTTAGACCTAACTGAATATAATGTAATGAAGTAATGCGTAACCAAGTGTGTCAGCGTATAAAGTGATAGGCGCCCTGTCGTAACAGTATCAGTCATGTCGGGGCCGCTTACATTATAAGTGATAGGCGCCCTGTCGTAACAGTATCAGTCATGTCGGGGCCGCTTACATTATAAGTGATAGGCGCCCTGTCGTAACAGTATCAGTCATGTCGGGGCCGCTTACATTATAAGTGATAGGCGCCCTGTCGTAACAGTATCAGTCATGTCGAGGCCGCTTACATTATAAGTGATAGGCGCCCTGTCGTAACAATATCAGTCATGTCGGGGCCGCTTACATTATAAGTGATAGGCGCCCTGTCGTAACAGTATCAGTCATGTCGGGGCCGCTTACATTATAAGTGATAGGCGCCCTGTCGTAACAGTATCAGTCATGTCGGGGCCGCTTACATTATAAGTGATAGGCGCCCTATCGTAACAGTATCAGTCATGTCGGGGCCGCTTACATTATAAGTGATAGGCGCCCTGTCGTAACAGTATCAGTCATGTCGGGGCCGCTTACATTATAAGTGATAGGCGCCCTGTCGTAACAGTATCAGTCATGTCGGGGCCGCTTACATTATAAGTGATAGGCGCCCTGTCGTAACAGTATCAGTCATGTCGGGGCCGTTTACATTATAAGTTCATACCAAGACCTGTATTGAGGCTTGTAAGTAGTAAATCTGAACTGAGACAGCTCTAAGTTAATTAAACCCAGTGTACACGAGCTGACGATGAGATAAAGATAACAGATGGATTTTGGCGACTGTAAAGGTGTCCTAGTCGACGGCTCGAATTCATTATTAGGTGCGGTTAAAAATCATTCGCAACGGTTATGATATGAGGGAGCAGTGGTGGCCGAGTGGTAACGGCTCCGACTTACGAGTTGTAGGTCGCGGGTTCAAACCCAGCCCAGGCGTATTACTTTGTGTAATTTATCTCATCACCACTGCTCTCAAAACGGTGAAGGAAAACATCGCGAGGAAACCGGCATGTCCTAGAACCAAGAATTCGAAGACATGTAACATCCACCAACCCGCATCGGGCCCGCGTGGTGGATTACGGCCCATTCCCTCTCCTAGAGAGGAGGCCTGAGTCCCAACAGTGGGAACATTAAAAGGCCGACTATGCTATACGGTTATGATTAAGAAGCTAGTACGCACACATACATGCGATGATCTATAGCGAAAAGTGCGTAAAACTTGATGACCTTTTGACATTTGATATAGGATTGTCATAGGACATTTTTTTTCAACAAATAAATCTATTCATGTATGGTAACCGTTATTCCCATATATGCGTTATTTACTGGTGGTTGTGGTCTATGGTACGGTGGTAAATATTTTTTTTTTATTTCCGTATGGGACAATTTGTTTTTTTTTTTTACGGGCATCACTTAACTATGACTCAATGTTTTACTGGCTCACTATCACACTGGCTCATTGTTTCACTGACTCACGGCTCGACAATAATGTACGCATCAAATTATTCTTTTTCCCCTCAAGGAACTGTAGATGTTAAATCATCATCTTCCTGCCCTTGTCCTGTTGTATTTGGGGTCGGGTCTGTTCCATTTTGTCCTGACACTCGTCACGCTATCACTGACTCCCTTTTCTTTCATATCACTTCTCACACAATCCATCCATCTTTTCTTTGGCCTCCCTCTTCCTCTGCATTTATCCACATGTAAACTCCTAACTCTTTTAACAACATGCGTTTCTCATCCCTCCTCTTCACATGACCATACCAAGACAAACGATTCCCTTTCAACTTTTCAATCACTGGCGCCAGTTTCAAACTTTCCCTAATATACTTATTTCTCACTTTATTCATTCTCGTCACACCACACATCCATCTTAACATTCTCATCTCCGCTACGTGCAATCTTTTTTCATCCGTCTTTTTTACCGCCCAACATTCTGATCTATACAGTATGACAGATATCACGGACTTATAGATTTTAACCTTCAACTTTAGGGGCATCCGTGAGTCACAAGTAGTTCCTTTGACCTGTCGCCATTTCATCCATCCTGCGTTGATCCGATGTGATACGTCCCGGTCTACCACAGCATCCGCTTGGACGAGCAACCCAAGGTACCGAAAGTCGGAGCTTATCGGTATGAGCGTTCCGGCGAGAGCTAAAGGCACTGGTTTGGAGAGACCGCCGAAATCGCAGAACAAGTACTCCGTTTTGGTTGTACTCAATTTCAGGCCAACACTCTATGTATGTGCCACCACTTATCCAATCTGTTCTGAACTTCTAGGCCACTCTCGGCAACCAGCACAATGTCATCGGCAAACAGCATACACCAGGGAGCCTTTTTCTGAATATCCGACGTCAGTGTCCATTATCATCAGGAAGAGGTTTTTTTTTTAGTTGTGATAATCATCTTATGACAAATCCCGCTCTTGGGCGGAGCGACAGATAGTGTCAGACTTTTACTGACTAAAAACCCTCTCCTGTTCCTTCTTTGCATTCGTCCCAGGGCCCCGGGTTTCGTTTTCACACTACCCATGGCTCCAGTAGGCTTCGACCCTGCTGGGCCCATACAGTTGCTGACCCTCTCCCGATCTTCCTGAGGCGCGCGTGGAACAGTATGCGCCGTCGACGACTTGGGCTCGGTCCGGATGGTTACCGGACGATCGGACGGCGAGCCACCCATTGCTTGCCGTCCGCAAGCCCGAGCTTACGGTGGCCGGAAATCGGGATCGGAATCCCGGCGGCAGTTGAGGCGTGAGGACCGTTGCCTCACGCGATCGGCCGCCTCCATATCTAGCATTACTGCTTCGCAGAAGAAGGCGACCGCCTCCCACTCCTCTTCGCTCCGGACCATGGCCTGGACCATGGCCTGGACCATGGCCTGTACCAAGGCCCGGCGCGAGAGATCACCGCCGCCGATCGGCCCCACGAGGACACGGCGTTGCTCTGCCCAAGCGGGGCACACATCCACCGAGTGCTCCACCGTGTCCTCCGGGCGTTCCACACACTGGCAACACCCGGGCGTGTCTTCCGCACGAATCCGGTGCAGGAAAATTCCGAACTTACCATGTTCGGTGAGAAAACTGCGTCATGCGGAAGATGAGGACTCCGTAAGGTCTTTCCAACCACGCCTGAAAGAGGGGACTTACCGCCATAATTGTGGCGTGCCCAATCAGGAAGAGGTAAGGGCTGAAAGCCGACCTTTGATGTAAGTCGACAGCCACATTGAAGCTTCCAGTGGTGCCCACTGTACATCGCTCGGATCAACTGTATATACTTCCCAGGCACACCTTTCTCCTTAAGGGCCCCCCCACAGAACCTCACGAGGTACCCGGTCGTATGCCTTTAAATGTTGAATGTTTTAGCTAAAATGAATAAAACGATTAAAACCTGAGCATGTGTTTCAGTTCCTGGGTCGCGTTATTAGGTTTGCCTTCATCCGGAATGTTTCACCAGCTTAGGTCCTGGATGATGTCAAAGGCACGTCTCCTTTTCTATACGACTTAAACGTAACTAGCAAAATAAAAACTAGATAAATACACTTTTGCGTAACCCTTGAGGGGTACAGGCCTGCTGTTATGATTGTAAGCGACGGCAATTATTTTCTAAAATAATGTTGTTCTTGTGAAGCGCTAAAAGCCTTCAATAAGGCTAAATGTGAAGGCTGACACGATCTAGGCTGTGTCATAAAGTGCGTCAGATAATGAACTCCCGCATTGCCCGGCTCCTCTCCGCACACCTCCGCCCCGCTAGTTAATTGTCCGGCGACCGTATTCAACTAATTGTATTGAGACGTTAACGACGCTGTAAGTATATTCCTGCAGAAGGTCCATTGACTGTGACAGCAAAGCTCGAATATTGTAACCTAGGAATCGAAACAGAACTCGCACAATTAATAAAAATACGTAGATAGAAGTCACGATTAAAACAGTTCGGATAGTACAAGCAGATATATTGTTCTATTATTTTGTCCGAAACCAACCAGCCGTAACAAGTTAACGTTTTATACCTAAAGTTCTACAATCATGGATATAGATCATTATAGCAAATTAATTAGCAACGACAATACTCCATGTTCAAATTTCACCATCTTTCTACACTAACTGTGTAAAAATTTTGGTATAAACCGGTTAAAACTAACTGTTCATGTTCAATCTACTAAACAAGACCTTTCCCTGAATACCTTCTTTATTTTTAACCGTAAAGACTAGTGGACCTTCGGTTCCTCATAACTATATGTGAACACCCTGGTATTACTTTTAAGGACGCTATTACTATAAGCCTCTGGAAGTACGTATCATACCTAATCTCGCTGCCAGCTCGCTGTCTCGCACAAGGTCACGTCTAGTCTGACACAAAACTTGTTATATAACATGAAATGAGATTGATGTGAAGACAGGCCTTTATCTATATATATATATTAAAGGAGAAACTGACTGACTGACATATCAACGCATAGCCAAAACTACTGTGACTAGGAGCGTGAAATTTCGCACAAGGAATCCTTTTATAACGTAGGCGAGCACTAAGAAAGAATTTTCCAAAATTCAGCCTCTAACGGGGGTTTAGTTTGTATGGAGATACTTACATTCACGCGGGTGAAGCCGCTGACAGAAGCTAGTCTAATTATATTACAGACTAGCTGTTTCCTTTGCTCTTGTAAGCTCACCCGCAGGAATTGTGTACCTATTTTTTCCTTTGCTCTCGTAAGCTCCCCCGCAGGAATCGTGAACCTATTTCTTCCTCTGCTCTCGTAACCTCACCCGCAGGAATCGTGTACCTATTGTTTCCTTTGCTCTCTTAAGCTCCCTCGCAGAAATTGTGTACCTATTTTTTCCTTTGCTCTCGTAAGCTCCCTCGCAGGAATCGTGTACCTATTTTTCCTTTTGCTCTCGTAAGCTCCTCCGCAGGAATCGTGTATTTTTTTTGGGTACAAAATATATTACTAGGTGATAGTGCAAGTTTCTGCCGGCATAAGATTTTTTTACAATCATATCAGTTATTTCAGAGATGATTTCTTACTGTTAAACTTATCATTTTGCCTCTGTTCAGGTTTAACATGGAGTTCAGTATCCGATCCTAAAGTCGGCCCTCAGTAGGCCTGTGCCTAGTTGATAACAGTATACTCGACATCTCAAGGGATTTCAATATAAGTGGCGTGAGTGTCCTTTACACCTCTGCCTACCCTTTTGGGCGATACACGTGTGAAATTCAGCATGTTATTGGCAGATGAGAGACGACCCAATTTCACATCGATGGATCTTGTCTTCTTGTTTCAGCTTGTAATAATGATAAGACAGTGCTCGTAATGGGTGGTATAGCCAGTTCCATCAGCGTGAGTCGTCGGCTCATCCGCGACGATGGCAGCACTTCACGTTTGATTACATGCGGATATAAACGTGGGTTTAATACCAAAAGCTTCAGAATGCTCAACATAATACTGCAATGTTTCGTGATCGTTTTGGAAACTTAACATTAATTAAATGTCATAAAAAGTTAATCAGATTGGACTAACAGAGGCAATCCGTTTTATTTGGGGTAATCCATTTGAACGGTCTTTATGCTAAAATGAAAAATACTAATCATAGGCGTTAAATAATACTGTCGCCTACAAAAACAGCTGTTTGCTTATCAACGACACGGTGATACAATAGACACGCGAGACTCGACAGGGCTTGCGTGTTCTTTTAAAAACTCATTCTAAGAATACTACTCTATTGAAGCCTCCTCGAAAAAGTGTCACCTTTTCACGGCGAGCTACTTGCGAAGCCTTCGCATACGTACCATGAATGCGTGAATGTGTGTACATGCATAGACTACGCCGTGCCATCGTCTGTTCTCTTCTGTTCTTACTACTCCGTGTGCCTATTGTCTTGTGACGTGCACATCGTCGGGATCTACTTTTGTTGCTCTTCCTGTCTAAAAACACAACGAAGAGCTACTGAACACATGTTTGTAAGGGATCAGTCTTTACAATGAGCGACTACACAGGTGACAGTAGGACAATAACCTTACTAGAAAATTGTGTTTATGAAAAATGTCAATTCGACGGCGAAGTGACAAGAACTCCTAACTATCGAAGTCAAACATTGTTTGCCTTAAAAACGTTAGGAGGTAATACTAAAAATTGTCATGTTGGTTTAGTTAGGAAATTTTTCCACACTTTAATTTGGTGCAGTTGCAACTAAATATTCGCTTCAGAGATTTCACAAAAACATGCGGTAACACACATTGGACCTTACCTTACCTTTTTACCTGAATAAAGATGATTATTATTATTATTGGAATTATAAGCGCTAAAAAGTAATTTTGTTAGTTAGAAGGTATTGGCACTTCACCGTCGAATTGGTACTTTAAGTCGACAAGTATTAGACTGATTAGAAAATATGTTGTCTTTTTACTGCTGTTATAATTCTTTTTGTCGTCTTCAAAATATTGCGTAAATAGATATTATCAGATCATCGTTAGGCACGTGTCAACCGTCGGGGATTTTTAAAGTAAAGCCTTCTGATCTTTATTGTCCCGTCAGGCATGCGTCGAGTCGTGTAGGCACCTAAGGCCCGCGCTAATGAGCGTGTTCGACACATTACGCGAGATCGTTCGTCGAGGCGACGACGTGCCGACAGGACTACATGTCTCGTCAGCCTACGAGATAACATCGTCAAAGAAAGATCACATGTTCTGATACGAAGATTAGTAGGGAGAACATAGTGTAATTTTATACATTTCAAAGGACTAATATTTACCTCTATTTATAAAATCTCTGAGCTATTTAACGACTGATTGGAAGATGTATTAAATTAGTTGACCTGGCTCGAAATGACATGCATGTAGATTTGTTTTACCTTGTTGAACTCAAAGCAAACACTCCACAAGTTCACAATTTTTTTTCCTAAACTGCAGTATTTGCCGCTGTCTCAGGTACCATTTAAATCTGGTTAAGCAATTTACACGAGATTTTTAGGTTGAATGTTTCAATATTGTAGATATATAAATCTTATCGATGCAACGCCATGAAATTACTTATTTAAATTTTATTTGTAAACTAGTTATTTCAAGACGATTGATTGATCACTACAGAACTATTTAAAAAAAAATTATAACAAACAATATCAAAAACAATAAAAGTGACAACCCTATTGCTTCAATGAAGCGTAGCTAATTATTTTATCAATTAGGCTTAATTTCTATACTGTTCCATATTTATCCGTGGTTAAGTGCTACGGCGTAGCTGTAAGACGTAACTCCAGCCGTAAGTTGGTGTGCTACGGCGTAGCTGCATTACGTAGCTCCACCAGTAGGTTTGAGTCCTTCGGTATCACTACTACGTATAAGACATAGCTACGTCTGAAGGTTTGAGCGCTAAGGTATCACGACTACGGCGTAGGTGCAAGACGTAGCTACACCTGTAGGTTTGTATGCTATGTTACTACTACGGAGTAACTATAAGACAGCTGCACCCGTAGGTTTGAATGCTACGGCGAAGCTGTATGATGTATCTCAACCTTTAGGTTTGAGTGCAACATAAAAAATTGCGTCATGTATAAGTTTTGTGATGCATTTTATTGGAGAACATTGTCATCATAGCTCTAATTTAAACAAAATCTGTTGATTTTTCATATTTAATTTTTATTTGACAGTTGGTACATTTTTTTACATTTAGTTCATATATCTACCATACTTATCATGGTATGTTGCGTAGGATTCTGTTCTACTCGTATTTTGTTTCTATCTGTTCCCCTCGTGCTTTAGATGTCGGGTGTGGCGTGTGATGTGTTGTATCAAACAATCAATCAGTTCTGCCCTCCCCCCCCCCCCCCCAATCACACACAGGCACTATTTGTTCTTTTGGTAGCAGCACAATGTAGCTGCATGCTCGTGTCTGCAAGTGCGCTGCTTCACAAACACAAAGGAATTGATTGGAACTCACAAACAAATGTGTTTTACACACAACGGTATGTGTGGTGTCGTGTTGTTACCGGCTCAACTGAGATAGATCTATCCTGCTTTGGCTTTGTTGTTCAAATGAATATATGTGATCAGAGAAGTATGTAACGTGATGAATGGCTGATTGGCGATTGTTTCGATCCAATAAATGGACAAAAATCCCTTTGATCCCCATTAATAAGTGTCCGAAAACATTTTTCCTTTCGCTTAGTGCTATAAAGTTTAAAAGTATAAGAAAATTTAATTAAATTGAATTCAATAAATTTTGGTAAAAATTCAAAAAATACAGCGTTAGTGAATTTTGTAAATCACTGCAATGTTCGTCTCGTAGCATAAAAGCAATAATCCCTTTCTTTAGTTTGTCGCCACATTATCCCGGTTTCCGCATTTAATCGTTTAAGCTCCCTCTTTGTGACATGAAGAGTAATGAACGTCGCCGCACTCAGTGCTCGCTGTCACTCAGAGGGCAGAGAGAAGGGACTGCTCACTGAGGGCGGAGGGAGCGCTGAAGGGCACGAAAAGAGCCCGCTAAGTGTCGCTCATTAGCGAGATAAATGCACACAGATACAGAAACACAGTGGCAAAGCATTAGGTCCAATCGGACCTCTTGCGGGGGCCTGTAAATGGATGGAAGGCCATCTGTACCTCTGTTCCTCAAAAAATAAGCTAAGCAGTTGGTCCCGGCTGCCATTCAGTTGTTATAAGTAGTCAAATTTTACTAAAAACATCTCTGGAAGTGCAAGTCAGACTTACGCACTGAGGGTTCCGTAAAAACTTAGTTCAATTTCCAAATGGAGTCTCGAAAATTTTCCCAAATCGTAAAACAAGTTTTTTTTTTGTGACGTAACAACAAATTATTTTTTTCAGATTTATTATTTTACCTGTCCTTGCTTTATGCCAAACTTCAGGATTCTGGGCGAACGGAAAGTACCTACCCTATAAATTTTAATTCCCTTGAGAGTATCGAAATATACGTTTTTTGCGACATAAACGGCCGTATCTTTTTTTTTTATTCGCTTCAAGGAACCACGGATTTGAAAAGAAAGAAACAAAAACAGTTTATTCACGCGAAATGACGCAATCTTAAAACTAGCTAACAAACATAATCAATTACTTAAGCATAAACTATAATCAGCCTTTTAATGTTCCCACTGCTGGGACTCAAACCTCCTCTCTAAGAGAGGGAATGAGCCGTTTTGGGGTTTCAATTTCAACTCGACATCTCCACGCGTTTTTGATACAAAGATTCTTGACAGACAGACAGACAGACAGACGGACAACAAATTGATCATACAAGGGTCCCGTTTTTTTCTTTTGAGGTACGGAACCCTAAAAACAAAGAAACAAAAAAAAAGTTACAAAGATTTTTTTTTAATTTTTGTATTCAATTTAGGTTTTGTTATATGTGTTTTTTTTTGTTTTTGTTGGAAGTTGAGGCAAATGACGTTCCCTCAAAATAAGTCCAAATAAAATTAGTCAGTGGGTCATCCATTTTTGTACATACATACCGAGTACGGCGCCTTCCCCCCAAAGCACGTGGAGGTCTTTGTCGGCATTATCAGAGTGTCCCGGGCGTTCACTATCATCCAGACTTATCGCGACGGCCAGATAGCTCTTCTTAGTTTTATTTAAATTGCAAGTTTTAGTTAAAAATGTGAATTAGCTACTTTTAAATGCAGACAGGAATTATGACTTTACAGTTTATAGTTAAAAAAAAAACTGCAAAGGAGAAGGGAACGACTCCATAGATTCCTGGGCCCAGGTGTTAACTGAATCAAACTAGCCTTATTTGTAAGAGGATATAATAACAAGGCCTCACTGAAAATTTGGTGAAATTTGGCTACCCAGGAACCAAGTTATATGAATTACAGTAAAAGTGAGGATATATTATAACATGGTAGTTTTTTATGTTATTTACGAAATACTTTGAATGGCTTCGGTTGTGTAATGGTTTTATGTATGGAGCGTGTGACGTGTCGTACATAATCTGACACGTTTGGCTCTCCCACGCCCTGGTCAGTCGCTACAGTGGAAGACAAGTTTCTACATCCAATATCCTGTAACCTAGAAGCAGTATAAGAGGAAGTAAAATAAAGCAATCAATAGTTATGAGAATATCATCAAAAAATTGTGCAGGAGGTACGATATTTTCTTGGTATATTGATTAAAATATATTATTATGCTGTCCAATAAAAAGACAACAAACAGAAATGACGTCAACATAGCTTGATAGGCTAAAAGCACGATTAGAATAAGTAAAAAAATTGGTAAAAACTTACAGGCTGAGATGCATGCCACTGACGAATAACTGATAAAATCGCATCATCTTCCAAGACTCCTCTACCAATAGAGTTAGGTACTGCGACCAGTTGCAATCGTACAATTTACACAGCGATCCATGTCGTCAATGTCCAATCGATAGGCGTAAACAGTTGTCCAAAATAGAGAGCCAGATAATTTAGAGTAGCAAGATCCGTCAAATAGTCTGTTATAATGTGCAAAGGCGGGGTCGTGGGGTTAAACAATAAAAGAAGGAAAATATGTGCGCAAAGGTGCGCACTCGGAACGAAAGAAAAAGATCGAGTGCATCTGTCAGACAGTGACTGACAGATGTCAGGCATAAGTGTTGCCAGAAGAAAAAAATACACTATGAATCTATTCAATCGATTCCACGAAAGCTTGATATGCACTTGTCACTCAATTTTCATTCATATTCTCATATTTTACCGATTTATTCATAATCGATTAGTAGTAATTCAGGAATTATTTAATCAATTATTTACTTTCATTAACTTAATGTAAGTTTTCTCGCTTCCTGGGTAGAAACATGTTACCATACTTTGTGATTTCCTTTAGAAAAATATAACGGTTTTTTTTTAACACATATCAACTAGTTAACTGCTGGACCCAGAAGTCCCCTTCTCTTTTATTTCTTTATTTCGATGACGCGCGACGATTATATTACTCATGAATTGAGTCATGGTTAGTTTTGTTTTTGCGTAGATGTCAATTACTCTCGAAAAATTACTATACATCTCCTATCCTATCTGCTGGTAGTCGCAAATATCCAGACAAACTGACAATAAGTACTACCCCACGTGAACCACATCCCTACACAGTTAATTCCGGCCAGTGCGTACAGTATGCGAAAGTAAACATTGTTCACTGGCCGCACGTTCGCCGACACACTCGCGTTCGTCAAATCACGGCGGTAATAAAGGTAACTACACAGTTACACAGGGGCAAAGGGGCAGATGGACACGGGGGCACGGGGGCGGAGGAGGACGGGAGCGCCGAGCGCTTGTAGGTGCATTTGTACTGAAGTCAACTGTTAGTAGGCCGTGGTTAAAGAGAACACCAGATTTACTCCCGCTTCAATAGAGTACCATCTCAACTGAGTGTGTCTTGTATAATCTAGATGGGTGCAACCCGCCGATTCAACTTACGTGCGTACTAAATATATGAAAGTACAGATTACTGATGTGTGAGGCTTTAAACTCGCACCCGCGATAAAGTGCTCAACGGTCTCTGTTACCGAATTAGTAGAAGTCTGCTTCGTAGCAGCTCTTACCCTCTACTAGGTTCAAGATACTTCAAATATAATTGACCAAACGTATTTATTATTTGCCTACATACTAAATTCTGTACGTGGCTTCGTCCGTATGAATGTCGAGTTTTTTGCCCCCAGTTTCGTCCAAAATCGTTCAGCCGTTGCTTCATTAAGCGTGTTTTCCAAACCTTTCACATTTGTAATATTAGTAGAATTCAAAAACACAGTAGTCCACTGGTTATATCTGTGCCTGCCTTTTTCGGGAATTCAGTGATGAAACATTACGAGGCAGTACTTACACCTTCTGGTCGTACCTGTACTCGGCAGCTTGTCGCGTGGCGTGTAAACACAGCGCGATGAGTCCCGCGGGGCGCGTCACGAGAGAACAACTGACGGACGTTGTTTGTAGCCAACAAGTTTGTTCATTACGTCATATGTTACTACATTAGCAGCCGCAAAGCAATTACGAAACAGCTTCTGAACGCAGAGAAAAACAACAGTACAACAGCAGCATCTATACCTACGTAGTGAACATTGTAAGTTTAGATGAGCACAGCTTCACTCGTTTACCTATACATGTAACATTGTATCTGGTAATCTTAAGAAGACTACTCCACTTATCTCTGGACTAAAATAGGCCACAAAGACGCAGGAACAAACTAATATATGAATAATCAAAGTACTTAATACAGGGTGACCCGTTAATAAGTAAGTAAGTGATCTTTTAGAAAAAAACTTCAGATTTCTGAGAAATCTGTTCAAAATGTAATGAATGAGTACAGAAATGGTACAGTTTAGTAATACTCACAAGTATGTGTGGTTGCATGCAAGCGGCATGACTACACTACTTCTATGCCAAATTTGACTTGATGCAGTGGAATAATTTTAACACAAGCGGGAGAAATTTACAAAATTCATAAAAAATATTTATTTGTTTAATTCTTTATGCACACAAAAGTACAGAGCGGAAATATCACAACTTCTGAACAATAGATGTTTGCAAAACTATAATTTTTTCCAAAAGATAATATACGAAAGACCACTATAAGCCACCCTATTTATATTCACTAGGTTGTAAGGAATCGTAGTTTGATCAATAACTTGTACTGTAGTTAAAGGATTTCCGTAAAGACTTCCAAGCGCCGTCGCGAATACAACAACTGTCTCATACATCAACTGTTATCAATCGCCGCCACTGGGCACACGGCACGCCGCGAACCCCGTGACGACGTAATCCATTACCTCTTCTTTATTTCACGAAACAAATTGTTCACCATTCCGCATTGTTTCAAAAAATTATAGAGTCGAATAGCTTCGGAGCGCTTCCGTGTTGCGGCTTGTTCTGAATAATTACTCGTTTTTGTTCCCTCCCTCCTCTGCCCCCTCGCCCATGCCCCCTCTGCCTCGCCTGTATTAATCGCTCGCCATCCGTAACCCGGCCGGCCATGCATCACGCGCGCTTATCTGTCGACCCCTTTATATTAAAACACCCACTTTTACTAATAAAATGTTAAACAAAGCGAAAACGCAACGACTGGTAGTGGACTGTTTCGACTTATACAATAATAAATATTGTAAACATTAATTTTAATTAAAGAAAATGAACTGTTTAACAAATTAACTAGCTACCGTCTCGATTTTGTTTTTTTTATTCTTGATAGGTTTGCGCTTGACCGCTATCTTAGCTGATGGAAAGCGACGATGCGGTTGACTCTGGAGCGCTCTTATCTAAAAGTAACCTATTCACTCTTGACTTAAAGATTCCCGGGTTGTAGCCATCAAGAAACACAGATTCCGGCAAGGAATTCCACTCCTTAGCTGTACGCACAATGAATGCGTTCCCAAAACGTTTTGTGCGTATAGTTGGGATGTCCATCACGTACTGGTGGCGTATTGCCGTACGCCTGTACGAGCGGTCCGATGATGGAACAGACTAGGTGGAATTAAGTTATGCAATTCCGACGCACACTCCCCGAAATACAACCGTTAGAAAACCGACAGGCTGGCAACGCGGCGTCGGAATTATCCGCATTTTTTTATTAAACTGTCGGTTTTTGTTTAGTTTGTGAATTGATTTTCACAGACTGCCCACTCACAAGTGCACAACACAGAAGGAGCTCGTGGTTGAGTGGTGAGCGCCTCAGCTGACTCAGCTCGGTCTCACTACGTGTGACAGTCGGTACAGAAAGTCAGAAGTCATAAAAGCGGACACCAGTCTTGCCCAGAGTTGCATTGTTATGGAAGTCAGCGAGCGGCGAGCTCCATGTGATATACTAGTATTCAGCTGCACCCACTGAGACGAGAAGCTAATCACAACAGAGATGTGTTCCTCACCTGTGTGGGGCCTTACCAAGACGTGTTAAAATGTCAGTCGTGCGAGCGTGAAACAGTGATGGAGCTATACAGATTCATACCTTTAACAGTTCAGTTCAGGTCCTAAAATGAATAGCGCTAAAAGCTCATAGGGGCTAAGGCAGGTAAATTAATTGACCTACGTAACACATATATAAACTAAACGTATAGTGTAGAACACTGCGCTTGTCAGCTCGTGGTTCTAATATTAGTCCTGGTTTCGTTTATTCTGGCTATAAACGGTGTTGTTTCACATAGCCCTATCAAAAATATCATGTTAGTATCGAGTCAGTGAGCTGTGAATCGTAAATATTGGTCGATGTTAGCGTCGGCCGCAAGTACACGGACAGAAATATATTGTTCGTTATTTCCATCGTATGTACTACAGCTATTCAAATCACAACTGGTATTCTTGAACAGTAAGAAAATAAATTAACGTAGTGTGTAAATTAGCTAAGTTATTCAATAATTTCTATAACTTAATTCAGGAATGAACATAATTTTACGTGTAATATATAATTGAACAGCAACTACTCCTAATCTAACCTAACCTAACCGCTAACCTAACCGCTTCCTTATGTTACGTATAATCATAATGTATATTATCAAACACGCAAACAAGAACAATGCGTTCATGTTGACGCGTGTGTCCATATCAATGCATCCTATTATTTCGCTCATCATTCGCTCCGCTCGCACCGCACCCTCACACGAACTAAACTTGTTTAATTAACGAACTATGTTGACCCTATTACCCCTATCGCCGCTGCGTGTATCCGTGTGGTGGACGAGTGTCGGACACGTGTCGCGCGCGCGGATCGGATTAATGTCAGTCATTAATATCTGCGACAGCTTTGTATCCACCGACATATACTTGGGAGCCGTCTTAATTGACATAGAAATTCATAACTTTCACTGACATCTAACTTAAAGTAAAGCTACTTATAACACAGAGTTACAATTAGAAAGTCAGACTACTGTTCCAACCTGAAGGACTATAATAATTGAGAACATAATTTTGGGGTTTGAAGGATCTGGCCACGCCTTACAATAAGCATTATTGTCTTAAAAACCGACCGACCGATATCCGTGCTCACCTTGTTATATACCTTGTTATACCGTACAATGTTTTGACTTTTAACCTTTGGGTAACAAAGAGCTTTTGTTTTTAAAGGTTATAAGAACAGCCAGGATACTAAAGAAACAAGCATCGTTAAATACGAAGACGAAAGAGATCTACGTCATCATGCGAACAGGCTATTAGTGCGTGAAGCGGCTCAATGTCATAGAGCGGCACTACCGCTTTATTTTTATTCAGTAACGTAACATATAAATTATATTTTTAAATATTCGAGTATTCTTCTTTTTTTTTCTTCATTCTAGTTTGAGTAAATATGGATATATTATATATAGTCAGCTTATATATTGTATTTATAGGTAATGCTTAATATTGCAACTACCACCATTTGTCTCTGCATTACCCAAAGGTTGATTGGCAGAAAATGCCTAAAGGCATTATGTGCCTCTGTACTCTTGTGTGCATAAAGATTAAATAAATAAATAAAAATAAAACATTTAAAAATATTAAAAATAGTGTCTCAGCGGTATCGAGAGCAGAGTCCAAGATACCGCCAGTCTGGGCTCCAGAGAAAGGCACCTCCTAACAATACGAGCCGTGTCCAGGAGTATCGCGTTCTGAATCAAGCCCTTGATCCATTCACCTAACGCGAGCCTCATTTTTATTATTATTTATATCAGATACATTCATATTATGTTAGTATCACTTACAAAACTATGTTAGTAACATTACTCAATAAAATAAATAGAATAAAATAAAATACTCGGGCTTATCAGCTATCACTATCAAAATGCTAACTTTGCATCAGGAATGCTGTTCTTATTGATAGGCTCACGTTTGGTCACTTTCTCACTTGGTAGTACGTAAGCGATGAGGTGGTCGTCGATGTAGCATGCTTGCTTAGAAGTAACCTATGATTGCGTCAATCGGACACTTAGCATCTATGCAAAAAGGGTTACTCTGGTTACTGGTAAAAAAACGGAAGAGCCCAGTAGGGTTGATGCAAGGGCCGCGAGAATTTTTGCAAGAGTTACCGTGGCCCGGCAAACCAAAGGGCAACGGAAGGACCGCAGATGGTTTTAGTCAGTTAAGGTCTTACACGCCCTCTCGCCCCATCCTACAATTATGGGAGAAGTCATTTTAGGATTTCCCACCTCAAAAAAGAACAAAGAACATCAATCACAGTGTGACCTATTTTCAACTAATAGACCTGATACTGACCACTGACCAGGTTAAAAATTAAAACATTGTCTAAACGGAAACCAATAGACGACAAAAGTGTCCTACTCTAGCTAAAACCGATCATATGAAATATTAAGGAATCACGATTGACACAGATCAGAACCGTAAACATATTGATGAACTATGTACTCGAGTTCGTAAATTAATATATGCATATCTTTAAGAATTTACGCCACATTGTCGACTTTATAATAATTAATCAGGTTTATTTGGCTTTGTGATAACCTGTTCTTATCTATAGCATAACTGCATGGGGTGGTGCTGCAAAGACAATTCTGCTGCCTCTAGAACGCGCTCAAAGAGCAATTCTAAAGGTACATTGCATGTGAGGTACTAACAGTACGCCAATGATTTATACTGCACATCGTATTACATCAGCATGTTGAAGTCACTTACAAGCCAGTACCTTCGGACAAGAGAAGGAAAGATTTGGTTTTTAAAAACCTATTAAATGTGGACCAAAATGAAATGATCGCTTAGTCTAGTGATGGCCTGAAACACAGGGTTTTGATAACCTAGCTCAGGCAAGTTTCTACAATTTGTAATGACAGTTATACACCATTAATAGGTCAATATAAAAATGTGTAAATTGAACCAGTTTTTATATAATTAGGTTATTAAGCCAATGTTTTTAGAAATTAGTACTACTAAGTATTCATAAGTTTATTTTATGTATTTCTTTGTAAAAGTACTTAAATAAATAATTATTATTTCCTTTATTTGATTTCTCCACATACTGTTTACATTTTTAAATATTTCTAACAATTAAATAAAAAAATACTTTTAAAAATATAAAAATAGGAGTCCGCCGGTGTCGGGAGCAGGGTCTAAGCTACCGGTAATTAGGGCTCCAGAGACAGGAATCTCCTCACAATGCCAGCCGTATCAAGGAGTACTGCCTTCTGTATCAGGCCCTTGATCTAACCACGCAGCGACAGCTTTGACAGATGGTCGTTGAAGCTTTTGGCTATGAGGCCCTGAGTTTGTTTCGGTGTTTCTTCTCAGGGTAGTCAGCTACGAAACACCGACCTCATCTAGGTGAAAAATGACGAAAAAAAAAATTGACGTGTAAAAGTGTTTTTTTAAACCTATTTACAAAATTAATATCATCTATCATTGGCGGTCACGACAATCGGCAAAATGATAGCCGAGTCTACATTCCACATGTCGACAACCTCGTGTGCTAAGTCGAGATATTTGATTTGGTTCTCTTTCTCAGCTTTCACTAGATTTTCGTCATGCGGGATGGTGACATCGACTATTATTGCGCGGCGCGCTAATCGGTCTATTACCACTATATCCAGCTTATTGGCTACAATAGTCCGATCAGTAATGATAGACCAATCCCAGTACAACGAGACTGGTCATTTTCGAGAACTGGGTCGAGCACATACTATTATAATGGGGTTTCGGGAAAATCCATGTTTACGATTAGCAGTTTAAAAAAAAAAAAAAAATTAATCTTTATGTAACAAAAAGTACAACGGCAGACTTAATGCCTTATATATAATCAATTCTGGGGAAATTTAAAAACATAAGACTTTTCCTCAGGCAGGCATTAATTCTTGCAAATAGACCGCACTATGACGTCCCGCGAGAAACGTTAAGTTACCCCTGAAGTGAACCATCAATAGTTTTGTGTTCAAACTATCATAAAATGTTCCATTTCTCCTTTTATTAAGTGCAGGGACGTCTCGAATTAATGTCCGCTATGAACATTGAACGGGGTCACATTGCTCCAACAGCTGTTTATTGTGCGATAACGCAACGTATTACTGCAGCATGCTGTACATGACCTCCTCCTCTCAAGCCACTCCCATTAAAGTGAAACTTTACAAACTGGCTGTTAATTCCTTCTTAATTACTAGATCAAATTCTTTTCTCGCCGCTTTATAGGGTACCGTAGCAAAATCATAAAAATGAGACGCATGTAATTTCGTCCTGTCCGAATGTTCCACAGCCATTTTACTTAATGATAGTTGCGCTTTATTGATGGTTGGTCGCCGCCGCGTCACTGAGCGGACCTGTACCTCTACTATGAGTTTAAAGCAATAGTATTCGTCGCTACTCGATATCGACGCCGTAAATATTTTGTATGGGAAATTTTGCAGCGCATCTAGCGGTCACTTGCAGAACCAAAATCGGTAGTATGAGTCATCAAGTACAAAACCTACCGAATAAGAACTCGCTAGCAACTAAAGTTTTTAGTAGTTTTCTATAGAAAATCGGTACCATGAGTAACAAATGTGACAGTGGCTATCGAAGCACACCGTTACTACAGTAGTAAAGTAATTAACTCACTAGCTTAATGAAGGGTGAAAATGATGTTAAGCGTGTCGTGTAAAACAATATTTTATTTATTTGTGCATAAATATATCCGGTAAAACTTACTTAACGTAGAATATGCTTAGCTTGGGACTAGACGGCGTTGTGATAGTTGTGGAATATTATATTAAAAAAAAAAAAAAAAAAAAAAAAAAAATATGTTAGGTACGGCTGCATATGAAGACTAACGACGCGTCAAAGGAAATTTCCAAGCGACTATACGAAAGGCACTTGAACATATTAGTTAAAATAATTTCATCAAAGAATATTGGCTCATTAAAGGGGCTTTCGAGTATTTGTGTGCTAAGGGTTTATACAGATTTGAAATTTACACAAACAGTAACACTTGAATCGAAGGTAAATTAGAAATAAGAATGTTATAATAACTTACTTTTATACATGCACTTCATAATAGAAATACCACTTACTATGCGCATTTTTATATTACGTATTACTGGCAAATCTCTCTTTTTCCCATTCAAGAATTCACAAACACAACAACACTGAACCATCAAAATATTTGTACAACTACAATATTACATTTTCAATAGGCCAGGTTATAGAGAATTGGTGTTTCAATTTGGTAGGGTTTGTAGGTCTATCTGCCTTACTCTGTCTTCTACCGTAGTTTGAAAGAGAGCAAACTTAAGTGTGAAGTTAGATACAATGCGGTTTTTGTACCAACGTAAACACTCGACACCGTTCATACTATCGAGTTATCGCTAGCGAGTCCGTTTGACTCATGGTACGAGTTTAATTGTATTCGATGCGCGTTTATTCGATATCGACTACGGTGAGATAGTGTAGTTTTTCGATAGTAACTCATGGTAAGGGTACTGTGTCACGTGTGTGTCGCCCGGCGGGAGAGGGTCGGATGGTTAAGGACCTAGCTCCCGAGCAGAGCTGAAAAAAATTGCTTATTAAGTGTTCTTCAGAATGTACACAGCATATGTAAATTAATCAATATTTCGCAAAAGAAAATGGTTCTAATGTTCAGCGGGGCTCTATGTGGGCGCAGGTGGCAGAACGAGTATATGTGCAAATGTACAAAAAAAAAATAATTCCGCAAAAAAAATGAAAAAATAAATAAATGTGCAATTAAATAATTCCGGCCAGATGTTCAAGGGACTATGCGCCTTAAGTAGTTACCACATTAAGTACATGCTTCTCAAGAAGATTACACTGAAATAATAAGTCTTATTACAGAAAATACAAAACACAAAGAAACCAATCCGATACTAGTAAGTACCTAATTTTGAAAAAAGAATAACGTACCGTACCGTACGAATAACGTAAGTATATTGGAACTTATACTTCCAAGTCAATCCAAAGATATAACACTTCAAAGCAACCCGTTTTAAAAAACGGCAGTTTCATAGGTAAGGAGCTATTATTTAACCGATGTTGATTTGTTTCGTGAAAGCTTTATGTTAGTGGGTTTACTCGACAGGACTGTCTAGAATGTGTATGTAATATAATTACGACGTACTATAATAGTGTAATCCAGTAACAGGTAGCATTAAGGCCAGCCAATTATGTTCAAAAGCCACGGAAAGTTGTGTCGTGTTCGAGTTTATCTAGAAAGCTGAATTTGTAAACTTGAATAGGATACATTTAGCGGCTGGAGTTGTAGGTATTAAGCCATTTATGGTAATTACTGCCTTTGTGTCTTCTGGCAACATAGGATGACTAGAGCATAAGAGGAATAACAGGATAAACGGGCACGGTTTAATTTCTCCATCCCACATAGATGTATGAAGATAATCTGTTTACCATATATCTGTAGTTTAGAACCTAATCGAGGTTTAATAAAATCCTGTGGTGTTTGTAATAATCAAACGGCAGAAACAATTAAATGGAATGCCATTTAAATATTGCCCCAAAAGAGTGTTCAAATGTTGATGTTTGTTGCAGGCTTCCCCATCGTGCGCGCGTCATGGTCGAGCTCGGAGCGCGCCCCCCCCGACCCACCGGCGCCCGCGGACGCCGCCGACGCCGTGCGCGACGCCAAGCTGTACCCCGTGCTGAGCGACGCGACCGACATCACCGACACGACGCGTGCGACCGACGCGACGGAACACGCAAGCGATGCGCGGACCAAGCGCAGCAGCGCTCAGGATTGGGAGAGAGCGCCTAAAGTGAGAAAACGTTGAATAACTATAAAAATAATAAAAATGCTTGCCTTGTTATCAAATTGTTTCAAAGTGATTGTTTAACTATTTTGTCTGTTCTGCTGATGGGGAAAATTGTATTTAATTAACACCGTTTGCACATCATAATTGTTCCTAATTTATTATTATCATATAAATATAACACAACACATTATAATACTCGTAATTAACAAACAGAATGCTAATCCGTATGCATAGCTCTCAAGAGAGATTACAATGTTTACAACGTTCTCATTTACGTTCTTACTGAATAGCTTGTCTGTCACAGGCCCTTCAAATAGTAGTAGTATCTGTATGAAACCTTTACCCAGCAATGGGTCAATACGGGGTAGCTATAATAATAATAATAAATGTGGCAAGGTTCTCGTTCTATTTGTTTTATCACCTTAAAGCCAGCAGTCCCGGAGCGGCGCGTGAAGACGGGCGACACGATCCTTAACATCCGCGGCGCCGTACGGGACGCCATCGGCGACGCAGGCGCGGCGCCCGGACCGCGCGCGTCCTCGCGCCTCGACACCTTCGTCATCCGTCCCGCGGCGCAGCAGCCGCGCAAGCCGCAGCACGACCAGCCGCAGCCGCAGCCCGTGCTCCAGGTACTTACCTTACAGAAACTCAAATAATATACTTAGAACCTTGTTCAATTATTGGATGCAAAAAGCAACGTCATATTGATAAAGTAGCACACAATCAGCAATATCTAGTAATTGTCAAAAGTCCGGAAAGTTTTGAGTTTACCACTTGAGCCCTTGATATGCAGAACATTTCTGAAAATCATTATAGCTGCTAATGTTATATTATCTAACAGTCTATGGCCTTAAGGTCCAGGACGTAAATTTAATAAAAAGTAAATTCCATTGGTGGAACAAGCAATTGGTGGACACTGTTTTGCGAATATTAGCGTTACAATGACTATCACAAAGGATATTTGCAAATCAAAATAATTCGTGAGTATTTCCTGAAGCATGCGCACGAATTATTTGCTCACCAAGAATACCGTTCATAAGGTGAAGATTCTAATTCAGATGCTCATCATTTCTGTTGATTCCACTCCTAGCTTTAAATAGTTGGTGCAACATGTCTTGTTCTTCTCTATCAGGCCTTAGCTCGCTCACTATCATAGTTTTATATCATTCAGTGACGAAACCATATTAAAACAATTCGTAAGCAGTCGTTAAAGTAGCACCGTAGTCAGCAGGTTCACTGATACGTGCCAAGTTTCCCTTATTTCCGTGTTCAGTAAATAATTCCACGTCGTTATATGTAAGTTTGTTATTTTTCTTATTTCTTGCTTTCCCAGCCGGACTTCGTTAGGAGTTATAACGTAATTAGTGCGAAGCCCTCCTCTCCAGCCGGCTGTGTGACTATGTACTTGTGCCTGATTTACATCCGCGCTGATTGTCTCACAGCTGCGCACTATTTGCTAACGTTTTAATTTTTAATCTCGTTATTTATTGGAGTTACTTTGTTTTTCTTACGAATTCGGTTGTTTTTCTTGCAAAGATTTAATTTTGTTGGATTTATGTTTCTTGGCAATGTTTTGACGCTCAGATTGTTATTGGTTCAAGCTTGTTGTTAACGTAGGTACTATCACTACAGATATCACAGTCCTGAATTTTAACCTCGTGAATATAATATATTATCTATGTTTACATGAATGGCTTGACAAACAGTCAGACTACATACGTTTAATAACAGGGTCCTGTGTTTACCTTTTGGGTACGGAAACCTAACAGTATTATTGTATACATTATGTACTTGAGCAGATTCATTATTCAGTCGCTGATGTACTCAGAGAAAGGAGCTCGTTCCCGTTTCAGTATTAATCTATTGACATGAGCGTCGCGGAAGCTCTCATTGTCTGAAATACAAACAATTTCCGTTTTCTATTGGGAGCGGGACCGTTGTTTGTCAGGACTCGGGCTAAGTTACGTCTCGTACGACTTCATTCTTATCTTGAAGGGTCGCAGTGAATACTTTTGTACACACTGAAGAATATGTTACTTGGAGGTTAACTAGTAACAGATGCTTTAGCATCATTATTTTTATTATTTTGCTGTTGCGTGTGGTACGGTGTAACTAGATTGGTTATTTCGAAGCATGCTCTGTTATTTAATTTTATGTTCATACTTCATACTGTTAAAGAATCTTGAATATTGACTTCGATCAACTAATAACCGACCTTTAGCGATAAATGATGCTACGCACTTACTTGCTACGCACTCTCTGAAACGATCACGATTGTACAGCAACACATTCAGGGTGCTGATAAGGCTACCCCGGTACTGCAGTGCATTCGGGGACTCACGAAGCTCGTGTACCTATACAGCTTCTATGTGGTCTTGGTTCGTAGGTGCATACGTAAATAGCATCTTGATCGTAATAAAGAAAAGGCTGGACTGCGTTTGAGAAACCCTGCTGCTATTAGCATGCCGAGGACCTTGCAGTTGCGGTGTCACTATTTTTTAATTGTTCCACTTACATAGCTGGTAAGGTCCGTAACTGGACTTGCTAAATTATTATTTACTGGTTTAGGTCCCAAAGTACGACCGCGAGCTGCTAGTAGAGGCGCACGCGCGCGCTCGCATCGAGTGCGATGTGAGCAACTCTAGCGATGTGCGCTGGTACAAAGACGGCGAGCTAAGTTCGGCCCGGGGCGGCGGCGCGGCGCCAGGCGGCGAGGGTGTATGGCGCGAGGGGGGCGCAGTAGTGGTGGGCCGGGCCACCCGAGGGGATGCTGCGGCCTGGCGGTGCACGTATACCGATCATAACGGGAAGACTGTGTCAGGCAAGCCGACCAAGCTGCTGATATACGGTGAGGAACTTGATATTTCTTTGTCTTTGTGTTTTTTATTTAAGGTAATAATATGAGGGTAAACCTTAACAATTGTTTCGTTGTGCAGAGCCGGTACGATCAGTGTACCTGGCAGTAGACGGCAGGCGCCTGGACGCCGGCAACACGTGGGTGCCCGTCAGAGACAAGACTGAGCTGGAAGTGCGCTGCGTTGCTGAAGGTAAGCAGTACACATTACATATTACTTTTCTTTTTATTGAAACATTCCTTGTAGCTAAATAACTTGTAGAACAAATTGCTAGATTGACACAAACATGTCATAGCCATAGCATATAAAAATATTCTTGTTGTGCACTGTGTTAAAAAGTTATGAATGCTGCTGTTCTTCAACAATATAAGCAACACGCATCGATAAATGAATAGGTATTACAGTTAGGTATATTGCAAACCAAACTATAGAAAGAAACTATCATGTATGGCTGGCAGAGATAGTACTCTACAAAGTGGAACTTAAAACCACAGTCGTTTTGCCATAAATATTTATAGCTTAACTGAGACGGTGCCTCATGCAGCTGCGAGATGTAGAAATTGTGAAAAGTCTAAGCGATTTGAATGCCTATTGAGACGTCAAAGGCCCGCCCGCAGCGCGCAGCTAGCACAGCCACGACTACAACCATATTGTTGTGCAGGAGGCGTGCCTCCCCCCGAGCTGTCGTGGCGGCTGCTGGCGCTGGAGCCGGCGCTCGACCACCGGCCCTACCTTAGGATACATCATACCAACTACTCCATCGGTAAGTAGGCACATTGTTTGCACAAACCATTTAAATTTCCTTTTTGAGATCCCTTTCATTGTCAGCTATCGGCCTCCTCGAAGCTGCGCCACATTGACTGATGCTACGAGTTTGAGTTTAGTCTAGTTTTAGACCTTGCGCCGTTGGAATGAATTTTGTTTTTAGTTAATCTTAAGATTTTGATTGCCACTATCTGTTTTGTATTTTCGTTATCAGTGATCGATTCAAATTCTGAATTCAAAAATATCAACATTGTTAAGTGATAACAGTAAATTGGCCAGAAAGGCGAGAGGTTGAAGGAGTTAGACCTCCTCCTTTCAAGCAATATTCTTCGCAGGTAACCGAGGATGGAGTAAAATGGCATGCTAAGAGGGATATGGACAAAAAGTTTTTTTTAATTTATGTTACCTATTATTTTTTCATGCGAATATGAACTTTATTACTTAGTAGATGTTTTCATAAGTTCAGCTACGGGATTCTGTATTTTGACGTTGAATGCGATATGGTTATGTTTAGAAGGGGTGTCGGTATCGCACGCGGTGGTGACGGCGGCGCGCGAGCTGCACAACGCCACGCTGCAGTGCGAGGCGCGCCAGAGGACGCCCGCGCGTTCAGCGCCCGCGCCCCCCGCGCCGCCCGCGCGCGCCGCCGCCCCCTCCGCACCCCCCGCGCCGCACACGCCGCCCGCAGCCGCCGTGCATGTCATGAGTGCCAAACTAGAGATTCATGTCACATGTGAGTGTGATTACACCTTACCTATGTTTACATTTATATAAACTGACTAGTTTTTGCCAGCAACTTCACCCGCATGAAAGTAGATTTCTCTATAACGACATTGAAAGGCAAAAAAAAAAATTAGAAAAAAACTAATACTTGTTACAAAATGTCGGATTTAAATACTATAAACATGATGTTAATAATATCTTAATCCGACTATTTCGTCAATCTTATCCATTTTTTTTTCTATAAATTTTAACTTTAAATCACTCTCCTGTAAAACAGTTTACTAAAAGTCGCTTAATAATTTTTGCCTTTCAAGCGTCGATATATAATTTGAACCTTGAAATATGAAGCAGATTTTCAAAATTTACCTCCTAAGAAGATGAAACAGTTCATCTCCATATGAGGTAAATTTTGGAAATCTTTTCTTATTCATTTTATACGTCATAAAATAGCCTATGTTCAGTTCAGCGATCTAGGTCTAAGGGTTTGGAATCAGAGAGTGAGTCAGGGCTTTGTGTTCTTGTGCACTACTGTTAGTTGAACAAACCGTCTTGGGTTCGATTCATGGGTTGAGCAAAATATTATTAATAATCAAAAAATACAAAGACGTCAAGTCGACGCGTCTATTTTTAGTATAAAATAAACGCCAGAGCGTGTTGTCTTTGGTTGCACAGACTATTTGCTTATTTAGATCGAAGAAATGGTTGGCTAGTAAAAGTATAATCTCTCCAGCCTTTGGTAAGTTAGACGCGTGGTTCCTTGGTAGGTGGGCTACTGGCGCATAGTTTTGAATGTTAGTACTGTCTGGCCCGGTCGCTGCCAACTCAAGCAATAAAGCTCATCTGCGGCTCATGATGCCGACTGGTCGACAATACTATCACATCTCTCCTTTTGTGAAAGTTTTCACGTTTCATGTGTAATTTCAAAAGCAGTTTTTTTTTATTATGTTATCCATTTTCGTATTATTTTGAAATAATTTTAAGCCATCTTTCATCTACAACGGCATTTAAACTCTTGAAAGCTGTTGTAAAATGTGTTTTTTCATTTTCTATAATTTATTGTAAAATCATTTTCATATAAAATTTGAGGGATCATAAGATTCTGAGTCGTATTCTAATTGTAAATGTTTATGGGTTTGTAAGTATTGTGTTTAATATTATTTTCATAACTTCGTCACCGGCAAAGAAAACTACCGACGCGTAGGAAGGATTGAATAAGATAACATTTAACACAGTTACACATCAAAACTTTACAGAAATTACGTAGTTATTAGTTGACGATACGGAAGTGTACACAACATGCTCCCACAACACAAATATACACTCAATATTAGTTCGATAGTTGTGCCTTAATATGAAAATCTATGTAAATGGCGTTAAAGTTGGCATAACTCAAATACTTATTAGCGAGTATGATTATGCGAGCTCTGCCGCTCGAGTACGCCTCGCTCGCTCCGCTCGGACCACTCCGAGCGTGCGGCTCGCTCCCGCGGGGAGCGTGGACGTGGTGGCTACGAATATATTGCTCCGTGATGCGCCATCATTTCTGTGCGAAAACAACGTTTCCGTCCAAGTATTATCTTAACCATTGTGTATTAAGGAGGACTTTTGTAATTCGCTAATCGTCATTGTATTTTATTTTTAGTATTTTTACTAAGAAGAAATAGAAAAAAGAACCGGGCAAGTGTGAGTCGGACTCACGGACTTAGGGTTCCGAACAAACTTACTTATGTAAATTTCAATTTCCGAATCGAGTATCAAAGATTTTTCTGATTCGCAGAAAAGTTTCTTTTTTGTGACGTAACTACAAATTTATACTTGTCAGATTTTTTTCTATACTTGTGCTATGAGATCTTGCTTCATGCCAAATTGCTGGATTCTAGGTCGACGGGAAATACCCTATAGGTTTTTATTTCTTTGCGAGTGTCAAAATATGCACCTAAACGTAGCATAAACGGCCTAAACCTTATCTTTAGATCATGTAGACTTAGAAGTTTTATTTTTTCATTGCTGTTTAGAGTAGCAGACTTGAGTAGGTACCAATTTGGTATTAATTTCAGTATCATACCTCCACGGCGCGTTTCTGAGAAAAATGGTCTCGACAGATGGGCAGAAGAACAACAAAGTGATTCTAAAAGGGTTCCGCTTTTGCGCAATTACGTACGGAATCCAAAAATTAAGTAGTATGTACCAAGGCCTTTATTAAGAAACAACAGAACACCTTCTGCTATGATCTGTGTCTCTCACAACCAGCAGTAATTCATTTGTGATGATATGAATGAATCCTTTGTAATCTTCGTACCTAGATCCTCCATCGTTCGTGATCTCGCGTTGGCCGGGGTTCGGCGTGTCGCTGTCAGCGGGCGGCGCGGCGGCACTGCGTTGCGACGTGGACGCCAACCCGCCAGCGCGCGCCTGGTGGCTGCGCGACGATGCCAACCCCACCAGGTACATGCCATCACAGTACATGCTGCGACGCGGTGCCAACCCACCAGGTACATGCCACCACAGTACGCGCTGCGACGTGGACGCCAACCCGCCAGCGCGCGCCTGGTGGCTGCGCGACGATGCCAACCCCATCAGGTACATGCCATCACAGTACGCGCTGCGACGTGGACGCCAACCCGCCAGCGCGCGCCTGGTGGCTGCGCGACGATGCCAACCCCACCAGGTACATGCCATCACAGTACATGCTGCGACGTGGTGCCAACCCACCAGGTACATGCCATCACAGTACGCGCTGCGACATGGACGCCAACCCGCCAGCGCGCGCCTGGTGGCTGCGCGACGATGCCAACCCCACCAGGTACATGCCATCACAGTACATGCTGCGACGCGGTGCCAACCCACCAGGTACATGCCATCACAGTACGCGCTGCGACATGGACGCCAACCCGCCAGCGCGCGCCTGGTGGCTGCACGACGATGCCAACCCCACCAGGTACATGCCATCACAGTACATGCTGCGACGCGGTGCCAACCCACCAGGTACATGCCATCACAGTACGCGCTGCGACGTGGACGCCAACCCGCCAGCGCGCGCCTGGTGGCTGCGCGACGATGCCTTCCCCACCAGGTACACGCCATCACAGTACATGCTGCGACGTGGTGCCAACCCACCAGGTACATGCCATCACAGTACGCGCTGCGACGTGGACGCCAACCCGCCAGCGCGCGCCTGGTAGCTGCGCGACGATGCCTACCCCACCAGGTATACGCCATCACAGTACATGCTGCGACGTGGTGCCAACCCACCAGGTACATGCCTTCACACTACGCTCAGATTAGATGATAGCAGGATGAGATCACCACGGAATCCTCGAGAGTACGATACTGAGTCGTTTTCAACAATTCTTACAAGTTCCTTGCTCCCTTTAATCTTGTTATGATAAGGTAAAAACAAAACATAAAATCCTCAAAATAAAGAAACCTCCGCCAACATTCTCCAACATAATTTATGTACAATGTGAACGAAAGTAACACGTCGGACTGGATTATAAGTTGTCGTAAGTGAAGCAAACAATCCGAGACAAAGGGCGCTGACACTCCACTTTTATTCGTCGTGTCTCCATTCTGTCCCTCGCCCCGGGGCCCCGGGGGGCCCTTTTGTTAGCATCGACCTTCGCGCCGCACCACAAGGTTGCCTAGTTACGCTGTTACTGAATACGGACGTTACTTTGGCTATTTTAGCCCGTTTACGTTGTTTGTTTAATAAAAGTTGTTTTTTCGTTGTTGTTGGAAAGTCCGTAATGTTCGGAATACTGAGTCAATTAAAGTTTGTTGGCGGATGTTTTTGTATGTAAATACGTGAGTTGAGTACCGATGAGTAATGCATGATGAATCGGGAATAAGGAATCAGGAAATGCTAAAAATATGCTTATTCATTTTTATGCTGTTGAACTTCTATTATACGAGTAACTGTAAACCTCAACACAACGTGTTAGTACCTACGGTGACAGAGGACACAGAAACCTACTAAATGAATTCAGACAATGGATTACAGGGGCTCGACCGATTGACCTCAATCTGGTTGATATGGCGTCACTTGCGGGATCAATGTTACTTAGAATTTCACGAGAAGATGTATTGTTAACTGCTGCTCCCTAATTACGTAGTTTGGTTGGAATGACAGCCGCTTTCATTTTGTAAATACAAAATCATCCATTGCTTCACAGCGCAGCGGTAGAACTATAAAATCTAGTTGAAAACAGCAACAGACACATTATTTTCTAGTGTAGTGTTACACAATTAATTTATTTTATAATTTTGTACAAACATAGAAGATACACTGCTTATTAAAATTGAGCTTTTCTATACATTAATATTGTATACAGAAAATTTGCTGTAATTTGTACCATTTGTGATATTCTTAGTTAGCAAAAAGGTTGACGTTTGAATAATCTTGAATTAGATTAAATATATAAAGATGAAGAAAAACATTGCAAAGAAAGCGTGTCCTAGAACTAAATAATTCAATAATATGTCCGCGATAGGGTCATAATCTACCAGATAATGATCCATGCTGTCACACATCTGGGATGCCTCTGCAGTAGGATCATGCTGTACCGCGCGGACACTAGGTAGGTACGTAGGTATATTATTTAGTGGATATCTATATTACATGTCTAGGTCAGAACGGCGAAAGAAAACATTGTATTTCTACACAATGTTTCTACACGATATTTTCTTCTGCCAATTTGAGAGCATAGGTGATTAAATAATTTACATAAATGAAACTGTTTGGCTTTGAAGCTTCAACTCGAAAGTCGAAAAATTACGACTGGGAGAGTTACCACCCCTGGCACTGATGCGAATACGTCGTCAAAGCAGTGCTTGTATTGTGGCAGCTCTCCGCCGCCGCTGGAAGCCGGCGACGAGACAGCGCGCGGCTCGGCCACGCTGCGCTGGGCGGCGCTGCGCGGCTCGCACGCCGGCTGGTACCGCTGCCGCGCCACGTGGCTCGACACCGAGTACTCCTCCATAGGCTACTACCTCAACGTTATGTGTGAGTATCGTACATTTGTCTGTATTATCTAATTCTTATACTGCTCCGACATCATGTAGTCAACGCCATATTATTATTTTCCCTTGATGTATAAATTTTGTTTGCATCATACCTGGCGCAAATGAAATATTTTATTTTCACATGAGATACATGCTGCTAATGCATGCCATTAATTTTATTTATCTGTTAGCCCGCGGGGCCTGTGCTACACCAAATTAATTTCTTTTCTGTTCTTCTCTATCAGTTGTCACGTTATCATTAATTTTCTTTTCGTTAGTTACATTTCTCATATTGTTTACGGTATCATCAAATAAATACAACATAAGCACACCTCTTCGATCTCATCCGCCTCCATGCCCTCGTGGGGGCGATCAGTGGCGGTGATCTCTCGCGCCGGGCCTTGGTACAGGCCATGGTCCGGAGTGAAGAGGAGTGGCAGGCGGTTGCATCCATCTGCGAAAAAGTAATGATAGCAAATCGAGGGAACGGCCCTCGCGTCCCAGCCACCAGGATTCCGATCCAGATTTCCAGCCACCGTAAGTGCGGGCTTGTGGACGGCGAGCCCGATCTGTAGCTCGCCGACCGATCTTCCGGTAACCGTCCGGACCGTGGCCAAGTTGTCATCGCGTAGTGTTCGACGCGCGTCTAAAGGAGATGTCAGCAAACCGTATGGGCCTAGCAGGGTCGAAGCCTACTGGGGCCATGGGTTGTATAAAAGTGAACCCTGGGGCCCTGGAACGAAGTCAAAGTAGGAACAGGAGTGGGTTTTAGTCGGTAAAAGTCTGACATGCCCTATCGCTCCGCCCAAAGGCGAGAGATGTCATTAGATAATTTCCCACCTATAATAACTTCTTCGATCTCAAGATTTAATCATTTTCCCGCGAGTATTGTATGTTTATTGTAACAAAATTCTGACTCCTTACTGCCAAACCATTCATTTAAATTTCTATTAGCTCCGGAAGAGAACACAGAGACTGTGACAGAAGCGGAGAGTGAGCCAGAAGAGCCCGATCATCAGAAGGTGGAGGTTCCTCTCGGAGGAAACGTGCAACTACACTGTCCTAAAGGTATGTGGTCAACCGTATGAGAGAGTGTTAATATTTTAACTTATTACTCTATTTTTTAAATTCTGTGCCAAAGACTGTCCGATCTTTAGTTGAGTTTAACAAATCACTAATGATATATAATTATACTCAGTACGTCTTTGTCAATTTTCTGAATAACATTTTCTTTTCTATCATTATTTATGAAATAACGTGCATGTGTGTTGTTATTCACACAGGTAGCGTGGGTTGCTGGTGGCGGCGCGTGGTGGGCAATTCCAGCGAGAGCTGGGCGCCGGCCGGCTCACACCACGCTCACGGTGTCTTGGGTGATTAGATCATCATACAATATAACTTTCCATAAGAACTTTTTAAGACTCAGCTTTAACGTTGAATCCTTCACACAGGTATAAAAGATGCGCTATATCAAGAAGGAGGCGAATACCGCTGCGTGGGAGCGCGCGCGCCGGACCTCATGCGACTCAGAGAGCTCAAACGAGTCACTCTCAAGGTTACTGGTAAGTAGATTTAGATTTTGTTTTTATCCAAAAAGCAAAAAATACCTCCTTTTCTTATTTCCACTGAATGTTTTTAATATCGAAACTTTTTTTTTTGCTTGGAAGAATTTTGCCTTTAAGTCATTCAAGGTTGTTAAAGACCTGATGAAGAACTTCGGAGATAGATAATGGAACTCTTCAATGAATGATAGCAAATCTGCCGCGTTTACTATAATCGCTTGTTTGTTTATTATTAATACCATTTAATAACATAACTTCACGTCAGTATGCACTAAAGGGACATGCAAAGCACTAAAGGGAAATCAAAATCAAAAATATTTTTATTCCACATAGGCCTACATGGGCACATATAAAACGTCAGAAGCTAGTGCATGGTTCCAAATTGGTCGTTTCCTATGGAGAAGAACCGGCAAGAAACTCCATGAAATGTCACCACCAAGGTCACCTCACCAAGGTCAAGGTCACCTTGGTTTATTTTAATTTTTTACCAATTAGGTTTAAATTCTATGAAGGAGTTATTAGAAGGAGTTTTGAGGTTATCAATTCAATGCGATCAATGTTCTCATGATAAGGTAGGCAACGTGGTTTCCATATCTGAGATGCATACTCTAGCTGACTTGTAACGAAGGTATCGAAATCAGTATTTTATGTATTTATTAAAACTTCATGAAACACAAATGTACAAAGGTGGACTTAATGCCTTAGGCATTCTCTACCAGCCAGCCAAGGGTAGTGAAGAGAAAGTATGGCAGGTGCATAAAAAAAAAGATTAATAAGACAACAAGGGAACAACTGTAAATATATAAAATAAACATACATATATATTTAATTTATTATAATTATATAAATATATATTATTTAAATAAGGAAAATGAAAGTATTTTCAAGACTACTCCGCTATATGTGTAAAAAATAAAGCTGCAACTTCCGCTTAAATGTATACTGACTGATGGCCGTCCTGATGTCAAGAGGGAGCGCATCCCACAGAAGTATGAGAAGTATTACTGTATATGAAAGGAATAATGAACAAAATCAGAAGTATGAGAAGGACAAAGCAGTAGAAGATTGTTAGAAGAACACAGATTCTTAGCATGGGTTAGTGTATTCTGTCTATGATTTGTAGGAATCCCTTGCCAATAAATTACAATGACTATGACTATGACATAGATATTGAAAAAGTGACATAAGATAAGAAGGAGGGGTGGGAGGGTTGAGCAGAGAGAAAAGTGTAGTCAGTGCGCGCAAACTTCTTCTCTGTCGAATGGGCATCCATTTGAGCTCCGATCTGTAACTCTAAATATGGTCATATTTTCTTAAGTTACGTATAAACCAGATGCACTTGTTGAGGAGCCTGTCAAGCTTATCTAGCTACACCGCATTCAAGTTTTAGTAGCACACGTTACCATAGTCGATTATAGGGAAAATTAAAATCTACACAAGCATTGTCTTCGTCTTCGTAGACAAAAAGTTCCTCAGACGATACAAATACTGCAAAGTCCCATTAAATCTTTGGCAGACACTAGAAACCTGACTTTGCCAGCTAAGCGTCGAGTTAAGATACAAAACGAGATCTTTTACGCTAGGACTGATGGGGATGACGGCACCTTTAAAAACAATTGGAGGAAGAGAGTTAACCACCACTTCACCCATTATGGGCAGGCTACCAATAATAATAACCTGACACTTTGAGGCGTTTAGAGTTTAGAGTTTTTTTGCCAATGGCGTGAATGTGGGTAGCAAAAACTAACTTGCTAGCTTGATAAACACAGTCAAGCACTAGTTTACAACAATTAAAAAAAAAACCGCATATGTCACAAATATCACATCTATAAATAGTATCACACCTTGGCAAGGTTTGGACTGATAAGGTATAGGTGGTACCTAAGACTGCACATTTCCTGGTGCAAGTAATTACTGAACACTTCATATCGAGTTTGTTAGCCTGACAATAGTCTTCAAGACGATAAAGGTCAGCCTGAAGTGCTAATCCATTTTCAATCTTCAATCGCTGAATCGTTGGCAAAGATTTCATGTCATCAGCGAAGCATAATAATTTAGATAATTGCAGACACAGATCGATGTAATAAAGTATTGAGTATTGAGTATTGAGATGTCGTTTACATTTATCACAAATAAGAAGGGTCCAAACAATGAACCCTGAGGCACTCCGCTAGGCTCTGAGACCCAACTAGACATATAATTATTGATCACTACGGCTTGCGACGTGTTATTAATATAAGATGGAAACCACCTCAAGAGGTCCCCACGAATGCCTAGAAAGTTTATCTTGTTTATCAAAATGTCGTGGTTAATGCGACCAAATACTTTATTATGATCAGTGTAGACCACATCAACCTGAATACCATCCTCCGTATACAATTATAATATCCACATATATATCAGTAATAAAATTATTAAACAAAACCAGATTAGAAGTGGTAGACTATCCTCTAAAAAAATCATGCTGAAAAGAGCTGAGCGAAGTAGCAAGAGAAGGGTATACTGGCTATAGATAATGCGGTCCAATAATTTAGCTATATGTACAGTTTAGATATAGGCATTATAAGCCTATAGTTAATAACCTCAGTACTAGACCACTTCTTATGTACTGGTGTAATAAACGCAGATTTTCACACTCCGTGGACAACTTGAGACAAGGGCTTGGAAAATAAAATAGCTCAATCAATAAGAAATTTAGACAACTCCTTTTGATGGGTCTAACTTGCAGATTATGCCAGTCACAGCATCAATTTTGACTTCAATGTTACAAATGTCAGAGGGAGTTATAGTAGTGTCAGAAAGGTAACAAGGGTTAGGTTGGGATTATTAGTTGAGGTGGATCAAGGAAGGTAGACAGAAAATAAGTGGAAAAAGCCTCACAAATAGATTTTGTGTTTAGTATCGTTATATCTGCCCATCATCATACTGATGCAGGTGGAGCCACAGCTACAGCTCTGAGTGCAGAGCCTGCTGCAGGTGGCTGGCGCCTGGAGTGCGGCGCGTGCGGGCGCGGCGTGCGCGTATTGTGGGTGCGCGCCACCGGCACCGCGCCCGCCACGCTTGCGCCCGACCTCGCGCAGCACTGCTGGCGCGCCGTGCTGCACGTCGCCGAGCCCGACGAGGTACTATACACCCCTACCTACAGATGGAACTTGTTGCTTGCGCCCGGAGTGCGGCGCGTGTGGGCGCGGCGTATTGTGGGTGCGCGCCACCGGCACCGCGCCACCGGCACCGCGCCTGCCATGTTCGCCCGATGTGGTACTTCACACCCCTACCTACAGGTGGAGCTGGTTGCATATGGCTAGCGTCTGGAGTGCGGCACGACGAGGAACACCTGTACACTCAAAGATCAGCACCTATGCTGCTTACCATCTAACCCTTCATAGCAAGTGTTGAAGCAAAAGTGAACAGACATCTTCTGGACTCACACGCTCTATCGTATACCTCATCCAATGCTCACCATCTGGCGATATCGAGATCAAGAGCGCTCTCATCTGAATATTTTAGGTACTTCTCTCTTTCAGGTCTGGTTTGGTTTAACAGGTCTTCTTTTATATTTAAACACTAGCTTTTGCGTGGATTGGATCTAATGAGAAAGGAAAATTTTGTAATAAAGGTAGCATTAGACAGTTAACTTATATTGAAAATGTAAATAAATTGCTATAATCCGCTGTACGATATTTGATAGATGTATATCTGAGTGCAGAATGGTGTAAGGGTCATGCTGTCACTTCTAATTGTCTATATAATGGTGAAGTGAACTTAAACAAGGTATAATGCTGTAATGCTTAAGTTATTGATCCGGAAATTCTAGTATATGACTCTGATCTCAGGAGATCTTTACAGCTATCAGGTAACTCTAAAGATCAGAAAAGATCCATTGGCCACTCAGAAGCTAGTTTTTATACAAATATTAGGAATGCTTTTTTAAGTATTTAATGCACCTTCAGTTCTATAAACAATAAATGGTTAGAACCGTGCAATATAGAAAATGAAGTATTTTAAATTTCATAGGTCTGGTGCGTGGCTGCAGCCGGGCACAGCGGCGCCGTCGCTGTGTTCCCGCGCAGGACGGCCTACCCATCCCCCGCGCCCGCCAGGCACACCGTCCGCGCGCTGCACAATAAAACTAGTGTAATCACTCCGGCAGTTGTTCTTCTCCTATTAGCGACAATCGTCTTAAGGCTGCAGTGACTCCAACAAATGGTTCAGTAATAACAAAAGACAATCCAAACCCGTCTTCATGTCTCGAGGTGAAGTCGAGAGGAAAACCACTGCAACGGAAGAATTTGGACAAACAGTCGCCATTATGGAGTCCGAAATGCAGAGCAAGCTTAGTATCCGACATAGTGTAGTGAGAAATATACAAAGTGAACAAGAAGTCACTATCGTCCAATAGAGTCTCCTCGAAGCAAGCAAAGTGATTGTGACGTCATCATAGTGTCCAAAGCATTACTGTGGTGCGCCGAACTGTTGAAAAGTTTACGCTCGTTGTCCACAAACTGTAGCATTCTCGCGAATGTGTTGTTACTCGTCCAAGACGAGCTGACTTGTCAGTCTATCTCCTACTCTAGTCTTCGTAGCATCCTACTGTATTACGTCACTATTGGTTACTCTAGCGTGTCTATACTCGTATGTATATATTTACTGACACGTTCGCTGAAGCAACAACTGTTTTATCTTCTTCTACAATCCAGAGGTCGCTGGCAAAGTCATTTTGTACAATTTGGCAAAAAGCAGAATCGTTTTTAATTTAGCAAAAGGAAGCTCAAAATCTAGTTTTCTATCTATAACCAGATTTTGAGGTTCCCTTCGTCGTTAACCTGGGGCTCAGATTTCGTTAGTGATCGTCGTTTCCTGAAAGATGGTCACAGTTGTTATAGCTTTTGTAAAATAATTGTTCAATGTGACTTTGCCTTCGGATAATGTTTTGTTCGTAGTTTCTTCATGTGTACCCTTTCCCATCGTAAGCTCTCTCGTTAGTATCAGATACTACTTCCTTCTTGCATCAGCGAGCGTGTGCGCGGCCTAATCCTTATATCTCTTGAGTTATGTCTTCTCTCCACCTTCCTGTATCCTCTTATTTTCTAACGTAATTTATAAACAGGAATCAAATGTGCCAAATTGTTGATATTTTAATATTTAAAATAGATTTTTCTTATATTGATTATTATAAATATATGGTCGATTATTACGTTATGTTCGTATTTTAATGGAATGTGAATTACTAGTGCAATGTGAACACCAAATGATATGAGATTATAAAGTTATTGTAAGTGAGTTAAGCTCGTGCTAGTTGTCAAGCAATACGTGGGGGCGGTTGTGACGTCACAGTGGTCCAACGACAGAATCTACGGCTGAGTGCACACTATGACAGGTTGTCTGTTTCTGTTGATAATTACAAAATATGTTTTAGTCTCACTAATCGTTTTATAACAATAAAAAAATTGGTCGATCCAATTAATTTTTAGTCGTGTACTAAATATCCTGTGCTTTTCAAGTTAAACAGTATGTCGAAGAAATGTCGTAGTGTGACGAGGTTTCCTCGGTTGAAAGCAGCAATGTTAAGCAATAATATAATATTGAGAAAGTTAGTCTGTACCGCGACTACCGCCGCCCATCACTAGCATATAATCATAATATATTTTATATAGATGTCAAATTCTTAAAATATAAATAAATACTATGTATCATAGCTTAAACTGAATCATGTAAATTTCGATGTCAATTTTAGTCGTTCGTTTAGATCGAACGTTTTTTGTATGAACAAAATACTAATAATATTTGCTACCACAGTTTTTGCAACAATTTCGTAGTGTTAAGAGGTATTGATGAAGTGTTCGGCGTTGGTGTTGGTGTCGGTTGCTGGTTGATTGATTAGGTTCCTTAGATTGTGTTTAGTATCGTTTTGTTTCTTCTGATACTTGACGCTATCTCTATGTGTAGCCAATGTTTGTGTGTGTGTGATCTTGTGAAATGACTTTGTACCGTTTATGTAGACGACATTGACATAGCTTAACTACTCAATTGTCTTGAGACCACGGAGTAGTTAAGCAGTGGAATGCTAGCTACAATTAGCAGCATTTGTCCTTCTTATTTATATAAAGAGAAATCGAACACAAGTTAGAGTACAAGGCTATCTGTATTATGTGTTTAGCCCATTAATATATTATAGTTTTGTATCCATGTTCTTATTGTTGTCTAGTTTTATTGCACACAAGTAGCAAGAATATTGTGTGATTCGTTAAATATGGGCAAAGTCATTGCCATCACACACACTGATTATAAAGTTATAGTAACTTAGTCGTTGTTAAGATTGTGATAAGAGGCGCGGGCGCGCGCGGGCTGGTCGTCCATAAGTCGCGCACACAGTCACTCACGCAGAGTTGTCAGAAGTCCGCGAGTTCGTGAGTCCGTGTGTCACAGAGAATTTAACAAATAACCAGTATCGTTAGTTTATTAGCTGTAGCGAGATGTATTTTTGTATGTCTGAGCGTTTATCGTCAATTGGACAATGAGTTTGGAAAAAAATAATGTAATTCTAATTAATATATACCACTATTTTTTAATTAGTACAAAAAAAATGGGGCTATATCCGTACCCGTTACAGATCAGATATGATGAAAGCGTATAAACAATCATATAATGGTAAAATAAAATGTCAAATATGTCAAGAAAAAATGATCAAATTCGTTTAGTCAAAAGTAAAAAAAAACAAAATTTCAAAATTGACCACGAAAATAGGTCGTAATTGGCAAACTCATCAGTCATTCATAATAATTGCTACTCGTACTAAAAAATACTACGCGCAGTGTTTTTTTTGTCATTTTTATCACCATCATTCATTCATTCATAATCAATAGCATGTACAATATTTCCATAAATTGATACATTTTGGGATTTAAACAAACGCTAATAACTTTTCGGTCTATGAATATTATTTATTGAAACTTTGCTTAAATAATAACAAGACCCTTTTATAATAGTCCCTTTACTACTAATTAAAAATTAGTGGTGTAAAGGCGCTATATGTTTGTAGCGGATGATAAACAGTGAATTTTCTGCAATAAAATGATCAAAAAGTAAAATGTTGTCATGTTAAATCCACTTCTGTGCAATTATTAGCTTGTGAAAGCTTACACTTTTGAGTGTTTTCAGAAACCAATGAACGATATTTTTGTTGTGATCTACGCCACATAACTGAACCTGATATAAATAGGTAGTACGTTTTATTCAAAATTAAAGTAGGTAATCACTGTATCAGCTCTAAGGCGACATCCTAAATTATATGTTCAGAACATTTGCATTTCACTGCAGATCATCCGCTAGATAATCACAGCGCTAAAAACAAAAAAAAAAATCGTTGTTTCGTTCGTACCTGGATGATGATATAATGATCCGTCCATGCGGAATTCGATGTAGTTAGTTAAGGAGCTACGTAGAACCTTCGTGTCCCGCTCCCGCCATTTCTGTCGTGTCTAGCTCGCTGACTGATGGAGTTAGAAGTTACAGTTTGCTTACTGTAACAATTAATCATACACATTCATTGAAACAGAGAAAATTATAGTTAAATTATAATTTGTGTAACGCGTATGTGTATGTAACAAAAGTTTGTTACTTTTATTTTACCCTTGATAAACTAATAAACAGCATAAATTGTTGCGTACAAGTATTTTTAAATCACATTATTTATCATGTGTCAAATGTTAAACATCCCGTTTCCCTGTTTGTTAATTGCAATACGTAATGATTGTTGTTGCAGTGAGCACTCTGTGCCCTCTCACTCCGTGGTATCATGCTGTATGATTCTAGTAGGTCGTCATCTGTCGTTACCTCGGACATTCTGTCTCCTCATCCTATCGCACTTCCTCTCTCTCCTTGTCGTCCTTATTGCCTTGTAGGCCATCTACTGGCCCGTCAGGGCCTCTTTGGTTTATTACGACCATTTGGGTTCATTGTGGCTATTTTGTATTATTATGACCAGTTTGGTCAACTGCAGCCAGAACATTGACTGCTGCGGCTTTGACTACTGGTCTTTTTGTGTCATTTGTGCCGTGGCGGCCATTTTGTGCCACTGTCCCTCTGCTCCTCGACTCTCTTTCAGCCGGTAGTTCGCTCCGCGGCCCCCGCACCTCGTGTCTACTAGCCGCACCCGTCGCTTTATAAACACACTAACTTTAATGTAAAGATACAGGGACATAACAATTAACATTCAGACGGTGTTCTTCTGGTCGTAATCCAGCCATCAGAGAAGATCGTGTTTAAGGTCGTCACAGCCATATCTGGAGCGAGATGGTATGCCAGACTTTTACTGATTAAAAACCACCTGTCCTTTTTCAGTTGCTTTTTTCGTTCTAGTTCCACGGTCACTCTTTCAAACGTTCCCGCAACCCTAACAAGCGTGGGTCCTACTAGGCCCCTTGAGTTTTGTTGACATATCTTTGAAATACACGTGGAACACTACGTGAGCTTGATTCTTGCCGGACGGCTGGGTGGCGAGCTACCTTGTTCATCCTACGCACACTTATGGTAGCCTAAAATTGCCTTGCAACTCGTACCACCCGGGGCGTCTCCATGCTTTACGCCCATCTTCGCTCGGATTATTGCTTTGCAGAAAGAGGCAGCTGCTTCCCATTCCCTGTCGCTCCAGACCATGGCCTGAACCAGAGTCGGATGCTAAAAGTCGCCGCCACCAATGAACTCGCCGTGGACATTGCGGTGCCCAATGGGGGCAGACTTCTACCGAATGCTCCACAATGGTGACACCCCGGGCGCTTCTTTTGCCTGAATTTGAAACAGGATCCTACTGAACTGACTACGTTCGGTGAGGATCTACGTCAGGCGGAAAGTGAGGACGCCGTGTTACCTCTCTAGCTACTCCACAAAGAAGCTCCATCACAGCAATGGCTGAGGCATATATTTTAGTCACCAACGACAGCTGTGAAAACAGACTGATGTATGGTAGCACATTTAAGCTGGTTTCAGTAGGTAGTGTGTTTATGACTCTCATAACTAGCGCTTGACTTGTTCCCAAACTCAATCGATACGATAAGTTACTAGAAAGCTTATCAGTTGTACAGAATTGATGCTAATTTGAAGTTCAATGAAAAGGTTATTGTGACTCAATCGTCTCTCATTTCGAGCAACTGAATAGTTTTCTGGTACTGTTTCTTGTACAGTCAATCGCACGCATGTGGTAGCAATTTGTTGTTTTACAGAGCCTTTTATTCCGTATTTGTGAAGGAGGATTCTGTAATTCAAGGCGTGCGGTTGCCTGTACCTCGCCGCGCTAGTTGCGAGAGCTCGCCGACAGCGCGGGTGCAGCCTCGTCCTCATTGTTTCGTACTTAGCGTCCATTCGATACTGCAGTGTCGCATCTCGGTGCCAACATAATAGATCATAATATATATTTACATTTTATTATATACATTTTATTGTTTACTTTGATATTGAATGTACAGAATCCATATATTCATCGCCATGTGTTTATGGAAATCGTATACCGGATAAAATAAATGATATAAAAATATTGAAGGGTTTCATTTTCATCGTTCCACTTTGACTTTGCACCGATAGGACAGCTTCGGGGCAATGGGATTCAATGAAGAGGCAACCATATTGAAAATAAGATACGGTTGATTTCAGCGTACACAGGGGGAGGTTTTAATAAAATTAATTTGAGTAGGGGTGCGTGAGACTCAGCGGAGCGTGCAATCGAAGCGGTCGAGAACGCTGCTTCTGGGAAATGGAACAACACAATCTACTCACGCAGTACGCAGGGATGATATACTATAACCTACTTTTATCTAAAGTCCTCTTTAGTTGAAACATTTGTGGCCAGGTATAACCAATAGCTCTGAAAAAATTGTAATACCTTTTAGTGATGAAAAAGCTTTATTAGCTTCTGGAAGTCCAAAACCGAGACATCGTAAGTGGACTTAAAGGAATAGGACTTTATCTACCGACAAAAATGAAAATGCAGTTTCATCCTTAAGATTGTCTTATTTCAAATGTCATCGTAGTTCTGTTCACATACTTCGTTAGAAGTCAAATTGATTGGATTTAATCAAAGGCGTAGCGAGGACTAATTTAGACGTGGGCGAAGGCACATCAGTGAGGCCTTTTTCATTCATAAATGCGAAAACAAGACAGCGACTGTCGCAAGCCAGTGTTCGACCATATCGTCACTTACTTTCAGGTGAAATAGTGGTCAAACGCGAGCCTACTAACTATAAAAAAACCCTCGTTCTTAAAGAGCCCTCGCTTGTGCAAGGTCCCTGTGGGTGCGGGGCCGTGGGCGAGGGCCCACTTCGCCCACGCCTATATATATATGCCACGATTTATTGTGGCTTTGTAATTAATAGAGTTGCAATACCTACTTATACTGAGACTTGTTACTGAAAGTGGCAAAAAGAAGCCTACTGTACAGAAGCGTAAATATTATATGACGAATGCATGTCTGGGCTAGTTCAGAGAAACGTGATGTTTCATAAAGTAGGTACACAGAAGCACTGGCAGTGTTCAAGGGGTAGTTTCAGGGAACTTCATGAAACAAACTATAGGTACATATAGATAAACAATCTAATAGCGATACGAGCAGACAGTCGTGGAGCTGCGCGTGTTGTATTAAGTTTCGAGGCTCCTTAGCTTTTACCAATTAGCTTAGGGTTGGATTGATCACTATATTTTACGTTTATAATTTTGAAATTCGTAACTGAAACTATTCGAAACTAGTGGATAATCTGAATAATTTCATATACGAAACCGGTATAATATTATTTTTATAACCGCATTCAGATCCGAAACTGAAACATAAAATTTTTTATTGAAAGTTTTCCGACACTGTTCGAGTCTTTACATTATTTATATAAAATTCCTTTTCCCCCCAAAACCATTATGCGATATTTTTCACGATGGTTTTTGGGGGGAGTAAGAGTCCGGTTTGTGGCTTCAGGCGTAGGGACTACGATGGATGACTAATCGTTTCGGCTGGCTAACTGTGTCCGCTTCGCGCACCTTGTATCTGCCGGTGCCACTGCGGTGAAGCTCAACACCCGCGGGCACCATGGCCTATCCTGCTGCAAGAGCACAGGTCGCATAGCAGCACACATCAGTATGAACAGTATTCGTCCAGTTTTTATCACTGCTAGCCTACCTGCGGTATCAGAACCTAGCGGTTTGGTACGTGACGATGTGAAGAGATTAAATTGCATGACATTGGTGCCATGGAAGGTGAGTAGACCTCTGATGTGGGACGCTAGCTGTGTAGACACTTTCGCGCTATCTCATGTTTTAAGTTCAGCGGGCTGTGCTGGCGCTACGCTAAGATCCTCATGCGGCGCAAATATTACTAACTTATCGGTAATTATAGTTTTGACCCGTTTGGAGTCTTGGTCACTTGGTCATTTGGTCACTTGGTCACGGGACTCAAGTGTACTTACGTTCTCTTTTCGAACATAATAATAATAATAGCCAATAATTCGCTCCTCCCACCGAATAATATCGTAATGTGATATAACGATACTTTGCGTTTTATTGCATATCCATCATGTAGACACTCTTTTACACATTGTAATTTTTTTTCACATTTTTCCTATGAGTACATTACAAACTAGTATTTTTATAATAACCATAGCCTTATTATTCCGTTATAGATTTATTGTACTTATTTACGTGAATAACATCGCTACTAGTGATTACAGGTAGCACTGCAAATAAGAATTTCAATATGTTACGGTAACGATATTATTCGAGTAAGAAAAGCAAACGCGTTTTATAGTAAAGTATTCTAACAATACTATTCCTACTATACACAATATAACATACTACTATCACGCAAGACGCGGCTGCTGATACAAACACTGAAGTAGTTTTAACTTCTAGTAATAAACAAAAAACTAGGAAAAGATGTTGTAATTAACAAGAATGGTATGACAACAAAAACAAAAGACTCAAAAATAGCGGTAAATCTTATGAAGGTGCACGTTCAAAAAAACGATACACTGCTCAGACCAGTTCTTCATGCTCATGCAAAAAACGTTGTGGCATAACATTTTCTATGGAACAACGCCTGGAGATATTTGACACTTTTTTTAAACTGAAAGATCATGAACTCCAATGGCAATATATTGTGAGACACGTTCAAGCACAACCTGTAAAATATATGACCTTAGAAAGAAAAAATAACAGGACACAAACAATTAAATATTATTTCAAGCAGTATTCTTTTTTAGTACTCTGCGAATTTCAGAAAAGATAGTTTTTACAGCTCTAGAGAAAATTAAGCAGGACGAGAGCTTAATAGACAACAGAGGAACTCATTACAACAGGCCTCATAGGATGTCCGAAGCTACAAAAAAGAGTATAATGGCACATATTCAACCATTTCCATCTCTTGAATCTCATTATACACTCAAAAGATTCAAGCGCTAATATTCATCTGAAGAACTAAACATTTCCAAAATGTATTGACTGTACACCCTGTTGTTTTCAAATCAAGAATATACACAAGAACAATCAGCATCAAAACGCCAATATGAATCAATATTTAATACTCAATATAATTACTCATTTTTTAAACCCAAGAAAGATTTATGAGGAACGTGCTCTTTGTATGAACACTTAAACTGACAAAATAAAAAGGCTACATTGGAAGAAAGGTATCTACAGCATTTACTATGAAAGACTACAGTACGTCAAATAAAAGAAGAAGAAAAAGTGACAGCAGATATGGATGCTACGACAGTAGCTATTTTTTATTTGAAGAAAGTTCTTAATGTGCCTCAATCAGAAGTGGGAACTTTTCACTACAAAAGAAAATACCCAGTTTACAATTTTACTGTCTATAATGCTTAGAATTAATCTGGACATTGTTATGTGTGGCACCTTTCTATAGCTAAAAGAGGCTCTATTGAAATAGGGAGCGGCTTACTAAAGTTCATAATGGTAAAAACTCCTCATCACTGGTAAAAACTGGACTACAGAAACTCAAGGTAGTAAAATCACATATACTAAAATCGTAGAAGTAAAGGTCTCAAATTCCAATCCCAATATAGTTCAGTTTAAGTATAATTATGATGATCAACCTTGAGTCAAACCTTAAGTTAAACATGGAAAGTTGTATCAATAGATCAAGAAGAGGCAAACAGAATAGGACAGGTAATGTTGAAGTGACCAGTCTAAAGCCAGCATACTCTGAAACAATTTCTGTCAGCAAAGCTCTGCTATCAGATTTATTTAGCTTATGCAGAACTGAAGCCATACCTGCTGACTATCATTCGTTTTATAATTCGCTCCGAAGTTGTAATGAAAACCCACAACCAGCTTCGGAATCTGATGCTGGTGATGATAATGACGATGACTAAATTATGTTACTGAGATGTTTACGACAGACCTAATCTTAGTTTAAATTGTTTATTTGTTCAAAACAAATGATTAGGTTTTTTCATTTTTATTAATAAACAGTTTGCTATTAAAATAAACCCATAGTTTTATTGAAATTTATATTTCTAATATTTGATATTACATAATAAGCAATTGAAGAATAAAATAGTATTAAAACAATAATTTACAATACAATACTCAATACTCAATACTTTATTGCATTCCATATTATGTACATAGATGGTATAAAATATAGTCAAGATCAATATGGACCCTGTCGGGCACAGCAAAGTTAGGAGAGAGGATGAAGGCCAAGTAACAATTCATGGAATTAATAATTGTAGGTAGATCTAATAGATGTATATTATTATGTATGTGTATAAGTATTGGTAGATTGTGTCCGATTATTTAATTTTTGGTTTTGTCATCTTTATTATTAAATTATGTATGTATATATTTAAATTAGATTGTATATGCATATTATTATTATTATGTCTATTGTATAAGTAATTGTAGATTATGTCAAATATTTTATTTATTTTTATCGTCATTATTAGTAAATTGTTATTATTAAAATTAATTTATTTATGTATATTATTATTATGTTTGTATAAATAAGTTAGGTAAATTTTGTCAGGTTTTTTTATTTATTTTTATTGTCGTCATTATGAAATTATATATTAATTTAAGTCAATTATGTATATTTATTATTATTATGTCCATGTGTAAGAATTGATAAATTATGTCAGGTACTTTTATTTATTTTTCATCGTCATTATTATTAAATTATTTTATTATTTATCTGGGAATTTATATTTAATTAAATTTTCTATTTTTCATACTATATTATAATAACTATATTTAATAAATGTCATTACAGAATCTTTAGTGAATAATAATACAAAGAAAAGAAAAATATTATTTTCCGATCGACTTGTCATCTAAAAATTCCTTTACTGAGTAGTATGACTTAGCTTCTAGAAATTCTTTCAATTTATTGATAAATATATTTGTTTTCCTTACTTCTCTAATTTCATTTGGCAGTTTGTTATAAATTTTAGCGGACATTACTAAAGGACTGGTTGAGTGCATTTTTAATCGGGATCGAGGTATGTTTACTTTGTTTTTATTGTGTCGAGAAGTGTATCTTCTTTGTGTTTCTTCACAATTTGTGTAAAAATCTGGGTGTTTTCTGACAAATTTACATAACTCTAAGATGTATAAACAGGGAAGTGTGAGTATTTTGTGTTGTTGGAAGTGTGGTTGACAACTTTCTGTTTGTTCTATATTGGTTATTATTCGTATTAACTTTTTTTGCAAAATAAATATGGTCTGCGAATCAGTACTGTTACCCCACAGCATGACCCCATAGCTAAGCCATGCTTGGGCATATGCATAATAAGTAGTAAGTGCAGTTTGCAGGTTGGTAGTTTTTTTTATTTCGCGAAGGGCGTATGAAAATTTTGATAATTTTGCTCTTATTTTCTGTATATGGGATTTCCAGTTTACATGGGTATCTGTAGACAAACCAAGGAGAGTAAACTCGTTTACTTGTTCTAATTTTGTATTATTATACATAAAATTTAATTTTAGTGGTGGTTTTTGATGGGGATGGAAAGTAATTAATTTTGTTTTTGTAAAGTTGATTTCTAGATTATGGTTATTCATCCAGTTTACAGTTGTAGAGAGAAGGGAATTTAATTTGCAATTTATATTGTCATCATTTTGGCATGATGTGAGTAGAGATATATCGTCCGCGAATAAAACACATGGGCTTTTTATAATTTTAGGAAGGTCATTAATATAGATAAGGAATAATAAACAGCCTATAACACTCCCTTGGGGGATTGATGCATTAACTGCTTTTCTGTCAGACCTTATTTTTATTATTTCATTTGAGTTTTTATCGAAATATTCTATTTCTACTAACTGAATCCTATCCTTCAGGTATGATGCAAACCATTCATGGGCTTTTCCTCGTATTCCTATCCCATAAAGTTTATCTAATAAGATTTAAAATTGTACTTTATCATAGGCTTTAGACATATCGAGGAGCATACCTACGGCATATTTTTTGTTATTAATAATAGATAGAGCCTCTTGTACGTATTTGTAGACTGCTAACGTTGTAGATCTATTTTTACGGAAGCCGTTCTGGCAGTCGTCAAATATTTTATTTTTTTCACAGAAAGAGTATACGCGGTTACACATAGCCTTTTCAAAGATTTTAGACGCAGTTAGTAACAACGCGATTGGTCGATAGTTACTAGGGTCAGTTTTAGAATTTTTCTTGTGTATGGGTTTTATGAGTGCGTTTTTAAGTTGATTTGGAAAACTTCCCTCATCAAACGATTGGTTAATTAGTTTATAAAATGGTAGGGTTAGTTCATCTGCACATTGCTTTAGTAGAAATGGGGGAAGTTCGTCTACTCCAAAACTCTTTTTATTTTTTAAATTTTTTATTATTCGATTTACTTCATGAGGATCAACAGGGCTGAGAAATATGGAGTTTTCTGTGGGGTACATCACAGGGACTCCTGTTGCTGGTGAGATATTATTCCCGATAGAAGCAAAAAAGTCATTAAAAATATTAGCTATTTGCTTAGGTTCTGTTATCAAGTTATCATTTTTATGTAATTTTATATTATTTTTTTCCCTTTCCATTGGTTTATTTGTTCTTTCGTTTATTAAATTCCACATAGTTTTTACTCTATTTGTTGACTTTTTCATTCTATTTATATATTGTAGTCTTTTTGCTGTCGTTACAGATTGCTTTAGGGTTTTTTCGTATTTTTTATAATATTTCAATAATATGGGATTTTTTGTTTTAGTGGTAAGTATTTTAAGTAGTCTTTTGTTTTTGCAAGATAATTTGATACCCTTTGTAAGCCAATACTTTTTAAGTGTTGTTTTTATTTTTATCTTCTGTAGCGGGATACATATATTTAAAATTTTATTTAAGGTATTAGCAAATGCAATGTAGTTTTCATTTATATTTTTATTTGGTTGTATTATTTCATTCCAATTTTGGTTTTTTAATTCTGATTTAAATTTTTCAACATTTTGTGTATTATATAGTCTTTTTTTCACGAACCAGTGTTGTTTTTTATTGCTGTTACTAGGTAATTTCGTGTGAAAGATGGTTGCACAGTGGTCTGAAAACCCTAATTCTTCTACGGTGGTATTATTATATCCATTATTAAAATCTGTAAAAATTAAGTCTAAACATGTCGAGGTAGTCTGTGAGATACGTGTGGGGACTTTGATATGTTGTATGAATTTATGTTCCAACATTAGATCCAAGAACAAGTTAGTTTTTAAACAGCCATCTAAGATATTTATATTTAAATCTCCTCCCAGTATTACATTATATTTTGAATATTTTTTATTAATATAATACAACATTTCTTTTAGTTGGCGAGTAAATACTTCCTCCTCTCTTCTATTCCAATAAATTGTAACTATAACTACATTCTCATTAGGTAATTCTATTGCACATAACTCTATACAATACTCAACAGACATATTACTAATATCACAAACTTCCTTATACTCGAGATGATTTTGTAACAAGATACATACACCGCCACCTCCTCGAGTACGACGACAGTAGGATGCAGCAATTTTGTAGCCAGTAAACTGTAAGTTACTTAATTTTTCTGGTGACAGCCAAGTTTCACATAAACATATAGCGTTATACATTGGTTTTTCATGGATGAAGGTCTCTAGTAGATGTTGTTTGTTATAAATGCTTTGTATGTTTTGATATAAAATATTAAAATGTTGTTCTGTGGTCTCGAAAAGTATTATTATTATTATTAGTATTATTAGTATAATCGTCATTTGTTTTGTTCCACTCGCCAACATTCGAGTAAATTGTCTTACTTAAATTTTCAAACATGTTAGTCATACCATAATGATTAAGAGCCCCATTTCTCTGCGAAAACATACTACAGTCATATGTCAAATCCAAGTTAGAATCAAATAACCAGGCGTATTCATGGGTACACACGTCCAAAAATAGCATATTATTGAATGTTTCTATTCTACAGTTGAACATAAAAGAATGTTTAAATTTAAAAGTAGGTAGACATAATATGATATTAGTATGTTGGATTTTTGATAGGGTTTCACGTATATTAATAACTAAGTTGTAATAATTGTTTGTGCGCCGAAAGTCTTCTTCACCTATGAAAATTAGGCAGTAGTCATCCCATGTATAATTTTTAACCTTAATCTCGATGTCAGTAATGAGTTTCATTATTCCACAGTATGGTGTCAAATAATGGCATATTTCATAGTCTGGAAAAGCTTTTTCAGCTAATGTTAGAACTTTATTTGCTTTATTACTGTTTAAAATGCATAGTTTATGTTTTTCTGATTTGATATTTTGGTTACTCTTGATTTCACAGTTTACTGACACAGACTGTGGAAGAGGTATTTTTGGAGGTGAATCCGAAAGCTCAATTGTTCTCTTCTCGATATCCAAAAATTTTTGTTTTTGTTTTTTATTGGAAGTATGATGTGGTGTTGAAGATTTTTTAGTTTTGTTCGGTGTACATAGATCATTCATTAATTTTTTCGTTGCTTTATTTACAATTTCATGTTTACTTGTCATGTCCTTAATAGATTTTTTTAGTTCCGTGTTTTCTATAGATAGATTGTTTATTTCTTCGTGTGCTATGCTTAATTCTGTTTGTAGTTTCTCTATTTGTTGTTTTAGTTTTTGTACTTCATCGTTTTGTTCACCTGACATATCTGGCAGACTGTTTGTGCTGCCATCTATTGTCGAGTTACTCGATTCAACCTCTGTTATTGATTCCGACACTGTGCGCGTTCTGTTCCTTCGAAAAGTTATATTGTCAAAGAAACTCATATTACGGCTATTAATATTGCTTCAACAGAGATAATTTAATAATTCGTTACTAAATAATATCTATAAAACATTCAGAATCAGAAAAAGAATTCGAAATCTTTGTAGTTTGCACGGGATTCGAACTCGGGTCCACTTATGTGCGTCGTCTTTAAAATGCTCATACATTAACCACTCGGTCAATCAGTCATTGACCAATGTATCTAAAATTTGCGATCGGTCCTTTAAACACTGATATCGTAAGTTGTCCGATGTTATTATAGTCCAAAGTCCAATCCTTTGTTTGAGAAAAAAAGGTAGTGGTGAATGTCAGTTAAGTTTTGATTTGTTTTTTTTTTTTTTCGTCGTATTTCTAGTCACTGTTTACACTTTTGTTAGGTCCAGATTATGAATTTGACACTGCACTGATTGTATTTACACTTTTCCACAGTTTTAAGTGTTTAAGTTTATATTTTTTACGTAAAATCACCTTATTGTTGAAAGTTTTTTAACTTTTTAATGTGGTAAGATTTAGTTTAAATAACACTTCCACACTATGTTTGTACTTTATGTTTTAATATTACAACAGTTTTGGAAGAAATATCATTATTTTACTATTATTTGTAGAAAATTATAAAATTGCTGTCAGATCACACTGTTTACTTGACGGCAGCGCCCTATTTAATATATAATATGTATTATATCGGCGAAAACTCCAGCTACAATCTATTATCGTCTATGTTTTGTTGCCTTTCTTAAACGAATAACATTGTAGTATACTATTATTGTGCACGGTGTCTTTTTGTTTTTACGCGAATAATATCGTTATGTTGTTTTGCAAAATAATGTTTTTCTAGCGTTTCCAGTAAAATATATTTCCTTTAATAACTTAGTTCTAATAGAATAAAAAATAAATAAGTTTATTTAAAATGATTCTATAAAAAAATAGCTTTCATTTGATATATAAATCATTCTCTTAGGTTGCACAATTTTTACAATAATCGTAAAAACACACTGTTTTATTTTTCCTGTAAAATTTGAATTTATCGATAACGATATTATTCGATGGGAGGAGCGAATTATTCCCAATAAAAAGATAGCTTTTCAAACATATTTCTTACCAACTGATCGACACTTTACGTGACTCGTTCTTTGTCCAAAGAGTTAGCATTGCCATTCAACGAGTTTATGACCTTTAATTTCTTAGTTATTCCAGAGCGTTTAGGTACACATGACCGTGTTATAATGGCCGCTAGTTCATACATTTCATACGACTGAAGAATAATGACAGTTGACATTTCAACATTTAAATCAAGTAAAAAAAGTGTTCCTCTGGTACCTATTCAATTTTTTTTTTGGTATGTGTGATATCTTATTATTAAAATTTGAATAAAGGTACTTATTCTACTAGTAAGGTACTTACTAAACTAGTAGAATAAGTACCTTATCTCAATACACTTAATGGTAATTAAAATGTCATAGTTTGGTAACGAGTACCGTTATATACCTAAGTGCAGTGCAATAAGAGTCACTTTCTGAGCAAGTGTGTTGAAAAAAACATTTAGTAAATAAATCGTACATTCAAATAAAATTTGTTTTTTTTAGGCAATACTGCCTAGTCTTACGTTTATGTTTTCTTGCGTGAAAAGTTTAGAGGAAGGCTAAGGTTTTTTGATCGTATGATCAAAATACCTTAGCCTTCCCCCCCTCCTTCTCCCTTCTTCCTTTTTTATTTACCCCTCTAGGAGTAAATAAAAAAAAAAATGATGCTTGCGCTTATGAAAACAGATTATTACCGCCATGTCACAGAAAATTTTACTAGTTTTACTGTTGTTTTCTTCACAAGTGTATTGAAAAACGTCATATGATACACGTGAGTAATTAATGATTACCGTTCTTGGCTCTCTTAAGACCCTCACCACGGCTCTGGTCTAAATACCGCCTCGACGGTAATCACTAATATTACACACTTATATCATAATGTACTATCATATATATTCTCTTCCCGTAATAAAACTTAAGAATGTCGTGTTTATAATCTTAATCCAACGTAAAATCCTCCACATAAAGGAGAGACTCAAACCGATATATCTCAATACGAGCCGGCGGCAAACAGCATTACGTGTGTGTTATTGTGCCATAACTGACACGCTTGGTTTATTGCGGCGCTCTACTGACAAACGGCGGCCGATGCTGACGGAGCTTTTGTTTGACTGGCTATTAAAGTATGAAGATTTTATCTTCATATTTTACGTGGTGAACATTTATAACATCAGAGACTCCAGCTTTTTAAGCGTAGAATTGTTTATAGACACTTTATTTTTTGGTTAAGTACCTATGTGAAGCTGTTGGTCTCGGCTGTCATTTGTGGATCTTTGAAAGTCGCTACGGGTTCGTAGTCAGAGGCAAAGCCAAGAGGTATGGGTGTTAACAAATAGGAACTCGCACTCATTCCTTGCAAAATACCGGTTTTCAACAGTATCCCCATAGACTGAAAGCTATCCGAACGTAGATAGAAATAGGCGAGGCAGTTAGTTGGTAATGATTTTATGCAAAACCAGTTTATAAATTTATTTCAACGTGTAGCGTAGAAGCCAGTCACTGTCACTGCTAACTGGGCCATTGCATTCATAAAAATAATAAATGAACTACACATAATATTTGAATACGACAAAACTAACCGACTTTTACTGACGTAGCAGTCACCGGCGCCCCATCGTCCTCGCTTGCTACCGATCCTTCACTCCACTCTGGCTTCCCCACAATGGCTGAAACAATGCTGTGAGCCTGGCTTTGTCTACGTAATGTCATGTGCATACTCACAGGGTACAGTGTATCGCTGCGTTTAACACCGCCATTGTCTGTTGGGTTACTGTGTGTCTGATACGATGGTCGTGCAACGTTGCTCACTTGTAGGTCGGTTTGGATGAGGCTTTATACAGCACAGTTCTATATTTGTGTATTCTCCGAAGAGTCAGTGAGAGTTTGACATACCAACCCACTTTAAAATTTCACCAGCGTAAATAGTGGTCCCACGTAACCGGGATTGAACATGTTGTCATCAACTGGGCAAAGGTATACCTGTTGGAAGACAAAATAGTACTGCTTAACCCAGGAACCGATCCTAGAACTCCATGCATTATCAGATAGCGACCTCTCGCTCAACGAGTACCTAAGCTTTGCCCACAATATTATGTCGTGTCTTTAACTAGTCTGAGGCATAACTTTGAAATTAAGCTGTCAAGAAAAATGTACTTGAACATAAATAATCCAATTGTGCTTATCAATAAAAGAGCCGTAAACGATCAGCATGTTTACGGATCAATAAAATATTGCAATTAAAAAGCAATTATTATGCTATGCTAAGTAACTTCAGTTCGAGTTGCCACACTGGACAACACAACCACACACACCAACCAATCACACTTCGCACTTTGTGACGCCAAGAACCGACACAGATGGCTAGACACCATCAGTACGAAGCTAATCCAACAGAAACTACACAATCTTCAATAATAAAGAATGCAAAGCGAGAAGGAGGAGGAAATAACTTTAGGATAGCTGATTTTGTTTTTAAAGGTCAAATCATCTATAGAATAGAAGAGAAGGCTTGTACCAGGAAATGATGACCTCGTAGGTATGAATCCTAAACTACTATGTTGCATTGTGTTCTGATATGCATAAAACTTAAAGATTGATATAAAGTGATAATCTGTGTCAGGTGGGAGCGCAACTCCAATCTCTTCACAAGTAAGTAAGGTTCATGATCCGCCGCGACCGACACTGAAGGCGCGCCATCAACCCGCAGCGTACAGCGCACTACATTGTTAAATGTCACTCGTTGATCTTCAGCGTACAAGTAGTTTAGTAGCGATGTAGGTAACGAGGTAGTATGCGGACCCAAATTGAATGAACTCCTGTCAGATTCTGATATCAATGGGTAGTCAAAGGAGTCCATTTTTTTTCACTAAGGCACCCATTCTATCCGTTGTAAGTTTTCTTACGTGTAAGAAAATATTTTATTGTTTTCTATACTTTTTTATTACTCCCAGAGCAGATGGTCGATGGGACCGAAAGTATTTGGAGTAGAGACGCAGCTTTGGAAGGCTTCCCACAAGGTAGACCGACGACCTAGTGAGAATCATGGAAATTCGATGGAGGCGAGACACACAGGACTGGTAATTGTGGGGACACTTGGGGGAGGCTTATGTCCAGCAGTAGACGTCTTTCGGCTGATATGATGATGATACTTTTCACCCATCACGTCTCCGAAGTTTCGTAGTTAATTGACGTTGCGCCTGTATAGCGGCTCAAGTCTGAGAACAAAGGGTTTTGTTGTGTCCTTCCCAGACGATTGTGTCTACTGCACATGCACAAATAATGTCGAGTGTACTGCACGGTCGAGGTACGTTGTGGCTCGTGTATTACTCGACGTGTGCACTGCATTATATACAACGACTGCAGTTTGATACACCGCGCGCTGCCGTAAACAACGTCACTGGAGATTTATCTCGGGTATGTGGCAATGTTGTGTTTAAAAATATAGGAATGTACCTACTTGTTTATCTTGCTTTGCGTGCACCATGCCCGAATTGTAATCTATTTCATAAAATCTTGGAATTTAAGGATAGGATTCTTTGTATTAATAACAAAGCCCATCCAATGTGGAAAGAAATTTGAAAATACGAATAGGCACATCCTCTAAATTAGCCTTTAGATGATGAATTTTCAAATTTCTTTCAAAAATAGAAAATCGATGGTAATAATGGCTTTTATAGCATGAAAGAGTAGATAAGCAGTCACTTTTTTGTCACAAAATGCGAAAACCAATCAAGATTCGCTAGGACGTCACTCTACTCTCTTTGCATCGTTACAAAGAGCGCAGAGGGTGCCGCCGTTCGTCTGCAACGTTGTTTCGGTCTCATTGCAATACGTTTCTGGCAACGTCCGGGCTCCAATAAGTCGGGACAGATGAACATGAATGTGTCCGGCCGGAATGATGGACGGAGCGAGCCTTTGTCACTGAACGGACGCTAGTGTTGTGATGAGGCCGGACATATTCCGTTTAGTACCTAAAACTTCACTTGAAATTAATTTTATATAACATTTATTATCACGGAGTATTGTGTCAGTAAACAAAAGCGCTGAAAGTGACGCCTGACGTTGGAGAATTGAATAAGAACACGTTTTGTGCAAGGACATGTTCCACCCAATTGCTAAATTTCACCCAAATCCGTTCCGACTTTTGAGTGTGAAGGAGTAATTTAACAAACATACACACCATCTTTATTACTTTTTATTTACAATATTTGTGTAACTAGAGGGACTTTTAAGTTGTTTGTGTCCCACTTAATTTAATTAAGGGATATTTTTAGGTGGGACATTATCCAAAGATTTCTCCCGCTCTAGGGCGTGTCAGACTAAAAACCACTCGATCCTTTGTTGCTTTGCGTTCCAGGGCCTTGAGTTTTCCTTTCAGAAGCGAACCCATGGCCCCATTAGGCTTCGACCCTGCTGGGCCCCAACAATTTGCTTACATCTCCTTGAGGCGTACTTGAAACACCGTCGATGACTTGGGCTCGGTCGGGACAGCTAGCTACCCATTGCTCGCCGTCCGCAAGCCCACGCCTGCGGTGGCTGGAAATCGGGATCGGGATCCCGGGAGCTGGGGTGTGAAGGCCGCACGCGCGAGGGGCGCGTAAGGCCGCCTCCTTCGCTAGCATTACTGCTTCGCAAGAGGCGACCGCTTGCCATTCCTCTACGCTCCGAACCATGAACTGGGCCCGGCGCGAGAGATCGTTGCTGCCAATCGCCCCCGCGAGGACACGGTGGTGCTCTGCCCAAGCGGTGGACACCTCTACCTCTCCAACGTGTCCTTCAGGCTGTCAACACATGGGTTACACCTGGGCGTTTCTTCTGCACGAATCAGGTGCAGGAATCTTCCAAACTTACCATGTCTGGTGAGGTCTTGCACCATGCGAAAGATGAGGACGCCGTGTTTTCTTTCCAGTCGCTCCTCCAGGAGGAGACTTACCGCCATAAATATGGCATGCAGTCCTTGACTTGTTGCCTTCAGATCCCATGCTGGCTAGCCAACAAAGAGGCTTGCTGCTTTGCGGGAAACCGTGTGGTATCCCCGCACCATCCGGATGAACTAAATCAAGAGTTGAGGAAAAGAAATTGAGACGAATCTTATTTTTTTTTCTCCTGAAGCCTATCTTACTTCATTCACATCTAAATGTGTATTACCAAGTTGACCCTACAGAAGTTAAGACAAAGAAAAAGAATAGACTCATATTTTCCAGAAAACTAAAACGCCCAACCCTACCATCGCTTACAGTGGAAGAAATCAATCTCATTACATTTGAAATGAACGCGAAATGCAGTCTCCGAGTCTCGATATTACATCAATCCAATCCCGGGGTGACGGCGCCCCGGGGCGAGTCCCGGGGTGGACGCACGCCCTCCGGGACGGGGCTAATATAAGGATATTGCCGTCAGCTGGACACTGCTGTCCTACATACATACAAACATACTTATAGAATTCGGTTTTTTGCTACTGGTAAAGAACTGTAAACTTTTTCAATCATAGCTTCATATTTTGCGCCATCTATCTAGCTGTTCTCTAGTTTTTTTTTACTGACAGTTTCTGAAACTGCGCCCATAAAAATACGTCTGAGTTGAGTAAGTTTAATTTACTTGACGCAGGTCCTCAGGTTGGGTTTCGGGAGGTGCGTGTTATGGATTTAGCGGGAACAAACGTACCGGTGTCACCATTGTGCAGATTGCCCGGAACTCATAGCATTGGTGGAAGTGTGCCCGTTTGGGTGGAGCCCCACCGTATCGACGGTGACCTGACCGTCTGGCCCTGGTTCAGATCATGGTACGGTGCGAGAATGAATGGGAAAGAATAATCTCCTTCCTGATGAATAAAACTTGTTCTTGGTTTTATAATTTTTACGCACCATCAGGATCAGCGCCCATAGTTACGGCACTGTTTAGAAATCCTATTTTGACTAATTCGCATCTACTTCTCATTTTCTAAAGTATAGCCGTCATTGTACAATTTACAGACTATAACAACTCGCCTGACTCTAATCCTCCATGTATTGCAATAGCGACTTCCTGCACATTCCACTGCGTGGGTCGCATTAGCGAGCGTCTCCTGATGACGGCACTAGTACTTTAGTCGCTACAGCTATTCACTAGCACTGAACGAACGCATTCGAAATCCTGTTTAGGTGTAATATTGAGCAAAATTCTATCAATGCATGATCGTATTATAAAGGAAAATTTTAGTTCCATGCTTTGAATATTTTAGCCCGTCCATATTGGAACTGGTCAAGTTGGTATAAAAGTGACTTTACGTATAACTATGCTGAAACCACGGGCGTTTTAGTTAAACATCTTCTGCTGATGGTACTTTTAAGCTAAACTGACTTTTATTTGAGTTTATCAAGTTAAAAATAAATCGGGGCCGTCAGGGAATGACCCGTTCAGAGTGGAGTCTCTGCTCACCCATTGAGTGATTCCAGGGAATACGGTGGTGATCAACGTTGTACAGTCTCCTTAGGGGTGTGCTATGACAGGCGTTGCATAGAAGGGGTTCCTGAATGATCTTTTAAGAGGTAATGGGCCCCTTCTATGTGCTGATTGTGTTACCGAGGTGATTTTAGTGAGGTAAAAATCCCATACTCCCCGATCTTATCCCTAGAGCCCGGACGCCATATAAAGGTTCCTTCTCAAAAAAAAAAGGTATAACAGTACATTTATCAATGTTTATGACAATTTAGAGATTAACTACACGCATTACATACAAAATAGACACCTACGATATTTATCACATTTCCGGTACACTCGTAGTAATCACAGTATTATGTTAAAGCGGAAAATAATCGAAATTGAAATATTTACTCAGAACCATCACTTCACAAAGGTCAATGCTAACAATCGTATTCCTTCCTGCCGTGTTCCGCCCACCGCCAGCTGCTACACCCTCAGCTCGCCTGACCTTTCACTCAACTAGCGCGTTATTATCAGTCAGTTAATGATACCTCGGAGTGTTGAATAATTCAGCGGCTGATTAGCGGCTCTGAAGCACACGCGAGCCGGCGCGCCCACCCGCTCTCACAACGCTCACGCGGTTCAATGAGCCGTAGGACGAGAAAGAAGGCTAGTTCTGTAACATAGCTGCACTGAACACTTTGATTCCACTTGTGAGCGTTGTGCGTCTGCGAAGTTATATTACGTATCCGTATCGATACAGTAAATTCTATGTTATAGAGGGCAATTCTATTGCTATCAACTTATCTAAATCTAGGCTTCTAGTTCTACCTTTTCTGTTTACTTACCATAAATGTATGTCAATCAATCAATCACTCAATCTTTTGCTGCGATTTTTGTTTTTCTTTTCTTTCTTTCTTTCTTTCAAAGTGTGTGTACTCGTTATCGCAGCATACTGGCTGGGCACGTTCACCATCACACTTGGTAGTGCTGTACTTTGTTTTGACTTATCAACAGCAAATAGTTTCATATTGAACCAAAAATAGAAAAAGAAAACTAAAGAAACACTAAAACCAGTATTATTTAATTATCCATGACATTTAAACTAGAATTCCTATGGGCAGTTCTTCTGAGCTCGTTCAGTGTGTAACAACTGTGAGACAGTGTGTGGGTGTTCTCTTATTGGCACACCGTAAGAAAGCTGATCGTAAAACTCATGTATAATCCGAAGGTTCTCTATGTATCATGGATACTAATGGAGGTAATTACTGATCCAAGACCTGGTGCTGTTGTCTGTTGTGTTACTTTAAATAGTAAGGAAACGTTAATTAGGTAAAGTAACTTAGAGCCTATATGAGTAAAACTTTCTGCTACACCAAAATCAGTTACTGGTCTACCATTGGGAACAAACATGTGACCCTATGTTGGTAAAAATTGGAGTAAAATGTAATAATCTGAATGTTGCTCAAACAAAAGTTGAAATACATTGAACATCGTCAGTAATTTACAGCATGATTTTAGTACAACTGCTATGTAAACAATGGAAGCGCGTTTATAGTCCGCACGTACGGCGGATAGTACGAGTGGGTCGCAGATATTATTTATTGGAGCTAAGGTATGTCTGACTATCACATATGTGCCTCATGCATATCAAACATACCTGGTCTAATATAAGCTTTTGGGAAATACATTAGAGGCTCTAGACAAGTATAAAAAGTGAAAAAAAACGCATTGAATTGTTACAAGTGTCACTTAATCTACTCCTTACATTTTGATAATTCGACAGCCGCTATCACTAACTGAAGGTCACTCTGTGTAAAGCCATGGGAGTGAGGCCTCGGCCTGTTCTACGACGGCACAAGTGTGCTCAGAAGACACGCTCATGATTACTAAGGCTGATGGGTCATTCGTGGTAGGGAACACAAATGTTCGCAGAGAATTCCACACTTTATTGTATGCATACGTTTATTTGGTTAAATTATCTTATTTATTTTATTTTTATTTTTAATAAATATATGACGATAAAGTCTATCGTTTAAAATAAATATTTGGCGTAAATACTGCAAAATGTTACTGTAATATGATGAGGAGCCTTGGATTAGGTCAGGTTAGAATAGTGACCATTGTAAGGCGATGGCCAGCGAACGAAGTGATCATGTGGGTAAGTTTAGGTTAAAACAGCGACCGCGAAGCGATCGTGCCGCGCCAGCGGCCGCCGAGCGCCAGATACCCTTCTAATGTTAGTGGATCATTTGGAATAGGTTAAATTAAAAACCATTATGATTTGTAAAAAGCTTTTGTTCTTTCGTATTAAACTAAATAAGTTTTGTCTCTTGAGTGGTACCTATATCTTAAGATTTTATAATCTATATACTTATAAAAAAAAGTATTTGAAAGTTATATCAATTGTTTATTATATTAACTGAACGTTATATCAAATAAAATTATAGATTTACTTGTTATATCTTGTAAATATTAGAGATTTTGTAATTATACCATATATTACTTACCCACTTTAAAGTTATCACATTTGATAAATTGATCAGATTTTTCAATATTTATAAAAGACGTTTACTACTCCTATACAATCTAGACACATCTCGTAGAACGGAGCTCGGTAACACCCGATAATGCAGCAAATTGAAATCTCTTCGAATCAACGAGGTGCCTGGGATAGATAGCACCGCATCGCTTTCATCGATACGAACCAATTACTGTCTATACACACTAACTTATCTAGAATACTGAGGAACACGATTTCTATTTGGTTTTCAAATGACTTTGACTATGAATGTAAAGACGTTAACGAGAAAGAAAAGGTTCCTTGCAGTTGCTATTTAGATTAAAGGATTACTCTGAACAGCAACTAGTGACCCTGGAACGCAAAGGATAACTGAAGAACTCAGATGTGGTTTAGTCAGTAAAAGTCTGAAAGCTCTCTTCTTCCACCCTAGAGCTGGAGAAGTCATTTGATGATTTTTCAACTCAAAAAAAGAGTCTTTGTTAGTTGACTTCGGCCTCTTGCATACCTTTCATAGACCCAAGATCCTAAGATAAACAAATAAATGTTGTAAAAAACTTGTTCAGTAGGTACCTACCTATATTCAAAGTCAAATGAGCTCTAAAAGTCTCACTTATTTAATCAAAAAAGAGTTTAGTGAAAAAGAACCATTTTAAAAAACGTAGCTTACGAGTTTCTCTTTTAAATAGAATATAGCAACACGTTTGGGAATTTTCAGCAAAAAATATTTTCAGGTTTTCGTAATATACTGAGATAACATCTCGCGCACAAGTTAAAGCGGTAACACGACCAAACTGAGCTCTCTAGCTTGAATATTCGAGTCCAATGTTTGGCCACAAAGATAAGTGCTTGGTATGGATTGTTGGTGCCAACATATAGGCCATGTTGAAGGCTCACTTATTGTAAGATTCCCAGTAAATTGATTCCAAACTAAGTTTAAAAAAAAATTACAACTCATTTTAGTTGCAGTACCCCACAGCTAAAATTAGGTAAGTAGTGAGTAAGTTTTATGGTAAGGTATCATCATCTTTTAATAACTCCATCCATCTTTTCTTTGCCGTCCTTATCCCTTTCCTACCATCCACATTTATACTCACAAATCTTTTAGTAACATGCGTTTCACATGGATGAAAAGGCATAATATGCAATTCTCGGTATGTTCATGTGAATAGGAGGGCCTCTTCACATGAACATACCAAGACAAACAACCTTTTCAACTTTTCAATCACTGGCACCACTTTCAAACCAAGACTTGCACAGACTGAGAAATGAGTGATAATAAAGGAACTATAGTTATACTCACTCATTTCGTACTCTCTGGTAAAGTATAAAAATGACTAAATACCCATAATGATTTAATTTAAAAATGATTTTTTTTATAGTAACCCCAAAGCAATGTACCTGACCAAACAATATAATTATCAATTTTTTATTACAAGTTGAATTTAAAAAGTATACTGGTGCATCTTTGAAGTCCAAAGTTTAATGTCAATAAAATATTAGGAATGGTTAGTACCATTAATTCATCTCCGTGGACTGCCACGGAGAAAAAAATAAATAAATAAAGAATCAAGGTCGGATCATTAAACATAAAAGTTATATCTGAATTGATAACCCTAATAACATGGAATTTGAACATAATGGGTAAAATGAGGGCGTATCAGAGTAAACTTTACACATTTGCGCACCCTTCAGATCGTAGTGGCGTGATATTATGTTATGTAATTATTTTAACAATAAAGGGACATGTGATTGCAGCAATCTTAGAAACTATCATTTATTGAAAAATTCCATAGTCTATCTACGAAATTTTTCATCACCTTTAGATGGGAACACGTGGAGAAAATATTCTTTAAAATGAAAAAGACACAATAAAACAAATCTGTCGAATAGAAAACCTCTTCCTACTTTTAAAGGCTGCTTAAAATGTAAAAATTTCATAAAAATAGAATAAACAATAAAAATTGAAAAAGATTTATAGTTCGAAATTGTCCACTATGTTGTTGGCATGTTCCGTGGATTACATCAACATCCGCATAAAATCTGAAAGTAAGTCTAGCCAGGTGAAGTCTTAGTGTCCTCATGTTAACTAACAGTGAGGTTGCACGCTCATCTCTTTTGTCTCCAATACGTTTAACACCTTTCCCCGTCATAAGCACAATATTCTCGTGATCCTCTACTAACGCGTGGCACGCCGGGTATCATGTCGCCTCGTCCGTAATACAGGATCAGCAGACATGTCGCCCCAACGTGACCGGACTTTATCAAACGCTTCGTTTTGTTACCGAAGTACGAAGGGATTTACTTTGAATATAGAGCGCAGTGAAATATTGCCTTGAAGGAAAAGTAGGAGAAAAAAGTTGGAGGTCTTAATCTGAAATGGCTTCGGTCGTGAATCTAGATTCAAGTTGAGAGCTTTGGAGTAGAGGATCTGTTACAAGGTACGTTTATAATTAATAAATATATTAGGCCAGGCTTTTAAAGCAAATTTAAGTAAAAAATGATGAGTTTTGATTTTGGTGCAAAAATTAAAACGAATAGTAGGTACCTAAAAGGCTTACCTATTTTGATGGGAAACACCCTTCGTGCTCGTTCGCTCGTCATTTTCTAAGCAGGTTACTGGAATAAATTTCAGAAGACTAGCGCTGTTGATTAAGTCTTGAAAAATTTTAGAGGGTTAAATTCTGTAAGCTTGAAAAATTGTTACCTAGCTACATATACTTAGAATGTCACGAATACGCTATCATTTTTTCTATCTGCCAGCTGCTAATCTGCTTAACATAAGCTGATATTAGACTAAATCGTCGTAATCGCCTGTTCGCTTATAATATTTATACAACATTCAATTGAATTAATTTCCAGCCTCGTCCCGCTGATCCCTCACCCCTGCGAGTCCCTCTGAATGGCAGGACTTGTAAAACTTCGCGCAAGTTTTTCAGCGCCTCAGATATCATCGGGATGATTTATATTGCTGTGCGTGGCAAAAAGTTCTGAACGTCGCCCCCTTCCCCTCCCGCGCGGCAGGACCGACGCGCCCCCGCGCTCGTCCGGACACTTGATGAATTCTATACGTACGTTGAGGATGTGGAGGAGACTGCTGTAGAAGTATTAGTTGGAACAAAATGAATCAACTAATGAGGTTCGACAGCGAGGCTGTCTAGTGGGACCTTCCTAAGAAGGAAAATGGCACACACAATAGTTTCTTAAAGTGTTATCACCTTAGTTGTTCGGTGGTATTTATTAAATATTTTTAGAACACTTACAAATGGTTTTTAACTTTTCCCCCAACACGTCTGAATTAGCTTTCTTGCAAGAAAGAAAAATGAACAAAGTTTTGAAATTATCACTTCTTTTGTGTTTTTGGATGTTCTAGTACAGCCGTAACTAAAGTTATCCTTTGAAATGATTTTAAAATAAACAATTATTGTTTTTAAAGTGTGGTTTTTAAGGTCTCAAAACATAGAAATCTGAAATCTGAAATTCGACTGAGATAAGATGTTCGATTCTTATCTATTGACATAGGAGTTAATCTGGTGTTTTCATCGGAACTTCTGTAAATGTTTCGTCTCTGTGTGTTACCGGAAACTTTTGCAAGATATATGACATTGTATGAAATATGAATCTGTGCGAACTCACATGTATGTAAGTCGGCACGCCGCGCCGCGCCGCGCCGGTCAGTGCTGCGGCGCGGGGCTACACAAACATTTGAGTGTGTTTGAGATATGAAGGAGTCTGCACACAGACTGGTGCTGGTGGGAATGTACTAGTAGTTTAGTTTGATCACTTGTATTTGTAGATTTATGAACTTGAATTGATAGACATTCAAAATACTTTAACTAGTTGAAACCCTCATTTAAGACACACAAAGTAACATCAATAATTGATTTACGTAAGATTGTGTCTTTTTAATTAATAGATAGAATAATGAGAAATGCTTTTAAAATACATAGTTTTAGCGTAAGTATAAAGATTAGAAGCAGTTGATGTATCTGTGACTCAAAACATCGTCCAGTCTTTTTCCAGTTCATGATTCTGACCATTAATCAAAGTTTCGTCTCCGTCTTGCAGCCCCGTCTCGCCACCCTCCCTGCATGCTTGTATATGTTACAAAAACTTAGCGTAGACATAGTGACTGTAGGGTGCTGTATATGTTTAGTAACAAAAAGGATATTATTAAACTGTATTCAGGCGGACGTACGTCTTCACTAGCTGTGTGGACTCGCGGGAGGGCGGCTCGACGTGTATTATGTTGTAGTTAGTGATGTGTTCTGGCTACTTGTGATAGCATTATGACTGTTTGATGAGGTAAATTACGTAATGTTAATATACCTCAAGTCAAAGGTGTTATTTTTTTTACTATGTATCGGCCCCCGTTTGGCCACTTCTCACCTGATTGTAAGCGACGATAGAAGTAACCTATTCACTCTTTTTAGAGACTTCATGTTTGTTTTTTTTTTAATAATATATTATGCAGGTGGGTAGGCAAGTATATTTTTTAATCATTAATCTAACGGCAGTCAGAGGATACTCGTACTTTTAAAGGCTGTCTTTAGCTAGAGTTCACAAGGTTCCAAGTAAATCAGTTACAATACGTTGTATACCTAGATAGAACTCACCCGCAGCCGAAACTGATATTTTAAAGTAGACTTTGCAGAATTAGGTATCAATCTCAGTAAAATATTCAGTGGCTGCTAGGGCTGCGGATTGTTTGAAGGGGTGACAGTGGTGCTCGCAAAAGGGCAACTGAAAGAACACTGTGGGTTTTAGTCAGTAAAAGTCTGGCACTACCTCCTGCTCTCCTTGTGCAGAAGAATCTTTATTCTTTATTGTACACACAAAAAAGTTATGTACCAGGGCGAGCTTAACTCAACAATAAGTTTCCTCAGCAAACTTTTGAGTAACAGAGCGAGATCACATTCGAGGGTAGGATCCAGTGTACAACGTAAACCTATAAATTCGTCTAATGTATGTATTTATTTAAATATGTATTTAGATATAATATATATATAAATATGTACTAATATTATGTCAATTCAGAAAAGAAGTGCTTTTTAATTTTCCTCTTAAAGACAACCAGAGAAGGGCGGTCGCAAAGGGAATGTGGGAGAGAGTTCCAGAGACGAACTTCAGTTACAGTAAAGGAGCCATCATAGTGGCTGGAAGTGTGACGCGGAGTACATGTATTCTTCATCGTATCATTTCTCTTCTCCTTCGGGAGAATCATTTGATGATTTCTAACTTAAAAAAGTAAAATATTCAGGAAGTACTAACGTGGGGAAACAACATACCCACTTGTTTGCATTCTCATTGTGCCCACTCCTAGTAAGGTCCGCCGCACGTCGATGGTAACGATTTCACATTGACAGCGGCTTTATGTCGTCGCAGTAAGGACAATTTCCATAGTAGCGTTACTCCCGGACCGCACCACAAGCCTCACAGATTTCGTCGCCACCCGCCACAGTCTCCTGGGAGAAATTCCCATCTTATCAACACTTTTATCGTTTTTATCTGAGCGCCGTTCAGTAGCGTTGAGTAAGCTGATCTTAATTGCCAATTAGCGATTCTTATAAGCTCGTGAGACTCTCCAAAGGGTTTGTATTTATAAGTTTTCTTATATTTTGTTCTGAACTCCGAGGAAGTCATTGGTCAAATGTTCCTTACTGCTGATAAATTACTAATGAAAATATTTATTAAGTTACTTTAATAATAAGAGCACGTTTATATGCCGGTCGTTTTTATTTAAATACTCTCAAATAGTTTCTTGAAAAATAAAGCGCTAAGAATTCATTTCTAGTACGTCTATGTCTATTGCAACAATATCTAATGACTCGCCGAGTTCATTAGTTTTGATAAGCTTACTGATACTATGCAAAACTGTGTAACCATCACGTTCAATTATAGCTTCTATCAGGGGCGTCGCCTCTGTAAATAGAAAATTATCCCAAGGGAAAATACTCCCAGGATAAAAAGCCTTCTACCGATTTTTTTTTCCAAATCCGTTCAGCCGTTTGAGCGTATAGGAATAACAAACATACACACATAAACATACAAACTTTATAATATAAATATAAACATTTACTGCGCTGTCTATAGGTATATAAAATGAACTTTGATGAACATTATAGAGCATTGCCGTAGTACATATATATCGATGAGCATTGCAGAGATATGTGTAATAAATTGAAAATCCACATAAAACGTTTCATGTAAATACAACCTTAGTACTTTCATGTCAGATTAAAACACGCGCGAGTCTGAAGTCACGCGGAGGGGTGTGAGGCAGACATGACGGGTTCGGGAAGATTAGCGCCCGAGCCTTCTTCATATTTGTGTTGCTGCGAATACTTTATGCACGAAACTCAGACGTTAACTTGTTAAAGTGAGTATTAGCTTATAGATTTAAATACATACAAAGTACTTAGCAATAAAAGATGTGAGAGTCAGATTCCATCATAAATTAAAACATAAAAACTTTCTCATGACCTGATTTCCCAAAACAGGATACGAAGAAGTGTATTTTCTTTGTGTCTGTAAAGTTGGCTAAGTTTTATGTTTCAATTAATATTGTTATTATACTGGGGTACATTTATAGACAACGGGTTTATATTATAGGTACGCATGATTTCCGGAAAACTGGAGGGGCTCAAAATGGCTAACGAAATATTATACAGTTGATTCTATCACTAGCGTTTGTACTGAACACTAAGCGTGTTATATCTCGATGTTTTGTTATAGCAAACACAATTGAATCTGATAAATTATATTTATCTTAATAAATGTTTATTCATTTTGATTAAGATTAATTGATAAATTATTGATGCAAACTGCTAATAATGTGTAGATTAATTACGGTACAGTTACATACTGAATAACCACGGATTTACAACAGCACTGGTGGTTTTATAGCGGGTTGTAGCAGCAGCGTAGTGGTTTGTAGCAGTGACGTAGTGGTTTGTAGCAACGGCGTAGTGGTATGTAGCAGCGGCCTACCTGTTTGTAACAGTGGCGTAGCGGTCTGTAGCAAAGGCGTAGTGGTATGTAGCAGCGGCGTAGTGGTATGTAGCAGCGGCCTACCTGTTTGTAACAGTGGCGTAGCGGTCTGTAGCAGCGGCGTAGCAGTTTGTAGCAACGGCGTAGGGGTGTGTAGCAGTGGCATAACGACACAACGCTACAGCTTAGGGTGTCGTAGCGGTGACAGAGCACTAGCAAGGGTCTTGTAACTGCTTCATTGGCATCGTGGTGGCAAGCTATTGCAAGGCACTGGTTTCTTGGTTTGATACCTGGGTTGGAAAAAATGCTATTAGTTTTCTCATTACGAATTATTCTGTAGCAGCCTGGAGTTTGAAAATTGGTGGTATGACACCATTTCCGTGCCTCGAAAAGCACGTAAAGCTGTTCGTCCCATGCCTCATCTCTTCCTGGTTGTTTTGGATTGCCGTATCATCGGACTATGAGAGTAAATTCCTTTACTCTCATAGTCCGATGATGAGAGAGTGCGCCTGCGTTTGCGCACACCAGGTGGCTAATTTCCGACGGAGATTGCCACTATGATTACAATTCGGTCGACAGGAATTTATATTATTTAAGTCGTAGTATATCAATAATGCTCATCTGTATAGCCTAGTTGCAAAAATAACGTTTAGCGTAATTAGCCACTGTTAATACTAAACTCTAAGCGGAGGCAAAAATGTTAATTATTCTTCCTTTTTCCAGATATTTTGCTTGGTCATTAAAAAAAACTATCGACCTTTAGTAGCCATGCAACCCTTGCACGACGAGCTGTTACTAGCGACAGTTCCGTAGTGCGGCGACTACACGGCGCGGGCAGCCAGCCAGCTTGTACACCAGAACAGGCTGCTTGCTATACAGGTGGCTAACATATAACTACTTAGCAACGGTTTTTTAATGAGAATTTGAAGTTAAAGACGAATCAAACTCTAATGTCAAATATTAGACATCTTCTTGACAGATTAGACAAGTTGATTTTGACAAATTCTTTACTTAAATTTTTAATTAAGATATCGGATGTAATGTTATCGCATTTATTGTATAATTACTTTAACAATGAGTTGAATTGTTTATCGGCAACTTGTGATTTTATTGAATAAGTTTTGAGGGATTCATAAAGATGACTCAAAACTCAACAAGTAAGACATGTTTCGTTTATAACAGTTAAATCCTTGTAATATTACACGGACACAGTCTTTAGTTTTAAACAATGCTACGAGTGTACGGATCTTGTGATGCATGCCGCAAGATAAAACTAGTTTAGCCTGCATAATATTACAGTATTTTGTTTGGCTGTACCCAACACACACACATACACCCAGATAGTAGCTCCGCGGTATCAAGTGGTCTTTTAGACAAAAAGTCAGCCAGGTAGTGTAGCGTCAGTACTTCTGACAGAAGTACAAGTGGTTCCGTGCGGCGGGTGATCGATCGTTGTTGTGTCTCTAGTTTTATTTCCAGCTGGTTATGGTATTTTTATTAACTGCTAAATTCTGTTTTATACTGATTAGGGTTTAGTATTGGAAATTGTTATTGTCACTAGCTATAATTGTGTTAATTGGTTGGGATTTTTTTATTGTTTTGAGGTTGACATCTTGGTCAATCTTCTTTCAAAAGTATGATATAAGTAGTTTGAGACTTGGTAATTGTCCCAAGAGAACATACTCCCAGGATGAAAATTGCTCTTCCAAGACACGATTTTGGGCATGCCATAATTATGACTGTAAGTTCCCTGTTTGAGGAATGGCTGGAGAGACATCATGGCTTCCTCTACTTCTACATGACGCAGATCCTCACCGGACATGGTAAGTTCGAGAAGTTCGGGCGAACATGCACCTGATTCGAACGGAAGAGATGCCCGGTGGTCACCATTGTATGGACAGCCCGGAGGACATAGTAGAGCATACGATGGAGGTGTGCCCCGCTTAGGCGGAGAACCGCCGTGTCCTCGTGGGGGCGATTGGTGGCGGTGTCCTCTCGCACCGTGCCTGGTACAGGCCATGGTCCGGAGCGAGGGGAAGGGGTGACGGTCGCCGCCTCCTTCTGCGAGGCATTACCGCTTTGCTAGCGAACGGACGTCCTACCGCTCCAGCCATCGTAGTACCCCGGCCCCACTTCCAGCCACCGTAGGCATGTGTTTGCTGACGGCGAGCAAATTTGCGGTAACTATCCGGACCGAGCCCAAGACGTCGACGGCGCATAGTTTTCCACGCGTGCCTCAAAGAGATGTCAGCAAAACTGTAGGAGCCCAGCAGGGCCGAAGTCTACGATGGGCATGGGTTGACTTCCGAAAGGAAAACCTTGATCCTTCTTGAATAAAAAAAACAAGCGAGAAAGGGTTATGCATATTAAAATTTGAACCCGCATAGAGTCGGGGCAAGCCGCTAGTTTAGAAAAGAAAGATAAGAAAAAGAAGAAAAGGATATTGTTGCAATTTTGCGTTGAAAAAATCGTTACAGATATATTATATAACACAATACATTTTACAGCTTCCAGAAATAAGCTAATATTATTACTAGTACAAATGCCAGGTACTCGTAGAGTGAGTTCAGAACTTACGGAAAATTTCACGTTATTTGAGGCACTAAATGAAATTCTTGCGAGTAGGTATATACGTCTCGTTTGGAGGAATGTATCGTTCCCCGAGCAATCGTGATCAGACTCAGGGAGTATCGCAGGTCAGTTTCAGTAATTACGAAGAGCTTCGATGTTCAGATACTATTTTTGGCTCTACGAAGTTATATTAGGCTTTCCTGAGACTTTATACAGAGTGTTTACGAGGAATAGGTATCTATCTCTTTCACTATTTAGTAAAACTGTTTCCTTGTTAGACACTCAGGTTACACATTACGTCGTAAGTTTGATTGAAGATTGACTCTGGCTTATTCACATTTTCGTTCAGAGCTATAAATTGATTACAAAAACTAAGTTAAAATAATGCTGGCTTAAGTAAGTAGTAGTAGGGCAAGCACCATCAGTGTGTTATTTTAGGTTTTAATCAGTTAAACTTTCCTGGGCATTTACAATGCAATGGAAATGGCTATGCTCGCAGTTTCCTTGCGTGATCGCATTACAAATGATATCCGCAGGAGAACCAAGGTTACCGTATATAGCTCGAAGGATCGCGTGGCAGTGAACAGGATACATTGCTCGCAGAACAGATAGTCAATGGGGATGAAGATGGCCTGGTAAGGGTCTCGGGAATCCGATGGATGCGAGACGCACTGGCCCGTTAGTTGTAGCGATACTTGGGAGAGGCCTATGTCCAACAATGGACGTCTTTCGGCTGAATGATGATGATGACGATGAAACTTTTTTGGGTAATAAGACTGTGATCTGATTTTTTACCCGCACATGGAAGCACGTTGTTAATGAGTTTTAAAAGCAGATTCAGTGTAACTGCCAAACTGTGCGACTACAAACCACTTTTGGCATCGTGGTACATAAGCTTTGGTTTGGCAGTTATGAACGGCAATTCTGGTGGACATAACAATGGCCTGCCAATTGTAATGGGTATGAAGTTAATTTGCACTGAACTAACGTATTCTACTGTTATACGAGTAGAATAGAACACACATCAGGTGAAAACCAGCGTCAAGAACTAGATGTCTGGCGTTCATACTGAACTGGACCTATCTTGGTGCAACCATGTGGCACACTATTGTATTTTTGCTTCTTTTTTTGTTTTGTGTTTACCTTATTATTGTTGTGTCGTAGCATTGTTTTGTACCAAATAAGTTAATTGTATTTGTTCTTTCTTTTTCACGACAGTATCAAAACATCCATGACGTAATGACCTCGTGGTTGAATGATAAATTTATCAAGTGGATTCAATGTCAAAAACATAGCTTAATGTTTGTAAGGCCTGCCTCTACCGATATGCATATAACTAGTGCTCACCCGTGACTTCATCCGCGTCTCACTTGTCAAATTACACAAATGCCACAGCTATTCATTCCGAAAGGTCTTTGCAAAGAATACACTCACAGAAAACTCGCAGACGCTTGAATTGGAATGAGTAGCTGTGGGAAAATAATGGCAAACGTAATTAAATATTCAAATATTAAATAAATAGAATAAAATATTTTATTAATTGGCATTATGCCGATTTATGTTGCAGTAATATAATGAATAAATCGCTAGTACATAATAATTAGTCTATACGAGTATTAGTCGTGGCGTTTATACAGTTGAGTTGAGGAGGATGAAGTTGCGAGCAAAACCTAGAACTTAACAAAATATATTGTGATTTAAATATGAATATAATAAGATCGTTTATATACAATATTTCAAAAAAATATACTTTAATCAAACCTTGAAAAATCAAATCAATTAGTACCAAAAACAATCGTTCGTTGGGTGCGAACGTATTGTCGATACCGTCCCTTGTTAGGCTTCTCTGTGCTCTATAGTTATACCAATGAGCTGCACTTTTTTATTCATTTATCCTATTATTCTCACGTTTCCGCGCACGTCTGTGGTAACACTGGAATTACAAAGTGTCAAATTGTTAACGTGGATACGTTAATAATTTTACATTTATTAATTGGTGCGACTAATAAAACCATTTACTTTATTAAACAATCTAAAACTAACTATGTGTGTAAACCACTTAACTCCTCATAAAGTACTCAAACCGTGGATGGTGGCTGGGGCCCGCGGGTCCCACCGGGGCTGCTAGCTAATGGGCCCCGCTCTCTGCCCACCCTCATAGCTGCGTATTATAGTGTTAGGATGGAGGGTCCTTGGCTGTGATTAATAATGTACTACAGGAGAGATTGTTTTGAAAGACTGAAGGAGTTGTTCAGCTAAATGGTAGCGAGGAGTGGGGAGGGTTTTAAAATTTAGTGATTAAGTACTGTTGAGGGAAGATGTTGTTTAACTAATTTGTATGTTGTAGGTGTTGTAAAGTGGAGCCATTCCTTTAGACTGTGGAGGAACTGCAGTTCTGATTTCAGTAATGGGACAATGTAAGTTGATGATTGGTTCACTGCAAAATTTTTGCTAAGTTTACATTTTATTCTTTCAAATAAATTATCGATAAGTGGCCAAAAAAAGGGGCGTTGTTCATAGCTCTGAAGAGAGTCGTTTAAGTTTATCATCGTGATGAAAGAATTAGTTAACTTGACTCTTCGTTACCAAGCGCTACTTAGCTGTCCAGGTTGCACAGACCGTTTGAAATCGCATAGTTATATATCTACTGCCAGTCAGGTAGCTGGTAGGCTCCATTCATACACTCGTATTCCATAGATCAGAACATCCAATGTGAGCACGGAGCCCCTCTGTCTCGAGTGCCCATATACCTGCACTTTGGATAACTTAATGAATACCACCGATGCTACAAGTAGCCACTTACAGGGTCCAAAAAATTTGAAGAATTTGACTTGAAAAGAGAACACAGAAATCAGAACAGATGGTCGACGTGCTGAAAGGTTCTGTAGTGGCGACCACGCACTGGAAAATGGATCGGTGGAAGGCCTCATAAAAGGTGTATCGTTGAGAGTCGCGGGAATGCGATGGATGCGAGACGCACGTGACCAATCGTTGAGGCGACACGTGGGGGATGCCTATGTGGACGTCTATCGGCTGAAATGATAATGATGATTTTTTATAATATCTTACCTTTTTATACTTGTAGGTACTTCTAACAGAGTTATTTCCTATTCAATAATAATAAATTTTATAATTTTACAACAAAAACTGTGTTTTTGTTACGGAATACGTAAGTAGCCGGTGTCCTTTATTACAAATGCTATGTAATAACTTAGTAACTTCATAACATTACAACAAGCTTAGTTAGATATTAATACTATGTATAATATATATAAAAGCTGAAATGAAAGTCTGACAGGAGTAAGGTTGGTATTAAATTATATTACCAGATGAAATATTAACATACATCAACATCATTTACGTGGAACCGTTAGAACTCCATCTCATACAGCAAATTAATTTGGGTAAAATAATAAAAATGTATGAAATAAAATAACTTCTATTTCGTTAGGTAGGTGGCCGTAAGCACGACTGCTGAGCGTGAAGTCCGAGGTTCAATACTCGGGTCAGGCATACTCATTATCAGCTGACATTCCCGCCATCACCACGTGGGTCCAGTAGATATATCATTTATTGTTGTAGATTTATATCAGATTTTAGGATTTCCTAACCTTTTTTTCTTTCAGTTATGGATTTTGGATCAAGAATTTGGTCACAATTTTTAATGGTAAATATTAAAAACAAAAGAACGTCTAAATCTTCATTAACTTCCTCAAAGCGGCCTGCCGTCACCACTTCCAAGTATTTGAGCTGTGAAAAATAAGTGTCGCAACAAAGTTCCGGCAACACATCTGTCCGTTAAGTTAAAATAACTTGATTTTTTTTAATCTTAAAAATTAATATTATTATTATAGCTAGCCCGTATTGTCCCACTGCTGGGCAAACGCCTCCCTCCATTCGTTCCAACGATCACGGTTTCTCGCTTTTTCATTCCAATTCTTAATAATAAACATAACTAGAGAAATATAAAGGGGCTCTCTCCACCCTTTGCGGAAAAGTCGTTGAAGCAACCTATCTACCTACCTACCTGCCAACCAGAAAATAACGTTTTTTTTAAAAACTTCATAATGATTATTTGACGAGGAAATGTAAACACACTTCATTCGCCCCTCGTCAAATTAATGAAGGGTTGAAGTGAGTATTTCTCGAGTTCAACCCGTTAATCCGAGGGTGCATTCTACGATAAAAGTGGTTGCAAATATTTGTAGATTTATTATGGAAGGGATGTAAATTATGGTATCTAGGGGTGAGTGAGCGACTTGCGCATGAGTGAGCGATCGATTAAAGTTTTGACGTTCTCCTTTGTCTTGTAGCGTAATACACCAAGTTTATTAAACTATACATGCAGTTCAACCGGTCATTTGTTATTCTGTTTTTAAGTTATTACTTTTTTCTTGACTGTGGTCTGAGAAGTAGCTTAAAGAGCTTTGTTTGTTTATTTGATTAATGTTAGTTAGAATATTACCACAAACAACATTTTAAAACTGTAAAGAACCATTTTAATACAATGACACAAACTCAAATTATAAAAAGTTATACATCTTAAATTCGGTAAACAAACTTTAATTTAGGTCCATATTTCATCTGGCAACATTTATCCAATGTACGCACCATTAACCCGAAATTATCTATTTAACGGCGCTTAAAACTTTAGCGATAGCAACGGCCTTTTTAACAAACCAAAATTTAGTTAACCACTGCTGTTAAATATCAACGTTTAATTTAAAATGTCGATATACTGCTAATTGCGGGAACGTTTGAAAAGGTGAAAATGCAAAGGGCAACTGAAGAACACAGGTGGGTTTTAGTTACCGTAGGGCCCAGCAGGGTTGAAGCTTACTAGGGCCATGGGTTTAGTGAAAATTAACCCCAGGCCCTGGAACGCAAGGCAATGAAGGAACATAGGAGTGGGTTTTTAGTCAGTAAAAGACTGACACTATCTCCTGCCCACCCAAGAGCGGGATTTGTCATTAGATGATTTTCCCACCTAAAAAAAAGGTGGTTTTTACTTAGTAAAAGTTTTACACGCCCTTTTACTTCTCAAGTGTGGGGGAAGTCATTTGATGATTTCTTACCTCAAAATAATATAAAACATACTAATCTAGTAGAAGCATAAGAAATACATGAGATCAGAACATGCAACGCCTAGGCATAATGTTCCTACCCAGAAAACTTTGACACAAAGCGTTTTGTACAGGAATATCTTGAGGACTAAAAGCTTTGGGATTGAGCTGTAAACACTTTTGTTATAATTTTTTGATTGTTTTAAAAAATGTTTTTGGATAAAACTTAGACCGCGGCGGTCGGTGGCGTCGGTGGCGTCGGTGAATGTTTTTGGATAAAACTTAGACCGCGGCGGTCGGTGGCGTCGGTGGCGTCGGTGGCGGCGGAGTCATGGTCTACCATGACTACGACATAGGACTTGTATCCCGATTGTACGTTCCTTTAGGACAATGAAAACTTTTTTAAAAGCGGAACCCTGTGCAGAAGCCACGACTTAACGATATTTACTATCGAACAAGTACACAATAACCCCGCCGTGTCCTGTTCAACTCGAGTCGAGTTCCTTCGCGGCTCCGTTCGTCTTTTGTTTCTGCACACAACTCTACAGTTACTATACTTGTACTTTATGTTGTTATCCGCGTAGAGGTCCTCAGTTCTTCAATGAATGTGGAGCAATGCTATGTGAAGATATTGAAAGAAAGTTTTACAAAAACAGGTCTTTGATTAGAAAAACAGATGATATGACGACGTTTGGCAGCACTGAATGTCTTTCGATTTGAATAGAAAATGATTCAACTGAAAAGTCAGAACGATCGCATAGTATTGCATCGCTCTAATCTTTCAGCCGGGACACAGCGACACGTCTCAATAGCGATACACATACGCTTCAGTTTTTGCCCTCTAACTGGGTCAAGTCGTTGCTTCGGTGTCCGCGTCAGGCCAAACTGGATACCAATGTGAGTTGAGCCAGCTTTGGCACTAAACTTGGCACCAATGTGTCTTGTATTGGATCGAAATGCATCAAGGTGTCCAAAATTTTGCGCGAAAATAGTCACCAATATGTGTTGAGCCAAACTTGGTACAAATGTATCTTGTAGCAGGCACATTTTATGGTATGTCTAGACACTGGTGACGGGTCTTGTGAAGTGATTCATTTGATACACTAGCTTTTGAGTAACTTATCTCACTATATTCAAGAGTTTTATAGTTAAGATACATAAGAATCTATCTTAATATATAAATCAATATATGCTGTGGGAGAGATCTTTATCTACCGAGGGACAGTGTAGGTTGATGAAAAAAGAACTTATTCAAACAATATGTAGGTATTCATTAAAAGGTTAAAAAAATAGGCTAAAATCGATCAATAAAATAAAAAAAATATTAAACCCATAATTTAAAAATCAACTTAAAATTAAAATCATACAATTATTGTATGTTCTTATTGTCATTATATTATATCGATATCAGTTACGTATGTAAAGTTCCTCTATTTAGTAGAATATGTTTCTGAATACAATAAGGTTTACCAGACAGTCTTGGTCCAAACAAAAAAGCGTTTTACGACTTGAAGTAAATCCCACTTCGAGAGGTCAAAGGGAAAGGCAGTCCTAAAATCAAAACAGTCTTAAATCTACTGGAGACTTCGGCGGCGTTTGTTTAAAAAGGAATTAGGTTAGGGTCGAGCGGTGCGGGGCTACGGGACCCACTAATTGCGCTACCATAGCTGTGGCTCTTTTGTCACACCAGAGATAGGTTCAGAAGGTTTACTCCTTATATCATTATTCCTCACGACAAGGCTTATGTATTTGGGGTTTGCGCTACATGCTTTCTTCTTCCATAGTTCGCTGTGATACGTCACGTTAATAGTCCACCCCTTTCTGGCTTCTTTGGTCTACCTGCACTCTTGTAACACATATGTATTTAAAATGTTCCTCATCAACATGATATTATGATTCAAAGATTCAAAGCATTTTATTTCAAACTAGCTGACCCGACAGACGTCATCCTGTCTTAGCTATGAACTGTCAAATGCGCAAAGATTAAATAGTCATTGTAGTTTTCTGAAATTTTCTAATTTTCTGCCCAACTTTCTTAATTTTTTCTTTCCTAAGAACTTTTTCCTGACAAAAACAAACACAACAAAAAAGTTTTATCGAAATCGATCTAGCCGTTCACGTGTGATGATGTGAACAAGAGAAATAGGGATTTATTTGTAAACATATAGATGAACCATTTACAGGCTTCTTTGATATGTCAAGTGAGTCAGAAAAAATGATGCTAATTGCACATTCCAAAGCGTAGATCTCTATGGAGAAAAATGTGCAAGAAACTCCATGGACACTCTTTTCAATCATATAAATTTATCTCACTAATATTATAAAGGAAATGGGATTGTGAGTGTGTGTGTATGTTTGTAACTTCTTCACGCTCGAACAGCTGAACGAATTTTGATGAAACTTGGTATACGAGTAGACTTTTTATTAAGGCTGTAAGTATACTAATAAAAAATAGACAAGTACAGTCATGGTCGCAACAGCTCTATATTAGATCGCATCATAACGATGTTATATTTCCGAACACAAACGATGATTATCGAAGCGAAGTCCTTAATTAGGAAAACTATTCAGTTTTGAATGTGAAGCGTGTGTCCGTGTTGTCACGTTGTACGGAGTTGACCTTCTGTTCCCTTCTGTTCTGCGCTTTTATGTTAATTTGATTGGGACATCGTCTGTCGGTGAGTTACGAGTGTATCCCTCCTACTTGTTTCGTACTATACAGGGTGACTTGCGACTCTCAGACGTACTTTGGTAGGTTGGCACTTTTTGGGCGTGATAGTGCAGATGAGATGTAACTTTAACCCTCTGAGTTTGGAGTAATTAAAAATTAATTTGCATTGTGATGAACGGGTTATAGCTATGCCCCAGCATGGGATACGGTATTATGATGATAAAGTATTCATACAATGCAAAAACATTAACTTAATTCAAAGACAATCAAACTTAGTTTACATCCAATTCCAATATTTACGCATATAGAGATAGAAAATATTTTTCTGTAAATACATGATAATATTGAAACACATGGTACTAATAGAGTTAAGAGTGGATGGGTGGAGAGGGAGAGGGAGGCCAAGTAAAAGATGGATGGATTGTGTGAAGAGTGATATGAAAGAAAAGGGCATGTCGGGTAACAGGACAGAATGAAAGAAAAAGACGTATTGCACCGACCCCAAATAAAACGGGAGGGAAGATGGTGATGACGATATTTATTTATTTATTTATTTATTTTAGGACAACCAACAAAGCATACACCATTATACATGCTAAAGATTCAGTATTCTTACATTATATAGTGTAGCCTTAATTAAAGGCTGCCACGGCATGCAATAAACATAAAAGGAGTTATGAACTAACGTATCTATTCACATTTTATTCGACGTTAAGCCAACCAATAAAAAAGAAATATGGCAACAAAAACCAATTCTGAATATTTGAACATATACAAATTATAAATATTTATTTACTTATTTATTTATTTATTTATGAGAATTTTGTCCCTTTCACTCACATAAAGTACGTGAAAGGGACAAAATTCTCTTTTCACTCTTTTCACTCTAGTGATAATGCTTTATGCAAGACAGACTTGAATTTACGCAACGAGTAAGACAAATCAACATCTTCACTTATTTATTTTAATAATACAGACTCTAAATAATTTGTACTCTATTTTCAAAATTACTTTAATTTAAACCATCCTGTACGTACTTTACGGTCTAAAACACTCGACCTTCATAAATTTTCACAATTTTAACGAGAGCCCCTAATTATCCTAGTGTAGAATCAAATAATAATAAAAATGTTATAACTTTGTCACAAATTCAATTTTCCATTTTACTGAAATGAAAACCGGTGAAAAGTTTCACTTATCTTGAGCAAATCGAGAAATTCAATTAAGAAAGAGGTCAACCAACTCATTTTAGTTTGAAATTCTTATATGAGACGGCTTTCGTGGGTCTCGGCTAAAATGATCATTGTCTTAAAACCTTTTAGTAAAAATAATTATCAAAATGGGACTCTCTTACCAGACTAGTGGAGGCGCAGTCTGGTGGTGTACGACATTTGGTCATTCATAATTTTGCCTTAATAAGAGATAAGTAAATTATGAACTGGATAATATTATAGAATTTTAAAATATGTCAGTAACAGTCAGGCGCTACTTTTTTCTGGTTGCGGTTTGTATTATTGGGAGGTTTCTCTGACTGGAGCTTGAACCATTCCCGCTGCATGTAGCTTGGATCCTGTTCCCGATACCGGTCTATTACAATTTCCTTATTTTTAATTGTTTGTTTTTTAAATTATTGATTACTATCTTTTGCAATGGCTGCACCCACGTGAAAATCGAAAATTATAGAGTTTATTTTATTTGCTAAGTGTTAAAGTAGCTTTCTACTGATGTAAGAATATTCAAAATCGGTTTACAATATTAAAAAAGTAGATAACGGCTACGAAGTTTCATTGGTACTTCAAGACGGACAAAGGAACAGCTTGTCTTACAGCTGGACTTTCCAAGATGACTGTCTAAAGAAGTTCCCGAGAAAAAAGTGAGTAGAGTCGAAGATTGTCCAGATTAAGGACGTAAACAGCGCAGGATTAATTTGGCAAATCCTGCGGGATATCCGCGCTGCCAGGGTCCCGGCACATGAGGTCTCCTCAGTCCTAATCCCGGCTTACGGGGCTCGGCTCGGTACCGTTTTTAGGCCCAACTAAATTAAACTTACGTCTTTGCCCGGCCGACTGTGAAACTTGTTATAAGATTGTGCTCTTCCAAGATGAATGTAAAAATGTGGAGCTAGAGATTTCTCTTGTAGTTATTACTGCTTCTAGTGTTAATTAAAGCCTTGGATTCTAGAAGCTTGTTTACGTTTAATCTCGATGTGGAAGTATTCATCTTGGAATAAGAGAAAAAATACAGGTAGACTATTGGTATCTTACTGACGTGAGTTTCAAATCAGAAATATTGAAAAGCATCGAGAAGAAAAGAGTTGAAGTTAGCTATTATTTACTGTTCAATGACATACATATACATCACATAACTTATACCTGAAACAACACAAAACACCGCATGACGCAGGTTCTCACCGAACATGGTAAGTTCGGAAAGTTCCTGCACCGGATTCGTGCAAAAGACACGCCCGGGTGTCGCTACTGTGTGGAACGCCCGGAAGACACGGTGGAGCACATGGTGGTGGTGTGCCCCGTTTGGGCAGAGCAACGGCGTGTCCTCGTGGGGGCGATCGGCGGCGGTGATCTCTCGCGCCGGGCCTTGGTACAGGCCATGGTCCGGAGCGAGGAGGAGTGGCAGGCGGTCGCCTCCTTCTGCGAAGCAGTAATGCTAGCAAAGGAGGCGGCCGATCGCGTGAGGCAAGGGTCCTCACGCCTCAACCCCCGCCGGGATTCCGATCCCGATTTCCGGCCACCGTAGGCGCGGGCTTGCGGACGGTGAGCAATGGGTGGCTCGCCGTCCGATCGTCCGGTAACCATCCGGACCGAGCCCAAGTCGTCGACGGCGCGTACTGTTCCACGCGCACCTCAGGGAGATGTCAGCATATCGTAGGGGCCCAGCAGGGTCGAAGCATACTGGGGCCATTAGTACTGTGAAAACGAAACCCGAGACCCTGGGACGAAGGCAAAGAAGGAACAGGAGTGGGTTTTTAGTCAGTCAAATTCTGACACTATCTCGCGCTCCGCCCAAGAGCGGGATTAGTCATAAGATGATTTTCCCACCTAAAAAAACTGAGCACCGTCAAGAATTAAACATAGACCCTGCTGAGGCTCGCTAGAACTACGAGGATATTGTTTTTGTGCAATCAAGTAATCTTTAGCTACGAATTCATTTAAACACAATGTAACAATTCACATAACAATAAGTGGTTGGATATAATGTCGTTATTAACTGGGAACCCCAGTTAAGAACGACATTAAATCGATACGGAGAAACATCCATTACTTTAAACTTCCCGAGTTGGGTCGCAGCACGGTTCGCACGGTACGCACCGTGACGCTCCGAGATATCGGCCAACTCGGAAAGTATAAGCACTTACTATGAGACTGGCGGAGGAGGCCGGAGCTAGCAGTACTCTCGGAAGTCATCAAACTCTCGTAATTTTTGCTCCAGAACACGAAATAGGAAGGAAATGGAATACTCAAGCACGCAATCCTGAGATTTGACAGATTTATAAAAAATTGGCAGTAAAGAAACTCTTATCATAAGATGCTTATTAATAAAATACCTACATACACAAGTATAATATTTCTTTTCAATAATAAAAAATACTAGTGTGGGGTAGTTTTTTTGACCATTATATCAAGCAAGCGTTTTCTAGAAAGGCATCGACGTGTCACAAACACACAAATCTAGTGATGTGACAGCAGTCTGTTGTCAGTACGCATGGCTGCATATTTTCCACATCCTTCTTGTGATAATTTTCGTTCCAGAAACTGGGTACAAGGTTCACTTTTACAAATATAAAAATTTGTTCTATATCCGTCGATCTTTTGAAGTTAAAACTTGAAAGAGGCAGGTGATTTGTGGTGGAAGAAGGCCTAAACCTTTATGCACCATTGCACCTGGTCACTCCATTTGCTCAGTGATCCGTGCTCGCTTGCTTCCGACCTCTTCATTTGTCCGTCCCGCGCTCAATGGCGGATACTTGAGCTCGGCCGATTTACGGTGCGCCCAACGACCGGCCATGAAAAGAATTGTAATAATGGAATGGAGAATTAATTGCTTGTTTTGATTGTGGGGTCGGGAGGAGAGTGCTTTCTTTTTCATTTATGGATACGTATAAAGTATACACGTACATATAGGACATAGCAGACGTGTGCTTTATTATTTAAAAAGGATGATTTCGTCCCTCCGTTGGTGTCAATAGAGGACAATGTGAAAGGTCGAGTGGCTGTCACTAATATCTTTTTGTCTATGTACGTATTACCACTCAAATTTTCTAAACTTTTAGGGGTTTAATAATAATCTCAACTATTATATATCTATTGAAAGCAGTGGTGGCTGAGTGGTAACGGCCCCGATTTACGAGTTGTAGGTCGCGAATTCAAACCCAGCTAGGCGCATTACTATGTGTAATTAATTTCATCACCATCGCTTTCAAAACAGTGAAAGAAAACATCGTGAGGAAACCGGCATGTCCTAGAGCCAAAAATTTAAAGACATGTGACATCCACCAGCCTGCGCCTGCGTGGCCACCACTTGGTTTGCGTGGTGGCCCATTCCTTCTCCTACAGAGGAGGCCTGAGTCCCAGCAGTGGGAACATTATAAGGCTGATTACTTAAATATGCGCTATGTTCCTAACGTGAGCCTGCTCCTTGCCATTCTTGGCGACGTAGAGTTCATTTGTTTTCTAAAGGCTGGTGGGATGAAAAATACGCGTGATGCGAATGATGTTTACTTGTGACTAGCTCGTACAAACAGTTTGTAAATAATTATGTTACATGACAGACAAATAACGTACAAAACAGCGATCATTTCGTCAGCAGTATAATAATGAAATAATTTTATGAAAGTCACAAGGAATGCACGTCAGTTTTGTAGTGTTTTCCAAAGTTCACGAGTAACGAAATATTTATTTATTGCACACCAACGACTTATTCGCTGCTTCAATACATTTAAAAAAAATTGTATAAGTTAAAGAAAAAAATGTGGTTATTTTTATCCCAATACATATAGGCGGGCACAGCTCTCGTATAGTTAATAATATCTAATAATAATAAAAAATATCATGATTACATGAAAATAATTGAATTTAATAACATTGAAATAAATTACAAATTGCATTGAATCGTTAAAATTTTATGTGCTGAGTAAGCGCTCATTGTCAAAATAATTATCCAGAAAGACAAATAAAAATAATTGTTCGACCGTTTCACCCCTCTTCAGGCACAACGGAGAGTTTCCGGCTCCACTCGTCTCAAGCTCAAACACTTGTACTGGTGAAGTGGCTGTTGTAGCCCCATGTCATACTGACACAAAAGAAAAAACATTTAACTTAGAATGAGGATTTAATTTGAAAGCTACGTACCCGAAAAGATCTTTTTAAGGTCGATGTTATAGGTATAAGTAATTATGTAATTTACCTTATTTTCATAATAATATACTTTTATTTTTTATTATAATCTTATTGACAGGCTTGCCACGTTATCTCACCTCATGGTACGAGATAACGTGGTTGACGACGGAGCACGCTTGTCTAGAAGTAACCTATTCACTATTGATTTAAAGACCTTCAGGTCTTGGGAAACACAGACTCCAACAGGGAATTCCACTTCTTGCTTTTTACGTTTATTAAACCACAATTTTCACAACACACACACACACACACGCACACACACACAACACACATACACCACATACACACATGCACACACACCACACACACACACATGCACACACACACACACATACATGCACATGCATTCACATTCATGCTTTTGTATTTACATACCAGTACAAACCATCGCGGGTTTAACAGCTGGATACGTATTAGAAGTGACAAACTCGGTGTCAAAACATACTTTTAGGCGAACAGTAGGTGTACACACATAGTCATCATTCAAAAGATACTTTCTAGATCGCATTATAATCTAGAAAGTATCTCTTCAACACTCTTTATTTAGCAGTTCTTTATATTTATTGCATTACTAATTTCCAGAGGTAAATCATTCATATAACATGGTAGCATGCTTCACTTCCGTACGCAGATTATTCCCAAAATGTTTTAATAACGCTAAAGCAAGAATTGTAGCTACTTACGTACATACCTTCAGACCGACTCAGTCATCCAATCACATCCTCATGCAGATGGAAATCTAACAATAATCTACATCATCACTTTTCTGATGACGTCGTGTGTTATTTGAACATCCAATGTTCTCATCTAAATATTTTTGGTATAGTTCAGAGTGCAAAACATGCAAAGACTATTAAAGTGCCTGCTACTTAAAAACCAAAACGACACAGAAAAAGTAACAAACAGTTTGATGCTGAGCAACCAGTTATTTTTTCTCCTCCGTCGTGGTCCCAAGAGAAGCTTCTGATTTTACGAGCACCCCTTCACGACGCGCCATTTAGATTGTTTTCTGTACTCATTAACTTTACCGTGGCCGCGCCGAGATTTTTAAAACAAAATGGCCGTCGTGGGAGTCGTGGACTCGCACCGAAAGACAAGAATAAAGTCTTGTGAGAAGATGTTATTGTGGAGCCAAGTGCTTGTAATGCTTGTTAATGTTATGACGATGTTGTGCTTTCAATTTTGGAACTGGATTTTTGCTTGAAATTTTAGTATTGTTTTTTTTTAGTTTATGTTTATTTGATTCTCTGTTTAGAGTAGATGTTACATAAGTCAGTTAACTTTTGTGTAGAATTAATGTGAAAATTTGACCTCTATCTTTTCTGACGACGCGCTTCTCAAAGAGATACAGCAAACCGTAGTGACTTTGCCGATGTCTGCCAGGTCAGCGGGAATTTTTTGAATAGGAAACCCGCAGTAAATACTCATTTTTAAGTAGAAGGCCACTTTCGAAATACTTCTACTGTTTTATCTTCTTTACGCGATCTTATAAGGAAATTTTGGGAACGTTCTATGTGTGTGGTACTGCAAGATATACCATTCTGCCTTTTATTACAGAAAGTATAACTAATAGCATGTCAGACTCCGATGATTGCAGCCTTTTTGATAAGGGTGAAATCGGATAGTCGACATCACCCCGTCTGCTTATATACCACAGGTGCCATGATTGAAATTATTAGAACTAACCGGTTATGTTTGCACTCACAGCAACAATAAATAAAGTTTTAGAGGGCTATTATGTATTACTTTTAAAAAAATACCACTGCCTATGATAACACATGATAACATTTAAAAAAATAGGTATATTAGATAACTTACCTTTATTTTAAATTTTTGTTCAAAATACAAAGGCTGAAATGTTACTGTCGCAGCCTTCGCAACCACATAAAGTAAGGGTTCGCGCATATTCCTCGATTAGTTAGAACGAGGTAACTATACGTGAAGTAACGAAATAGCCACTGTCCGGTGTCACCCTCTATCCTATTTCCCCCCTCTTTCCCCTAGAATTTTCAATTCCCCAGTTGAGTAAAATTGTAATTGGAAATTCGATCTAGGGTTTTTTACCCAGCATCCGAAAAATGGGGAGATCACAGATTCACCCCTATGGCATGGGACTAATAAAAATCATTGCCACAATAGCGGTCCCCAACCCTTCTGGATTAAATTCGTCACAGTTTTAAATAAAAGATGGCTTATTCAAGTCTACGTCAATACCGTTTATGTGTTATCTGTTCACATTACTTGGTAAGAAAGCGCTAACACAAATAAGATTATGCTGGCGCTGGATGTAAAGTGGTGCTCGTTTTGTTTGGAAGCGGGAACTTGGCAGCGGTATGCATGTGAGCGCCGCTAGGCGCGCTAGTGATGGGACACAGAACTAGCAACTTAAACGTCGATCTAAAACTGTCGGGTGAGATCACCATTTTGGATTTATTTATATATACCTACTTTATTGTACGCCATTTTGAGCCTTAAACTAAAAAAAGCACAATTGGCCTTATCGCATTTTGTGATCTCTTCCAGGCAACCTGGAATGGAAAGAATATGCCTGGACATAAAATGGGGTTGCATTTGGTACATTTCAAAACGAGCTAAACAATTGGTGAAAAAACAAAGTACCTACATATAAGCATATAAGCATAATCAGCCTTTTAATGTTCCCAACTTCCCACTGCTGGGACTCAGGCCTCCTCTCTCTAGGAGAGGGAATGAGCCATAATCCACCACGCGGACCCAGTGCGGATTGGTGAATGTAACCTGTCTTCGAATTTTTGGTTCTAGGACATGCCGGTTTCCTCACGATTTTTTCCGCCACCGTTTTGAGAGCAGTGGTTATGAAATAAATTACACAAAGTAATGCGCCTGGCTGGGTTAGAACCCGCGACCTACGACTCGTAAGTCGGAGCCGTTACCACTCGGCCACTACTGCTCTCTATACAATACAGATACATGCTCGTATCTATATATTAATTTAGGCAAGAAAACAAGTGACGACTAAAATAAGTACCTACAGCTAAAAACCAAACATAATTACAGGGACAAGTAATATACATTCACAGGTCTAAATATAGGAAGTGATTGCGCGCATTTCATTGACACTGGCAATGCATTGCATTGACGAGTGAGCTGGGCTTCAAGTCTGCTATTACATTGCCGAGTGAGCTGGGCCTCAAGTCTGCTATTACATTGCCGAGTGAGCTGGGCCTCAAGTCTGCTATTACATTGCCGAGTGAGCTGGGCCTCAAGTCTGCTATTACATTGCCGAGTGAGCTGGGCCTCAAGTCTGCTATTACATTGCCGAGTGAGCTGGGCCTCAAGTCTGCTATTACATTGCCGAGTGAGCTGGGCCTCAAGTCTGCTATTACATTGCCGAGTGAGCTGGGCCTCAAGTCTGCTATTACATTGCCGAGTGAGCTGGGCCTCAAGTCTGCTATTACATTGCCGAGTGAGCTGGGCCTCAAGTCTGCTATTACATTGCCGAGTGAGCTGGGCCTCAAGTCTGCTATTACATTGCCGAGTGAGCTGGGCCTCAAGTCTGCTATTACATTGCCGAGTGAGCTGGGCCTCAAGTCTGCTATTACATTGCCGAGTGAGCTGGGCCTCAAGTCTGCTATTACAATAGTGTCTGTCATGAGGTGGTTTGATTGGTGATATTGATTTCATAATTATTGATATTGTCAAGTTTGGTAATCTACTAATATAATGGCGTCATTATGACTATCTAATGGTCGACCACTGACACTCCATTAAAAGAAGTGGTAAAGAATGGTAATCTCGTAAATATTGAAAAACGAACGTCTTACATATGCGGTAGTCTGCTAATATTTTGACATTTCCTTTTACCAGTGACCTACCATTAGAACGTCATTGTGCATTCATTGCTTTTAATAAGTTCGATATTGTCATTCTACCACAAGTCTATTACGAGACCATTGGCGACGAACTTTTAGCAAAATGACAATGTGATCGTGCTAGAATGACGAGTTTATAAAAATAGCAGACTTGGTCCCCTGGACAGTAAAGGATGTATTCAGGAGCGTAGTGGAACGCATTGGCATTTTAAGTCTCAGGTTATATAATGACCTACGAAACGAAGTTTTGTGTGGGAGTTACAAAGAAATTCAAATCGTTTCTTGAGATAAAGAGGTTGTTTATTTATAATCGTTGATTATAGTTTTAGTTAGGTCATGTTAAATTGGTATTGAACAATTGATCTCAATCTTGAAAAACTGGGCAAGCGCGAATCGGATTCGCGCCCTGAGGGTTCCGTACAAACTTACCTATGTAAATAGTTCAATTCCGGAATGGAGTCTCGGAAGATTTTTCCGTATCGCAAAAAAAAATTGTGACGTTCAGATTTATTCCTATATTTGTACTATATAGAAAGAAAGAAATATAACATTTATTTGAGACTCGCACAGGACAAACAACGATAAAATAAAAAGTAACTACTTAGTCTATACATACTTAACTTAAAAATAATAATAGAAAATAATATTAAATAAAAGACCAGTGCGAGGCCAAAAAGCTCTTAGCTCAGCATATGCTGCGATATTGTACTAAAAAGTAAAAATAACGCAGCGCTGGTATTCTGATAGGGCCTGCTGACAGGTGATGCCACGGACACATTCACGGAACACAAAGACAAATAGGATAATAATATATTGATAATAAAAGAATAAAACAAAATATACTAAACATTTAAACAAATCAAATAAACTACAAAAACGTGTAAAACAAAAGAACTATTTAACCATTCATACGCCCGATGCTCCGTTATAAATTTATCTATATCAGATAAACGAATGGAACGCGCGGGCGCAGATGTAGGCTATAGTCTGTGGTAATGGCCGGCTGTCAAAATGGGAAAAAAATAAATAAATAAAAAATAAACATAAATAGATAACAGTTCAAATAAAACGATTTTAAGTAATAAACTAGAAATAGTGTGCATATATAATATATAAGTGGTGCGGGTGATACAGAGCAAAGACTTTAAATGAAGTGAGTATTGAAGAGTGTTAGCTTCCTAATCTTTGGAGTGTTGTGCTGATCGCAAGTGTAATGCCTATAAAAATTGCTGCTAAGTAGGCTCATGGATCTTAAAAATCATCACACAAACTGCGTGCAGACCCAGGGTAAGTTCATGTGGTGGTTTCCTTTTGAGTTCGCAACAAGTATTCTTTAAACTTTTTATTGAATGCTCCAACTGTTTTCATATCACGAAGACGTGGCATCAGGTCATTCCAGATATGGGAAGCCGGATTCCAGATATATGACCTTGCTTTATGCCAAATTTCAGGATTCGGGGTCAACAGGAAGTACCCTATGAATTTTGCTTATGATTTTGTTTTTTTTTTTTGTCGAAATGTACAATTTTTGCCACATAAACCAAAGTATATTTTTTCCTCGTTAGATTACAAGTTTAATTTTTTACTGCTTCAAGAGTTTGCAGACTTGAGTACTCGTGTATGGTTTTAATTTCAACTCGATACCTCTACGCGTTCCCGAGATAAAGGGTCTTGACAGACAGACAGACAGACAGACGGACGGACAACAAAGTGATCCTACAGGGGTTCCGTCTTTTCCTTTTAAGGTACGGAACACTAAAAATAAGCGCGGCTGATTGGAAATTAGTTTAAAAATAAGTCAGTGTGTTTAATATATTCCAGCCATGACATTTCACGCAATGTATGATGAGGGGGAAATTGCGACCAAATAATAACGTTAAAAAGGGTATTGATTGCTGATCGCGTTGCTGTTTACCATACATCTTGCACTCCCACCACCCAGATAATATAACTATAAGCTGCTTCATTTAAATATGCGTGTGTCAGCAAGAAAACCAAAATTAATGTTTCTGACAACGAGACGTTGTACTTCAGATCCAATAACATTAACGGTATAAAAACTTCATCACACTCCGAAATCGCAAAACAATCAATTAATTTGACGGCACGTTAGTGCAATCGCTTACCGATTGGCTGTTGCGTTGCGTGTTTTTGTCCCTACAGATAGTTATTTCCGGTCTGTGTAATTGTGTTTAAATATAATCAGCCTCACAATACTCCCACTGTGGGGAATCAGGCCTCCTTTCCAGCATGCAGGCCAGATGCGAGTATTTGTGTATGTGAGTGCAAATGCTTGCAAATTCACCCACGATACAAAAAAAATTAGTAGTTAGGTGCAACGAAAAGAAAAAAAACCACTTCGATAACTGATGTCGTTTTTATCGAGAAAATGAACAGCATTGCACATCCCTTCGAGACGCTGGCAGCAATGAGAGTCCCGGATCAAGATAGAACATTTATTACGGGTTTAATGTGTTAGTGCCGGGGCTCCGAGCTCATGGTGCATACGGGGCTTGGAGCTCATGGCACCTCCGGGGCTCGAGGCTGGCCCAATACCTACTGCTTTCGTTTTGTAGTTGTGTTGATAACAGGTTAGGACCAAATTGGAGTGTAGATGGACTACAACAGCCCAAGCTTCATCTTAAAATCTTTGACGATTGTTCTGGGTAGTCTGATACCAGAAAAATCTAGCACTGCTCTGACCAAAGCATATTGTGAGACCTAGTTACTGGATTGTTGAGCACAGGTTACAATACTTATTACTTATTTTACAGGTTATAATACTTATATAACAAACGACCTTCTGCCAGCAGCTTCACCCAAAGTTAAAAAATATCCCAAGAATCGTGACATATCTGATGTCCTATTACCCCAAAGGGCATTGCGTAAAAGCGTCCCCACCCACCAACACTAGCACTAGCTTCTGACGTTTTATAAGTGTCCATGTAGGCCTATGTAAAATAAAAACTTTTGACTTTGACTTTGACTTTAACAGATTTGAAACAGGTGTCATTCGCAGCGTATAAATGAATATTTTTTATTTTTTAATATGATGACATATCTCAAAAGTGTAGGGTTTAAGTTTTGTAAAACACTAGCTTTTGCCTGAGGCTTCGCCCGAGTTCATAAAATATAGCCTATGTCAGTCAGGAATAAAGCAGCTTACTATCAGTAAAAAAAAAATTAAAACACCCTACAATAATATCGTCAATTGTACCTATATTTATTTTAAAACATTGATGGCTAAATCTGTATTTCTAAAGCCTACCCAGATCAGATTAAAAATCAGATAGTATTTCTTTGTGTTTTAATAGTTTATATTCTGAAAAGGTTTCGTATTTTTCCTAAGACTTGTAGTTTTAGTGAAAGCAGTCTTAGTGGGCATATAGGTACCATATCGTTGTTCAGATCCCGGCCGAGGAGAGGCAATAAACGCATTCCTCAAGTTTGGGAGGTGGAATAAATCAGACGTACGCTTGAGCGGTCGGAATTTTCTCCATGTGCTCATTTGTATTAGGCTTTTGTAGCTTTAGTTTTACATATATTTTACATAAATATATTTAAATATATATATATTTGTATTTATCAACTTTTTCCTACAGCATGCAGTATTATCTCACAAGAACATCTCTTTTTTCCGCGGCTTGGAAAATTAACTCACAAGAACATTTATCTTTCCTACAGCAGATAAAATTTCCTAGTCTCTCTTTTGTACGGTATGCAAAATTATTTCGCAAGAACATCTCTCTTTTTTGTGGCATGCAGAATTATATCGCAGAAACATCTCTCTTGCCTGCGGCATACGGAGTTATCCCGCAAGAACAGTTCTTCTTGCTGTGGCACGCGGACTTATCTCACAAAAACAGTTCTTTTCAGGATTGAAAATATGCTTGTGACATTCGGCGATATACTTTACTTTTTAGCAGAAAAATTCAATTGAAATTAAAAAAAATATTTAAGAAGATACATATATTTTTCCATTCAGGGATACATAGGTAGCTATTTACAACAACAAAAATATGAACTCTTTATAATAATTGTTTAGATAACATCACACATAATGTGGATATCACACTGCCGTCGACTGCTAAATTCTGTAAAGTCCCCAATTGAAAAATCCAATACCACTTTACTTGGTCCAAGGATCATACCCGAAAGTCCCAACGCTGAAGAGTCGCACTTATGAGCACTCGATCAACGAAGCAGAGAGAGTTAAATCGCAGTCAATTTCATCCTTAACCTTTAGGTAAACTTCAACGACTCTGAAGGGAGGGATGGTCAATTTTCCTCAAGAATATCACATAGAAAGCAACCATGAAGTGACGACAAAATTACAGTTACATAATACCTACCCCTGGTACCTCCTGGGGATCAGTTTTACCCTCAACTAAGCGATTTTTGCCGGAGGGTGTGACGATAGTTTGATGAATGTTCTCTCAACAACTGCTAAAGGAACCCTCTGCTCTCACAAGTTCCAAAAGAAGGGAAAGGTTCCTCACTGTTACTCCAGAGTTATGTTTCTTCGCTCATCATAATGTTTGATTTATCAAATCTTTTTGTTGAAAGACCAACTAAAAGTTCACCAAGTTTTAGGATAATTATTTTATTATGCGGGCTTCAAAACTTACGATCAACTTTTCCTATACTCAGGCTTGTTATGGTGCAGGATGTTCTTCAGAACTCAAGCTAACAGGGGTGTTTTTGAAGAATACTGTTAACAGTTATCGTCAATAAACAAACTACTCACAAGACGCGTCTCATCATCATTCAACCCACCCATCCATCCTCATCAAACAGAACGTTCATGATTATTATTTAAGTATCGGTCCTTCGGTCGCTCGAGCCGGATACGTATTTACATTTCACTAAAGGGATGGGGATACTAAACAAATACATCACTTCGCACTCATCTTATCCCGCAAGTGTTCGACATCTGAGTTTAACTAGCCAACAATTTTAGTTTAAAACATAAGAAAATGACAAAACTGAACTGAAAAGAAACTAACAGCTCCAACACGGAGGATAAAGTTCTAGGATGGATGCTACAAGATGAATGTTACAGGATGGATGCTACAGGATTTGTGCAACAGGATAAAAGTGTCCCCAAAAATGCACGGTTACTATGTGAGAGTGGATACACCCCCGCCTGAAAAAGCAAGTCTCCACTGAAGGGGCGGTTATACTAAACAAATACTTCGTTTCGCATTTGGCTCCATCTACATATGTTTGTTCGTAGTTTATAAGTGGAACCAAATAAACAGCCACTAGAGCGTCCCTCAAGACGGAAGCGCTTAAACTCGCGTTAAACTGACAAACTACTATAAGAGTATTGTCTGCTGAATACAGAAGTTGGTGTTTTGTAAGATGTCGTCATTATGTGGTACTGTGAATATAATTGTTGTAACTATTTACAAGACAAGCATGAGACAGTAGCTAACTAATAACAGCTACTCGATTGGGCTTGCCGAGGCCATTCCATGGATGGGTGATTGGAAAGTAGGTTAATAGCGTATACAACAAACGTTAACGTTTTATCTTTCAGGTTATTATTCTGAAGACTTTCTCTCTAGTAATCGAGTACATGTTGGAAAAAGTTCAGATTACAGTTTTCAATGTACAAAATTAATTTATTGTATTTTCTATACACCCTCTCACATACACACACTCAGTTTTCTCATCTTACACACACAGAGGACCTATTCATTTTAAAGGACATTGCCAATCTTTGTATGGGAGTTGGACCAAGTGCTGCACAGAATGCACACATAATGCATCTTATTCCTGAGATCAGTCCCAGGATTAAAGAGAAAAATATGTTTTGTTGTGAATTATTTATTTTTGAAAAGAAGCTACTTATAGTAATTGTTTTTAGCGTAATTGATTACTGACTATAATATATAATCAGTAATCAATCAATCATTCATTTATTCATTTATTTGCTATAAATATGGTACAGGAGTTGTTATAATGGCAGTTATAGATCAAGACATATTTCACCTAAGTTACAGGTATGCAAATATTAAAAAATGTACACATTAATTAATAAAAATGGATTAACATCTAATTATTATTGAATTTACATTATGGATTTTATTAATGTCAAAATAGATAAAAAACATTAAATAAATTTTTTTCTCTTCAAAAACTCTTTTACTGAATAAAAACTTTCCTCTATCAACCAGTCCCGTAAAATACGACAGAATTTGTTGTATGGTAATTCGGAAATATATTTGGGTAAGGAGTTGTAAATAAGTGGTGCCATATATGTACAGTTACGTCTAAAGAGTTCTAATTTAGGGACCGGCATTTTGAGAGGTAGCCGCGTTAACAACCGCTTACTTTTATTGTCATTACCTTCGAAAAGGTATGGATGAGCCTTAACAAATTTGGCGACTTCGTAGATATAAAGACTAGGGACAGTTAATAGCTTTTTTGATTTAAAAATAGGTTTACAGGAATCAAACCATTTCATACCATAAATTGCACGAATACATTTTTTCTGCGCTATAAAAACTCGGTTTATCTTTGACGAGTTACCCCATACTACAATGCCATAACGAATGAGAGAACAAACATAAGCATGATACACCATTAGAGATGTTTCTCTCGTTGTCACGTCTTTAACTTTTCGAAGAGCAAAAACGAATTTATTAATTTTCTTACAATCAACTAAACTGAAAAAGGCATTGCCAATCTTTGTGTAGGAGTTGGACCAAGTGCTGCTCAGAATGAATACATAGTGCATTTTGTTCTTCAGGCCAACACCAATCAGTAAACTGATTTGTCCCAGGACTCCAGAGAATAAATAATGTTTTTTTTTATGAATTATTTATGTACGACATAACAACTATTTTCAGTGTAACTGATTACTGACTTTGCAGAAGAATTACTCCTGTATGGGTTTTTTTTTTTTTTTCGGTGGGAAAATCATCTTATGACATCCCTCGCCCTTGGGCGGGGCGGGAGATAGTGTCAGTGTCACTTTTACTGACTAAAAATCCACTCCTGTTCCTTCGTTGCCTTCGTCCCAGGACCCCGGGTTTCGCTTTCACACTACCCATGGCCCCAGTAGGCTTCGACCCTGCTGGGCCCCTACGATTTGCTGACATCTCCCTGAGGCGCGCGTGGAACAATACGCGCCGTCGACGACTTGGACCCGGTCCGGACGGTTACCGGACGGTCGGACGGCGGGCTACCCATTGCTCGCCGTCCGCAAGCCCGCGCCTACGGTGGCCGGAAATCGGGATCGGAATCCCGGCGGCGATTTGGGCGTGAGGACCGTTGCCTCACGCGATCGGCCGCCTCCTTTGCTAGCATTACTGCTTCGCAGAAGGAAGCGACCGCCTGCCACTTCTCCTCGCTACGGACCATGGCCTGTACCAAGGCCCATCGCGAGAGATCGCCGCCGCCGATCGCCCCCACGAGGACACGGCGTTGCTCTGCCCAAGCGGGGCACACCTCCACCGTATGCTCCACCGTGTCCTCCGGGCGGTCCACACAGTGGCGACACCCAGGCGTCGCTTCCGCACGAATCCGGTGCAGGAACTTCCCGAACTTACCGTGTTCGGTGAGAACCTGCGTCATACGGTAGGTGAGGACGCCGTGAGGTCTTTCCAACCACGCCTCAAAGAGGGGACTTACCGCCATAATTGTGGCGTGCCCAGCACTGGGTCGCGACAGTCGCTGCCGCCATTTAGCCATGAGAACCCGCCGGAGCTCTGTCCGCCATGCTGCGATTTGTCGCGGCAGCGGAGTTTCGCCCCGGCGTTGCATCTCCATGCGCAGATCGTGCATGTGAGCAAGGTCTGTTGCCTCCAGATCCCATGGTGGCTGGCAAGCAAGGAGGCTCGCCGCTTCGCGGGAAATCGTCCGGTATCCTCGCACCATCCGTATGGCCATGACCCTCTAGCATGCGTTCAGCCGGGCTACTTCCGCAGCGCTGGCGCCCATACCGGTGCGCCATAAAGGGCCATGGACCGAACGATTCCCGCGTAGAGCCTTCGGCAGGAGGCGTCTGGACCCCCCAGGTTGGGCAGGAGCCGCCCGAGGGCAGCCCCAGTCCGATTTAGTTTGGGAGCCAGACGTCGGAAGTGCTCCTCGAAATCCCACCGGCTGTCGAGAACGAGTCCCAGGTACTTCATCGTCGACCCGACGCCGATGTGGACTCCTCCTACCGTTAGTTGGGAACCCGGTGGTGGTGCGTTCCGAGGTCCTTGAAAGCACATGGCCTCGGACTTGTGCAATGCCACCTCGAGTCCCAACTCCTGGATCCTGCCCACGACTGTCGCAACCCCGCGTGTCGCTAGTTCGACCGCCGCCTGGTACGACTCTCCCCGCCCCAAGACCAGCGTGTCATCTGCGTAGCAGACCACGCTGATCCCGTCAGGGAGGTCGCCGCGCAGCACGTAGTCGTAACCGATGTTCCACAAGGGCGGCCCTAGTACCGATCCCTGCGGAACACCGCACGACGTCTCCCGACGTTCCCACTCTCCCTGGTGACCAGGGACTCCTGTATGGGTGTGTTCACAAACATGTAAACTCCACGTACAAAAGACACCCAGACCCAAAACACCTATCTGTAGGCTATACAAACCAATATTTGTTCCGTGCGCGAAATGAACCCGTGACACGCAGCGCAGCAGTCAATCAATCAACCACTACGCCATAATTATTATTTTTATAATTACAATATGAATTTATTTATTTTTTAAATTCATTTTTGACACAAATATTTACTTTGTCAAATATTACATTTTTCTACATTTTATTTTATATAATTATTTTCCTTTATAATTGTGAATAAAAGGGCTATCTATATGTGGATATTTTTTTTCTTCTTTTCAGTTATTTTGACGTATGTCTGGCAATTTGAGTATTTCTGCGGCCTACCAAATGTCCTTTCTCATAAGTTGAGCTATACAAATACTGACAAAATGTTTGCACTGACTGGGCAGGTCCACTCAAATCAGTGCGGTTCTTTCCTCAAAAGACCATCTCAGACACTAATTTGCATGGTTCTCATAATATATGATTTGACCATTACACGTTTACTGTATGGACTTTAAAAGAGACTTTGACCCCTGAGTTTGTTTCGTTGTTTCTTCTCAGGGTAGTCAGCTAGGAAACACCGGCCTCATCTAGTTTAAACTGACTAAAAAGTAGACATGTAAAAGAGTTTTTAAAAAAGCTACTTTAGTAACATGCTTTTTATCCCTCCTCTTCACATGACCATACCAAGACAAACGATTTCCTTGCAACTTATCAGTCACTGGAGCCACTTTCAGACTTCCTCAGCATAATATGACCTAAATATAATTACAAGAAGATTGGTTAATCCGTTAATTTATCTTACAGCTTTTGTTTGTTTTACGGTTACATCGTAGGTCAACGAATAATAAATGTGGCATTTAATTTGAATGCTATTAATATAAGCAAATTATTATTAATGGCCACAATGTAACCACTTTGTAGTATTTCATCAGCCGTTGTCGTACAAACATTTATTGTTATGTCAATCATGTCTCGTTGGACATTTATTGGTGAATGGAATGGCAACACAGTGGCCAACTGCCAAATTAAGTGTATTGCCGAATGTTATTCACATTAGTGACACCAATCATATCTGACCTACTTATAGGCACAAATGTAAAGTTTTACATTTTTAAAACTGCAGAGGACTTTACTGAGTTATTTACAACTTCGCTAGCGGTTTCGACCGCGTGGAACTGGAAACAAATGCCTATTCTATGACCTAAGCCCAGGCCTCTGTTCCAAGTGTCAACTAAATCATTTCAGTCGCTAAGCCATGATTTATGAATTAATGTCCAAATATCTAAACGGACTTTGACATTTTTAATATGAAATAGAATAAAGTACAAATAAGTTAGTAGGACGGGACAACAACCTATTCTAAACTGTTTCAAAACCTTACTCAAAGTTATTTATCAAATTGTACATACATTTACTACAAATCCAATTCAGCGGTGAATTAATGCGGCTGGTCCCAGTGTGGGCAACATTATAATATTCCGACCGCACGCCGCCGCGCTGAGCTCGCCGCGACCTTCACACCTGGATATGCCTGGATTATCCAGTGAGAGGTGGGCATTACACTCTAAAAACCGTTTATTTGGTAGTAGTCCTTTAATCCGTTCGTCCGTGGTGATACCGCGGTTGTGGCAGATTTGGAAATATTTGTGATGTTTGAGTTGGGATACTTTATTAAACCGTAATAGAATGACTAGTAGGTAATTATGAAAGAAGACATATACTGCCCCCACTTGCAGTTAGTGGGATAACGGTTTTTATTTTTGGGGTGAGAAATCAGCCAATGACTTCTTGCGCTCTAGGGTGGAGCAGAAGGGCGTGTTAGATTTTTACTGACTAATACCACGCCTGTGTCTTTCAGTTGCCCTTTGAAAAACTGCAATACCCCGTGGCCCTAGCGGGCACCGGCTCTGTTGGGCCCCTACGGTTTTGCTGACATCTCTTTGAGGCGCGCGTGGAATACGACGCGCCGGCGACGACTTAAGCCTGGTCTGTACGGTTACATTGCTCGTCGTTCGCAAGCTCGCGCTTAGCGTGGCCAAGAATCACCCAGCGACGCTCAGGGCTTCTCCTGTTGCGGCGGCTGGGGCGTGAGGATGTCCGTTTCCTCACGCGTGCTACTGCCGCTTTAGATGACATTACTGCTTTGCAGAAGAAGGCGATCGCATCTCATACCCTCTCGCTTCGAACCATGGCCTGTACCAGGGTCTGGGGCGAGAAGTCGCCGCCGCCGAACCCCCCCATGAGAAGACGGAGGTGCTCCACCCATGCAGGGCACAACTCCACCGTATGCTCTACCGTGTCCACCGAGCGGTCCACATAATAGGAACAGAAAACTTCTTAAGTGAGATAAAAGTATAGGAAGGAGATTTCTGAAGGTGCCATTCGAACCACGGCTGCTGGCTGCGGATGCAGGCAGCACATGCGGAGATTGCACGAAGCCGGAAACAGCCGCACGACTGGTTTTCTATGTATTAGTATGATTTTTTTTGAAAACCATTCTGAACGCGGCTGCGGCCGGACGTGCTGCCGAGTTTCCGCTGCGAGTGCTGCCGCGACCTGCAGCCGCAGCCGATCGCTGGAGTGGAGTAACTACGTGTGACGCAAACTGTTTAGACAAGTCCGAAATAATCGCTACTCAGAGCAGATGGCGCTCATATTGTATTGAATCGCTCAATCAAATCAAATGAAATCGCAAAATCGAATTTCGCAGTCGTGCTTAAAAGCACACTCAATGACTGTCAAAAAAGTATTATTATGTTACAGAAAGAAATATCTGAACTCGATTTAGCATTTATTTACGGCCATAAACTTTGCTCTAGAACTTAAAACCACATCGTAACCAAAAGGAACATTTCATTTGTATATCTTTTTACTCCGAAATCACGTGTGAAAAGTTACCGCGCTCACAAAACGTTGTTTACGAGCCATAGAACCGCACAACTTTATAACCCTTATCAATTTAACCATAAAGTTCAAATTCTAATGACACTATCCTCCAAGCTACAAGAACTCGTGACTCATAGAGCCGAAGGAATAAGGTTGATTTTCCAACAGCTGGTGATTTACTTGTCTAGCAAAGGTGTCCGCTTTCCTTTTGTTATTGCAACAATAGCCGCGCTGTGACGTTCATTGCAACTACTTTACCTCTGACTGTGAACTGTTGCCGTAAAGGAGTGATAGTGTTTTTATTATGTTCCGAGGAAGGAGTTATTTCATGACGTTATGTACATAGGTAATTATGAGGAGCTCGTGGCTATATAATATCTGCTGCACGAGTCGATCTTAGGTTAAGTAACGCCTGCCGTCGTCGTTCCAAGGATGGGTGGCCACTCATTATATACCAGGAAAAGACAAAGCACGTTAACTAAGCTGCTGGTCCACGCTGTCAGCTGCAGATCTTTGACAGTCGTTACAGGTAGTCAGAAGTCAATATATCTGACTTGCTCTAGAGATCTGACCGGCACGGTCAGTTCAGTCTCAGCTTTCTGTAAAATAGGTACCGATATGTGGCTGCATCTGGTTGGGCGACAAGGAGAACTTGATGAATCTTTTTTTCTTGAAAGGAATTAAGTTAATAATATTAAATGGTAGAAAAACAGAGGATGTTAACCAGTTGTCTTCCAGTAGAGACGACAAATAAAATGTAAATCGTTTGGTTATGATATTTTTTGTCACTCATGTCCCACAAACATTTGTTTTCGTACACGATTTTCATTATCCATTTAACGCAAGACATCATCAAAAACGTTCGCAGGTCGCACGAAAAGTCAAATAAATTTGAACGCTGGGTTCTGACGACATCGTTCATATTCTGACGTGGGTATCACTTCTACCCTAAACACTCTCATGAAAAGCAAGCATTTCATTCTTCCAATGAACTCGTCAGAACTCATCAGAACTTGCATCCATAGTAACCGTAGTCTAGACAGGCCAGTGACCAGCCAACCCCTACACACTTGGGAAAAATCAGATTCAATGGAGGTTGATCAATGTAAGAATAACGCGAGTGAAAAGGAGATGACAGGAAACAAAGATGGCGCCAAAAAAGAAAGCTCCAAATTCGGTAATTTCAGTGTAATATTTGTGTTGAGCCCGTTCCGTTAGCGCGCAAGTAATAACCCCACATAAAGCGCATCTACTTGAGACCGATCCGTCATCGACAGCGCGCATAAAGGCGTTCGCTGTAGGGCTCGAGTTCAGTGCGAGCCATCAATCACGCGCCTGCTCCAGGGCTTACGTTATGTTGTAACGAGGTGAAGGTTACTTGACGATAATATTAGGAATGTAACTATGTATTTATAAATATAAGAATATGGTTCAGATGAAGTATTAACTGTAATCAGAAAGGCATTAAGAATTGATATTGCTCAAGTTGTTTCTATCTAAAAGTCAGTTAGGTTATAAGTTGAGAGTGGCTGGAGAGACGTCACGGCGTGATCACCCATGACGCAGATCCCCAACGGATATGGTAAGTTCGGGAGGTTCCTCCTGCTCCTGATTCAGGGGGAAGAAACACCCAGGTGTCATCATTAAGCGGATCGACCGAAGGACACGGTGGAACATAGACGCATCACCACCATGTCCTCGTCGAGGCGATCGGAGGCGGCAACCTCTCGCGCTGAGCCCTGGTACAGGCTACGGTTCAGAGCGTGGGGAAATGGGTGGCGATCGCTTCCTTCTGCGAAGCAGTAATCCTAGCGAAGGAGGCGGCCGCAAGCGTGATGGAATGAACAACCTCACGCCCCAGCCACCGAGACTCCGACCCCGACTTCCAACCACCGTAGGCGTGGACTTGCGGACGATGAACAATGGGTAGCCCACCATCCGGCTGTCCGGTAACCGTCCCGACCGAGCCCGAGTCGTCGGCGGCGCGTAATGTTGCATGCCTCAAAACGATGTCAGCAAAACCGTAGGGGCCCAGCAGGGCCGAAGTCTACTGGAGCCAACGCATAAGCAAAGATTAACAGGAGGTATGTCACTAATGTAACTAATGCCAGTATTTTTCAACGAGTATCTCACCTCCATAAACCAGCTACTGTTATTACGATGTAACTTATTAATTATGTCTTTTTTTTGTAGTTTGAGATAACTAGACACAGTAATCAAATAATGTATGTTTTTCTGTTACAAACAAAGTATTTATATTTACGTGACTACAGCCAAAACCGTAAATATTATAAACTTGAAACTTGGCACAAACGAGTATCTAAATAAATAAAAAAGTTTACATACCTAATTAGTTTTTCAAAGCTACAAACCTTTCAAAGGTATTTAATTTTGTGGAAGATAAAGTTAAAACTCTGCACAAATAATCGTGATAACAAATTAGACGTAGTTAGGTACGTTTTTGGTAATTCCAAAAATCAACCGCTAAAGCGGCGAAAAGAGTGTGCTGAAGTTTTTAGAGGAAGATTTTACTGCTTGCTGCAACTAAAACCGTGCGAAATAACTTAAGGGACTCCCTTTGAAAATATACGATTTTGAACTTCTATAAAGTACCTTAGAAGGGTATCATAATTTTTTTTTAAATATATTTAATATTATGCAATACTTTGATTCATGGTCTTCAAATATTTTTTTCATTTATTGATCTACAAAGAATAAAAATATGCTTATTTGCGTTTATTGTTTACTAGCGACCCGCCCCGGCTTCGCACGGGTGCAATGCTGATACCACCGCAACCGCTATATCCCTGCCTTTTAAATCTGTAATATCTTCGAAAATATTTATTTAAATTGCATGGTGTGAGCCATATTAATCTATATTAAATGCACAATGTATTTAAGGTACTTAATTGTATAAGGATTAATACTGTATTGCTTAAAATCGCTTCATAAATAAGCATTATTTCTTGTAAAAAGTACAGGATAAAAATTGTTATTGTGGGTTCGGCCAGCGTTTGCAAATTAAGCGCAAAAAATGTGTTTGTTTACGATATCACATTAGAAATCTCTAAAATTACCAGTTTCTCTACTTTATTATTCATGTATTATACATGTGAACCTTCCTCTTGAATCACTCTATCTATTAAGAAAAACCGCATCAAAATTCGTTGCGTAGTTTTAAAGATCTAAGCATACATAGGGACAGACAGAGGGAAGCGAATTTGTTTTATACTATGTAGTGATGTTTCAACTTTTTACCTAAGCAATTACCAGCACGAAGTTTATACCATCGAGAATTTATTGATTGTAAATATTGTACAATTACTTTTTTTTACTCAAAGTAATTTTTTTTTTTGAAAAGTTAGCTTTTTTCAATTCTCGGTGACAAATGTTGTAAATCACGACGTCAAAATGTCAAATCATAGGTCGCCTAGCCCTTGGACGGGTGGACGTACGTAATTTTTCTAGCCAAAACGCTCCTATATTTATGTAAATTTATCATCCAAGTGTATAATAGATGATCAAACGAACTTACCTGTGATGTTCGATCATTATTATACGTAGCTTCGTTCGAAGATATATAATTTACAATGCAGCTTCCCGTGTGTACTCGACAGCCAAACGCATCTTTTAGAATCACTAAAAAGCAAAAAACAGAACGCACCAAATCCTGCGAGTATCTGTCAGTTATGTCATATGTCATTCTTTCAGAGCTATAGATAAATATTAAGTTTTGCTGGGTAGGATAAATCTATTACTTCACCTGGAATCAAATAATTAAATAGAAATAGTACAGGTGACGTACTATGTTATCGTCGTTTCATCCTTTTTTCAAACTTTTCATCATATGAAGATAGTATTTGATATCTTTTCATTCTGGCATACTTCATCACAAATAATATAAGCACTAAGCTCTCATTTAATTACTTAAATAGGTAAAAAAGCAAATAAAACACAACGTAAAACGTATTGGTTGCCGCGCAAACGTATGGAATGACATATGACATAACTGACAGATACTCGCAGGATTTGGTGCGTTCTGTTTTTTGCTTTTTAGGGATTCTAAAAGATGCGTTTGGTTGTCGAGTACACACGGGAAGCTGCATTGTAAATTATATATCTTCGAACGAAGCTTGCAGTATAATATAGGAGAAAAGAGGTAGAAAAATGCTCACGGTCATCGGCTAATAGGAGCCCCTTAAATGACAATTCGGACATATTCGGTCTGCATGATAAATCTTATTCCTTCAATTTAGAAATTAGGGAGAGAACAAAATAATGAAAACCGCAAAAATTATTAGCAGACTACCCTTTAAAATGGGTTGACAAGTTTGAGTTGAGCTTTAAACATAATGAAAAAAAAAATCAAAAAGCGCTTATAATAAAACAAATGATAGGAATCTCGCTCCACTCTGATTAATCTCCTATTTATTTTTTGATTAACTTTCATACTTACTTATTTTCTTGGTGGACAATTAAGTGTATATTAACAAATAAATAAACTAGTCTACTGTTAAAAATCCACATTGAAATCGGCCCATTCACCTTAGAATACCCCGCCTCCCCTTTAAAGTCGGGGGTTTCAAAATGGTGGGGGCTTGGTACTCTTTTTTACTTTGGACGTAGCGACAGCCACGAGTGAGCGAGAGGGATTGTCAGACTTTAACCCACAGCCCTAGCAGGCACGGCTCTAACTGGCTCCGTCAATGTTGCGTCGTCGACCCGGGCTTGGTGCTTCCCGGTCGGCCGAACGGCGATCGACCCATTGCTCGCCGTTCACAACCCCGCGCTAATGGTGGCTGGATTGTCTGCGATTCCCGATACCCAGGGCGTCTCCGGCGGGGGTCGGTTGGTTAGTCCGTGAGGTTTGTCTCTGCCTCACGGTTTCGGCCGCCTCCTTTACGTACCTGAACTGGGAATCGGATCCGGTTGCCGAAAGTGGCCTAGAGGTTCAGAACAGATTGGAGGTGTGGTGGCACAGACTGGAGAGTGTTGGCCTGAAATTGAGTAGAACCAAAACGGAATACTTGTTCTGCGATTTCGGCGGTCTCTCCAATCCAGTGCCTTCAGCTCTCGCTGGAACGCCCATACCGATCTGCTCCGACTTTCGGTACCTCGGGTCACTCGTCCAAGGGGATGGTGAGGTAGACCGGGACGTAACACATCGGATCAACGCAGGATGGATGAAATGGCGACAGGTCACGGGCACAACTTGTGACCCACGGATGCCCCTCAAGTTGAAGGGTAAAATCTACAAGTCCGTGATAAGACCTGTCATACTGTATGGATCAGAATGTTGGGCTGTGAAAAAGACGAATGAAAAAAGATTGCACGTAGCGGAGATGAGAATGTTAAGATGGATGTGTGGTGTGACGAGAATGGATAAAGTGAGAAATGAGTATATTAGGGGAAGTTTGAAAGTGGCGCCAGTGACTGAAAAATTGAAAGGGAATCGTTTGTCTTGGTATGGTCATGTGAAGAGGAGGGATGAAGCGCATGTTACTAAAAGAGTTATGAGTTTACATGTGGATGGATGGAGAGGGAGAGGGAGACCAAAGAAAAGATGGATGGATTGTGTGAAGAGTGATATGAAAGAAAAGGAAGTTAATGATAGCATGACGAGTGACAGGGCAGAATGGAAGAAAAAAACATGTTGCGCCGACCCCAAATAACACGGGACAAGGGCAGGAAGATGATGATCGATGAACTGGGAATCGGATCCAGGAAGCCCAACTCAGTAGTTTCGCTGGTCACTCATCCACGTTTGTCGTTGTGCTAGATGATTTATTTGTCGATGGAGTCAATAGTATGGAAGCCAGTTTGACAACGAGACGAAGCGTCAGATTCGGTCATGACGTTCTCAGTGAGTTTGGCTATAAAAGATGTGATCAAGACCCCAAGAGCTCTCTTGATTTTTGGACTTCGTGCGGACAAAATTTCCTAGGAACTGTCTCTTGACTCGTTGTGAATTAAATATCGACAGCGATGCGGAGGAGTTTTGTGACGCCATATTGTAGTTAGGAGTAGCCTTTAGTGTATATTAAATATCTAAATCAGTTGCGTGATCTGGAATAGTTTGTTTATTGTTCGTTACCCATTCATCACCCACAAAATTGAGTCAACCGGCATCCTGAATCGACATATTTTTTTATTATTGCACACAATGTAAACATAGTTTACAGACAACGCTTGACTTAATAAGTTTTTTTTTTTCACTACCTGATTTGGATGTAAAACTAAGAACTTAATAAATCTACGAGGACGAAGTCGCCTATAATGAGCTATTTAAGTTACAAATATTTAACAAAATATGAATGAAATACCATTTCTTTTGGTTCTATTTTGTCTTGACTACTTAAGTTTTCTTATTCACGTCAAACCAGAACATTGAATTACCAATACGTAAAAACTAGGTATTTACCGCAGTAAGTGAAAATCACGATTCAATCAAGAATCCAAAATCAGGACTAGTATACTTACCATTTAACTTAAAAGGGCAAGTTGAACAATTGAATAAAAATACTATTGATACTTACTAAAAAATGTTCTCAGAAATACTTTTCTGTTAGACAAATATTTTAATAATATGTGCTAAAATCACTGACATTAAGGTGGGTCTACGCTAGAGGAGCCGAGCACGAGCGATACTCGGATCCTATAGCGTAGACGCGCCTTTACAAAGTTAATTCTAGTGAAGAACTATTTCATAGGGACTGGCAGTTCTTGGGATTGAGATGAATGAATTCCTAGAATTCAGTTCTCATTTTTCAATTAACAATGTACTCGTAGTAATTTTTTGTGTAGGTAGCTCTTGAAAGGTTGTAGTTATAATAATAATCGGTTCAGGTTTCAGTTATTATTTAACGAAGCTTGAGAAATAAATGAGTCTTCCACGAATGGTAGACTAAAATGAGTATTTACAAGTCTGTTATTTATTTTTGTACCTTTTGCGTTATTTGATAAATACCTAAGCAGTCGTATCGTGTACTCAGTAAGTAGGGACCAGGCTTGAGTGCAGCTCAGGGAGGCAGGCGTTCGAATCTGTGTGCGCTTGAGAGCAACAGGCTCGTAATATACACTAGGCTGTACGAAATTCGTATCGCTAATAAAAGTGTGAGTTGTTAAATACGATTATAAGTACATAAAATGAATTTGTGAAAATAGATAGGTTCAGAAGTCAATCTACATAAGAAGCGCGCTCGAGCAACGCACACATAGACACTGCTCACGAACACGATATCTCAGACTGGTAAGGACCAGTGCGAGCGCGAGTGCCATTCGCTTGCAACACGTGTCTGTGAACTTTTTTGTCCTATAATGGAGCAACAAATAAAAAGTTACCTATTTTTACTGTTCAGTGGACGGTTGTTTAAATTCAAAATTAAATGTTAAATTATCGTTTTTTAAACTAACAGTGGTTTCAGAGAGGTAAGAGAGTAGGTATTTGCTTGTATTTTGATGGTTTGTTTTAACGTAACGCAGAACAGTTAGGTAGGTAGGTGGCCGCCGGCCTCGCGCCGAGAAAGCGAACATGACTTTGTGGTCGTGTAATATTTTTACAATTTATACTAGGTATTTATCGCCGCACCCGAACGCGCTCGGACAGAGCGACGCCGACCCTAGCGCGACCATCGAACATGAAAATAAAAAGGCAAACCATGAAATAGGTATGACAAGTCCTATCTATTTTGTGACTGTAGTATGTTATAGATTACTGATCACACTTATATTATTTTAGGCAAAAGTTCAGCGTACGGGTGATGTGTGAGTGTGTATGTGTGTTTGTAACTTTTTCGCGATCGAATGGTTGAACGGATTTGGGTGTAATTTGGCACATGTTTAGGTCATGTTCCGAAATAGCACATAGGACTTTTTTCTAACTTGGAACAATTATTCACTCACTTTCACGCAAGCCAAGCCGCTGGTAGTAGCTATTAACACATAAAAGATAATATTAATACGTTTTGTACACCAATTATTAAAACATTAATGAATGAAAGTTGTGATTTATTATGCCTTATATTTTTATCTGAAATATAATTCTCAAAACGAAATAATCCATTATCGTGTATTCTTCAGCTCGTTCAATATTGTCGTTTCGTCGTCGTCTGTCAGTAAACAGTAAACGCTTGAGTCTACAAGGGCATGTCACGTTTGCTCAAGTAATATTATTTAATCTGATGTCCCACCTACCTTGCTATATGTTGTTTGTCAATATTTACTGAATTATTGTTATACCTACTAGAGAGCTTCCTCTGCGGATCATCCTCGCCTAACCTCGCTGGACCTGCTACTTTTACGGGATCAAAACTGGCGAATGACTCAGCGATAATGTAGTCTATCAATGCAAAAAGTTTACATAAGCGGGCTCTGTTGTTTTATGGAATACTTCTTACAATTAAGTTTATGCTGCTACGTTTTACTTTATAAGGTAAAATAGGTAAGATATTTACTGTATAATGTCCGATGGGACTGGCATGTAAAGTCAGAAGCAAAAATGCATGGATAGTACAGTAATAAAATCGTGTGAAGCGAGAAATGACGCCATCTAGCGTAAAACCAGATTGCAATGTTTCTATCGACAACATTACATTATACTGTTAATCAATCAATGATTAATGCTTATTTTTGTACTTTCTTTTTGTTTCTTCAAATATTGAAATAATTTATAATTTATTTTAAAGAGATGAACATATTAAAATTAAATATCAATTTATAAATATTTGATGTGTTAGTTTTCAAACTTGAGATGGTAGGTTGAATATGGATTTATAAATAATAACTAGTAGATAGTATGGAGTATAAATAATACTTAGACCAAAAAATTATGACTAAGCTCAATTGGTTGTTCGCTAAGTTAATTTCGATTATCTCGTTCCAGCGCCTTTCGTTCAATTTTATTTTTAACCAGGTGTATTGTCTACTTATTTTACCAAAATGAGTAAATATGCATTGTTATGTAGATTTAGTAAAAAGAGCTCAAATAATTGCTAAACATAGGTAAAAACTTGTCAGAAGTAGCCAGAGAGACCAGTGTAAATGTACTCGTAAGTAGTTTTTTTTTAACTCTTTTATATAACAAAAAACTCGTATATAATAATCATTATTGGGTATTATATATTTATGTTTTATTATTGCAGAGAAAAACAGTTGTTCTATGGATATGACAATATGAAAAAGAGAGTTCTTTGAAACACCATCAAAGAGCTGGCAGACTAAAACTAATAAACATATTGCAGCGTCAAACCATGATAAGGGAGAACGAAGAAAACGGACATCTGTCGACGAACCACTATGCTAGTTTATTTGACACAAGCGTTGACAGTGACCGTCGTGCTCTTCATACTTAGTGAAAAGCTGCATTATCGGAGGCATGCTTTGAAATCCTTGCTTACAGAAAACCATAAAAGGGCAAGATTGCAGTTTGCTTTGAATCACATAAACTTTGATTAGAGTAATGTCATATTTACTCATGAAAAAACTTTTAAGTCCAGTGAACACGGACGGTTTTGTTTGTGGCTACAAGATAATAAATAATTATAATACTGATTTAATATTATTTACTCAGTACTTATTCTCTGTATTAACTGGAGACCTTATTATGTGTGTTTAACTTAATATCCGTAATTAAAACAACTTAAAAAAGTTATGAACACTCGATATGTTTTTTTTTTAAGGTGGGAAAATCATCTAATGACAAATCGCGCTCTTGGGTGGAGCGAGAGATAGTGTCAGACTTTGACTGGCCTGTTGTTCTAGTGGTTAGTGGCCCTGACTGCTATGCCGGAGGTCGTGGGTTCGATTCCCACCCAGGACAAATGTTTGTGTGATGAGCACGATCATTTGTTCTGTGTCTGGGTGTAATTTATCTATAATATGTATGTATTTAGAAATATATAAGTATGTTTATCAGTTGTCTAGTACCCATAACACAAGCTCTGCTTAGCTTGGGACTAGACGGCGTTGTGTGATAGTTGTAAAATATTATTATTAAAAATATTATATTATATACTGACTAAAAGCCCACTCTTGTTCCCTCTTTGCCTTCATCCCGGGGCCCCGGGCATCGCTTTCACACTACCCGTGGCCCCAGTAGGCTTCGACCCTGCTGGGCCCCTATGATTTGCTGACATCACCCTGAGGCGCGCGTGGAACAATACGCGCCGTCGACGGCTTGGGCTCGGTCTGGACAGTTACCGGACGGTCGGACGGCGAGCCACCCATTGCTCGCCGTCCGCAAGCCTGCGCCTACGGTGGCCGGAAATCGGGATCGGAATCCCGGCGGCGGTTGGGGCGTGAGGACCGTTGCTGTTGCCTCACGCGATCGGCCGCCTCCTTTGCTAGCATTATTGCTTCGCAGAAGGAGGCGACCGCCTGCCACTCCTCCTCACTCCGGACCATGGCCTGTACCAATGCCCGGCGCGAGAGATCACTGCCGCCGATCGCCCCCACGAGGACACGGCGTTGCTCTGCCCAAGCGGGGCACACCTCCACCTTATGCTCCACCGTGTCCTCCGGGCGTTCCACACAGTGGCGATACCCGGGCGTGTCTTCCGCACGAATTCGGTGCAGGAACCTCCCGAACTTACCATGTCCGGTGATGACCTGCGTCATGCGGTAGGTAAGGACGCCATGTGGTTTTTCCAGCCATTCCTCAAAGAGGGGACTTACCACCATAATTGTGGCGTGTCCAGCACTGGGTTGCGATAGTCGCTGTAACACTCGATATGTTGTTGTGCAATTTTATAGTTTTTAGCCTACATTTAACCCTTTTGACCTTTGTGATAAAATTATCCGGCCTTTTGTTTGTTTTTGTTAAAGTTACATAAGCTTCAATCCTTATTAAGAAATTATACATAATATTATAATCTTATTCGGTGATTGTTAAATTTGAATAAGAAATTGTAAGAAATAAACATATTATTTTATTAATACCAGTGCCTTTTTGTTTGATGAGCCTGTTTACCTGTATTTTTTTCGTTTTGCTGAGTAACTACCCACTTGAATATTATATTACAAATAAATGTCCACTTGTTAGCTTTGATATAATATTCCTAGCGATTTCTTTAGTTTGTTATTCAAAAAATACAAAAAGTGTGAGTACTACGTGAGATTTGAAGTCAAGGCTCATTGATTTATGGATCTATCTGCACATGCTAAACCGCTAGGTCAACATGACTCTAGTTTGAATGATGAAATTATGAACTACAATCAGTTGTTGACGACAATGATGACGCATGTGTCTATTATTTATTGAACTAAATGTCAAGTTTATACTTTGTGAGATTGCGTTTGGTCGCTACTTAGTTGTGAAGAAACCAACGCCATCTAGTTTAATTTTCGAAAACTTGGAAAATAGGCTTTAAGGTATCCAAGCACTTTTGCTGGGGCCTGTACATACGTACAAAAGTCCCTAATACAAAAAAAAAATATATATATACAAACAGTATAAATTACAAAACAACGTCGAGTTGCTTTTCTTTCAGTTGTATTTTAGGGTGTGTATGTAGGAATTAAATTAATTAATTCCGCTAAACCCGTTCCGTCGTCGGATCACCAGATGTACAGCGTTGCGCCACCGGTATTGTGGATATTCCACCAGTGCCGTTTTGGGAACACATTTCTTGTGCGTACAGCTAACGAGTGGAATTCTTTACCGGAGTTTGTATTTCCCGATAGCTACCACTTGGGAGTCTTTATGTCAAGAGTACATTAATAGGTTGATCGGGGCTGCCCTCAAGCGGCTCTTGCTCAACCAAGGGGGTTCAGACGCCTGCTACCGGAGGCTATACGCGGTCCGTTCGGTCCATAGCCCTTTAGGTACGGAGTGCCGGTGTGGACGCTGCCGGTGTGGACGCCGTCGCTGTGAAAGCGATCAGCAGCCAAGCTGAATGCATCTCAGAGAGTCATGGCCATCCGTATGGTATGGTGATACCACCAGTTAAGGCCATAACGTCAAATACCTATTGTTCGCACAGGTCTTAGTTGCCATAATAATAATAATAGCCTTTTAATTCCCAATAAAAGAGATTTTACATTTCATTGAAATTATCAATAAAATAACATTCATATAAAGAAATTCAATAGATTAATTAATTACAATAAATAAATTAAATTCATTTTCTTAAGTTATAAATTTAAATTAACAACATGCATTTCATTAAATAAATATCATTCCTCAGAGATAAATTTGCTACTTGTTTATAAATTTTTGTATTGTGTAATTAAATAATTTTATTTATTGGGTACCCACTTACGGGTGAAGGCCTGCTCTATCTTCCGCCATTTTTCTCTATCTTGTGCCAGTCTAGTCCAAGTGGGGCCGACTGCCGCCACGATGTCGTCGCACCACCGGCGCCTGGGTCTGCCTTGGGGGCGTGGTACATCGCGAGGGTACCAGTGAAGAACTCTTTCACTCCAGCGACCATCTGTGGCTCTGGCCACATGCCCTGCCCATCGCAGTTTCAGCTTGCACTCTAGTTCTACAGCGTCTATTAATTTTGTGTGCAGTCTTATGTCTTTGCTTCTCATTCGATCTCTTAGTTTAATTCCTAGCATACTCTTCTCCATTGCTCGTTGGAAAGCTTTAAGTTTATTTTTATCAGCTTTTGTTAGTGTCCAACTTTGACATCCGTATAGTAGAGTAGGTATGGTAGTATGATAGTTCCTATCCATAGCTTTCTTTCTCAGGCGGGTAGGAATATGTGACTTAAATATTTATTTAGGTATTTAATCACATATTCCTTTTTAGTTGCCATTACAAAAAAATAATCACCCGAACAAAGTCTCACGCACTTATCAATGCCCAGCTTTAAAAAACAAAGACAAAACCTTATCTAGAAAGCTGAAAATTAAATATCCAAAATGGCCCCGTGTAATAAAGAGTATACGGAATACACAATTCATTCATTATCTTTTTTATTATACAAGTTGCAATAACTTCTGTAACACGGACAGCTGTATGCTAAAATGTACATTTTATAGTATTAAGCGACTAATAACATTCGCCAGCTGCCATCAACGTCCAATTCAAATAAAAACTATACAAGATATATCTACAAAATTATACACCGCAAAAAGGAAGAAAGATAAAATTGGTGGACGCTAGGCATCAGAAACCAGGAAAACTCTGTCAAGTAATAAAAAACAAAATAGAAGTCAAATTACACTGCTAAGCAAACAAATAAATGAAAAAATCAGGATACACAGAAAACAAATAAGGAACAGGAGTATCCAATTCTACATTGAATAATCGGGAGGAATTATGAAAGCCCTAAAAAAGATTTTAAAAAATGAGATCATACTTGATTTTAAATAAGTAGTTACAATAATGATGAAGTGATCAAAACCTATTAATTCATCATGATCATTTTTCAGGGTTTTCTAATGACCGTTTAGAAAAGTGTGTGGTCTACTCATAACTATTTAAATGGCTATTTACGACAAATAATACAAAAGTAACTATCCTTTTGGGTTTAATTAATTAAAAAAATATATTTTACTTAATACCTTACAAATGTTTTATTTAAAAAACAATATTGCAAACTGGGTACAGATGTTATTATGTATTAATATTAACAAGTATAGAATGGTGTTATTTTAAGTTAAATAAGACATGTCATACTTGTATGAATAAAGTTGATGTAGTTTGTAACGTATTGCCATAGTATCTTATCTTATCTTATCTTGTGTGGGGCTGGCCTTAAAACCAGAGCACTTCGACCCTTCTGGATCTTTTGTGCTAGTCCCCCTCCCTTCTACTCAAACCCCAGCCTTCCGTGCACCTTCGTCATGAGTCCCAGTATGGCCTTGATGGGGCTGAGCCTATAGTCCTCTGGCCTAGGAAATGGTTGGCCCAGATACTCTAGTCTTTTGGAGCCTAGTGCTGCACAGTCGCACAGTAAGTGTAGCATATTCTCCTCTGCCTCTCCACAGATCCTGCAAGTCGGGTCGCTTGCTAGTCCCATGTTGTAGAGCTGTTTGTTGGTGGCATAATGCCCCGTGAAGGCTCCTGTGATTATTCGGAGCTGTGTTCTGCTGTACCTCCATAATTTTTGGGTCCAGGCCTTATCTATGTCATTAAGAAATAGCTTTGCATGCTTTTGGCCTGTTGTGTTGCGCCAGTGTGTGCTGTGTATTTCTAACGCAGCCCTTTTCAATGCTTGGTTGATGACCCTTGGTGAGAGTCCTATGATAGGTTCCGGTCCTTGTAGGGGTGTCTCGGATCCTTTTCTCGCTAGAGTGTCGGCTCTTTCATTGCCTTCTACTCCTGTGTGACCTGGCACCCAGATCAATCTGACCTTGTTGCGCCTTCCTAGCCGATTAAGCATTTTAATACAGTTTAGTACGAGCCCAGAGTCCACTCTATTGCACGTGAGTGCCTTAAGTGTTGCTTGGCTGTCGCTTAAAATGTAGACAGTGTCCCCTTCGGTGCCTCTGTCTAGTATTTCCTGCGCACATGCGATTATAGCATAGGTTTCTGCTTGGAATACCGTCGCCAGTTTGCCCAAACTTAGGCTGAGATTGCAGTTGTCACTATGTACCCCCGCTCCTGTACCGGTGTTCATTTTAGAACCATCCGTGTACCATACCTGGTTCTTCCCTTTGTGGGGTTTCATCCCACCTTTCCATTCCTCCCTACTCGGAATGTATATCTTAAACTCCTTTTTGAGATTTTGAATGGTATGTATTTTGTCACATCCCATGTCCATCATCCAGTCAAGTTCCCTGTTTGGTCATGTGTTTGTATGGTTGGTTTTGCATCCGGAGTTCGTCCAGTGCCCCATACTTTTAAGCCTATGAATGGCCCTCCTCGCCTCTAGTTCCACTTCAATGTGTAAAGGGGTGAGATTGAGCATCGTTTCCATCGCCGCAGTTGGCGTGGTTCTAAATGCTCCTGTAATGGCCATGCAGGCAGTCCGCTGTACTTTGCTTAGGGCCTGTCTGCAAGTTGCCAGCTTGGTTCTGGTCCACCATACGATACTCCCGTATGTGATCAGCGGTTTCACCATCATGGTGTATATCCATTTGATAACCTGGGGTCTAAGGCCCCATGTCTTCCCATAAGCAGAGCGACACATGCCAAATACTCTTAGAGCCTTGTTTGCTGTCGCTTCGGCATGGCTTTTCCACGTGAGTTTGCTGTCTAGAATTACTCCTAGATATTTTACTTCTGTGGACAACTCTAGTACGGTGTCGTAGAGCTTTATGGCACCCATTGTTGTTAGGTCCTTCTGGTAAACGGGATGATCACCGTTTTGCTTGGGTTGATGGATAGGTGGTTGAGTTTACACCACCTTTCAACCATGTTTAATCTCTCCTGTATGATCCCCGACACAGTGTTGGGAAATTTTCCATTTACAAGTATCACGAGGTCATCTGCATATCCAACCGTGTACGTTGGTCCTTTGTTCAATTCTATTAGCAGCTCGTCTATCACCAAACACCAGAGCGTTGGCTAGAGTACGCCTCCTTGCGGGCATCCTCTTGTGACATGCGCCCTTTTGGTCTCACCTAGCAGTGTTGATTCTATAACTCTGCCCTTCAGCATATTGTCCATCCAGTCACAAATGGTAGGGTCTATGCCATGTTTCTCTGCAGCTGTTCGTATCGTTCTAAAAGTAGTGCGATCGAACGCGCCTTCTACGTCGAGAAAGGCTGCTAGGCATATCTCTTTACATTCTAGCGCCTTTTCGGCACGGCTTACGACCTGGTGTAGCGCAGTTTCTGTTGACTTACCAGGCTGATATGCGTTTTGCATCCTGTGAAGCGGTTGTTTTTTCAGCGCTCCCTCCCTGACATGCTTATCTACAAGCTTTTCCAGAGTTTTTAGGAAGAATGATGTCAGGCTTATAGGTCTGTATGACTTAGCGTCCTCATAGTCCGCTCTTCCTGGCTTGGGAAAAAAGATTACTTTCGCCTGTCTCCACGCCTTTGGTATGTAGCTAAAGGCGATGCATGCTCTGTATAGTCTACCCAGATGCGGTTCTAGTATGTTCCCCGCTCTTTGTAATAGGGCTGGGTACACTCCGTCTGGTCCCGGGGCCTTGTATGGCTTGAAGCTTTCCAGGGCCCACTTTATGCCATTCTGCCCTACTACCTTTTTCGCGGCGTCCCAGTCGGCTTTCGTTGTTTTTGACTTAATGTCGTCTAAGCTTAACGAGTCCGCCGTGTCGGTAGCTGCGAATGAGCCGGGAAAGTGCGTTCTGAACATTATCTCAAGGGTATCACCTCCAGACTCTGTCGGTTTGCCATCCCCATCCTTGATGGATGTCAGTGGATTCACCTTTGCAGTGGCCATAGCCTTCGACAGCCTCATGCTATCTGGAATGCTGCCAATGCTGTCGCAGTGGTCCCTCCATGCCTTCCTTTTGGCCCTGCGTACAGCCTTATTGTATTCCGTTAGCTTTATAGCATACATCTCAAAATTTTTGAGAGCCTTAGCACGATTGAAGGCGGCCCTAGTTTCCCTCCGTAGCCTAGCTAGGTCAGAGTTCCACCATGGTTCCTTTCTTGTTTGTACTACCTTTTCGGGGCAATTATTTGTCCAAGCGCTCAGAACGGCTTCGGATATTCGCCCCGCCTCAAATTCTACGTCAATTGCTGAATTCAGCTTTCCCTTGGGGTCCCCAAGTTCCACTTTCAAGTCTTTCGTGTACGAGTTCCAATTGGTGTGTCTTGGGTTCCTCCTTGTTACCAGTTCCCTTTTCCATCGGGTACTGTACTTGAAGCAAATATACCTATGGTCTGAGAGTGAGATCTCGTTTGGTACGTGCCATTCGCTTATGCGGTTACTAGCCCTATTAGTAGCTACTGTTAGGTCAATCACCTCCGCTCGTCTAGCATTGACGAACGTGGGCCTGTTGCCATTATTTATAATTTGTAAAGGTGAGCTTACCAGGAAGTCCAGCAGTCTTTCACCTCTCCTGTTATTGCCGGTGCTCCCCCAAGTGACGTGGTGTGCGTTGGCGTCGCAGCCTATGATCAGGTCCAGGCCCTCCCGGCTGCAGTGTTCCACGAGTTCCCTCAGGTTCGTTGAGATGGGGTCCTCGGCTTCATACGGCATGTATGCGGAGGCTAGTATCAGCGCTCCGCCTCCCTCCTCCTCTCTTAGAGGGACCCTGATGGTTGTCAGGTCCCTGTAACAGAAATTGTGCAGGGGAATCGCATCTAGGCCATTTCTGACATAGATGCAAGCCCTTGCATTTAGGTCATGACGTTGGTAGTGTACAATACCCCCAGTCCTGCCCAGGCCTCTAATCTCCCCTTTGTAAATGTAAGGTTCTTGTATTAGAGCTATGTCATATTTTAACATGTTTAGCTCGCGCGCCAGAAGGGCAGTCGCAGCCTTATTGTGTTGTAGATTGATTTGTACAAACCTTATAGCAGCCATCTTATTTCCTGTTACTGCCTGTCCACCCCCGCCTCCCCGTCCTCGTCTGAGTCCGGGCAGTTGGGGTCCAGTTTGAGGACTGCCAGTCCCGCTAGGTCCCCCGCGCACGTCGATGGTGACGACGCGCGGTCCAGTTCCATCGCTGGATGGTAGTCCTCGTACTGTTCTGCGCCGTCGCTGGCCCGCTCTTCAGCGAGGAAGGCATCTTCCTCCGAGCTTAGGACCACTTCCTCGACGCAGGCCTCCTTCACCTCCCCACTAGGGGCGTCCGGTGCAGCCGAGGTCGCTGGGGGTTCCTTGGCCTGTTCCTTGGCCTGGTCCTCCCTCCTTCTATCCGCGTCCTCCAGCAGTTTGAACTGGCTAGGCCCCAGTCCTGAGTGGAGTGTGTAGCCAGCCTCCCTGATGGCGTCCGCGGATACCTTGCCCATAAGGACAATCCGGCGTGTCGTGGTTGGCTACACGTCAACCTTCAGCACTTTCCACCCATCTGTGTGCAGTGCCGGGTTGAAGCGCTGGAGCAGCCTCAAAGTATTGGCGAGGTCGGCGCCCTTGAAAGTCTTCGACTTCCACGCCATCTTGATCGGCTTCGGAAGGTCCTTTGCCTCCAGCACCCGCAGCTTGGTGCCACTGACCTCCCGGCCATCGACGGCGCGGAGCCACTTAACCGCGTCGGGTCCCTCGCAGCTGACGTGCAGCGCCCCTCCGACCATGTTCCCGACATTCACGCGGGGCAGTGGATCCGGGGTCTCCATCAGCAGCTTCCACAGAAACTCCTGAATCGGACCCAGGGTTCCCGCCTCCAGCGCTTGGTCCGGGTGGGACGCGTGCACGATCGCCATCTTCGTCCCCATAAGAGCGTCCTTATAGGATCCCTGGGTTTTGACCTTTTTAGTATCATTACCCGGTTCCTTGGCCTCATCACTCACCTCACGTGTCCTTTTGACAGGTGCCGTATTACCCCCTGTCGTTGCAGCCTGTCGCTGCAGGTTTTTCAACCTGCGCTTAGCACTGCCGCTCAAGCGCCGATGGTGCGGCCCCGGTGCCTGCGTCGCGGAGTCCCCCGCTCCCGTCCCTCCCCTGGTCGTTCCCTGTACAGGTTCCGTCCGTGGCGGAGGTGTCGGTATGCTGGTGCCCCCACGACCCGGCAGCGGCGCCCCTGCCCCAGAGTGCCCTTGGGCGCCACTTCCTCCTTGCGGAACCCCCATACCGGTTTTCCCCCGTCCCTTGCAGCCCTTACGGGTCACAGTGGTCCAGGAGTCGAAGCCCGATACGGGTACATCCTGCTTGGAGGCAGCGGCCCCCCTACCTGCTATCGCCTTAAGCCTAGTCCCTGTAGTCAGGTCCACGGCCATTTGTGACACGCCCTTTCCGGTCTTGTCACCTTGTTTTTGTTTTTGTGTTACTTTATCCATACTTTTTGCTTTGTAGTTTCATCAGCCCGGCTCCTCACCCACCATCGAGCCCTCAACATCGGGGATGCTTTAAAGCACCAAGGTTACCGAGCTGATATAGTACCCGTGAGTGCGTTGTCCGCGAGCTTCCAGCAGTCCACATCTGCCCCCCACAATAGGTGTCAGTGCGTACCTGCCTTCCGCTGCGAACCCCATCACTCCCGAGTACTCACCTGACGGCCGTCTGACCGGACGTCGCAGCCGATTGACCATGATTGGCTAGACCATGGCCGCCCGTTTGGGGAGAAATCCAGACCAAAGTGGCGTGTTGCCTTCAAGGGGTAAATACAACCCGACCCCTCTCAGGCTCAACCACCAGGACTCCTTCATCCCCCCGTACGGGTCACCGCGCACGGCACAAACACGCGGGAGGTCATTAGCTATCCACCATCTGCCCTGTTGATGATGGACACGCAGAGACATGACCTCTCCATCCCTGCATTAAAGCGCCCGATGGTTTCTGTTACGTCTATTTCTTAAGGGACTAGACCAATAACGGGGTGGCAACCACGAGAAGGATAACCACCAGACTGACCTTAAGGATCTATGCGACTGTTGCGCTCTCCCTAAAAGCCCACGCCCCCTCACATCCTCTGAAGGAGTCCGTGAGGTAGGCCAACCTCTATGCTACCATGCGAGTCATGTCGTTCAGTAACCGCGAAAGCACACAGATTGGCCAGCCCCATTGCCATAGTAAAACTTAGGACATATCGATTAATCGTATAGTATGATCATCCCTATTTTTGACGTAAGTATGGTTGTCATTGTAAGAGTCACCTGTCACCTCCCCTTATATTTACTATACTTTTTGATCAGAGTCCTGATAATATAAGGATAACTCTCTTTGTGAATGCGGTTTGGATGAAGGAAACGTGGACCATTTATTTTTCTCCTGTTCTAAATTGCGCTTCTTCTTTCATGAAATCATCCCTGCTTATATTCCTCGTCCAACCTCGGTCAAATGTCTTCTTTCTTTTGTGTTTACTCGTTTTATATTTAAACTATGCAAATTTATTGAAATTAATAAAATTAAATTGTAACCACTATTTTTTTTTTCTCTCTCTGTTTCACTTTTACGAGTTTCAGTCATGTACCATAGTCATAGTCTGTGGTCTGGTCATAATGTCAGTCTGCGAAGAAATTCTTGTATTTTGAACTTTAATAGTTTATAGATATATATTTATTTTACTGTTCATTCGCGCTAAATACTCTCCAGCGTTTGATAGTCTATTAACAGTTTGCACGTGTTATTGGCAAAATTGTGGTGCCTTTTCCGCAAATGCCATAATGAAGAGTTGAAGTTGAAGTCCTGATAATAAACTGCATAGGTGCCTAATTATCCAGGTAGGTACTAAAAATATTATAATATATTGTTTTTCATTTTCTTAAATATCACTCGGAGTTATGAAAAAGCATACCTAATAAAAATCTCATAGGAGTTTACTAATGACAGAGAATACAATACATAATTTTCAAATGTTCTTGACTGCAGGGCGAATAATGTATGGACGCAGAGCAATTTCCTTTTGTATAGAGGTACCTTTAATGACGTTTACAAAGAATAAGAAAAGAGAGAGTTCACTGACTAAAACTACACCTATGTTCCTTCTTTGCTATTTCAATACTGCTTCGTAGTAGGAGGCGGCTGCCTGCCATTCTACCTCGCTCTGGACCATGGCCCGACGTGAGAAGTCACTGCCACCAATCGCCCCCACGAGGACACGGCGATGCTACGCCCAAACAGTCCACACAATTATGACACCCGGGCGTTACCTCTGCACGAATTAGGTGCAGAAACGTTTTACTATGGCAATATGTTACAAACTACATCAACTTTATTCATACAAGTATGACATGTCTTATTTTACTTAAAATAACACCCTTCCATGCTTGTTAATATTAATACATAATAACATCTGTATCCAGTTTGCAATATTGTTTTTATTTGTAAGGCATTAAGTAAAATATATTTTTTTAATTAATTAAACCCAAATGGAAACTTACTTTTGTATTATTTGTCGTAAATAACCGTTTAAATAGTTATGAGTAGACCACACACTTTTCTAAACGGTCATTAGAAAACCCTGAAAAATGATCATGATGAATTAATGGGTTTTGATCTCTCCATCATTATTGTCTATCTATAACTATAATATCTATCTTTTTAAAATCGAGTATGATCTCATTTTTTTTTTAATCGCTTTTTAGGGCTTTCATAATTCCTCCCGATTTTTCAATGTAGAATTGGATAGTCCTGTTCCTTATTTGTTTTCTGTGTATCCTGATTTTTTCATTTATTTGTTTGCTTAGCAGTGTAATTTGACTTCTATTTTGTTTTTTATTACTTGACAGAGTTTTCCTGGTTTCTGATGCCTAGCGTCCTCACCAATTTTATCTTTCTTCCTTTTTGCGGTGTATAATTTTGTAGATATATCTTGTATAGCTTTTTCCAGTAAATCGTATTTTTGTTGTAAATTTTTAATGATCTTATAAGAAAACAATCGATCGATTGTTTTCTTTCGTAGTAGGAGGCGGCTGCCTGCCATTCTACCTCGCTCTGGACCATGGCCCGACGCGAGAAGTAACTGCCACCAATCGCCCCCACGAGGACACGGCGATGCTACGCCCAAACAGTCCACACAATTATGACACCCGGGCGTTACCTCTGCACGAATTAGGTGCAGAAACCTCCCGAGCTTACCATGTCCGGTGAGTACCTGCGTAACGCGGAAACTGAGGACGCCGTGAAGTTTTTCCAGCAACTCCTCGAAAAGGGCCAAACGTTACTTAAAACATAGCTCCACACAGAGCACACTCGCCCTCCCATCTTTAAATTCCATCCACAAAGCAATTACCACGTCTTTTAATGAAAATGGAAACGAAATGAAATTAATTAGTGAACGTTATGTTAATTGTTACAATAAAACACGCGGCGCTCATGATTTGATTTACTTTTACACGATAATTACTGCTGGATTAAAATGTCATAATAAATGTTTCTGTAATCATTGCGCTGTTTGTAGTTAATTGTGCTCACAAATGGTACTCTTGCACCCATTTGTGCTTTTAGCAGCTTGTTTTTTTTAATATTTACACAGACTGACGGCACGGTTGACGCAGTGGATGAGCGATTGGCCGCTGCACTGCGTGTCGCGGGTTCGATTCTCACTCGGAGCAAATATATCTATGGCAAACATCTGGATGTATAGAGGAAGACAAGCAAATGCATGTTGGACAAAGCACAGAGTATGTTTCTGTAGTTACCTCTTCCGAAAATCATAACAACGAGATCTATAACAAAACTAACTAGAATTAATTATGGGACAAACTTTGTTGTTAATAAAACATCCCTACGTTTTTTTACAACTGTGTATTCGTAAAAAAATGTTTTTATTATAGATAATTATCACAATTCCACAAATAAAGGTTTTTCTGACTTATTACTTTTGCTGTGAGACTGCTTTACAGCAAATTATACAGGGTGTCTTTGCCATCGACGCACAAACGTACACCATGGATCCAGCACATGATTCTGGACCCCAGTGGTGGAATTTTTTGTAGATTTTTCATATATTTATAAGATATGTTATTGAGTATTTTGATAATAAACACAAATTGTTTCTCTAAAAATACGAAGATTTATTTAACACAATTTTACTTTTACAATAGAACAACAAAATATGAGAATTACACTTCTATCTCACCTGAAAATACAAAGAAACGACATTTAAAGTTCACTAATATCGCCTCCTCAATTATATCCTTTCATTTATTTCTCTACAAGTTTTTTTATAACATTATATTAACAAAATAATCTGAACATCATCCGTCATTGAATTACATGTCACCCCGACACGTTTTCTACTCACTTCCACAGACAACCTAATACACGCGCGAAGCGCGTCAAATTCAATTTAATGAAATGTCATTTCATTACATATTTTTTTAAATCTTTTTTTTTTAATTAATTCTGTATAAAATCGTGTATATCGATTTTATCAACCCCGAAGACTTTTTAATGAATTAATTTTTAACTAAAAAATAATAATATATTTTTTTTACTAGAAATAAATTTAAATTGCATAAAATCGTTATTCTAACCAATATTATAACAATTTTATGCAATTTAAATTTAAAAAAAAGTACACTTTTTTTTAATTTGGAATATGCCGACGAAAATTTCCACTACTGGGGGTCAAAAATCATGTACTGGAACCATAGTATTCGTTTATGCGTCGATGTCAAAGACACGGCGTATGTTTCTAGGTAGGTTTTGATTTCTTTGTGAGATGACTCTCAATTAAATTAAAATAATTGTGAGTGTTAAACCACCATATCTTTAGAAGTTTGATTTTATTGCGGCTTCGGGGGATTGCAGACTTGAGTATTTGATAGATATTAATTTCAACTTCATGCCTCTAAGGCTTAATGAGAAGAAGGGTCTTAACAAACAGACAGATTATAAGGGTTCCATTTTGGGGTACAGAACCCTAAATAACCCAAACGGGGTACACCTCCACCGTGTCCTCTGGGCAGTCCACACAATGGTGACACCCAGGCGTTTCTTCCGCCTGAATTCGATGCAGAAACCTCCCGAACTTGCCATGGGAGGAGGTGGTGGAGTTCAATGACGAAATAAAAAAGATACACGGCGGTGGTACAGGACACCTCTACCTAATGTTTTCTAGTTTCTAAGTACAAAATGGTATTTGCCAGGAGTCGAGCTTGTTACTAAAAACTAATAAGGTAGTGTGTGCTGCGGACTGGAGCAACTATCCGGAGTATCGGCAACTGCCTGATTGCAGAGAGAACACCGCCCAGCTCAGATTGGATCATTTATTTTGGAGTTTCTAACGCAGGATGAAAATGCAGGAAACACGATTGTACAGACTAATCCCGTTGTAGTCTTGCATTTTCTGGTTAATTTACTTTGTTCTATACCCCGACTTTGAATTGCTTTTGTAGTTAATAGTGCAATTTTCTAATACAAAACGTAAAACAACATCACGCCTAATGTCACTTCAGTGGGACAGAGCTGATGGACCTTTTTTTGAGATAAAAATTAACAAGTAATTTTTCCCTCTCTGGGTGGAGCGAGACTGTTCCTTCAGTTACCCTTTGCGTTCCAGGGGCAAGGTAAATCTTCGAACATCCTCGCAGCTCTAGCAGGTATCTTTATTTGGGCAGTTTTATTTTGCCCCTGTAAACTTGGACGAGCTAAATTCTGAGCTGTTACTGAGAAATATTACATTACTAGTAGGAATACTCAATAACACTTTGCCCGACCAGGGAAATGAACTCTAAACTTGATCAGTAGGTCTCATGACCACTCACTAGACCAACGACATTATAATGATAATAATTATCCTAACACATTGTCATGGTTACTGCTTCATCGTCGCTTACTATTAGTAGTCAAACGCGAGATCGTCAATAATAATAAAAAAAATACCTACATACATACCCATAATCGATAAGCGATAGTAACACCTCAGATATTACATATCGATAGGACAGCACTAGCTGTCGAGATTGGTTCAGTTATGATTCGGGCAGCTGTCGGGCGCTGCTTCACTTCGGGCGCTGTAACTTGCTGAATGGCTTGTTCCAGCTCTCTGGTGGAACTAACGAAACTGCTGTCGTCGCGAAATAACGCGGAAATATCGGATTTATTGCAGAAATACTAGAAGAAGTGACGGTTTGTTGCGATCAAATAACGTTTTATTGTAGCCGGTGAGAATCTACTGTAGGATTGGTTAGTTATGAAGTTAAGCTTTGAATAGTTTAAACTAATATTAAGTAAAGAGGTAAAATGTTTATTTGTTAATATATGTTTGTAAAAGCCTATGTCTGAAGATACCGATTGGATTCTTAAAATTCTTTCAATAAAACCTTAAACTATCTCGGAGTCTCATTTAATATGGATTAATTTGAGGAATAATTCTCTTATAATAATTACTTCCGTTATATTATGTTACTAGCTGCTTCGCCCGCATGAAAGGAGAAAATTACAAAAAAGGAAAATACTTCCGGAATAAAAAAAACTATGTTCTATTTCAGAACACAGTCTACCCGTCTACGAAATTTTATCCATATCCATTCAGGTGTTCGAGCGTGAACAAGTAACAAACATACTCACAAACTTTTACCTTTGTAACTCTAGATACTGCTAGCGGCCTCGTCCGCGAGGAAGTATAGAATTATCCCAAGGGTACCTACTCCCGGGATAAAGTATGCTACTAAAGCATATGGCCAACCATTGTGCACCCAAATCCGTTCGAATATGAAGCATACAAATATATACACACACACACTAACTACCTCATTTCTTTCTCATGTTAGTGAGATAGTGGAGGAAAACGCGAGACAAAAAACAATAAAAAAGCGAAACTGCGCAACCCTAGAATCGATCTAAGAATCCAATCTAGTCAAGCCCACTTGTAACCACTCACCCACGAGCCACTTAACCGATTAAATCAGCCCGTTAGTGCGATCTCCATATCATGTTGTTATCAAATACCCTCCGATATTCCCCGGAGTATCGTCAGGTAAATCCGATATATTCGTGTATATATACATAAGTAATACATAACTCACCTGAACGTTAACATCGCGGTATTATCTCGCAATCGGTCCGTAATATCGGCCTACAGGGACCTCCCTTGTGTCGGCGGTATCGGCGCGGTACGATAATTACGATCATATAAATCTATGAGAGTACAATAAAATTCTGATTGTAATGAATGTAGGTCTGTACTTCTGATATTTTTTATTTTTTGATTGGATTCTATTGAACCATCGAAGCAGGAAAATAATGAGAGCTTTTTGAAAATGTTGTGTCTGTTACCGAGTGTCGTAAGAGCTGAATGATAATTTATTTATTTACTGTTTTTTGATTGCGCTGATAGCACTTGGTTATTGTCGCGTAAAAAATAGTTCCGTAATTAGCCGCATAGAATGTTCCATTAGAACTGGCAAGAGACTCCATGATTACGTTTTAAAAAGAAACGTGGATGAGTTTCACAATGTTTCCATAATACAATACGTGAACGTCTTTCGGCTGAAATGATGATGATGATAGATTTTGATGCCAATTTTACAAATTTGATGTCTTAAAGACATGGGGGGCTAAAAAGGGGGTCACTTTAGCAGAATCGTATAGGAGAATATTATGAATCACGATAAAAATCGCAAAATGGTCACGAATTGTCAGTTCATATTACTATACAAAAACAATATTCATATTATGATTCATATTCGGCAATTCATCTATTTGTCATTTTTTTTTGACAGACGGGTCTATTTAACAGCAAATTCGTAAAATGGTTCACTTATTATGAATTGCTTTTGAATTCATTAGCAGAATCATAAAAAGTTACTGAAGAGCAACATCTTACAATTCATTTCTCGGGTATTATATATTAAACTTAAAAAATGGCAGATTTAGGACTTTACGCGTATTTGCTAGGAGACACGAGCATTACTGAGAGCCTTTTAAGTCGCCAACGAAGTGTATTTCTTTGAAAACTGTGAACTGTGACTGGAGGGAGCTTATGCAGCTCCTTTGCCACAAACGTCGGGACGTCGTCAGGGTCGGTCCGCTTGAACAGCGTGATTATGTCCTGCAGGCTTTTCTTAGTCCCGTCACGTCGGCGGGATGGCATCTGGTCGCGCTTATTCAGCAAGCTGAACAGCTACAGCTATGTCCTCCTCGTTGAAGTTCGTTGCGCAGATCTGGACTGCAGACAGCTCGTCCATCACATCCAGTTTTTGCTGCAGGAACGCCAACAGCTCATTCGCCACAAGATTATCAGTCATGGCAAATACTTACGGCACGCGGTACAAACGAGACTGACTTAAGCCAGCCCAGGAGTGATCTAAGACTTTATAATTTAATTTTGTCTTGGTTGTTTAACCAGTTAAGTGTGTTTTAACATAACAGTTTTAATAATATTCATATAATATATCATCTATTAAGTAAATTTCAGTGAAATCGATGTCTTCCAGCTCTAGCAAAATTACTTCGTAATCAAAATGGCTGGCCATCGGACAGATTTTCCGTGGTGGGGCAACGCTAGCTATGGATAAAACGATAGGTTTGTGGTCTGTAACATGTGACTCAAGGACAAGCGAGGTGAGAATATGGCTTGACTTTAGGAGTAAGTGATCTATGCAGCTCTCTAGTCGGGTAGCGAATAGGTGTGTCGGCATAAGCCCATAAGAGGCATTTATCGTGAGATATTCAAAGCTCCGGTCAATTCTATTGTTGTTTTATCGATATTTAGATCGCCTACGAGAGCTCTTGTTGGATATTTTGTCATAGATTTTTCAAAGACTATTATGCTGAGAAGTCATTAAATTGTTCTTTTGAATTGAGAGAAAGGAGCGATAGACGGCGAGTACAGCTAATAAAAAAAAATAGTTGAAAGTAAATAGCAATGTTTGTACATAACCAACTTTATTATTCAAAAATAAATTAAGGATTAAGTTTAAATGATATATTGTACACATCCTGAGACAGCAAAGGCATTCATATTTTTACTGTTTTATGATGTCACAGAAGTAATTGTATAACGAGGTTTCTCGCCATCAAACTAAATGAAAAATATGTTAAACAAATTGTTAAAAATGTATGAGAGAAAAATTTCGATTTGACAAACTAGATAGTTTCCACCCTCAAAATTCGGCTCCCACACAGATCCTTGCAAACTATATTTCATGTAAATTATGACTCCATCATTTTGATTAACATTGATAGCTGTGGAGTAACCCTCAAATTCATCTAAGACGGGGAGGTGATGTACTGAGCCAGCATTTCGTCAAAATGACAATGTCGAAATTGATTTTAAATTGGTAACAGAACTTGAAGATGGTCGAAGTTTTTGTTTACATATAATAGGTTTATGTTGGAATCGGATATGTCGATGTACTTGAGGCAATCACAATTATAGAAATTCCCTAATTGAATGTTATCAAGTTCAGTGTTAATAGTATTTATACTAGCCATTAAGAAGTGAAATTATACTACAAAACAATGAAATATTGGGAATAATATGAAGTAGTGAAGGAGAGTAGGAATCTTTGTAAATGTTATTATAACACGCTTTGATGTGAGTAGTTTTCCAATGAAGAGCGTGAACGTGTTTTTTTAAAGAATGTGCTTTTTGTGTTATCTTTTTGGATTGTGTGTTCATGTATGGGTTAAAAACTAAAATTACAAAAAAAAAAATGATACATGCATTATTATTTTTAAAACTGAGTTATCTAGTCATAACGAAGTGTTGACGAGATCATGAAGACATACTTCAAATTCTATAGTAGTAAGTAACTGCTTATCCCCGGTTTGTTTACGTAGGAAAATGTTTCCATTACTTGTCTAGCAGAACGCGTACTGGTTATTTATAGCAAATTGGTGCGCTAAGTAGAATAGCTTTTTAGAAGAAGTAGGCAGTTGTTCTGTTACGAATACTGGCAGGCGCTTCCTTGGTACCCTAATCAGTTCTGTATTCAATTTGTTCTCCTTAGAGCTCTTACCCTTATTGTACGACCGGATAACCGAGAGAAGGTTCTGCTTGGTTTGAACTCTAGCAAACTCCAATATTGTGAACGTGAGGACTATGTTGATTGCTTTTTTTTTCTTTTCAGTAATTTTAACGTATGTCTGGTAATTTGAATATTTTCTGCGGCCTACCCAAATGTCCTTTCTTTAGTATTGTTTGTCAAGTATTTGAGCGCCTTAGTAGTCCTGAGTTGAGCTTTGCGAATACTGACATATGCTTGCACTGACTGGACAGGTCCACTCAAATCTGTATGGTTCTTTCTTCAAAAGACCATCTCAGACAAATCTGCATGGTTCTCATGTGATTTGATCATTACATATTTACTGTATGGACTTTAAAAGAGACTTTGACCCCTGAGTTCGTTTCGGTGTTTCTTCTCAGGGTAGTCAGCTAGGAAACACCGGCCTCATCTAGTTTAAAATAAAAAATGACGTGTAAAAGTGTTTTATAAACCTATTTGCAGAATAAATATCATTTATCATTTATAATTGGCCGTGAGATCGATGTCACGCTGCCAAATTGGTTGCGCAACCAAACGGACACCAGGTGAGTAACTCTGTCTAAAGCTGTATAAATTAATTTTGTTGGTAAGGCGACTGGATGCACCACCATGGCTTCCCGGTGAAATATAGCCCTAAGACCATTCTATCTCTGTACATATTTCGCGGATTTCTATATTCGATTGCTGTATCTTGACATTCTGAGACATAATTTCGCTTATAATGTCAGCCACCAGTTTTTCAATAAGTGTGGTGTGTTCTTTTAAAAACTGAATTTGAACGGGTTAGAGAGGCATTGCTGGGCAATGTAAAAAAAGAAAAATAGATTGTAAGAAAAAATGTCTTTTGAAAATGACTTTCCAGACCACCTGTGTAGGTCTCTTCAATTGAAAAATATTTTACTCCCATTCAGCTATGCTAAAATGGTCAACGTTATATTCAACCATATACTTCTAAGGGACTTGTTTTCCAAGCGGCTAATCAATAACCTTTCAGAATCAAAGTCACGTCAAAACGTATGATTGCCAACTGTGACTTTAGTAAACCGATCACACCAACTGACACGAGTCTGTCACGTGGTTGAACTAGTTGTGTTGATTTGCCTATCACAAAATACAAAATGTTTATCTTGGTGCTAACTAGTTTACATTAGTTTACGACTGGAGCCTGTTTTTAAGCATATACATGTGTTAGGAGACACCGCTCCTCCATAGCTTTGGCTATTTGTAGAACTAATATATTTTTCTCAATATATAATATACTTTCACATTCAGATATAGTCATTTTGCTAAAAAACAAGGAACGCACAGCAAAGCATAAGGTCGGTTCCCAGGTCTAGCAAAATGCTATCGGGTTTACCCATAGATTTTATATTTATATGGGTCTACAAACAAAATTAAGAAATAGGTACTAAAATAACAAGTAATATTGATTATTGGCCAGGTATTATATTCTTATATGATTATTTATTTACGAGTTTTGTAACAACCTCCTGAAATTTCGCATGCAGATTCAAAACTGCAGCTTGTATAACTTAATTTTCAGACACATTCGCGGGCTCAGCTCACATTTAACTGACGTATGTAGTTAATTTAGCAAATGACATAATGTCCGGACCCAATTGTTGGTCATTTATAATAGCAGGCCGGCCGAGCCCGCGGGACGCCGCCGCGCGGCTCGTCAGTGGCCAATGTACGAGTATTATATTATCGTGTGTTTATACGCTGTGCTGGGCTGCTTGGGTTACACTGGAGCTTGAAGAACGAAAGATTGAACGTATTTGGAAGGGAGTGGGTAGTGATGGGAGGAAGTTATTGTGGCTGTATTTGCTTCAAATTAAATCTTTTTTTTCGTTTTATTTTCCGCCTATGTTCAGTTAAATCAGGCGATACATAAACGTGGTGCTTAAATAATAGCTCCCTGAGTTAAAATATCTGAAGTGTTAGCTTGTGTTAGTGACAATTGTCACTATTCGATATTGTTCATACTAAACATACAACAAATTGCAGGGCATCATCCAGACTGGGCATTTCTTTATTCTGTCTTTCAAACAAATATTACATGTCGTTGAACAGACTCTAAATTGAACAAAGGTAAGCAGTGGGTACGTATGTAAACCAAAAATAAGATCCATTCAAATATAAGAATCGTAGCCATCTTTGTAATACCAGAGAGTTTGTAATAAATGTTATTAGTCTAGTCTGTTGAATGCGAGGCGACGACGGTCAAAAAGATTCCATCCCTTTCAGCTCCAATTGAAATTCCCTCGATTCCGTCATTAGTACAATATGAAAGAGAGATAGAATATTATACAAAGGATATTACGACAAAGGATGGACAGAATGTTCCAATAATAAAAACTTGTGCGAACAAAAAGACTAATAAAAAAGTTAGTACTTTTGGATTTAATTTTACAAGTGCTACATGCCGCTGTTACTAAACACATGGAGACAGAAGTCTTAGTTCACACAGGGGCAGCAGGAAACTTGTTTGCTTAATGATGTACTAAACAAAAGTACACCAGCCAAAGTGTGAGGAACTAACCAAGCACACACTCCACAAAAATACTATGAATTTCCTGTTCCTAAATTTAGAAATCAAACTCAAAACCCCATTCTTAGACCTTCTATCTCTTTTCTATCTTGTGACTTTTATGTGTTTAAATCTCACGCCCTAACTTCTCACCTGGATGTAAATTTTTGTTCGAATCTCCTTTTGATTACCGTCGACAAGCTTAAAAGTAGTCTTCACAGCAGACAAACATTACACGATCTGTTAAATCCCGATTGGAAGCTCACTGACCTCAGCATTTGTGCTTAACCTCCTGCTATGTACCACCATGCGACTCGCTAACGGTGAACGTATAAAATTAATCAAATTCCATTTTCACGCACGCTAGTGTAACGACAGTCATCGTACAGTTGTAATCGGAATATCTATCTATATATCATTGGCAATCTATGATGAACACCAATTTTCTGTTGGACGTGTTATATCCAAAAGAAAATCAGTGCTCACCTGGGTAGAGCTGTTTTTTTACCTACTTATACACACTAGAAGTACGTGAAAACTAAAACTATTACTAGTAAAAAATATTTTTTTAATTCCGAATTCCGAATCAATTGTATTCCAATTAATAATAAATGAGTCCGGCACGCAAGGTACTCGGAAACAATTAAACGTTGCCGACACGTCAGCCAATTAGCGCCGACTTGACGCGCAGTTATCGTGTCATAAAACCATAGTCATGGAGAATGAACTGAGCATCTTCTAAGAAGTAAGTACCGACAGAAAAGGGTGAGATAGATAGAGCAATTGTGCGGGCAGTAGTTTTCTTTTTAACTGACTTAAAAAAGGAGGAGGTTCTCAATGAATCTGCATTTTTTTATATATTTATTTTTAGTAATATAGGGCATTTTTGTATGAATTGATAATATATATAAAGTGCCAAAAATCGATAATAGTAAATGTTATAGCTACTACTGTTCTAGTGTTTGATTCTTTTGTTTGGAAGTTGGTGGTCTACGAAAAAAATAATTTCTAAGGTTCTGATGAATCCTCAAGACTGTCATATCATAGGCTTGTATCGCTATTGCGGCCTAACAATATCTCTGTCTATTTCTACTGAGCAGTCTGTTTTGAGAGAGTTTTACTCAGTTCATTTCCTATGTCTATAATTGCCACCAACTTGAAGCAAAATTATCGTATCATAAAACGGTATTATTTCAAGCGATAACTATCCAGTTTTGGAGCATTAACTGAACGTTCTCGTGGGTAGCTTTAACTAGAGGTGTTCTTCAGCTATTTCGGCTGCGATTAAGGGAATATTAAAGTTAATAGAGGCGGGATTGTGCTTTCTGTGTTTACTACACTTAAGGGTTGTTATGTTGAAATCGGATAGTTTGGTTAATTTGTAGTTTAACTTTAGAGGTACTTAACTACAAGATTTAAAGTTTAAAGTTAACAAGTATGATTTTAATACACACTATGCCAAGAGGACAGAATATCACGCCTGTGATAGCTAAAAGGGTAGGCAGCAGTAAACAGAACATCCACATTTTGATATTTCGGTCCGACTTCTATGATATACAAAGTAGGAAGCACGCCGACAGCCAGCAACTGGGAACAAACATAGACTCCATGTTGCGTTCTCATAGCTATTATATTGTGGAATGGAAATATTATAAGACTCAAAAATTTTTTTCTTTTTGAAAAGTTTCCGGTATCTTTCTTTCCGGTTCTTCTCCATAGAAAACGACTAATCAAAACCATCGGGATCCAAAGATAATTCACGTAAAACCTATGATTTGTTTTTTTGCCTAGCTGTGCTATAACAGGCTACCAGCTTAATATAATGAAGCACTGTTAGCGAAGAAGATGGCCGAAACCGTCAGGGAGCGGGCACCCTCACGCCTCAGCCGTCGAGACTCCGACCCTGACTGCTCCGATCAGCCACCGTAGGTGCGGGCTTGCGGACCACGAGTAATGGGGAGCTCGCCGTCTGGCTCTCTGGCAACCATCCCGACCGAGCCCAAGTCGTCGACAGCACGTAGTGTTCCACGCGTGCTCAAAAAGTTGTCAGCAAAACCATAGGGGCCCAGTAGGGCCGAAGCTTCCTGGGGCCATGAGTTGACTTCTGAAAAGGTTGCCTGTCGTTCTAGAATGCAAAGGGTAACTGAAATAACCTAGGTGTGGTGGTATAGTCAGAAAATGTCTGACAGCGAGAGAAGTCATCAAACAATTATCCGCCCCAAAAAAAAAAAACCATAACAGAATGATGTCGATTATGAGTACTCATTTGCCTCATAACACTGTCTAGTTACTCTGTTAAAATAATAAGGTCGTGTCAAGCCCGTGACGTCACGGTCCTCGGTTCGAGTCCCAAGACGAACAAGTTGAATTGAGTTTGTTTGTTAGAAAATTGTCAATTATAGTACAAGAGCGACCATGACACACGGAGGACGGTCATATTGAGCTAGTTTAATAGCTTGAGAGAAACTAAACTTTTTAGTAGATGGCCTTTTTGGTCTGCAGCGTCCGCTGACTTTTACTGACTGAAATCCCGGCCCCGGTGACTCTTTTAAACAATTCCGCAGCCCTGAACTTGGGTCCTGAGTTTCGATTCCCGTGCAGTGTTATTAACCGGAATTTCTCAGAAGTAGCCGGAAATTCAAAGTCAAAGTCAAAGTCAAAGTATTTTATTTGTTTAACATAGGTAATATGGTACATGGTATAAAATTTGCGTTGTATCACTATGTTTTGCCTTGCAAGGCGTACAAATTAGGCGTAAAAAAACTACAAACTAAATAAAACTGTTTTTAAACAAGTAACGTCGAAAACAATAAGAATAACAAGTGGATCGGACATTTTTTATTTTATGCTTCTATCATCTAAAAACTCATTGATAGAATAGTATGCCTTTTCAATCAATAATTCTTTAAGTTGCGATTTAAAATGGTTTATGTTGATCATGCTTTTTAAAGTTTTTGGTAGTTTGTTGTAAATCTTTGGACACATGCCGAGACAACTCTTTGAGAAAAGTGCAGTATTGTGTTTTTTTGATTTTAGTGTGCTTTGGTGACGTCTAGTATTAAGTTTTTCAAATTTAGACAGATTCTCCTTAACAAATATTGAAATTTCATAAATATAGAGGGATGGAAGCGTAAGTATTTTTAAACTAACGAAAAATGGTTTGCAACTTTCGGTGGTTTTTAACAAACATATGGCTCGAAGACATTGTTTTTGGGCCTTAAATGCCATTTCTCTATTGGTAGAGTTGCCCCAAAATATTATGCCGTAACGAAGAGTTGTGGAGACATATGCATGATATGCAGTAAGGACAGTATTACGATTTGCAACCTTGTTCAAATTGTGTAAAGCATAACAAAATTGATGATTTTTTTTTATCATAGTCTCTATGTGTGTATTCCATGTCATGTTTTCGTCTAGCCAAATACCTAGAAATTTGGTTCGTTCCGTTTTAATAATCTTATTTTGGTCATAATTAATGTCAAGAGTTTTAGGATTAGTTCTTTGTTTAAATGTCATTATTTGAGTTTTTTAAAATTAATCTGTAAATTATTATTATTTAGCCACTGAATTATTAGACTTAAGCTATTGTTTATGTCATTTTCATATGAGTCACTATTTTTACCAGAAAATACTATAGTACAGTCATCAGCAAATAGGGTCATAGGATGTGGTATGGTTTTCGGAAGGTCATTTATATAGCATAAAAATAATAGAGGGCCAATCACACTTCCCTGAGGTACACCATAGTAAATTTGTCTCTCTCTCGATTGGTAATTAATTTCAGTTTTAGTTTGAACATCGACTGCTGAAATACTAGTTACCTGTTTTCTGCCAGTAAGGTATGACTTTATTAAGTCTAAAACTTTGCCTCTAATGCCATATTTATATAGCTTATTTAGAAGGATTTCATGGTCAACAAAATCAAAAGCCTTAGTCATATCCATAAATAAGGCTGTTACAGGAATTTTTTGGTCCATATTTGTAACTATTTCATTGATCAATTCATAAATGGCCATGTTTATGTTTTTACACTTTCTAAAACCATACTGCTCTTTGGTTAAAATGCCATTTTTTTCAAGAAACATGTATATATTGTTATAAATAACCTTTTCAATTATTTTGGAAAATATTGAAAGAAGAGCAATGGGTCTGTAGTTTTGTATATTTTGAGGATCATCTTTTTTATGTAGTGGTTTTATTACGGACAGTTTTAAGTCTTCGGGAAAAACACCATGTTCTATACATAGGTTAGTAATAAAGCTAAAAACCGGTGAAATTTCAACAGCTACGCTTTTTATTATTTTAGTCTCAATGTCGTCAAAGCCAGAGCTATTCGTATTTTTCAGAGTCATAATTATTTTATAAATGTCAATTGGTGCTGTGGGTGATAGGAATAATGAATTCATGTTTGAATTTGTTACTGTTATTTTATGGTCAGAATTATTTGTTGGCTGTATTTGGTCAATAAAATGATTATTAAATAGTTCTACAATGTCAGTTGGATTTGTTACGTATTTATTGTCAATAAGGAGTTTATAAGGACTGTTCCTTGGAATGTTATTTTTTGATGAGTTTATAACCCTCCAGGTTGCTTTAGTTTTATTTACAGCGTTATTGATAAAATGGCTATTTTGCGATTTTTGAGTCAATTTGATAATTTTTTTTAAACGTTTGGAATAGGAATTATATCTTTGTTTATTGACTACATTTGGATGCCGCCTGAAGGTCCATAGCATCTCACGTTTACGTTTAGAGCACAGTTTAATGCCTTTTGTGATCCATTTCTGTGGTTTAGTAGTTAAATTTTTTATTTTCTTTAAAGGGAAACACAGATCGTAAAATAATTTGAATAAGTTATGAAATTCTTTAAATGCATTGTTTGGATCTTTGCAGCAATAAACACTATTAAAACTTAGACTTTGGAGAGCCTCTTTAAATTTATTGACATTTTCCTGGCAAAAATCGCGTTTATAAGAGAACCAGTGTGTGATCGTGCAGGTCTTTTTGACGGGACATTTTATAATTTGAGCTGTATGGTCAGAGACGGCTAGCTCCATTACCTCACATACACTTCCTCTTACATTGTGTATAATGTTGTCGATGCATGTACCGCTATCTAGCCGGGTTGGTTCACGCACACCTAGTTTCATATTAAAGCTATGTAAGAGATTTTGAAATTGCATTGACATTTTTGTGGTTTTTAAAATATCGATGTTAAAGTCTCCGCAAATCAGCACTTTTTTTTTGGAATTGAGACATATTTTCCTTAAGATTCCATCAAAGTTATAGAAAAACGAAGTTAAAGAGTCAATATTATTCTTAGGAGATCTATAAATACACACTATAATTATTTGATGTTCGATTAATTCAATTGCACAAGATTCTAAGATACAAGAACTGCAATATTCTTTTAAGTCGAGTATTTTATACGGATGATTATTATTTACTAAGATGCATGAGCCACCTCTCCGGGACTTTCTTGCATAGAAGGTAGCAAGAGTATAATTTGGAATACAAAGATTGCAATGGTCCTCTTCTGTCATATTGTGTTCTGTAACACAAATTATAACACGGAATTTATTGTTTATTATATAAATAGAATATCGTTATCACTTTTACACTAAATGTTATTTTTATGGTTCCGTACCACAAAAGGAAAAACCGGAACCCTTATAGGATCACTTTGTTGTCCGTCCGTCTGTCTGTCTGTCTGTTTGTCAAGACCCTTTATCTTGAGAACGCGTAAAGGTATCGAGTTGAAATTAAAACCATATAGTCACGTCTGCGGCCCTTGGTGCTGTGAAAAAATCAAACTTCTTCTCTCTAATCTCTCTTCTCTCTAGTTAACAAAAAAGCAAGATACGGTCGTTAATGTGCAAAAGACCAAAAAACGTACATTACGACACTTTCAAGGAAATCAAAATTCATTAGGTAATTCCCGTTGACCCAGAATCCTGAAATTTGGCATAAAGCAAGGTCTTATAGTACAGATATGGGAATAAATCTGAAAACAGCAAATTTGTTGTTACGTCACAAAAAAAAAATGCGATTCGGAAAAATCTTCAATCAATTCTTCATTTGGGAATTAAACTATTTAAATAGAAAAGTTTGTAGGGAACCCTCAGTGCGCGAGTCCGACTCGCCCTTACCTAGTTTTAGATGGAGTTAACATTTCCTATCTATAACCCTGACGGGAACTGGTGAAACCGACTCAGAGATCAAAGTTTGAAGACCAGTTAAAATGAATGCCTAGATCTCTGAGACATGAGGCTTACATGTAAAGGGATCACACTTTTGGTTCATCGTATATCAGCTTTAATACTCATTCTACTTTTACATATTAAAATATCTATTAATTTCATGATTATACTTAAACTTTATTCCTACAAAAAGTTGAAACGTTTTTTTTCTTTATAAAAAGAACAACGTCATGTCATTATGAACGAAAGGATTACGTGTAGAACTATGAAAGCGTAGCTCGTAGCGCTACGGCGTAGCCAAGCGTAGCAAATTACGTGTGTTTAGTCTTTAGAGTGCGTTTGCTGCTTTTGCTATTAGCCTTTCAAACAAGAAAGACAATGAGAGAGCAAACGCCGGTGTTCGCTTGGGGTTTAATGAAAAAATATAATGTATAGAATGTTTGGTTTTGGATAACTTATGAAACAATGAATGTGTTTCATAAGTTATTGGATGAATAAAAAAAAGTTCGCGATTATTGTGGCGATTCACGATAGTGTTGTTTTAAAAGAATGATATTGAAAACTTCACTATATATTTTTTTTAATAGCCTATTCTGTCCCACTGCTGGGCAAAGGCCTCCCCAACTTGTTCCAGGTACTCTTTTCTTGAGTCAACTCGAACCAGCCCTTGCAGTAGGTATCTAGGTCGTCTAGTCACCTCTTCCCAGGTCGACCTCGGCTTCGTCGTCCATCTTCAGGTACCCACTTTGTGAAGACTCTTGCCCACCGGTCAGAATGCATGCGGCTAATCTGACCCACCCAATCTCATTTTAGCCTGGCAGCCTTTTTTCCTACGACCATAATTCCTGTCTTTTGACACAGTGTGGTGTTCCTCACTCTGTCGACCCTCTTGACACCCAGAATGCTGCGCTCTATTGCTCGTTGGCAAGCCCCAAGGCGAATCTTTTGCGAATCGGTGAGCAACCCTGTCTGGGCACCGTAGATTAGGACGGGCAGGATACACTTATCAATGAGTTTTCGCTTCAGGAAAATCGGTAGATCGGTAGATCTCCCTTCATTAGCGTCTTCATGGACCAGTAGCTTTTCCAGGCGTTTTCACTATATTTATTATAATTATTTTATTTCAAAATCGTAACATGACCTAGAGCGCGATCACCGTCGGACTGCGTGGAAAGAAAATATATGTGTTACATTGGCTCGTAATTTAATCCATTCATTCAAAAAGTGTTGGGTTGTTAAAAAGCCAAGTTTTGCGTTAAGATCCGGTTTATTTTATCATTTGTTATTCATTTAGTAATAAGAGTCCTTTATAGGGTTTGACGATCAAATCTATCGAGTTTTTTTATAGTTTTTTGAAACAACCAAATTCTCGTGAATATAGACGATCTTGGAATATTATTTATTATTATGTTTTCCTTGACTGCAAACTAAATAGATTTGGGTATATAATTATACTTGTTTTTGTCTAAACTACCTTAATAAAAGAAATAAATTATGAGTACCTAAGAGTCAGAAAAGTTATAAAAGCTTTTCTGACTCTTAGGTTGCTGGACAAATAATATATATTTGATCACATTAATATTATAAAGGCGAATGTTTGTGAGTGTATGTATTCATTAATCTTTACACTGAATCTGCTAAAGGTATTTGGATGAAATTTGGCACACGGATAGACTATATGCAGGAATAGCAATTAGAACACTTTTTATTCTGAGAGTATGTTCCCTAGGGATAATTTTTAACTTTTAACGCAGGCGAAGCCCCTGGCAGCAGCTAGTTTTTTAATAATTGAATTTTGAAAGAAAAAGTCGGAGTTCGTCTCACAAAAAGTCGGAGCTCGTCTCACAAACAGACGGAGTTCGTCTCACAAAAAGTCGGAGTTCGTCTCACAAAAAGTCGGAGTTCGTCTCACAAAAAGTCGGAGTTCGTCTCACAAAAAGTCGGAGCTCGTCTCGCAAAAAGTCGTAGTTCGTCTCATAAAAATACACCTACTCACTGCAATTTTATAAACAAACTAGTAACACTTCAAACGAGTTTCTTAGCAACAATAACAGTAATAACACATAAACTGCGCGGTGCGAGGTAGTACAGTCACGACCACTAAGCCGCAGCAAATCGTCGACTTCACTTACTAATCGTAATTATTATCATGTCACACTATTTACTTGCATCGTTATACGTTTAACTTAACCGTTCATTAGTTAGTTAAATTATAGTTTAAACTTAAGAGTAAGTTATATTAATATTATTAGGTTTTAGCTTGCTGCAGGCCAGAAGTTTGGCTAAGTACTACAAATACGAATGTTTCTGCATTTACAACGTTCACCTAAACGCACACATAAATAAATTTCCACTGTAATATAAGTGTGATAATTGTATTGATATCTAATAATTACCAAAATTATCAACCTTGGTCTGGTAGGTACTGACTTTCCGATTCGGAAAATTAGAATAGAATAGAATAAAATTTATTGTCTACAAATATAATACTCCTTTCGCAGGTATGCTGGAAGAGATTTCTGTAGAAATAAGCATCACCTAAGTATGTATATCTAATTTTTGTTTCCGTATTCTTTTCCTTTATTATATAAGTGTGTATATAAATAGTTAAATAAAATAATTTAAAAAATCTATGAATAATTGCAATTAAAACGACTTAATACAAGTTATCAGTCATACCGCACAGTCCACAGTTCAGCATCACAAATAATATAAAGCTGAGCAGAGCGGCGGCGGTGGAGGCGGCGGTCTCCGCGGTCTGTGGTCAACAACTAACTTCTACACTGAGTCACTGGTACACTAGCTCGTGTCGGCAAATATCGTTCTAAGCACAACTGTAGTCATTTCATGAATATAGACCAAATCAACATCACAACCATTGGGTAGCTCAGTGATAATTGCCTCAACTTACGAGTTGTTAGCGTGGGTTCAAATCTAGGCAGACGTTTTACTTTAGATGGCTTTTTCCGGGTCTACCTTTTATAGCAGAACTTTTTACGTCATAATATTGTTTTGCATAACAACGGATAGCATAAACTTCATTTCGCAGAAAATCATTTCGCATACACTCAGTTGTTATACATTCAAAACTCATAATTTTGTTAGTCAGAATCATCTTTAGGCATAATGTTTATATCCATAATAATTAAAAAGCAGAACCATCATATCGCAGAAAATTCACAGTCAGAATCGTTTTTTGGCATACATTTTATATCGATAGTCATTAACATATTACTCATACTCATATTTTACTCATATTTCATCATTACTCATATTTTTTTGCAACATGCAGCATGCATGCAGCATGCATGTAGCATGCAAGCAGGCATGCAACATGCAGCATGCATGCAACATGCAGCAGGCATGCAGCATGCAAGCAGGCATGCAACATGCAGCAAGCATTGTTTCTGTCACGGCTCCGGCGCTGCGGGGTTTGGGCGGCGCCACGCGAGCTTATCGTCACAGATGGTTTTAACGTTCACCACCGCAGCTTCGGCTTGCTGCTTGCACCTGCTCCTCAGCTCGCGGGCCGCCCTACCCTTCCGCGCCTACGCAGGTTTAAATTACACTCTAGGGGTAGGGCAGACAAGACTGCGTAAAGTCGGTTTCGCAGCGATTCGTTTCTGTCACAAAATTTTGCAGCACAACGTATTGACTTTTTATGACACAAATTTAATTTAATATTGAAAATGCTACCAATACATGCTATATTTAGAACATTCTATGTCACTTTTGCAGACCATTCAATTTTAAATACATTGCACGTAGGTTATCTAACCATTCGACAGCATAAATTTACTTTATTTAAATTATCAGTTTTATTCCATATATTATAAGTTTTTGATGTTTTAAACACTAATTTTTACAAGAAGATACATCTATTTTAATTTTTGATGTTCAAATATGCACCCATATCAAATAATCGTATCTCTAAATAAATGTTATGCGAAACAAAATTCTGCCAAGATAAAAGTATGCCATTGTAAATTCGGACACGTAAATATTCTGCCAAACAAAAGTTATGCTAAATAATTTTTATGCCTTAAAAATATTCGATTAAATAAGATTATGCCATGTGAGTTATGCCAAATAAAAATCGGAGTATCAAGATTCTGCCAAATAGAAGGAACCCGCTTTTTCCCACTGCTCCAAATATGGTGATAAAAACATCGTGAGGAAACCAGCATGTCCTAGGATAAAAACATCCGCCAATCCGCACTGGGCCCACGTGATGGATGATAGTCCAATCCCCTTCCTCTAGACAGGTAGCCTGAGTCCAAACAGCAGGAATATGAAGTCTGGTTTTGCTAAACGTAGAGGAAATAGGAGCGCCTCAATGGGGACAACACGCATCGTTTAAGCTCAATCTGTGAAATATCTCATCTTTATTTTGTATTTTTCGGCGGCGTTGGCAGAGATGGATCATAAATGGACTCACATTCTGCTAGTAATAAGTAACTCGCACGTGTTGGGAGGAGCAAAAATCCAAGCTCCAAGCTACTAATACTGGTGGTCGCTAACTTCTGCGAAGAAGTTATGCTAGCGAAAGAGACGTCACACGCGTAAGCGAATAAACACTCTTACGCCCCAGCTGCTGCGACCTCGATCCCGACTACCAACTATGGTAGACGCGAGGTTACGGGCGGCAAGATACCCATTACTGGATTCATCCGGTAACCGGCTAACCCAAGTCCAAGTCGTCGACAGCACGTAGTGTTCCACGCGTTCCTCAAAGAGACTCCAGCAAATCATAGGGCCACGGGGATTTGTTGAAAAGGAAAGTCGTAGTCCCAGAATGTAAACAGCAACAGAAGGATGCAGACGGACAAGACGACTTCATGCTCAGATGCTAGTATGAGCAAACATCTGCCATTAGTGAAAAAGTACAAAAATATGCCTTTAATTAAATAAAAAATAATAAATAATGAAAGCATCGTATTTACACACAATAGTTGTGAAGGGTATTAATAAAAAGCCGCCACCGTGTGTACATTGTTCCACCTTCTGGTGCGACTGATTGGGCGCCGACAAAGCCGCCGTTGATTGGCACTTCCCCGCCCCTCTTACATCCATCACCACGCTGGAAGCACACCAGTAGATCAATCAAACTTATAGGTTGCTTTGGCAGATCGTTTTATCACGAAACAAAACAACTAACATGAAACTAAATCATGATCAGGCCGTAATAAATCGAGATTTCGCTGACTGATCTGTATTGTGGTCATCATCTGTCGAGCCTAGTCCGAAACAGTAGGGGCCCAACAGTACTGAATCCTACTGGGACCATGAATTGGCTTCTGAAAGGGAAACCCGTGGCTCTGGAATGTAAGGGGCAACTAAAGGAACATATGTGGGTTTTAGTCAGTAAACGTCTGACACTCCTGATGTGCGATAGAACAAGAGAAGTCATTAAATAATTTCCCACCTCAAAAAAAAAGCTATGTTGGGGATGGCGACCAATGAGTAGCTCGCCGTCCGGCCGTTCAGTCAAGTTTTCTACACGCGCCTCAAAGAGATGTCAGCAAAATGAACAGGGCGCACTAGGGCCGATGCCTGCTAAAAAATACGGAACGCTTTGTTGTCCTTCTGTCTGACTGTCTCTCTGTCTGTCAAGACTCTTTATCTCGGGAATGCCTGAAGGTATCGAGTTGAAATTAAAACCGTCCCTAACGCGTATTTGAATATACGGTATATTCAAATACGCGTTAGGGACGGTGCTGTGATAAAATCAAAATTCGAAGTTAACAAAAATAAAAGATACGCTGTTTTTGTTGCACAAAACGTGTATTTCGATACTCTCGACAGACAGAATCCTGAAATTTGGTACAAAGCAAGTTCTTATAGCATAGATATAGGTATAAATCGGAAAATCGTTCCGCCCAAGAGCGAGAGAAGTCATTGGATGATTTTCCACCCAAAAAATCCTAAATGCCAATGAATGAATGTAAATATTATTCTGATGCTGTACTACTACTACTACTACTACTAGAGTGGTACTACTGCTTTGGCTGCGCTGTGTCCCTGGTACCACAGAAGGGAATATAAAAACCACTGTGAGTTTGATTGCACAAAGCGCCGTGAGTACGACACACGAATCAACGATGCTTTTACAATACTCAACTAAAACTTTATATTTTTCCCCTCTGAAAATTGGCTAATTTTTAAAAAAGTTTTTTTAGAACGAAATTGTAAAATTTCGTTATGCGATATTGTGTATCAGATAAATTGTCGTAAGGATTTCTTTATTACAATGTTTGTAAATAAGTTTACTTACTTATGAAAACCTTAAACCAATTCATTTTTGCTAAAAGATAATTTGAAGGAGCGTGAAATTTACACAAGAGTTCTAAGACGAGCGCTAAGGAAGAATTTTGAAATACCCGTTTCCCCTAATTAGTTTATGTGGAAGTTCTTAATATTTACCGAAGGAAAATCTTATCAAACACGCGGTTCATTACAAAGTAAATAACATTCATTCTCAGTACAAAAGTGCCACTTTTCCCACAATCAACGTCAAAGTCTTGTCGCTGTCGACACGAACCACTTTTTGCGCTCTTGTCTTGACTCAAATTATACCGCTAAGCGGCTTACAGCGCTGTATTTCTTCTAGCAGATCATCACAGATATTAATAATAGCTTTTCTGAATTATATCTGACAAACATATTACTTGCAACAATTATTGTGAAGGGAATTTCAACCTTACTCCTTTATAATAAAGATTCTATTCAAACAAGATTTTCTAAATTACTTCGACAAAAATATCACAATCTTACCAAGAGATTATAAACCTTATCCTCTTAAAATAAGACTGATATTCTATTGACAAGAATGGTCTAGGTTAACACGACTTGCGACAAAAACACGCGACAATACACCAGAGTCGTGTTTTTAACTGAGACGTGGAGTGTCGATGTGACACCTAGTGCAAAACAGGACAGTAAGTCAATATCAACAGGACACAATAATAATCAAACTTATAACGTTCCCACTGTTAGGAAACTCTCGATCTCCTCAAACCCTACCACGGGCTCTTAACGCGATCCATTTGACAACCTAATCTGAGCTGTTAAAGAGATGGAGTTATATAAAGTGTATAACTCTATTCCGCTTTCTCGCTCGCACGACTGACATGTTAACACGTAAGGCCCTTGATCGGCACGCACAGCGCTGTGGTGTGCGGTGCCTTCTTCGACAGTTCTTCTATCGCAGAGGTGTCAGCGATAAGAAAGACTATCTGCTCAGCACTGTATACCGCACCGTTGTGCGTTGCGTCATCACGAGACCAAAGCTTGCGAAGGATTGGATCTTAATCCACTGCAGGTTACTTCACTGCTACGCATCCAGGTACAGGTTGTCGTGTGGTGCGTGACAACATCATGTAATACCATCATTATTTAGCGGCAAGACATCCGCTGCTGGACATAGGACTTTCCTTACGTGACTGGTTCAGTGCTACTTGCCTCTAGAACATTTCCGCGGTTGTTACCACACCATCAACCATAAACTTCAACTTGGTTTCTGAAGGTTGATTCTACTTTTGATTCCACGTTTAAAACGAAAATAGTTTTAACTTGGACTGATCGCCTCTTTGACTATTCAAAAATGCCAGTACAAGTTATAGCTGAAACTAGCGACGAACCGGCGGTTTTTCTATTAGTAAATATTTTATCAAAATCCTTTCGATGGTTGTGAAGAAGTAAGCGACGAAACGGACAGTTGCACTTTTAGAGGTATGCGGAACAGAGTTTAAAGTCCCACATAACTTCAATGAAATCCTTTTCATTGAAGTTAGGGTACTCCGACCGGATGAATGTTGGTCTGATCCGGGCAACTGCCCTATTGTAATGCCGTAATGCAGGATTTTGAACTTTAGATGTCATGTGACTACACAGATGTCGCTAGACACACACAGCGAGTCTGTTTTATAATATTTGAAGATAAATGCTTTGAGCGTCATTAATCAAATTCAAAACATTTAAACTCGGTCAACCTGTTTGTGGCAACTTCGAATAACCAAGTGTGGCCAGTGTCACTTTAACGAGAAATGTGTTCCCAATTAAATCCTTCCACTTAAAGCTCACAACCCGTTGTCCTACTGCAGTCTCCACTAGTCACGATACACGGAGAACAATAGCGCATTGTCTCGTCCCGGCCTCTCGTCCCGTTGTCCGGGGTTTATCGCGCCGATCCCGGGATTACCACCCTCGCATAGCTACACTTTATGAGCGAATGGTCGCGTTCAGAAGAACAGTTTTATAGCACCCGCGTGAGATAACAAGCGACACACACATGGACTGAGAATTTCATGAAATATCTAATTCTATACTTCCGGTATACCTCTCACGCCTTGATGAGTAGATAAGTCCGTATAGTTGAGCGGGATGAGGGATGAGGGAGCTAGGTGGCGAGAGTTAAAACATTGATTTCAATAAAACAATTGAAAGGCATTATCGAATGTCATTTATATGTACTTAAAAAACAATAAAAGCATAACGGAACTTCACGTAAGTGTTCCCCAAAGGGAAAGCAAAACTCATGGCGGAATGGCGACAGCGACTATCGCAACCCAGTGCTGGGCACTCCGTAATTATGGCGATAAGTCCCCTCTTTGAGGAGTGGCTGGAAAAGCAACACGGCGTCCATACCTTCCGCAAGATGCAGGTCCTCACCGGACATGGTAGGTTCAGAAAGTTCCCGCACCAAATCCTTGCGGAAGAAACGCCCGAGGACACGGTGGAGCACACGGTGGAGGTGTGCCCCGCTTGGGAAGAGCAACGCCGTGTCCTCGTAAGGGCGATCGGCGGCGGTGATCTCTCGCGCCGGGCCTTGGTACAGGCCATACTACTGGGGCTAATGGTCTGATTCTGAAAGGAAGACTCGGCCCTGGTACGAAAGGCAACGAAGGAACAGGTGTGCGTTTTTAGTCAGTAAAAGTCTGACACTATTCTCGTACCTAATGTAAATTGTAAATATATTACATGGCCACAAAGTCATGTTCGCTTTCTCGGCGTGGGGCCGGGTGTCGCCGAGGTATTTACCTACATACCTAACTGTTCTGCGTTACGTTAAAACAAACCATCAAAATACAAGCAAATATCTACCATACTTACCTTTCTGAAACAATTACTGGTAGCTTAAAAGACGATAATTTACATTTAATGTTGAATTAAAACGACCGCCTACTGAACAGTTATAATATCTTTTTTTATTGCTCCATTATTCCACAAAAAAATCACAGACGCATGTTTCAAGTAGATGGCACTTGCTCTCGCACTGGTCCTAGCGTTTTCGAGATATCGTGTCCGTGAGCGATCTCTATGTGTGCGTTGCTCGAGAGCGCTTTGTATGAAGATTGAGTTCGGTATCTATCTATTTTGTGCTAATAGCATCAACCTGACTTGATTCCAGACCCCAGCTGCTAAATCTATTACAATTTTGCTCCACTTTGGATCCTTCTATAACGCCTTAAAACCATCATAACTCCGGTATGAGAGACAAATAGCACTGTCCCTTCCTCATACCGCAATTATTATGATTATAAGACATCATCCAGAATACCCAGAACCCATCTGAGAGTAGCGGCGACTACTAAACCAACACTGCAGTGTTATTCCATGGACTAGTAATAAAAAAAAGCTAATTGTAATAAAAGGCCAAAAACGTACCTTTGGATATTTACTGATGTTCAAAATGTTCTGATTCCAGCCTCATTACACATGGTTCTTCTGACTTCACACATACTACGCCAACTGCCTGCGAGTGTATTAGAATTCTCCGCTTATTCCCGCATCTCTATTTTATGCATTTTAATTTGCAAAATGTGTGACAACATTAAAACGCAGTCCAAAGTATTGCGGATTAATATTTTTTCCTACAAATGAAGAAAAAGAGAGAAAATATGTTTGTGTTCTGCATGCTAGTTAGAGTTGCAGGAAGCGGGAAATGTTTCAATCTGCCGGGAAATATAAAATGTTTCTGTATTTTCCAGTTTCAGTTCTGTACATACTATATACAGGATGTAACGGAAATAAGTGGTTATGTTTTAAATACTACTTCTGCTCCTAGAAATAAATATATTTCTGCAAGAAAATTTATTTATTTATTTAAACTTCATGTTCAGTAGTGGTACTAAGACGGACTGAATGCAAAAAGGCATTCAGTACCAGTCAACCTTTGGTTTAAAAAAAACAACATGGTAGTATGTGTGAATACATAATAGATATTTCAAATAAAATGAAGTATAATTGAATTAAGGCGATAAAAAAAAACCGAAAATTAAATTGATCTTTGCAAACTAATTTTGATCAGCTATTGATGACTTTGTTTAGTAAGTTGAATACTGGGAAATTACATTGATTTCGTCATGTCGTTCATTTAAAACTGTAGGCTAAGCAGAAACAGTATTTTTTTCTTCGTCTAATTTTCAAGTTGATGGTGGACTTCTAAAATTATTTATCATCGGTAGCATTCATTAAGTCATATATATCATACAAGGTCACTTGGGCCACCGCAATCACACTAGGTAGGTACTCGACGGGTCTACAACACCCCATTTCGCCAAGTTGTGTATGCACCTGGGTGCGCAACCGATTTAGTGCTATCCATATAGGCCACTACAATTTACGTCCAGATGGCAGATTCAAGGCAGTAAACTGTATCTAAAATATGACCACCCATTTCTGTGACACCCTGTATTGGCCGTTGGGTAAAAAGGCCAAGTTTTAAAATGTACTGTAGAATAACATTCGTAATTTGAAGCTACTCCTTTTTTCACGCTTGGTTTATAATATGAGACCGACGCAAGGAATGTGAAATATATATATTTTAATGACATATACATAGGGTCGGGAGTGCAATGATCCAGAATAGTGATATTTAAGATGAAATGAAATTATGCATTTCCTAAATAGTTAGCCGCGCTTAGTCGTGCTGACTGTCTCATCACTTTGCTACAGTCTGAACTATATTCAACATATATTATTGACTAAGGGCCCCCACACAAAACTACGAGGCGAAGAGATACGACGCCGAATTGCTACGATGCAATTTCTTGCGACAAAGCATCGGTTCAAGTGAACAATCAATGTGCAATTCACAAGTTCTTGCAATGCGTCGAGCGAGCTCTTAGATTTTAAAGGCTCAAGCATAAAGGGATGATGCGACAAGGTTTTTCATTAAAATTATTACGACTGTAAAGTAATTTTAGAAACTATTATATGAAAAGTCTTCATCGCTTCCATGTCGCCTAGTCTCGTTCCACCAGTCTACGAGTGCCTCAACTGTTGCTACGCCCGTCAGTTAGTCAATGAGAATTCAAAAGCTTCGGTATACTTCATTACGATTTGCTTAAAATAAATTCTTTGATGTTGACTTTCCCGAAGCACAGATTCCGATCATGTCCTCACAAGTAATACGTACAAATCGGCTACAATATAAACGTGTACTACCCCATGCTCAACAGAGCGCAACGTACCCTCGGCCTCGCGGCGGCGATGCGTCCTTGTTTCAATCTCCATCGACCGGGAAGGTCAGATATTCACCCTGACGGGAGCGAGTACTAGCAGCGAGTAGGTTCAGATAAATTGAATATATTTTAGACCTATTTTATTCTTCATTAAACTTATACTTTACTCACTGATAGCCAGCAACAAAAATATGTTACAAACATTAGATAAATAGTTTGTTTAAAATGATAAGAGCTACTAAGAAAGATACAATTATTTATACAATAATTATGATTCAATGTTTTTTTTTTTAAATAATATAAACTAGTACTTGACTGCGATCCCACCTAATGGTAAGCAGTGATGCAATCGTTGATGGTGAGGCGCGCTAGTTTATTAAAAGCCTATTTAACCTGAGCCTTGAAGACACATAAATTATAATCTAACGGGAAGACCGCAGCAGGCATGATATAAGAAATATTTTATAATGATACGATGTGGATAGCGACATGACGACGATCTACGATGATATTTGTGGCTTAACGTGTCAGTAAAATATTTGTTAAAATGATTTGTCATTATGATATTTTTTTTAAACATAATTTCTGTTGTAAGTTTATTTGTCCTATTCGTAAATGTTTACAATTATTACATACCAATTTACATAATTAAAGAACACTTAACTAACTATAATAAAAATACTTAAACCGCTTTTGAATTATAAAAACCCTCAATAAGATTTTCAAAGTTAAAATACGCTTGCCGAGGTCCGGCCGTGGATTGGTGACCATCTATTACTTATTTAATTAGACTCTTCCGTGCCTCAGTGAACACGTGAAGCTGTAGGTCCAAGCTATAAATGGTAGCTCTTTAGCAGTCTTTAGAAAAGGGAATCAAAAACAAACAAATCTGACTCCAGTCTTGCCAAGGGGTGAAGTGTTACCCAGTTACTGGGAGACATTCGCTTCATCATAGACAGTCGCTCCATGTAAAGTGCTAGTTGACTACTGTACTAGACTGCAAACCGCCATAGTTAAAAAAACCTAGGCTAATTAATTGATTGACAGGTATTGGTTAGATTCTATGAACAGAATCAACATTCTCACACTGAGTTCCCAAAGCGGGAAGTGCCAGGCGAAGTAGCTGTGGGATAAAACCGAGTGACGTGATGGACCGTCAACATCTCAGTCTCTAACAGTGTAAATATTCGTTAACTCTTACTGTGTAAACAACGAGGTTTCTGTTGAGATTAAAACGTAATTTACAGATAAAATATAAATTGATTATTAATTAGAGACGTCAAATAATAACGTGGGTGTATTATACCCACGACTTCCTTAAGTACTTTTTATGGGCTGGTAAGAATTATTTCATAAATATTTCTACCAAAATTAATTCATTTGAATTTGATAACAATCCTAACAAAAAATTTTAATACGATCGAAATTTTAATACATAAACACGTCTAGGAGTGTTAATGTGCTCATTATTAACAATATTTGGATTTCTACTGAGGGGATTGAACCATTGTGGCACGTTACTAAAGTGTCACTACGTTACTAAAGTGTCACTACTTTACTAAAGTGTCACTACGTTACTAAAGTGTCACTACGTTACTAAAGTGTCACAACATTACTACAAAATTTTAAAGTAAAGATTATTATTTATGTATACTTGTTCCATCGCGCGCCGTGACTTTGAAATAGATTCAGTAGGTATGGCGGATGGGTGTTTATGCCACACAAAAATATTTTTACTCCTTTTTCTTGTGGCGAGGAGTAGCTCGCCGTCCGGCCGTTTTGTAACCGTCCGGACCGAGCTCAAGTCATCGACGGCGCGTAGTATTCCACGCGTGGCTCAAGAAGATGTCAGCAAAACCGTAGGGACCCAGAAAGATCGAAATAAAATACCTAGGTATTCTTATTGATAATAATCTATCTTTTCTTTCTCATATAGATATGGTTGCTTCCAGGGTGCGTAAATTAATATACGTTTTTAAAAAATTACGTCAGGCAGCCGATCCAAAACTGATAAAGCGAGTTTACCTAGCGCTTGTTCAGTCAGTAATCCAGTATTGTATTACTGTGTGGGGCGGTGCAACGAAAACCATACTAAAACCATTACAAGTTGCTCAACGAGCTATTTTGAAAGTTTGCACGTTTCAGCCGTATCGGTTTCCGACGTATCTTTTATATCAATCGTGTGAAGTTTTCACGGTCCGGCAGCTTTTTATACTTCAAGCAGTTATGCGTCAGCATACTTACACGGATTATGAGAGGTTTACTTGTTCGTCTAAGCGTAGCCGAAATGTTATTGCATAAAATAAATTACAGACATTTAAACACCCATAGACTCGCAAATTCTTTTGTTTTTTTTATGCCCTTTTCTGTATGAGAGAATAAATAAGAAATAATATATCACTAAAATAGAAAAAAAATTAAAACTACTTTAATCAGCTACATTCACAAACTAAGTTATGACGAAACCGAAAACCTATTTTCAATAGCACAGTAGTTTTTGTACTCACCCTCCCTCACACACTCTTTCTGCCACACATTACACGCAGGAGGTCGTTAATTCACTTTTCACTTATTTATTTATTTTAGTTTAATTTCTTAATGTCCCTAATACAATTAATTTAACAATTTGATGTTTTAATTGTTTAATATGATTTTAAAATTTTCATCATTTAATTTAATTTAATTTTCTTGTTGTATTTTAATTTTATATTCTAATCCTAATTTCTAATGCATGTAATTGTTTTAATTTTTAATTTAAATTGTGTAGGATAAATCAAAAGACTAGTTCATTATACAGTGGGTTTTAATGTTTCCAATATCAATAACAAGTTTTAAAGAACAAATAACATTTCATAAGCAATACGTTACACATTTATTAATAATTATAGTTAATATTCTAATAGTTTTACTCACAATTATTAACATAGAAGCAACATATTATCAAACATCAAATACCCTCAATTTATTATTTAACTTACTTGCAAATCACAGGTTGTTAACTCCACAAACGTCGGACAGAAACTGAGCGCGCAATAATGGCGACATGCCCTTTTGTAGGTATAGGGAGGGGATGTTGCCATCATTGCGATCTCGGCCGTTACAAACATTTTCTTTAAATTCAAATTGTTTTAGTATTGTTTTGCAGCTACTATGTATTATTTAATGGTAACTAATACCCATATTATTAATCGATAACCAATGTACGACTTAATATAACATAAAAGAGGTATAGAATAATACAGGCTTACAATTGGTATCTGTAATTTTAAGTTGTAGTCTATTGTTATTATTACCTATATTTGCATAGTGGTGCATAGATCTAGGGAATAGCGCTGATGTCTGAAATACGGATTTTATTATCTAGTTCAGACACGGAGGTTCCTCATTAACACATGAATCTTAAGTAGAATGTCAACAAGGTCTACAATAATTTTGTTTTATATTTTATTTGGAGACAATAAATTTAATATTATTATAAATCTACTGGGGTCATAGGTTGTGCGAAAGAGAACTTTCAGGGCCCTGGAACGAAGGTAAAAATGAAACAGGAGTGAGTTTTAGTCAGTAAAAGTCTGACACTCCCTCCCACTCCGCCCAAGGGCTTAAGATGTCAGATGAATTCCCACCTAAAAAACCCTTTTCCTTAGGTTTTCAATCAATGCAATTAAACTTAAAACAAAGTGAAGAAGAATAAAATACACAAAAATAACGTTCAGTTCACTTTATCTAACTCTGATCGAGTACCAGGGTGTAAGCACCGCTAGGAGGCAAACGAAGGATTTCCTTCTAAGCGAAAGAAAGGAGAATAAGCCTTCATTCTAAATGACATGTCTAAATTATTTTCGCGAGGATGACGCTCCCGGCTACAGCTTTCTTTCAAGAGATAAAGATGTTTTTACTGTTACTTTTTGTAATTTTCGTGGTTCATCGTGATGAGAAAATTTGCTGCCCTTTTATGTGAAAGGTGTTTCGAATTATGTCGAAGGAGAGGAACTAGCTTAGTCGTTAAAAACAATATTTTTTCCCGCCTTTAATGTGTCGCCTCAACTGTATTGGAGTCGGGTTTTCTGTTGTTTAGCTGCACATCTAAGTGCAGATGAGCACCTGTATTTAGCATGGAGCGACTGCTTATGCTCGAAGTTTCCTTGCGTGAATGCATCAGGAATGAAGGTATCCGCAAGAAAACCAGGTTTACCGACATAGCCCGATGAATCTTTAAACTTAAATGACAATAGGCAGGGCACATTGCTCACTGAACAGATGGTTGTTGGGGCCGAACAGTTCTGAGGTGGCGACCGCGTATCGGAAGATACAGTGTTGGAAAGCCTCCTACAAGGTAGACCGATGACCTGGTAAGGGTTGCAGGAATCCAATGGATGCGAGACGCACAGGGCCGTTCGTTGTGGCGACACTTGGGGGAAGCCTATCCAACAGTGAACGTCTTTCGGCTGAAATATGATGATGATGGAAATGATGACTGTAGTTTTGAGAAAAGAATAAAAAGAAACTGGGCAAGTGCGAGTCGTGCTCGCGTACTGAAGGTTCCGTACAAACCTATGTGAACAGTTCAATTCCTGAATAGTAATTAATTAGTATTTTTTTCCGAATTGCAATTTTTTTTTTTTGTGACGTAACAACAAATTTTCTGTTTTCAAATTTATTATTTTCTATAAATGGCTTTATGCCAAATTTCAGGATTTTGGGTCAACGGGTCCCTATGAATTTTGATTTCCTTAAGAGTGTCGAAGTATACATTTTTGCGTACTTCGACCGTATCTTTTTTTCCGTTAACTTAGAAGTTTGATTTTTTCGCAGTATCAAGGGACCGCAGACTATATGGTAATAATTTCAATTTTATCTTTCATACCTCCACACATTCCCGAGAAAAAGGTCTTGACAGACAGACAGACAGACTGACTGACGGAAACAAAGTGATCCTATAAGAATTCAGTTTTTTCCTTTTGAGGTACGGAACCCTAAAAACACAATCGAATCGAGGACCTACACCTTTTTTCCAAATTGGTTAAAAATAAGGTCCCAAGTTCGGTCGAGCGTGTCCCTACAAAACCTACTTATCTAGGTTCAATTCATATCATGTGAATTACGCTTTACAAAAGCATTTGTCGAGATTGAACGATTGCCGACGGAGCCGTCAGCACTTTGCAGGTAGCCAGTCAATAAGCCTCGACCAAAAGACCAGCTACCACGACCTACAGACTTTAACTTAAACATAGTAGTGAAGAACCATGTTACACTGGTTTGTGTATCGACAGGCCAAGATTTGAAGATCCCTAATTAGGAATTATTGTTTAGAGTTGAGAGGTCTTGTTAAAATAGTCATGTTGAAGCAACAAAAGATCTTGTTCGAAGGTCATAATAATCTGGTTTTCGTTCAAATACTCCAGTGTAAGTAGAGCTCTGATTAAAACGTTTGGGTTATGTTTTAGAGTTCAGAGTAAGGTGGTCTTTGAAAAGGATCGCTCGCAGAGTGCCGGTTATTTCCTGGGAATATTTTATTATTTGCGGACGATACCCCCCCCCCCCGCTCTGTTCCCGGATCCCGGCGGACGCACTGGGACGGAAAACCGTTGAAAACGTACAAATCGGGGTTTAAATAGGAAAAGAGGATATTATTTTGTAATTGGGCGCTTTTTCGTTTGATATTGTTTTTTACGGAGTTTGAAGAGAGTTGTAGTAAAGTCGTAGCGAACAGTAATTTGAAAGGTATTTTTAGGTGGGAAATTATTAAGTAACTTCTCTTGTTTAGAAATTCCCCGCAGTCCTAGCTAGCGGGCATCGGCTGAGCCACTACGGTTTGCTGACATCTCTTTGAGGAGCGCGTTGAACGACTGGGCTCGGTTCGGTTAATTACCGGACGGCCGGACGGCGAGTAACCCATTGCTCGACGTCCGTAAGCCGATTGCCTTTACGAGAACACTCCTCAAAGAGGGGACATACCACCGCGATTATGGCGTCCCCAGGCGATGGCTTGTTATCTCGAATTACTTATACACGTTTATTTAAAAATCACTTTACATTATTATAAAACGCTCTTAAACAGGCCCTAGGCGCGGTTATTTTAACTGTTTATTTTTTTAAACTCATATATAACAAACTACTAGAACTCAATGCAAAGACAAACTATGCATAAAGCTGAATATGCTAATTGCATTTCGGAAATGTTTGTCGGAAGTGCATAATTTAATTCCACCCGCGCCCGTTCCATCATCGGACCACCAAACGAACGGCGCGGCGATGTGCCATCAGTACATGGCGTACTTCCCGCCCATACGCACAATACGTACGAGTACATTCAGTGCACTTATAGCTAAGGTGTGGAATTCCGGAGTCTGTGTTTCCTGATGATACAACTTGGGGGTCTTTAAGTCAAAAGTGAATAAGTTACTTCTAGGCAAGCGTGTTGCATCGTCGACCATGTGGTCGACGGATGGAATGGAACGGTTGATGGAAAGCAATAATGTGTGTATTAATAATAATTTATTTATTTCAAGTAACATTGACTCATATACAATATAAAAAAAGAATACTAATCAAAACAGACAATTAAAATCATAGTTTGTAAAGTTAAAAGCCAATATTGTGCAATGCAAATAATTAAATTAAATTGAAATTATTTCTAAACAATTAGAATATAAAATGAAATTGTAAATATTTAAATTTAATCAATGTTGAGAAAGAGTATTATGTGTGTGGCTCTAAATTTGTGCATAGTTACATATGTATTAAAAATGATTTAAGAGTAACTTTTATGGAGATATAAAAAGTACCTTAAAAAGTTACTAATTCAGAAGTACTATTTTGTGTATCATCTTTTTTTAAACTTGTCAAGTTTTTTTTTTAATTTATAATGTTCATATATTAATTAATTGATTAGAATATTGATAACAGATATACAATTTTATATTATACTAGTTTCTGCCTGCGGCTTCGCCCGCGTGAAAGTAGTTTCTCCACACAAACATTGGGCCCCCGTTTCATCCCTTTAGAGGGTGAATTTTGTAAAATCCTCTCTTAGTGCTCACCTACGTCATAAAAGGAAGCCTTGTGCAAAATTTCACGCTTCTAGGCGCTATAGTTTCGGCTGAGCGTATATGTATATATATATATATACATATGTGTATGTGTGTGTGTGTGTGTATATATATATATGTCAGTCAGTCAGTCAGTTTCTCCTTTTATATATGTAGATATATTTATATTATAAAATTTTTGGTTAGAATTACTGATTAAGCAGTATTGTTATGCAAATGTGAGTACCAATACAAACCAATCCTGCTTTAATGGTACAAAAGAAACCAAAAACGTAAAAAAGAAAACTGTATTTATGGAGCAAAAAAAAAACCTAAGTTGAAAAAAAAATTCACGCCATGATAAAGATTCAAAAATATTGTAACACTTAATTGTACTAATTCTAAATAAATCTTGGTCTATCTAAAAAAAATCTGGGCAAGAGCGAGTCGGACTCGCGCACTGAGGGTACCGTACAAACTTACATGTGAAAACAGTTCAATTCCCGAATTGAGTTACAAAGATTTTTCCGAAACGCAAAAAATATTTTTTTTTTTTTATGACGTAACTACAAATTTACTGTTTTCAGATTTTTTTCTATACCTACTAGTGCTATGAGACCTTGCTTCATGCCAAATTATAAGATTCTAGGTCAATGAGAAGTACCCTATGAATTTTGATTCCCTTGAGAATGTCAAAATACACGTTTTTGCGACCGTATCTTTGTTTTTCATTAACTAAGAAGTTTGATTTTTTCACTTTTCACAGCTTCAATGGACTGCAAGCCTGAGTATATTTCACGTCGATGCCTCCACGTGTTCCCGAGCTAAAGGGTCTTGACACACAAACAAACAGACGGACTTACCACTAAGTGATCTTAAAAGGGTTCCGTTTTTTCCTTTTAAGGTACGGAACCCTAGAAATGTATGTTACTTTTTTAACACAATAAATAGTTACTAAGTAGGTACTTAATTCCGAGTAACAATCATGAATTTCAATTCATTGTTACATTTTCTGGATAACTGTTAATTAAAATCTAAACAGTTCAGTAAATATGCTAACAATACTCGGATGTTTATTTCTGAATGAGTTTTCATTTACCAACAAAGAAATCACAATGGAAACACAATCTTCTTTGAAAGCAAAATAAACTGTGATTTAAAAAGCAAGACTAGAAAGTTATGTTTATTGTATAAAATCCTTGCATTACTGGATGTATTTGGATCGTATTAGCATTTATTTTAAGTTTCTCACATATCTTTTACTATTTTATTTGCGACTGCTTAAAGAGAATTATTCTGAAAAATCCACAATATAAACGAATAGAACTATTTCCTAGACTGTATCGTACAAATAAGATATCGCTTCATATTACCCGACTTCGCGGATCCCCTCTATTATATATTACCACTTACTCATATTCTAACACAAGCATAGTTTAATTAGTTGAACTAACAGAAAAAGCGGCGCAATGTCCACTGAAAAATATTTAGTACTAGTATTTGTTAGCGGTTTTGCTTGTGTGATATTATAATTTAGCCCACGGGATTGCACTACTAATTATCTACCCATGTTACATATTGTATGTATAATAATTATTTTTCAATCCCCTCAAACTCAAAAACCCGCTGCTATCCCTACCGGTTTTAGGCAAGCAATTTACGGTTTTCCGCACAAGTGTGGATAAGTGTGCAAGCTTACTGCTCGCATATTTATTGTATCAGGCTGGGCGCTAAGTGGCCCCCACGAGTCACCGGTCAACTCTCGATTATTTATTATATTCGTAAGCGTATTGAAAATCGCGTTTAAGTATTTAATATTCTCAAGTTACTTAGTACTTAAGTTTCTTTATAATTGTTATCTCATTGTGTGTACCTGTGTGCCAAATAAACGTGTTTTCTTTCTTTCGTTTACTACACTGCAATAACGAACTTTATCCACTTGTATCAAAATGCACCATTGCACTGAGATACTTGTATTTTTTTTATTATTGATAGGCCCGCGGTTGACCACATCTCACCTTGATAGTAAGCGATGATGTGGTCAACGATGGAGCAGCTTGCCTAGAAATTACCTATTCACTCTTGACTTAAAGACCTCTAGGTTGTAGCTATCAGAAAACACAGACTCCGGCAAGGAATTGTATTTAAATTAATTGTAAAACAACAAAACCTAGCTACAGACACCTGAGTGCGTGCAAGCAGTCGGGGCCGCGCTGGCGAGCGCGACACCACTAAATCACGACAACGCGATTTATGCGCGTCTATATCGCAGCGATCGACGCGCCTCTGACACTCCATACGTCAGCCGCTTTATTACGGCTACCCTCCCATTTGTAAGACGCGTGGAGACGCACGGTGATCTATTGGGCAATTTAGTCCGCGCAAGTTTGATAGTCACGCTTTTTTGTGATTTTGTAATCTTATGTACTAAGGGCAACATTATAACCAGAAATTTTATACTGTTAGAATTCGGAAAAAAATTGAGTAAGTACCTTTCTATTAGTTAAAATAAATACACAAAAAGAAACATAGCTGAAGTATGGCTGTCTACTTATATCTGTGATGTTTTCATGTCTAAATCATTGGAAGGATTTTGATTAAACTTGCAGCACGGACTTAGACTATGACATGGATTTGAATATAGGATACTTTCATCCCGGTTGTTCCTTTGGGATAGTAAAAAAGCTTTTCACGCGGGTGAAGCTGTGTGCCGAAGTTAGCACTCAATAATCGCCAGGTGACATCTGCATTTGAGCTATTTAAATAAGTGCCTAAAGCAAGAGCAATAACATTTTATAACCTTCCTTATAAGAAAGTCAGTAACTCAAGAACAAATAAAACGCACTCCGCACATAATCTAACACCTCCGTTCTCACAAATGCATTTTCCCTTCATAATCATAACGCGACTAGATTTAAGCACGCACGTCCACCCGCGTCACGTGTGCGAGATGGCACTTACGACCGCGCGGGCCCATCAATATTGACGCGTTTTGGACGCGGATCTATCTCTATGGTTATAGTATGGGTACGGGATGCATTTTTTATCGTTATTACTGAGCTCGCAAATGTGTTTGTAGTGTTATTAGTTTTGAAATGTTCGGGCTATTGTTTTTTATTGCGAATGGGGTTGTGGAAGTAATGTGATTTAATTTTTTTAAGTTGTTTGTTTATGTTTAACTAGAGTTTGTTTGTTTTTGTTAATGTCTGTTGTTTGTGTGTGAATACTCATATAATGTTTTATCCTATCCTGGTTGATTTGAAAGGTATATTTTTGCAGAAATCGAACCATTTTAAGCCAAGTTCTGATATAGTCGACTGTGTCAATCACATCACATAAATGTATATTTTATCACAGTTTTAAACTTGTCGACTCTTATTCTTCAAACTTTTCAAATTACATTTCGCACATAAAGATAAAACTAACAGCAGAACTTCTCACCTTACTTTAACGACACGGCGCCATCTTATTAAACAAGACTCGTATGTCGTGCGCGATGCACAGTATAATGAATAGTTCGCGCGACTGACGATATGTGCCGAGCTTGTCGCGTCTTGTCGCGTTTTGTCTCACGTCGCCTTATAAATCAGCATATTTATCTGACGCGCGGTGCGGCTAGACGCGGCATCGCGCGAACTGCGCGTGGCCTAATCTAATACGTGAGACACATAACAACCTACCCACCACTAATATGTTTAAAAATCAACTTTGTGTAAAGAAAAATAGTGTTTATTTTACAACGAGACTCATGTACTACTGTACTTTTTTTCTAGTTTCAAAATTAAACTTTCGTGTCTAAAAAATAAGGTGTGTTTTTGTGTGTGACATTATTAGAAACGAATGCAGAAATATTTGAAAATTTTAACACGGGGGAAATGAAAAACGTTTCAAATGTGGGACAGAGTTATCTCGTGGGTTATTAATCTCCATGCAGTTATGGGACACATATTAAACAATATAAATAACAATAAACAGTCGTGTTTTGTTTCCTATCTACTTCCCGCTTACAAGTAAAAAGTACGTTAGCAAGCTATAAGTAATATTTTATCATAGATTGCAGAGTTATGTAAAAAATAGAAAGTGTCATGGAACAGGATAGGACAGGTTTGCAAGTAGATATATATGTTCAAATAGTTTGACCATTAGTTTATAAAATTATTTTTAACTAGCGCTCTACCTCTGCTTCGCTCGGGTGCAAATTAAGTATAATATATGTTACCGGAAATCTGTATAATTCGGTATTCTTTACAATACCTAGGCAATGTATAGACTACCTAAAACGTGTAGGTAATGCATGAAATATTATTTATTTTATACTTTGCCTTGGTATTCTATACAATACCCAATGGGCAGCTGGTAATGTGGGTATAACACGAGAGCAGGGAAAGAGGTGATGTAATTTTAGAGTACCCTGAAACGGACAGGTTAAGTTAGGGCCGTGGTTCAGTCCATGGCCGGCAGTGCAAAGTCTTGGGATGCGGTGATCTCCTTCTGCGAGAATGTTATCTCACAGAAAGAGACTGCGGAAAGGGAGACGAGCTTTCTCCCAACTCGTAACAGGAGCTCTGGGCGTCGAAGAAGGGCAGACAACGCCCTCTTTGAACCCCCCTAAAAACAGAAAAGGTCTAGGATCGACGGATTAGCGGACAGCCCATCAATCTGGACCCGAGATGACGTAGTATTCCACGCGCGCCTCTGTTAGATGTGTAGGAGTATAGGACTCTCCTATACGGGACGAGACCCACGAGGATCGGGTCAACACTAGTCCAGGGCAGCGGAAGTCAAACTGCACCTTTTTTTTTTTTTTTTCGGTGGGAAAATCATCTTATGACATCCCCCGCCCTTGGGCGGGGCGGGAGATAGTGTCAGACTTTTACTGACTAAAAACCCACTCCTGTTCCTTCGTTGCCTTTCGTACCAGGGCCGAGTCTTCCTTTCAGAATCAGACCCTTGGCCCCAGTAGGCTTCGACCCTGCTAGGCCCCTACAGTTGCTGACATCTCCTTGAGGCGCGCGTGGAACAGCACGCGCCGTCGACGACTTGGGCTCGGTCCGGACGGTTACCGGACGGTCGGATGGCGAGCCACCCATTGCTCGCCGTCCGCAAGCCTGCGCCTACGATGGCCGGAAATCGGGATCGGAATCCCGGCGGCGATTGGGGCGTGAGGACCGTTGCCGTTGCCTCACGCGATCGGCCGCCTCCTTTGCTAGCATTACTGCTTCGCAGAAGGAGGCGACCGCCTGCCACTCCTCCTCGCTCCGGACCATGGCCTGTACCAAAGCCCGGCGCGAGAGATCGCCGCCGCCGATCGCCCCCACGAGGACACGGCGTTGCTCTGCCCAAGCAGGGCACACCTCCACCGTGTGCTCCACCGTGTCCTCCGGGCGGTCCACACAATGGTGGCACCCGGGCGTTACTTCCGCATGAATCCGGTGCAGGAACCTCCCGAACTTACCATGTCCGGTGAGGACCTGCGTCATGCGGAAGGTAAGGACGCCGTGTTGCCTTTCCAGCCATTCCTCAAAGAGGGGACTTACCGCCATAATTATGACGTGCCCAGCACTGGGTTGCGATAGTCGCTGTCGCCATTCCGCCATGAGACCCCGCCGGAGCTCTGCCCGCCATGCCGTGACTTGTCGCGGCAGTGGAGTTTCGCCCCGACGTTGCATCTCCACGCGCAGATCGTGCATGCGCGCAAGGTCTTTTGCCACCAGATCCCATGGTGGCTGGCCAGCAAGGAGGCTCGCCGCTTCGCGGGAAACCGTGCGGTATCCCCGCACCATCCGTATGGCCATGACCCTCTGGCAAGCGTTCAGCTGGGCCGCCGGTCGCTTTCGCAGCGACGGCGCCCATTCTGGCGCCCCGTAAAGGGCCATGGACTGGACGATACCTGCGTAGAGCCTCCGGCAGGAGGCGTCTGGGCCTCCGAGGTTGGGCAGGAGCCGCTTGAGGGCAGCCCCGTTCCGATTCAGAAGTCAAACTGCACCTGCAACCGTCGATCCAAGTGTACGAGGGAGCACCGGGGTGGTTTTAGTCAGTAAGAGTCTGACAGACCCCTCCTACCCCAGGGCGGAGGACATCCATGAGGATTTCCACACCGAAAGAAAGGTTCCCATAACCTAACTTAACCTAAGTACTTGTAAGCAAATTACATTACGTTACTTATAGCTATAAGAATGCTTAATTTCACGTTAATTTTACTATATATAAAGTCCCAGGGTATACTATTTCCCGGTGGTTTAAAAAAAAATAACCACACGAAGGCTGGGGAGAGAGCTCCACTCCGCTCCCGGTTATAAAGCTATCTAACCTGTCTGTGTCGGGGTGCCCTAAAATTACGTCAATTCTCTGCTCTCGTATTTTACTCTCATTGATTTTAAGTAATAGAACATGTTTCATTTGCCCTTCATTTTATAGGTAGGTCGGTTAATATTGATATTAATAGACCAAAATATATTTATTTTACACATTGCCGGTGGACCAGCAGGTAATCTATGCAATCCTTAGGAATTGTATACATTAGATACCTAGGTAAAGTATGTAATGGACAATAATATTCATAATATTTCATATATTGCCTGGACGCCTCAAGTATTCTATACATTGCCTAGGTATTGTATAGAATACCTGAATTATATATATCGCCGGTCACATGTAAACAAATCTCGTTTATCGTTTTTTCTGTTTTGAAAGCCGTATCAAAACCCATTGTGTGGTATTTTATTAAATTGTTCCTGTCACGTCACTTGTCACGTGATTTTTAACGCAGATAATATCATTGCCATACATTATATACTTCGCGTTTGGCGGGAACGCTAACAGAAACGTCATTTGTCTAAGCCTGCTGATGGCAACGATGAAGTGGTCGACAATGGAGCACGCTTGACTAGAAGTAAACAATTCACTCTTGACTTAAAAACCCCCAGGTCGTAGTTATCACCAAATACAAACTACAGGGATTATGCCTTTCAGCTTTATGTATGCACTATGAAGGTTTCCCAAAACCAAATCTTTGGTTTATATAAACGAAGAACGATTATAATTTGGGTGTCTTCAAGGCTAGAGTGAATAGTGCTTGACTGCGATCCCACCTGATGGTAAGCAGTGATGTAATCGTTGATGGTGAGGCGCACTAGTTTATGAGGAGCCTATTCACTCTAGATATATAAAAAAGAGATACAAGCAGAAAGCAACGTTGTTTTATACTATTTAGAGATAGATTCTATATTGCAAGTGTTCTTAGTTTTTGAATAAGTAGATAGGAAGTTCACGTTGTTATGTGCACGCCAATCAGCAACCACCTGTTTAAAAGGCGTCTTCCACTTGGCTCCAAAACAGGAACCGCCCGAAATGGCGATGGCCAGTGAGGACTTGAATCAGGCGGAAAGTGAAGACGCTCAAAGAGGAGTTATTTTACCTGTGTGTACAAACCAACAAATAAAAATCTTGGATACAAAAGTTTTTGGTTTCAAATTGAGGTAGAATCACAATAAGCAGGATTACCTACATCATTGACCTTAAGTTTTCCGCCTCCGGGAGTAGCAGAAGCATGCGGGTGGTGCAACTAGCGGCGAGAGTGCAAGACAAGCTGCTCGGTAAGCAAACAGAACTGTAGGTATTAGTTAGTGCTACGTTGCAACTCATTTGAAGGAGTAAGTTCCAAGTTTTATGTGCAAGTTTGGTGGAGGCCCTGTAGATGGTGGAGCGATGATTTGAATAGCACCACAGGAGTGCTGAAGAGTAAACTGTCTCACAACCATGTACTTTGGATGAGCCTGGCGGAGACTTGTGCGAAAGCAAAACAATCAGCGCCGATGCTTAAATAAATATTAAATTGTGATTTTAAAAATGATTATTAATAAAAAGGCTATAATTTACTGGCGAAAGTTGTCTGTTAATCCTTCATGGATTTGAATGTTTGGCAAACGGGTAGACCACGTTCTGGCACAGATACTTGTGATGAAGCTTGTAATGCATGTGTGTACGTTTGGCAATAATTGGAGCTTAAACTACTATAACTATTTATAACTCGATAGCAAACTTTGTAATTGACTATCCTTACTTAATTCTTCGTAGTTCTATTAAAGTGACGTATGTACATTATACATGTTGATTTTAATCTGTAGTTGAATTTCTCAGAAAAGATTGTTGTCAATCTTATCATTACAGGAATGTATAATATCGTTTTCATCGATATATGTATATTGTACTATGCACTGGATTACGCATGCAATACACTCACTTCGTTAGAGTATATGTCAATGATCGTTTTGGTATTATCTAGCTGTGCAGGACCCATTGCATTTTATGTTGTGACTTATAAATATCAAATTTGTAATTTATAAAATATTTTATGTCGTATCTTTAATTTTAAAGTTTGTATTTAATTTTGTGGTGAGTTTTGAAACTTAATATTTTGTGCAAAACATTTATTTGTGTAAAGTAACTTTATGTTGGTTCTATAATTGTAACAATATCTTAGTCTAATCTCGAGTTCAGTAAATTAAATATTTGCCAAAACATTCAAATGGCTTAAATTTAAACTACAAAATTAAACACAATTTTGCTTACTTTTAGCACTTTATATTTTAATATTTGTATGCCAAGTCACTGTGAAGTGTGTTTTTCTCCTCGTCACTATTTCTCGCCGCGAATATTGCAATTTGTCATATCCACGGGTAGTATTTATTTTCTACTTGGATTACATCTGAATAGACTTTGGAGATTAGATCTTCAATGCTGGTAACTTTCTCGCCTAAATCACGATCAATTTCGATTTTATTTTCAATTTCACAATAAGGTGCTTTCCCATCGCTTATTGAAAGTAACTTTGAATGAAAATTTGTACCTCCACTCAAATGTGCCGAAAGACTCAACAACGTCAGTTCTAGTTCCCCTCACTATAACTGGCAAAGTAAAATCACCAGCAAACTTGAAAGTGATTCCATTCCACCCATGATTATAATACAACTTCTTATGTCTTTAAGGGTCTCTACATGATATCTATGAAAGCATTCATCCCATTTGATTAAACTGATATCTTGCAAATTTTTCCCAAAGGGCCATTTTTACTAAACAAACACACGCTATCTTTCTACAAAAAAAAAAAATACTCAGATGCGGTTTAAAAGTTGAATGAGCGGTGCGTCCACCTAATAGAGTCGCAGCGATGGCTGCGGCCGTGCACGTAGAACTTGATCATTATTTTGGGGCCATGGGTAGTGTGAAAACGAAACCCGGGGCCCTTAGACGAAGGCAACGAAGAAACAGGAGGGGGTTTTTAGTCATTAAAAGTCTGACACTATATCTCGCCCCGCCCAAGATTTGTCAATAGATGAATTTCCCACCTAAAAAGAAGGCGTTATTTTAAAACTAGGATATCTCTTAAGATATTTATCAAAATAAAATGATGTAAAAGGCAATGAATATTGTACTTATTTGGATAAGGATTAATATTATTTTTATAAAAACACCTTCGCAAATAATGCATTCTTATAAAACAAATTTGATTACCATGAAAAAGGTTATAGTGACCTAATCTTAAAAGATACCTAGACATATGCTGTTGCGAATTTTTTTTAGAACTTTTAAAGAGGAAAAATTTTGTAGTACATAATTTTTGTGTAACTTTAACCGTTAATGCAGCGCACGTAACGGAAGCTCTAAAATGGAATCATTTTGCCCCGTGTTTGCAACATTTTTTGTCTATTAATCATAGCGTGATATTATGTAACCTTCCTTGATATTTAAATGGGCTTTCCTACACTGAAATATTTTTTTCTAATCGGACTGGTAGTTTCTGAGATTATCGCGTTCAACCAAACAAACAAACTCTTCAGCTTTATAATATTAGTATATGTGGATTATATTCTGACCACGTATATTGCAAACTAGCTTCGGCCGACGGCTTCGCCCGCGTGAAAATATTTTCCTATATCACTCAGTCATAAAGTAGCATTCTTCTGATAAAAAATATAAACATATAAATCTCTCTAGTATTAGTATTATTTAAGATACACGCAGTTTTAACATAACTATTTAAAAATACCTATAATACCGTGAAAAGGACGTAATTCCCCGTTCGACTGTCGAAGATGCTAGTGCGGGGGCGATAATGCGCGACGATAGTTGGGCGGCGCTCATTCATCGACTTTTTGTTTAAGAGTATAGATAAATAACTGACTTTGCATAGACGTGGTTTAAGTGAAATTCGCAGTTAGCTCTCTAACTGCAAATTTTGGAATAAATCCGTCATAGTTTTCAACGGCTGTTTGTAACTCCGGCGCGGGAAGCACGTGCCGGCCGAGGCGGCAAATAAATCCTAAAACTATTTGTGCAAACTGTTCCCTAACTACAACTATTGTTTTGAATATTATGAATACTATGAATTTATGAATACTCGAAACTAGCGCCGAACTCATAAACAAAATCTATGTTTGAGGGTGCGATGCTGTCATAACAACACGCATACGTATTACTCGCATATAAACAGCTGGGAATCGCAAAAACAGCGCTACTAACCTAATGACACGAACAACTAACGTTTTGTTTACCCCGGTATCAGTCATCATCTCCCCAGGCTTTTCCCAACTAGCTTGGGGTCGGCTTCCAGTCTCATCAGATGTGGCTGAATATCCGCATTTTACATTAGGTAGACCCTCCATGTCACTGGGTTGTGGAGGTGAGAGGTCTGATAGACAGTCACGTGTCAGACCTCTGCAACCCAGTTACTGGGCAACACGATACTCCTTGAATAGACTGACAGACCTTCTCACCTCCTGTAACGACTGCCAAAGATCTACGCAGGCATCAGCCCTGCTGGGCCCCTACGTTTGTGCTGACATCACTTTGAGGCGTGCGTGGAACACTACGGGCCGTCGATGACACGAGCTCGGTCCTTACCGAACGGACGGATGGCGGCCACAAGCGCGCGCCGTGTGCCGTGAGAGCATGTTAACCCGTTGGTCCCAATTGTCCTTTGTAAATTTTTGATATTCATTACCAAGAGTCAGAAGCAAGAAAAATCTGAAACCTGTCTCGCTAAGGGGTAACGTGTTACCCAGTTTCTGGGTTGTGAAGATCTTAGAGGCAGTCGCTCTTTGTACACACTTACTTAGGAAAAAGCTCTGCAGGCAGACTGTTTGGAGGATCAATTATATTACTTGATTTCCGAGTTTGTGTTAATTGAAATAAATTAGTCAGCTAGACTTCGCACACGTGATCGATTTCAATGTGACCGGGTTACAAACTTACGGTATTTGTAATATTACGGTCACATCTACACATGAGAATAAAAATGAAAATTTAAGCTTGTACTTCAAGTTATGACCACGTGTCGATTTCAGGAAATACAAAGTTTAATAAGTAGAAATAGAAATCCTACCTAGAATATTCTTCCTCAAACATTTTTGATACCTCGGTTATTTATAACTATTGGTTTTACATCATTTTATTGATTAACATTAACATTTACATCATTATTAATAAAGTGACATAGCGGACAAGCGCGAACCTATCAAGAATAAAAAAGTTAACAAAAGAAAAATCAGTTTTTTATGTCGCTAAAAACCTATATTTTGACACACTCAAGGGAATCAGAATTCATAGGGTACTTCCCTAGAATCCTGTAATTTGGTATAAAGCAAAGCCTTTTAGCACAGATATAGGAATAAATCGGAAAACAGTAAATTAGTTGATACGTCATAAAAAATACTTTTTTGTGATTCGGAAAAATCTTTGAGACTCGATTCGAGAATTGAACTCTCAGTGCGTGAGTCCGACTCGCACTTGCCCGGTTTTTTTTAGTTCTAGCGAAACTTCACGGACGATAGCTGAACACAATATTGTTTAGATGTGCGAAACTTCACGGATCATCCGTGAAGTTTCGCTAACAAACATTTTTTGACCCTGTCTTTTCATGTCCATAATTAGACGCATCGCAGATACCTCACAGATATACTATCACATATTTTGGACCATTGAGATACTTATAGAAGTGTTACCTTCGAGGTAACTCCATCAAAGTTGATTCCAAGTGACATTTCATTACGAATAACCCGCATTTTTCCAGCCCTCAATCCACTTCATTACGTGTTATTCAATAACCCTTCACGTCGCGTCACCGTCATCTGACCGCGTCATCGAGTGACATCGGTGACACCAAGTGGATATGACACCGAACCCTCGTCACGTCGTCAGTCAGTTGTCCCTGCTTCCCTTGACCTTTAGAAAGCTGATCTGTAAATCTTTCGTAAAACTCATTTTAATTTAACTGTCATGTCTTTTTGAGACATGGCTATACGCAGATAACATTTATTATGCGCACTCAAAGGCCCATGTTACTGTAGCGACATCTATGGCGTCACTTAAGAACTAATACCGCATCGCGTAATTAAAGTTCTCCGCGCAATTTGAACATATTATAGATCAGCCCGCAAATCATCTATCGGGCTGTTGCCCACCAGGCATAACACCCGTCCGGCCGGAGGATCCTCCCTCTCCAACGGAGGTATGTGAGCCTTTTCTCTCTGTTCTGTATACCTCCAAAATATTCCAAACATAATATGAACATGCTCACATCTTTTACCATTGGAGTAGACGGCTAGCTAGAATTGCAAGATTCCGTGATACGGAGACAAGCCTCAACCCACTTGACTGCCACCAAGGAACGCCCCGGGTGTCGGGAGTCTCAGGACGATTTCCAGTATGAGCTTGCGGACGGAGAGTTATGTGTAGGTCGCCTTTCTTAATAGTAAGCGAAAAAAAAAAATTAAAAAATTCTTGAGTATTGAAACATGTGCAGCGTCAGCGCCGGCAGAGCCCTCCATATTTGGAACACGAGAAGGCACAAGGGTATCCTGTCGACACGGGTAACGTAATAATAAATAATTAAAATGTATGTTGACATGAGCTTAAATATAATTAGAATTAAAAGACCAGGGTTTAACGGTTGTGTGGTCGTAATGCGGATTGTTGCGGGTTCAATTAATGTTCGCAATGGGGTTTAAGTACAAGTACTTAAACCCCGTAAATGATCATCGGGAGATAAATGTAGACATTATAGTAACGTGAAAGATTAGAAACTTATATTTTCTATAGGTAATTGTAGCGAAAAGATATTAGAAAATATCTGAATACTTTCAACCATCGATATATATCTACAAGAATATAAGTCGATGCTTTCAGCATATATAATTGGAGTCTGAAATTCAGTATCATAAAATTTTATAGGCTTCAGAGAGCTTAGCACAGATCCTATTGGACACTGGACTGGCGATGTGCCGTCATGTCAGTGTCAATTTGCCAACGGGTTTCCAGCCTTTTTACCAGCCACATACTAGGATTACGCTAAAAAAATACAGTACTCCACCGGGATCTAAATCCATTCACCAAAACCAGTAACATTCTGTGTAGAAATTCAATTTGCGTGTTATACTGGGGTATAGAAGCAATTACGTCTGTGGGAGCTACTGTCTGCCGCACAAAGAGGGAATCATCGCGACCCGCGGGCGACGCCGGGGGGGAGGGAAGTGTAGCGGGGAGGACAGCTTTCATTGACGAAAAATCAGACGGAAAATTGAAACCGAGAGAATTTTGCGGCTCGAAGGGTTAGTGGGTAATGGAAGTGTTAAGGATGAATTGTTTGTGGTGAGGGCTCTGGTGCGTGGCCGGGGAGGAATGCGTTGTGAAGGGCTGTTAATTAATAAGTGGCCTTGTTTAGGCTGTAATTAATGTGTTTTGGAGATTGGTATTCCAATAAGTTATGATTTTATTGAGTCATGTCTTGCGGATCGACATATTATTATTATTATACCAATCTCCAAACAATACATGGATCTAATTCTTAATTGGTTTGATGAGTCTAATTTTGTAATTTTAATTCTTAATTCTGTATTGTACACAAAACATACATAATATACGGTGATACATATACAGTTTATGTACAAAGGCGAGCTTAACTCAACAATGAGTTTTCTTCCAGCAAACCTTTGAGTTACAGAGAGAGAACACATTCGAGGGTAGGATCCAGTGCACAATATAAACCTTACATATCTAAATCTAATATATAAATATATATGTAATTATTATACAAAAGTCTAATATATAATTATAATATAAATACTATTACATACTAATATATACATATTAATATTATGTCAATAATGAAAGGAAGTGCTCTTTAAGTTTCCTCTTGAAGACATCCAGAGAAGGGCTGTCGCAAAGGGAGTGTGGTGTGTGTTTTATCATTTTTATTCTAATCTTACAAGTCCATTAATTATAATTTTAATGATTGTTACTAATTTTTTAATTCATATTAACCCATGACTTACCTATTTATTATTGACACTTTGTTTAATTTCAGTTTTAATTCAAATTGATTAATGACCACTGTATCCCTTTTGACCTTTGTATCTTGACACTATTTTTTTAGTTTTTATTTGAAATAATTTATCGAAATGTGTTTTTTTTCTTATCTGTTGGTACCAACAGATAGAAAAAAACACATCACAACACATGGTTGTTTCATCATCATCATAATTTCAGCCGAAAGGCGTCCTCTGTTAGTCACAGGCCTCCCCCAAGTGTCGCCACAACAAACGGTCCTGTGCGTCTCGCATCCACCGTATTCCCGCGACTCTCACCAGGTCATCGGTCCACCTTGTGGGAGGCCTTCCAACGCTGCGTTTTCCGGTGCGCGGTCGCCACTCTAGAACCTTTCGTCCCCATCGACCATCCGTTCTGCGAGCAATGTGTCCTGCCCACTGCCACTTAAGTTTGGCGATTCTTCGGGCTATGTCGGCGACCTTGGTTCTCCTGCGGATATCTTCATTCCTGATGCGATCACGCAAGGAAACTCCGAGCGTAGCTCTTTTCATTGCCCTTTGGGTGACTGTAAGCCTTCTAATGAGGCCCATTGTAAGTGACCATGTTTCAGTGCCATACCTATGTCATCACTGGCAACACGCTATGGTCATAGATTTTCGTCTTAAGACACTGTGGTATGTTGGACGAGAAGATACCGCGCAGCTTCCCGAACGCTGCTCAGCCGAGTCGGATTCGACGATTGACCTCTGTCTCAAAGTTAGACCACCTGGATTATCTGTCCCAGGTAAACGTAATCGTCTACAACTTCCAGTGTAGAGTCTCCGATCTTAATCGGAGTGGGTGCTGAATGGTTATTTACCATGACTTTGGTTTTGTCCATGTTCATTTTAAGATCTACTCTTTTGGAAGCTCTACTAAGGTCATCCTATTTTTTTGTTATTTTTGGTCTTCTGTAACTGAAGGAGCACACGTTACAGGACCCCATGATTTCTACTGTGTGAACTTTGTTGGATATCCAAATAAGTAAATTAATAAATAACTTTATTTATGTGTCTTTTCATTTATATCTGTTTGTTGTTTCAATCAGTTTAGCACATTTTTTTTTCAATTTTCTTGATCATTAGTGAATGAATACTTATTGATAAATCACACAGTTACAATTTGCATTAAGCATAGAAAAATACCTCGGTCTTTGAAACACAAACACGATTGACAACCATATCCAGTAAAACAACAATCATTGTGTTCTCAGACTGATGTTCGTTTACTGAATCGCGGTGACGAGACGAGAGTACCATTACTCAGTAATTTGTTTACTCACCGCACTCAACTCGGCTCAGTTCTACTCAACTCGACTCAACTACTGGTTACTGACGACTCGAACCATCCTTGTCTACTGGGTGACGTATAACATGTCCCTTGCTATTTTTTGTGTTCAAATTGGTGGGTAATTATATTTTTCTTCAATGTGTGTTACAAGAGATGTGTAAAAGATTGTGTTTGTCAAGAGGAGGAAACAAGGAAAGAAAGGAGAACACTTATTAGGGACTTCGCTCCCGTACATAAAATATAGCCTATGTCACTCAGGAATAAAGCAGCTTTCTATCGGTGAAAAGATTTTAGCAATAGGACCAGTACTTTCAGAGATTACCTCCTACAAACAAAAAAATAAAAAAATAAACGTTATCTCTTTATAATATTTGTGTAGATATTAAATTGAAATGATTGTGTCTACTTCTCGTTCTCGTTTATGCATAAAAGCATAATCAGCCTTATAATGTTCCCACTGCTGGGACTCAGGCCTCCTCTCTAAGAGAGGGAATGGGTTGTTATCCACCACGCGGGCCCAGTGCGGGTTGGTAGATGTCATATGTCTTTGAATTTTTTGGTACTAGGACATACCGGCTCACTCACAACATGTTCCTTCACCATTTTGACAATAATGGTGATGAAATAAATTACGCAAAGATATTTATTTATCTATTGATTTATTTCTTTATTGAACAACCTAACTTATTACAGGACAGACATTTATAAAAAATACAAGTACAATAGGCGGTCTTATTGCACAGGGCAATTTCTACCAGACAACCTTTGGATGGAGATAGCTGGGTTTGAACTTGTGACCTATAAATCGTAAGTCGGGACCGTTGCCACTGGGCCACCACTCCTCGTGCTCGCCCCAGCTCCTTCAGTCCAGTCAATTAATGTGTTCACCTTGGAATGAAAAATAATTAGTTTTAAACTCTAGACACTTTCCTTTTAGTATTCTAAAAGCTGCGACAAAAATCTCATAAAATCTCGTGTCTGCGTTGTAAGTTATTACAGGTCAAAAGCCGTAAAAATCGGTTTTTTGAACTATCTTGGTTTCTATAGTTCCAATGATATTAACACCTATAATCAAGATTCATGGAGAGCAGTGGTGGCCCAGGGCCAGTAGTAACGGCCCCAACTTACGAGTTTGTAGGTCGTGGGTTCAAACCCAGCCAGGCGCATTACTTTGTGTTATATATTTTATCACCACTGCTCTCAAAATGAAGGAAAACATCGTTAAGAAATCGGCATGTCCAAGAACTAAAAATTCGAAGATATGTGACATCCATCAACCCGCACTCGGCCCGCGTGGGAGATTACGACCCGTGCCCTCTCCGAGAGACGAGGCGGATTATGCTATGCTTATGCTATCAAGAATCATAACTTGGAACATAAACTGTTGCAAATTTGATGCTCTACAATTTTTTACTGGACTAGTTCTTTGATGATGCCAATGAGAAACTCAAAATCTATGCCCCAAGCATTTAGTATTTCAACAACAATATTTATAAGCAACGCTCCTAACGCGATACATTTTACGACCTAAACTAAACTGTTAAAAGGATGGAGCTATACAGGGTGTAAGGAACAGGTCTCCGCAAACATTAAAGGCTTACTCAGTAGACGAAACTGAACAACCTTCCAAAAGACTTTTTTCAGGAAACGAAAAAAAAATCGGTCTTTCTACACAAACTGTACAATCAAGTTTAAAAATTTGTAAGGAGAGGCCGATTTTTTATACAGTGTGTATAAAAGTGTGAGTGACATTTTAACACGTTATGTTTTTTTTTTTTTTTTTTAATGTGGGAAAATCATTAGGTGGAGCGAGAGATAGTGTCAGACTTTTACTGACTAAAAACCCACTCCTGTTCCCTCTTTGCCTTCATCCCGGAGCCCCGGGCTTCGCTTTCACACTACTCGTGGCCCCAGTAGACTTCGACCCTGCTGGGCCCCTACGATTTTCTGACATCACCCTGAGGCGCGCGTAGAACAATACGCGCCGTCGACGACTTGGGCTCGGTCCGGACAGTCACCGGACGGTCGGACGGCGAGCCACCCATTGCTCGCCGTCCGCAAGCCTGCGCCTACGGTGGCCGGAAATCGGGATCAGAATCCCGGCGGCGGTTGGGGCGTGAGGACCGTTGCTGTTGCCTCACGCGATCGGCCGCCTCCTTTGCTAGCATTACTGCTTCGCAGAAGGAGGCGACCGCCTGCCACTCCTCCTCACTCCGGACCATGGCCTGTACCAATGCCCGGCGCGAGAGATCACTGCCGCCGATCGCCCCCACGAGGACACGGCGTTGCTCTGCCCAAGCGGGGCACACCTCCACCGTATGCTCAGCCGTGTCCTCTGGGCGTTCCACACAGTGGCGACACCCGGGCGTGTCTTCCGCACGAATTCGGTGCAGGAACCTCCCGAACTTACCATGTCCGGTGAGGACCTGCGTCATGCGGTAGGTAAGGACGCCATGTGGTCTTTCCAGCCATTCCTCAAAGAGGGCACTTACCGCCATAATTGTGGCGTGCCCAGCACTGGGTTGCGATAGTCGCTGTCGCCATTCCACCATGATATCCCGCTGGAGTTCTTCCCGCCATGCCGCAACTTGGCGCGGCAGCGGAGTTTCGCCCCGGCGTTGCATCTCCACGCGCAGATCGTGCATGCGTGCAAGGACTGTTGCTTCCAAATACCATGGTGGCTGGCCAGCAAGGAGGCTCGCCGCTTCGCAGGAAACCGTGCGATATCCCCGCACCATTTGGATGGCCATGACCCTCTGGCATGCGTTCAGCTTGGCCACCGGTCGTTTTCGCAGCGACGGCGCCCATACCGGCGCCCCATAAAGGGCCATGGACCTAACGATTCCTGCGTGGAGCCTCCGGCAAGAGGCGTCTGGACCCCCTAGGTTAGGCAGAAGCCGCTTAAGGGCAGCCCCAGTCCGATCCAGTTTGGGAGCCAGACGTCGGAAGTGCTCTTCGAAATTCCATCGGCTGTCGAGGACGAGTCCCAGGTACTTCATCGTCGACCCGACGCCGATGTGAACTCCTCCTACCGTTATTTGGGAACCCGGTGGTGGCGCATTCCGAGGGCCGTGAAAGCACATGGCCTCGGACTTGTGCAGTGCCACCTCGAGTCCCAACTGCTGGATCCTCTCCACGACTATCGCAACCCCGCGTGTCGCTAGTTCGACCGCCGCCTGGTACGACTCTCCCTGCGCCAGAACCAGCGTGTCGTCCGCGTAACAGACGACGCTAACGCCGTCAGGGAGGTCGCCGCGCAGCACGCAGTCGTACCCGATGTTCCACAAGGGCGGTCCTAGTACCGATCCCTGCGGAACATCGCACGACATCTCTCGCCGTTTCCACTCTCCCTGGTGACCGGGGTAGATGATGAATCTGTCCGTCAGGTAGGCCTCGATCACACGACAGAGGTAGTCGGGCACCCGGTGATACCTGAGTGCCCTCCAGGGCAGGGAATTGAAGGCGTTGGCGATATCCAAAGACACCGCCAAGACACACCTGCCCTGGGATACCGCATCCCCCGTCGTGAGGGTTCGCACGACGGGGTTAACATTTAACACGTTATGTTATGGTCCCAGTTCATCAGAAAGTTGATACTTGTTGTTCGTTATTTCTGCTGTCGTAGTTCTTCTGTTTAAATGGTGAAATAATGTTCAAAACTCTATTTTTAGGGTTCCGTACCTCAAAACGAAAAACAGGAACCCTTATAGCATCATTTTGCGGTCCGTCCGTCTCGGAAAAGCGTGGAGGTATCAAGTTGAAATTAAAACCATATACTAAAGTCTGCGATCCTTTGAAGCGGTGAAAAAATCAAACTTCTAAGTTAACGAAAATAATCGATACAGCAACGTGCATTTCGACACTCTCAAAGGAATCAAAATTCATAGGGTACTTTCCATTGACCCAGAATCCTGAAATTTGGCATAAAACAAGGTCATATAGTATATAGTATAGATATGGGAATACATCTGAAAACAGAAAATTTGTTACGTCACGAAAAAAAACTTTTTTTACGATTCAAAAATCTTCGAGAGTCCATTCGGGAATTGAACTATTCACATATGTAGGTAAGTTTGTGCGGAACCCTTAATGCGCGAGTCCGACTCGCACTTGCCCAGTTTTTCTTTCAAGCGAAAATTACCAAACTGTGAAATTGAAAGTGGTTTAGGAACTTAATCCGACTGGTAGATAATTAATCTGTAAACTTGGGGTTTATCGAGAACTCCGGTTTGTGAGGAATCTTGTCGATTTACTAAATTCATTATGAAACGAAATGGGTAACGATTGGATTTGGGGATATTGTACTAAAACAATGGATTTGCGATGTGCTAATAGATAGGCGTCATCGTTATTTATTGAAGAGGAAGAGGCGTGATGCTGCTTATGTTGAGGAAGGGGCACTGCTTGTGCTTAACGTATAAGTTTAAAAGGTTTTTGAAGGCTGAAAAGGAGATTGTAACGTGTGTAAGAAAGGCGAACCCTTTTTTATTTCCATAGCATACCAAGATTTTCACTTTTTTAAAAAACGTTGTCCTTCACTTGGAATCACTCCTTCGGTGTGGGTGCAGATGTTTATTGCGAGAATCGAACCAGCGACACATAGCGCAGCAGTGGTTGAGTGATTGGCTAATCAATCAGCCACTATGTTAACCGTGGCCCTCTTAAATGCGTACTGCGCGACCAAAAAGTGAGGTATTATAACCTTAATATTGACGTGAGCATATTCTGGGCCTGTCTGTTTGTATGTTGTGTCTGTATATGGCATCGTAGCTTCTAAACGGATGAAATTCTTTTTGACCCGGCTACCGTAGATATGGGTTTGCGGACGGCAAGCAATGACTGGTAAAGACCAAGCCCGAGGTCGATGTCATGATGTGGCCCACGCGTGCCTCAGAGTTATCAGCCAAACTGTTAGTACCAGTTAGGGCTGACGCCATTCAGGGCTGTGGATCGTTTGAAGGAGTTACCGTGGCCGTCGCAAAAAGAATGACTGAAGGCACACTGTGGATTTTATTCAGTACAAAGTCATCCGCAGCGGGAGAAGTTATTTGATAATATCCCACGTACAAAAAGCATTCCTATTGTGGTTTCTGATTGATTCGAGAGAGCACAAAGTACGTAACAACAATAATCTTGCCATTTTGCGCCTCTCCACGCCATCCAGCGCCATCCTGTGCCACTTTCAGTCCAAACTGTAAAGCTCTTGTTGTGCACAAACAAACGGAAAGTAATTCTTGTTTGGAGCCCTCACAATCTGAATGAAAAGGCCTCTTTGTTCTTGAGCTAAATTGAAACGACTTAAAGATAGCATTGTTTCTTTCTTGTGTATGTTTTACAGAATTTTATTTGTATTTTTTAATTTTAATCTGATCTGATGGTAAGCGATGATGTGGCTGACATTGGAGCACGTTTGCCTAGAAGTTAATGATTCAGTCTTGACTAAAAGATACAGACTTCGGCCGGGAATTCGTATGGGTGGGGTGGTTTGATTTTCATTTGAATATTCAAATAGAAATCTGGAGATTGTGTTGTGTTTGATGATGGCACATTTACTAAACAACTGACTCATTTTTACCGTAAATTGTTGAGCTAAAACAATCAAAGAGCAGAAAAAAGGTCTACGCGCCATAAAGTCACTATATTTTTGTATCAAAATGTGTGTAATGTGTAATTTTATATAAAATAAATATTATTATTATTTATTTATTATATTATTAAATAATAATAATAAATATTTTTTTTATTTGCCGAGTATGTTGAAAAATGTTTGATGCATGAGGATATTTGTCATTGTAGTCCCTAAACTATTATAACGACCTTTTGAGTACTGTAATTAGAGACACAATAGAAAGACAATGAGCGAGCGAAAGCCGGCGTTCGCTTGGGGTTTAATGAATTAATGTATGAGGATATTTTTTTATCTTAGTCCCTAGACTATTATAACGTTACACATATATATATAATTATGTGTTTAATGATTTAATTTAGATAATATAGCATATTAAACAACTAAGCCTTAATAAATTCAAATTATTTGTAAAGCGAAAACTTTGCCAAAAGGCTTTTTAGACTATAAAGGACTATGTTGAGGACCAAAAGGCTTGGGATTGACCTGCTCCGGTACGCACTACAATACTGTTGTCTTATTATTTTTTTCTTTTGTTTTTATTTTCAATTGTGCTTTTTATTATTATTATTTATTACAATTTGATATTGTAGATAATTTTTATTTTGCAATTTGACTTTTTTTTTCTCTATTAATTTTTGACATCTTACATTTTTGTGAACGTGAGGACTATGTTGATTGCTTTTTTTTTCCTTTTCAGTAATTTTAACGTATTGATTATTATTAATTTGAGTATTTTCTGCGGCCTACCCAAATGTCCTTTCTTTGGTATTGTTCGTCAAGTCGTTGAGCTCCTCAGTAGTCCTGAGTTGAGCTTTGCGAATACTGACAAATGCTTGCACTGACTGGACAGGTCCACTCAAATATGTATGGTTCTTCAAAAGACCATTTCAGACAAATCTGCATGGTTCTCATGTGATTTGACCATTACATAAATATTTACTGTATGGACTTTAAAAGAGACTTTGATCCCTGAGTTTGTTTCGGTGTTTCTTTTCAGGGTAGTCAGCTAGGAAACACCGGCCTCATCTAGTTTAAAAATAACGAAAAAAAATATTGACGTGTAAAAGTGTGTACATAAATAAATAAATCTACGTTTGATGCATGAGGATATTTGTGATTGTAGTCCCTTGACTATATAACGGCCTGGCTTTCGGTTCAGGGGCCTTACTATGACGTAATTAAATATCAGTCATGCGAACAAGAAAGAAGGATGCAGCTTTACACACTATAGCTATCTCCATCCCTCATAAAATTCAATTTAGATCGTCAAATGAATCGCGTTAAGAGGTCGTGGTAGGGCCCCGGGTGTGTATTCTGCCTGGGCTGCAATGACAAAGTTTACCCACTTAGATTAAAATATAAATACATATTATATTCAGCGAATAATAAGATCCTGCCTACCCTTTCAGGAGGATTGGCATGAAAATATATTTATTTCAGTTTTACACAGTAACTTTAATTATTATTCTTGATACAAATTAATTCACTTATTTTACTTGAAGGAAACATCCTTGCCTTGATATTTGGTTTCAACTTTCTGTAAATTTTGTGTACTTCGTTTAAACTTGAAACGATTGACCTATTTATAAAGTTGCTTTGACATTTTAGCTTCATTTTACAAAAAGATCTAAAGGTCTTGGTGTTACAAATTGCGTCATTTTTAAGGTTTAAAATAGCGATTTATATTTAAAAGTCGTTGGCTACCCGATTGTATAATTTTGCTTGATTTCGTGCATGGGGTGCTGATTTATCCCATAGAGAATGGCGTCACAATCAATACTTACAATTCAACACTGTTATTCTGCGTCAAGGGGTCTGTCAGACACTGTAAACGTCTGTCTGCTGGATGCAGACCCCTTTATAATTGTATTAACTTGGAAATAGGGGATTACTTAATGTGCTCTAGGGTATGAATAGGACAAAGTTTCATGTGCAAATATAATACAGCTGGTAATGTTATTCACAATGTTTTAGAACACATAAAAGCTGCGGGACATTATGAGAACGCAACGTTACGACCGTATCTTTTTTTATCGTTAACTTACAAATTTGATTTTTTTACAGCTTCAACCGCAGACTTGAGTATATGACTTTAATTTCAACTCGATACCTCCACGCGTTCCCAAGATAAAGGGTCTTGATAGACAGACAGACAGACGAATGGTCCGCTACTGCAGCTAAATACCAATCTTTTATTGGTCATCTGACCAGTGTTTGGCAACCTGTATAGTTCTGTTATTGGTGTCGCATAAATCCTCGAAAATGTCGTTGGTTATGCAGGATGGGCAGTATAGCATGTGACGCATGTCCTGTGCGGCAGCTCCACACTGGCACTGTGTTTGATATGAATCGAGGAAGCCCCATTTAGCCAGATGGTTTTTAAAGCGGCTAAATGCTTGCAACACTATACCTTGTCTAATTTATACTCCCTATGTCACTGCACGCACCATTGACATCGTAAACCTCATTCATATTGGCCGCGTATACTTGCGTGCCTGTCTGTCGACCCTGTGTGTGTGTGTGGGCTGCGGCTTCGGGCAAATTAACTCGATGATGTAATGCATGGCATACAATTATACAGGATTTTGATGTAATGGCTTTCAAGTATAGTCTAACTTTAATGTGACTGGCTTGTTAGTCTAGTGGTAAGTTGCCCTGACTGCTATACCGGACGTCATGGTTTGGTTGTGGTTGTGATTCATACCCAAGAGAAATGCTTGTGTGATGAGCACAATCATTTATTCTATATCTGGATATAACTGTGTGTGGATGTATTTAGAAATATATAGATATAAGTGTACTTATCAGTTGTCTAGTACTCATAGTGCGTGGTCTGGTTAGTTTGGGACTAGATGGCATGTGATATTTATGGAAAAAAAACCAATTGTACAGATCTGTAAAACCATTTCTTAGGGAAGGCTTTAGTCAGTAAACACAGCTTTCTATTTGAAGAAGTTATTTGGTGATTTCCCACTAACTTCTTCAAATAGAATAACTATTGAATCCCATTTTTTTTATCAAAGTTTGCCAATCATATGATTATCCTTGTAATAATACAATCCCTGTAATAACTGACTCATTGTCTAGAGCCCAGGGCTTGTTAGAATTACAGTAAAGCGACTCCTTTATCATTTCCCAATACTTTATACTCCTCGACAAGACCTCCCACTTCCTCAGCATTCCTTTGAGCAAGTATCCTCCATATTTCCGTGCAGTAATCTAAGTTTAAATCAAAGCTGAAGGCGTTTGACAGAGAAAAGACACGTCTCCACTGAATTTGTAGAGCGCGCGCGGCGCATGCAAATGTGGCGTTGTCAAACATCGCGCGTGCGACGTTGCCAGCTCGACGTGCATACTGCAGCTGCCAAGTTTCAGCGATGAGCGGAATAATGAATATCGATGAGTTTCATAAGGTGACATAATTGTAGTGAAGAGGGAACTCAGTACGTCCCCCTTTTTAATCTTATTTATGCATACGAAGGAGTGTGGAAGTTAGTATTTCTAGTTACAGATATAGGGAGAAGGAGTGTACAAAGTTAAAAAGCGTATAAAACTCAATTCACTCTGTGTTTTCTGGGACTGGCTGCGTATCACACTTCACACTAATAATTATTATTATAAAAGTCAAAGTTTGTGTGTGTGTGTGTTAGAGCCCTCGTCTACAGCGACTTTTTTTAGCGATGCAAACGCGATACTGTCGCGCTTCTGTCGCGATGTAAACGCAATTCAGAAACAACACAAAAAAAATTGTATGTAGAATGTTTCACTTACGCGCCCCGATGTCGTCCGACACGGTCGCGCGTTTGCATCGATATAGTAGCGATACTGTAGCGCATTAGTAGCGAGTTAGCATCGCTTCTGCAGCGCGTTGCAAATGCGACTAACGTGCATTAATAGCGATGCTGTCGTGCGTTTACGAAACGCGTGAGGGGCCTTAGGTACATCTTCACGCTCGAAAGCTGAACGGATTTGTATGAAATTTGATACACGAGTCGACCATGTCCTGGAATAGCAAATAGGATGGACTGTTTATCCCGGGAGTATGTTCCCTTAGAATCCACTGGTGCAGCTAGTAAGTTTGACTAACCTGTTGGTCTAGTGGTTAGTGGCCCTGACTGCCTTGCTGGAGGTCGTGGGTTCGATTTCTATTACAGTGTTGATGAGTTTCTAGAGGACAAACGACAATAATGTTATTAAAAAAATTATTTTATTATTATGATTAGGATTATTATGATCATTATTATTTTATCTTTGACATTGAATTTTGTTTTGACTTAAATGATCTGGATTATTGTCATTATTATTATTATATTGACATTTATTTACTTGTTCTACAGCTGACATTATTGATCTTTTTTGTATACATTATTTAATTTTATTTTTGACATCATTTTATATATATGTTTTTTTTTATTAGACTGAAATGATTTTAAAATGAAATTGGAATAAGTAATTTTAAAATTTATTGTTATTTTTGGACAATACTCTCTTTTTTTTTTTAATTCAAATTACTAAGTTCTCAATTTTTTTTTTTTTATTATTTTTTTTTTTTTTATTTACATTGGAATTTGGATTATGTAACGCCGCGTCGCGTAAGTACCTTAGACGCTCGCGCACCCCTTCCCGACATCCGCGCAGCCGCGCCCTGCGTACCCCGCGCGCGCGCGCCAGTCGTCGCTCGCCCGCGTTAGCGTCACACGTTTCCCAAAATCACGCCACGCGAAAATACGTCCGCTACCTTCTGTCCGAGACTCTCGTTCGCTCACATTAAGTACCTACTTTGTGTTTGTGCTATTCATTTACTGTACTGTAAACAAAATATATATTGTGATCGTGAATAAACCTCCTTATACGATTAAACTGGCGCCCAACGTGGGGCCAAACCCAAAGTGCTTACCATGCCAAGACCGACTCGAGCAAACCGTGCGGTCCTAGACCGCGAGCAGGAGGATCACAGCAGCGACGAAAGCGGCGAACCAGCGGTGAAGTCGCAAGAGACGCGCGCCCTAGGCGGCGCCACTCCCGCGCACGTGCTCGCCGCGGACGACTACGACGCGACCTTGGAAACGCGCGCCCCGGAGGGCGCCTTCCCAAGTCCAACTCCCAGCGGGGCCCGTACCGGAGCGCCCCAGGCTCTCGATACCGAGAAATTATTGACGACGATTATGGAGACATTTGCCCGAACGCAGGCGGAGACCAACCGAACCCTAGTTGAGACCCTGCGTTCGCTACACAATAATAGTCAGTGGAACCCGATTGCATCTACACCGAGTCCGACCGCATCTACCTCAGTGGTCGGGAATGCTACCGTCGCCGCCACGCCCGGCGGCAACTTTGCTAAGTGCACTGCGCGTTTCGACGGCCAGTCACGCGACGCTGAGGTGCTGGAGGCATTCATCGACGCGGTGGAAGTGTTCAAGGAGTGCACCGAAGTGTCCGACGAGCACGCGTTACGGGGCCTCTCCATGTTGCTGACGAGCGACGCGGCGGTGTGGTGGCGAGGCGCCCGCGCCGGCATCGCGACGTGGCCGGACGCGCTGGCGCGTCTACGCGCTACCTACGGCGTCCAGCAGCCAGGGTATAAGGTACTACGTGAAATGTTCGCCAAGGAACAATCAGAAAACGAACGTGCTGAAGTGTTTGTGTCACGTCTACGGTCGTTATTAGTTAAGTTGCCTTATAGTGTTCCGAGTGCGATGCAAGTCGATATAATTTACGGTCTGTTGCACCGTCGCATCCGCAAACGATTGCCGAGAGACAGTGTATCTAATGATGTAGATCGGTTATTAGAGAGAGCGAGACTCACGGAAGACTCCATCGAGGAGGTTAAAAAGTCAACGGAAACTCCCGCGCTCGTAAACTCGAATATACCTACGCGCGAAACGAAGTCACCTGAGCGTAGCGTTACTACGAGTTCGACCACAACCACCGGTACGAAACTCGCTTCAAACTCGAACGAAAACTCGAAACGTTCTCGCGTTCGGTGTTCGCTTTGTAAGGCATACGGCCATGTTTCTACTGATTGTCGGAAGGCAAATAAAATAGATTCCAAGGTCAACAACCCGATACGGTGTTATGGATGCGGTCAACCGGGTGTAGTGCGTTCTAAATGTGATATTTGTAATTCGGCATCAACGTCGACCAAGAAAGACGACAAACCGTCTTTTAATAGCGCTAGTTTCCACAAGGAACCCGACGCGACTAGTGATTCTGGTAGGTACGTGCGTTGGGCTAGCATAGATTCACATAAAGCACACCCGATGGTGAATATCCACGTTATGGGTCGCAATGGGGTAGCCGTTGTTGACACCGGTGCTACGCATAGTTTAGCGAGCTCTTCATTATATCGGATTTTGATGGACTCGGGTGTCCGGTTCAATGACACCAAACGTTTAGTTCGGTTAGCCGACGGGTCTCGATCTTCCATGGACCTGCTAACTGCGGAGGTGCCTGTCACAGTTGAAGGCCGTGTGGTATCTTGCGATTTCTTAGTATTGCCAGGCAGTGACACGCAGACCTTACTCGGGGTCGATTTCTTGTCCAAGGCGGATATGATATTGGACGTAGCCCAGGGTAAGTGGACGTTTAGAGACGCTCCTGATATTTTTTATGATTTTGTGTATACCTACACACTTAACTCAGTTAGTACAGACCAAGCACGTGACGATCATGCTGAGTTGCAGTTACGTCCAGACGAAGGCCCCAAGCTTACCGACGAGCAGCGGGGTACACTCAACCGCTTCATCGGCGAGCACGCGCAGCAGTTCGCGCGTGATGGGCCAGCTACAGAGTTTGCTACTCACCGTATTAAGGTACCGCCGAACCAAGAACCATTAGCATCGCCGCCATACAGGTTGTCTCCGCCCAAGCGAGAAGCACTCGAGAGGGAGTTGCAGGAGATGATCCGCGCCGACGTGATAGAAGAGTGCGAGTCTCCATGGGCGTCGAACGTCGTTCTCGTAAAAAAGAAGAACGGTGGGTTTAGAGTGTGCGTTGACTATCGGAAGCTCAACGCAGTCACCGAGCCCGACCGGTACCCGCTCCCTAGGATCGAGGACGTTCTACATTCCGCTAAAACCTCGAAGTACATGACCACCCTCGACCTTAGGGCAGGCTATTTCCAGGTAGGGGTGGATCCTGATGACAGAGATAAGACTGCGTTCACTACGCCGCTAGGCACGTACAGGTTCAAACGTATGCCCATGGGATTGCGCAACTCGGGCGCTACTTTCCAGCGGCTGATCGACCGGTTTAAATCCAATCTGCCAGGAGTCGCTTTGGAGGCATATTTAGACGATCTGCTGATTCTATCGGACGAGTCATTCGAGAGGCACCTCGAAGATCTCAAGGCTGTATTCGATCGGCTTGCGATGTTCAGCCTGCGAGTCAACCGTGAAAAAAGTCATTTTGCCAGGGAATCAGTGAAATATCTTGGCCATATTATCAAGCCAGGTGGTATTCACGTGGATCCTGACAAAACTTCGGCGATCGCAAATATGCCGACCCCCAAGAACATTAAACACCTTAAGTGCTTCCTTCAAACCTCCAGTTGGTTTAGGCGATTTATCCCTAGTTATGCGGAGGTCGCTAAACCACTAACGATTTTGTTGAGGAAAGCAAGTACGTGGCAATGGGGTGCTGAGCAACAAAAAGCTTTCGAGCATATTAAACAGCTGTTGACAACGGCCCCAATACTGCGTCAAGCTGATGAGGCGATGCCATTCGTCCTCAGAACCGACAGCAGTGGGTATGCCCTCGGGGCGGCTCTCCTCCAGGGGGAGGGAAACGATGAGCGTCCTATCGAGTACGCCAGCAGGCTGTTAACCGCGGCCGAAAAAAACTATAGTACGACCGAAAGGGAGGCCCTGGCCGTCGTGTGGGCCGTCTCCAAGTTTCGTGGGTACATCGACGGAGCGGAAGTGATCGTGAGGTCCGACCATCAACCGCTCAAGTGGCTAATGAGCATGAAGTCACCCAGTGGGCGATTGGCTCGATGGGCACTCACCCTCCAGGAGTATAACCTCAAAATCGAATACACGCCAGGCAAGGCAAACGTTCTAGCTGACACGCTGTCGCGTCCTGCGTGCACTGAAGGTTCCGATTGTGACTTGTGTTATGCCGTCGCTGACATGCCGTCACGCCGTCCTAAGGACGTCCGGGAAAGTCAGATGTTAGACCCCGAGGTACGCAAAATTGTCGAAGCACTGGAGTCTGACGATCCGTTCAGGGGGAGGCCATGGGCCGATAAAGGGTACGTACTTACAGAGGGTGTGTTATATCGTTATGGGCCCGAAAATGAAGATAATGATGACGCCAGCCTGGTAGTCCCAGAGCAAGAACGGATGAAGATCTTGTCAGACTACCATGATGCGCCAACTGCTGGCCATCTAGGCGCGGAGCGTACCTTGCAACGCTTGGCTAGTAAGTATTACTGGCCAGGGATGCGTTCCTATGTCACGCAGCATGTCAAACACTGTGTACAGTGCCAAAAATATAAGGCTGACACTAGGAAACCAGCTGGATTGTTACAGACGCCTGCTTCAGCGCGTCGATTTGAAGTTTTGTCTGTGGATCTTTTCGGGCCACTTCCCGAGACTGCCACAGGTAACAAGTGGATTTTAATAGTCGAGGATACCTGCACTCGGTGGGTATAGTTGTTCGCCCTCAGTAAAGCTACAAGCGAAGAATGTGCAAAGGTTCTGGTCTCGGAGGTGTTCTTAAGGTATGGGGTTCCCCGAAGGCTTATCAGTGATAATGGTGTTCAGTTCATCAGCGAAGTTATGCAACAGACCTGCCACGCTATGGGTATTATCCAATCACTTACCTGTTACTATCACCCAGAAGCGAATCCGGTCGAGCGGAAGAACCGCGACCTCAAGCCGCAACTGGCGATTCTGGTAGGTAAAGATCATGATACGTGGGATATTCACTTACCTGCTATCCGATTTGCTATGAACTCAGCTGTTACGTCGGGTACGGGTTATTCACCCGCTTATCTAAGCTGTGCACGCGAAATGCGCGCGCCCGCCGATGTTGTATCTGAAATGCGTGCTATTATCGACAACGACAATTATGTAGGTGACATCACCACTTACCTGAAGAAGGTGTCGTCGGTGCTCGTTGACGCTCGTGACGTTCACGAGGCTGCTCAAAAGGTAAATAAAAGTTATGCTGACAACCACCGTCGTCCTGCCCCAGATTACAAGGTTGGGGATTTGGTCCTCTTGAAAACGCAGGGCTTGAATGACACGAATAAAGGTCAAACGCCCAAATTCATTCCGCGACGTGACGGCCCATATCGTGTACAGGTTATTGCAGGCCCAACCACCTACGTGTTAGAACGTATTAGGGACGGAACGGTGTTAGGAAAGTATCATTCGTCAGTGCTGACACCTTTCGTTGGTCGCATCCCAACCGAACCCGTCCAAGAAAAACGTAGAAGGGGGAGGCCACGCAAGGCTAACCCGACCGCGAGGACGCAAAAGTCAGGTTAGAGGGGGAGAATGTAACGCCGCGTCGCGTAAGTACCTTAGACGCTCGCGCACCCCTTCCCGACATCCGCGCAGCCGCGCCCTGCGTACCCCGCGCGCGCGCGCCAGTCGTCGCTCGCCCGCGTTAGCGTCACACGTTTCCCAAAATCACGCCACGCGAAAATACGTCCGCTACCTTCTGTCCGAGACTCTCGTTCGCTCACATTAAGTACCTACTTTGTGTTTGTGCTATTCATTTACTGTACTGTAAACAAAATATATATTGTGATCGTGAATAAACCTCCTTATACGATTTTATGTGATTTTTTGATCTTTTTATATATATTTGTTTTGCATACTGTAAAATTTATTTTTATACTTAAGTTATTAAATATTCATTTTTTTTTTATTATATAATAATTATTCACAATAATTTTGCTTTTTAGGATTTTGTAGAATGTTGATCACTGTATTGTTTAATTTTTTTATATTTCATTTTCAACACAATGTTCCATTGTTATGAAATTAAATGACTTATGACTTATGACTTATGACTCGATTCTTACCCAGGACAAACGTTTGTGTGATGAGCACGATCATTTGTTCTGTGTCTGGGTGTAATTTATCTATTTAAGTATGTATTTTGAAATATATAAGTAAGTTTATCAGTTGTCTAGTACCCATAACACAAGCTCTGCTTAGCTTGGGACTAGACGGCGTTGTGGAATATTATATTATTATTATTATATATTAATTTATTATAATAATAAGTATATTTTTTGATAAAAGAAAAATTCACACATCCATAAAAAACTTCATACCAATAGTTTCAATTCCGGTATAAGTTATTGAATGAACTGAGCGTGATAGGTACTCGGGCTGGTCGGAATATCAATGAGAGAAAGTTTCACTAGTTAAAACTACGACGTTAATCGATTAGCTAATAGTGTACCGTGTACCTACTCTGTGGGGAGGAGGCGCGTTTACCTAGATCAGTATCTACACTGACACTCACAACACTAAAAAAAAGGTATTTAAAAAAAAAATGCTGATTGTCAATTATTGTTCCTCCCGGTCTGGGTGGAACGAGTAAGAGTATCAGTGTAGACACTGATCCCTCTGATCTATTTTTAGTATGATCCATGCAACTTATTTATGGTCTTTGCGAAGCATAAGCACACAAAAATCTACACACCCTTGAATTGGAAAGGATAACTGTGAGGAATTAGTGGCGAGCGTAGTATGAACAGTTTCGTCATCGCCACAACCCTTAAGAGTTTTCGTCTTGGTAATATTACTTTACACAATTTGATCCGAGACCCGTAACACAGCTTCAGTAGTGTTAAATTCAGATTATGCTCCATGATCGCGATACCGAACTTTAACGGGTTAACGTGCGCTGATAGTTCGCCTGTCGTAAGCGAATACAAATACATACTCCATGGAGTAACTGCATTTATGGACGTACATCATCCTTGTCTTTAATGTACGAGAGACTGCTCGCGTTGATTGTCGCAGTTTGATTTAATTTTGAATTGTGTTTTTCTATAGTGCGAACTACTACAAAAAACTGAGCAAGAGAGAGTCGGACTCGCGCACTGAGGGTTCCGTACAAACTTACCTATGTAAATACTCGTAGTTCAATTTTATTTTTGTGACTTAACAACAAATTTACGGTTTTCAGATTTATTTCTATATCTATGCTATATCCGAAAACATGTGACATCTCTTCTAGAGTGGAGGCCTGAGTCACTGCAGTGGGAACATTAAAAAAGGCTGATTATGCTCTATGCTATGCTTTGCTATAGTAACTTGCTTTATGCCAAGTTTCAGGATTTTAGGTCAAGGGGAAGTCTATGAATTTTGATAGTATCGAAATATACATTTTTTGCGACGGTCGTATTTTTTTCGTTAACTTAGTTGTTTGATTTTTTCTCAGCTTTAAGGGACTGCAGACATAAGTATATGGTTTTAATTTCAAATCGATCGATCGATCGATTTGTGTATTCACTCCATATGATCACTACATAAAGTAAAATAAAGAGCCTTCCCTGAACACGAGCCCTTGTAATTGTTGCGTCACCCACAATGTACAAGCCGGCCTCGTATGCTATTGAAACCTCTTTCAACCCATTTTGCATTTTGAAGAATAGAACCTAATTGAATAAAATTCTAGAAAATCTTCCACAATTTGCAATGCAAACACATCACAGACGACTAGTAAAATATCTCGGTATTTACATCTGATTTAGCAGATCTGTTACAATCGAAGCTACCCTTATTTGCTTGAAGGAGAATCGGTCGCGACGGCTCAACGGGCGCTCGAAGGGAACCCTGTAATGCGACAGATGGAGACCTCGCTTTTATTGAACATCGAAATAAATCCGCGCGAGTGTTGCTAGTAGACGGGCGGGTGTTCAATGTGTTACTGTCGGTTTTCATTTAGAGAATGAAGTAGAGAAGGTGTGACCAGCCTTTACAGATGTAGGTGAGGTGAATATTTGGGGTCTACTCTTGCATTTGCATAACAATATTCGTGTCAGACTGTAGTAGGTATTCACAGCTTGCTGAACAGTGTTGGAATAATCCTTATATTATTTGTATATAATTCTTCTGTACGTGTATTTGTCACTTAAGTCCTCCTAAACGGCTTGACAATTTGGATAAAATTTTGAGTGTATATTTGAGTGGGTCCCTAGATGGTTTGGAAATGGGTTCACTACTTGATTTCGATACTTCATGATTCGATTTTTATTATATCGAACACAGTGTGTCGATAATTCAGTTGTACGATGTTTTATTCCATCGACGCTTTATTGGTGCGATGTAACGTTAGTGTGAAAAATCCTGTTGGGAAAAACCTTACAGCGAGTGCTCATTAGATCGTTTATGACTTCGATAGTATGTCGGTTCGAAACGCATGCTGTTCTATAACATTTAATTAATAACCATATTTTGTATTATAGAAATAAAACGTTGCATACGTGGGATCGTATGCAACGTACTGTCCCTCCGGACAGTACATTAAATACTGTAGACTGACAAATTTTCTATATAAAGACTTAATTTTTATTTAAAAAACAATGAACTAGGCATAGAACCTTCTAAATAAAACCTGTTTTTGTTTACAGTAGCAATCAAAAGACTAAGTTAAATCAAAGTACATTTATTTGTTCTAAATGACATAGCATTCATATAGCATCTAAAATAAAACGACGAATTTAACATTTGTTTTAATTTAAAGTTATGTTCAGAATAATGAATAGCTTTTTCTCTATGTCATGCTTAATAACAACTGATTGTATGAACTACTTTCTACTTTATTATCATTTGCAAGAATTACTAATGAGTACACGCTTGAGAAATTACGATTTCTATGTTGTATGTTCGCATCTAAATATATAAAAGGACTAGCTGACTGACTAACTGACATATCAATGTATAGCCAATACTACGGGGACTACCTAGGAACATAGGAGATGTCAGCTAACCGTAGGGGCCAAGGGTTTGTTTCTGAAAGGAAAACTCAGCCCTGGGACGAAGGCATAGAAGGAACTGGGTTTTTAGTCAATAAAAGTCCGACTAGCCCTCGCGCTCCGCCCAAGAGTGAGGGATATCATTGGATGATTTTCCCACCTACCAAAAAAAAACCTAGAAACATGAAAATTTGCACAAGGCTTCCTTTAATGACGTATACGAGCACTGGAAGGGGTTTTTGAACAGTGGTAAATTCATTTGTATGCAAAATATTATTCCTTGAGACTTGGCTTGAAACTTAGCACAAAGAGTTATATAAGTAAATAAGAAAGGTTTTAATTATTTGTTATTCAAAACTAGAGCTATAAAACGATTTAGGGGGTTTTAAACATTGTATGGAGGATTCTTATTTCTTGGGTTAATAAATTTTAAACTTGGCTCTAATTCAAATTACAATAATAAACAATGTAATTATTAGTTTTTTATTTAAATTACCCTCAAAATACGGTTTGACTTTGTCAAGAATGTTTTCATAAAATCTCGACAAATTCACTGGTAAAGCGCTAGTTTATGAATGTAAATCAGAGTTATAGAGTTAGTACCTAATAGTAACTCTATGTATTCACCTTCACAATTACAAAGCGGCTGGCTGATTACAAAAAAGAAAACAATAATGTGTTCCATTTTCATACGTCTATTATTTTGTTTTACTGAATTTCATTTTCAGTTAGAACGAACAAACAGATTTTGATGAATGGTATAGAGACACTCAAAATTTGATTTATATAGAAGGGCGTAAATAACCACCCCTTTTTTGAGGTGGGAAATCATGAAATGAATGCTCCCGTTCTAGGGTGGAACGAGACGGCGTGTCAGACTTTTACTATCTAAAACCCACCTGAGTTTATGTCTGTGTGTCCACAGCCTTAGCAGGCATCGGACCTACTGGGCCCCTACAGTTTTGCTGACGTCTCTGAAGTGTACGTGGAACGCTATGCGCAGTCGACTCCGGCTTTTAACACGATCCATTTGACGATCTAAACCGAACTGTAAAAGGGATGGAGCTATATAAGGTGTATAGTTCCATGCCTCTTTCTCACTCGCACGCGTGACATTTTAACACGCCCCTGGTCTTAGCCGGACGGGCGGACGACGAGCTAATCACTGCTTGTCGTCCACATACCCGCGCCCGCGCTTACGGTGGCCAGAAAATCGCCCCAAGTGGGTAAGGCTATAGTTTCAAAAAAGTAGATAAAAAACTAAAAACGATTCCACAATTAAGTTATACCCTTTTAAACATCATCAGAAAAAAAAATCCTTTATCCTAATTCCAAAGTTTTCACTCATTTCCTCTAAAGCTTTATCCATTATCTTTATCGTCCACTTAGCCTCCCCCCTCCTCCCCCACTGCCTGCTGAACATTCAAATGATATGCAGTAACTATAATCTCCGTAGACTCGCCACTATTGAATTAACAATTTCATTTGATTCTGCCGCACGTTCTGTTAGGACGTATCCCTCCTAAGGAACACTGCGATAAAGATATACCAAGCTATTAATAACCCTCCCGATCGAATTTCGATTATGGTGGTCAATCTGAACAGAAATTTGTTTATTAAATTGTGTATACTTACATTAATTAAAAAGCAGGGGTGTATATTTATATATACACCCCTGCTATATATAATATACTTCCCATTGACCCAGAATCCTAAAATTTTGCATCAAACAAGGTCTTATAACACAAGTATAGGAATGAATTTGTTGTTACGTTACAATTTTTTTTTTGCAATTTGTAAAGAACTTAGAGACTCTAATCAGGAATTGAACTCTATACACAGGTAAGTTTGTACAGAACCCTCAGGGCACGAGTCCAACTCGCACTTGACCAGTTTTTTTTTAAGTATAAAATTATTTGGAAAAATATTTATGTTATACGTTGAGAATCTTGATTTTTGCAAGGTTGATATTGTTAAATTTTTTAGACTTTATAAATTTTTGAGTACATTACGAAGCGTTAAAAAGTTCATGCAAAATAGCAGATTTTCAGAGTTCTTTACTGGATTAGTTTTACAGACAAATTTATAAATTGATTTCAATAGAAGCCAAGATAATATCCACAGGATATCTGTGTTTCAAAAATATCTAATGAAAAATGTGTAATAACGTCATAATCGCGTAAGAGCGGTTGTATGAAAAATAGTGAAAATGTATGTCGGGTGACTTTTAATGCATAGGATTTTTACACTTGGTCAATGGTCAATTTTACTTCGGCTTGGTTTTTGCCAAGCTGCACCAGAAAAAGTTTTTTTTAGGAATGTTTTTGTATTTTATGGATACTACCGTTATTGTTTCGCATAGCATCGCTTCCACAGGTCAACTGGCACTACCACAGCGGTAACTAGGTATTAACATAAACCACATTTAATACCGGCTTATTTTCAGACGCGCTATAAGCCAAAGGAATTGCGAAGCACTATTGTTGTTAAGCGACAGCCATGAGTGTGTGCTCCGTAATTCGGGCGGGTTATAAAAAGTAAATCCTTCTTAGTTTTCAGGGATGTGGAAATAAAAGATTTTTTTTTTGTACTTATGTTTTTTGGAAATATATTATTGCTAGCTTTTACCAGCGGTTTCGCTCAAGTGAAAGTCCATAATAACCTCACGGTTTCCCCAAAACATAGACTAACTTTATAAAGAGAAAATTTGTCGCTAAGATAGGACTATGTCTGTTGATTAATTGGGAAAAAATGTGACACTAACGAAATTATGAATGGTCTTCCTAAGACAAAAATTGTGGTAGACCTACTTAATATTACTGGTAGGTACGTCAAAAATATGAAGCAAAAGTTCAGTAGATCGTATTTTTACTATGACTTAAAATCTACATAATATATTTATGAAATGTTGGGAGCTCCTAAATATTTTATTAATGTTACTGGAAATACCAAACTCCTCAAGTTCACATGTTACTCAAAACGACACAAGAGGTAAAAACTTCTTTATTCCTCCGCTCGGTTTAATGAAAATAAACATGTTTTAGTGCCGTGACGTTGGTACGACTGGCGGAAGGTTGTTATGAGTGCGCGTTAGGTTGGTAGCTCGTTTGTGAGAACATAACGTAGCTAAGTTCGGGATTTACTGCTTGGCCATGTGTGGAGTCAAATATATGCCGGTGATAGTTTACATGTTACTGGAGAGCCTTTTTTGAGTTGGGAAATCATCCAGTGACTTTCCCCGCTTTAAAGTGGACCGGGAGGGCGTGTCAGACTTTTAATGGGCAAAGGCCTGCCTCTCCCTTTTCTCCATTGCGAGCTAGTCCCTCCGGTAAAAGTAAGTTCATTTCTTTACCTTCGTCTTGGACTGCTACGTTGTCGCCTACTATTTGATAAACCACAGTCCATCTGACTTGCGGCAGACATGTTCAAATAAATCCCACCTATAGATTAGTAGCTTTCCGGATAACATCTGTGATCTTAATTTTGAAGTCAGTGTTCTTTACTTACACAGTCCAAATTACAAAAAAACACAAGAAAATTGTACCAGTTGAATAGGTCTAACTTCGAGAAAGAGGTCAATCGCCAAATCCGACTCGGCTTGGCAGTGTTCGGAATGCTGCGCGATATCTTCTCATCTGCACCACGCACCACAGTGTTCCAAAACGAAATGTGTTGTGTGTGTGTAGTGATGACATACATGCCTCCAAAATGTGGTCGCTAATAATTGGCCTCATCAGAAAGCTTAAAGTCACCTAAAAGGCAATGGAAAGTGCTATACTCGAAATTTCCCTGCGTGATCACGTGAATTCATCAGAAATGTATCCGCACTAGAACCAAGGTTACCGACATAGCTCGAAGAATCGCCAAACTTAAGTGGCAGTGGGCAGGGCACATTGCACGCAGAACAGATGGTCCATGGCGACGAAAGGTTCTGGAGTGGCGATCACGTTCCGAAAGGCCTCCCAAAAGATGGACCGATGACCTAATAAGGGTCGTGGATCGTTATAGCGACAATTGGGGGAGACTTATGTCCAACAGTGGACGTTTTTTGTCTGAAATGATGATACAAGTCAGTTTAAGAGACACCTCATAAGCCTTTCAAAACTGAAACCTACATTCGATTCCTCAAAAGATAATCAAAAGCCCAAAAACCAATAACCCATAGCTCCAAGTTCGCATTTCCATACAAAATAAAAGCGATTCGTTAAGAACACGCCACTTCGTGATGGCGGCTAACAAAAGACGATCGCTCGGAGCCCGACCTGATAGCCATCGTAACATTAACTTACTGTGCACACACACATGTAGAACATTAACTTGTGGAATACATATACTTTCACACACGCGTGTTGGTCAAGGAAGAGGAGAATGCAGAATATCCATTTTCTAGAGCAAATTTTAGCATCAACTTGAAGCTGGAGACTACTTTACGCCCACTAAAAGCGATTTAAGATCACTAACACGCTATTAGCAAAACTTGTTCTTGTTTTGTCTATGGTTCAGAGGAGGAAAACACTGTGAGGAAACTTGAACTTATTACAGTTAAGTTTGAATTCAGCAACATGTCTTGCATAAAGGATCGAGTTGATGTCGATGGATGAGGAACTCCGGCATTTGTCGGTTCTGATGAGCATCATCAGAACCGACGAATGCCGGAGTTCCTCAGGGGTCTGTTCTCTCTGCAACTCTTTTCCTACTGGATATTAACGATCTGCTGATGCCCGGTATCTATGGGTATGCAGATGATAGCACAGTTGTAGAGAGATACCTGTCAAGTACTCGGGCTAGTAAGGAGCTAATCTGGTCAGAAAGGAGGCTATGGTAGATCGTATATCATCGGGTGGTATATCTACAATTGGTTCTCTCTTTCTGTTAGTTTGATTATATAGGTTTTATTATGACACTTATTTTCCCACCTGCCTTGCCTTTGGGCGCCGGCGCTGCGGAAGCAGCCGGCGGCCCGGCTGAACGCATGCCAGAGGGTCATGGCCATACGGATGGTGCGAGGATACCGGACGATTTCCCGCGAAGCGGCGAGCCTCCTTGCTTGCCAGCCACCATGGGATCTGGTGGCAACAGACCTTGCTCACATGCACGATCTGCGCATGGAGATGCAACGCCGGGGCGAAACTCCGCTGCCGCGACAAATCGCAGCATGGAGGACAGAGCTCCGGCGGGTTCTCATGGCTAAATGGCGGCAGCGACTGTCGCGACCCAGTGCTGGGCACGCCACAATTATGGCGGTAAGTCCCCTCTTTGAGGCGTGGTTGGAAAGACCTCACGGCGTCCTCACCTACCGTATGACGCAGGTTCTCACCGAACACGGTAAGTTCGGGAAGTTCCTGCACCGGATTCGTGCGGAAGCGACGCCCGGGTGTCGCCACTGTGTGGACCGCCCGGAGGACACGGTGGAGCATACGGTGGAGGTGTGCCCCGCTTGGGCAGAGCAACGCCGTGTCCTCGTGGGGGCGATCGGCGGCGGCGATCTCTCGCGTCGGGCCTTGGTACAGGCCATGGTCCGTAGCGAGGAGGAGTGGCAGGCGGTCGCTTCCTTCTGCGAAGCAGTAATGCTAGCAAAGGAGGCGGCTGATCGCGTGAGGCAACGGTCCTCACGCCCAAATCGCCGCCGGGATTCCGATCCCGATTTCCGGCCAACGTAGGCGCGGGCTTGCGGACGGCGAGCAATGGGTAGCCCGCCGTCCGACCGTCCGGTAACCGTCCGGACCGAGCCCAAGTCGTCGACGGCGCGTATTGTTCCACGCGCGCCTCAGGGAGATGTCAGCAAATCGTAGGGGCCCAGCAGGGTCGAAGCCTACTGGGGCCATGGGTAGTGTGAAAGCGAAACCCGGGGTCCTGGGACGAAGGCAACGAAGGAACAGGAGTGGGTTTTTAGTCAGTAAAAGTCTGACACTATCTCCCGCCCCACCCAAGGGCGGGAGATGTCATAAGATGATTTTCCCACCGAAAAAAAAAAAAAAAAAAAAAACCTGCCTTGCCTTATTCTTACGCCTTCTGTAGTTCTCGTTGTAGTGTCACTAGCGTGCGATTAACCCCACTCGAGCACACATCGCATAACTTACTATTCTCTATTCCGGCGCGGAGGAATCGTTCCGCAGTTAGTTTGTTTTAGATAAAGATTGTATTGTTCGTATAGTCCACTTGACGAACTCATTACAGTAGGAAAGAATACTAAGAAATGAGGCTATTTATTGGCAAGATATTTTCACCAGAACATTTATTTGATCTTGTTATTTTTTTATCTAGTCTAGTGATTGTAACCAGTGTGTTGGTATCCCAAGTTGGGCAAATTGACATTGGATATATCATTACAAATTTCTGGAATCAGGATTTATACATGGTTAAGTTCAATACACAGGTCGAGCTAAGTGTCATCAGTTGTTTCAAAGAATCCCTTAAAAGTTGACTTAAGTCTATATATTATATAAGACTTTATAATAACATGAGACTCAAAACTGGCTGAAAAAATGTGAGTGTACTGTTATACCTTCTTCTACCTTGTCCCTCGAGGAATACAGGTATTTTTTTGAATGTGAAATTTCATCAAATGACTTCGACGAGGGGGAGTGTCAAATTTTTACTGACTAAACCAACTAACAAACTAAGCCCACCTGTTTTCCTTCAGATGCCATTTGCGCGGTTACTCTTTCTTTTTTTTTTTTTTCATTCGCTATAAACCAGTGCTTGACTGCGATCCCACCTGATGGTAAGCAGTGATGCAATCATTGATGGTGAAGAACGGTAACCTTGCGACAATAACGATTATTATTTCGTATAAACATTTTCATTACATATTTTTCACATTTTTAACACGCATATAAAAAAAATAACATTTAAAAATATAAAAAATAGTTGACCGACGGTGTCGAGAACTGGGTCCAAACTACCGGTGTTTAGGGCTCCAGAGAGAACAGAACCTCCTCACAATGCGAGCCGTATCGAGGAGTACTGCCTTCTGTATAAGGCCCTTGATCTTATTATTATTATCTCACAACCTTTGAAAAACAGGTATCAAGTTATAGATACCACAGAACATAACATTCAATCAGTCTTTGCTAACAGCCGCGTGCCAATAGCCTGTTCAATTGAATGTAACAGATACAGCCGGGCTTACAATAATATGTGGCTCCAATAACCATGCCTTAGCACTACGATGTAGGTCAGGCGTTAAGCACGTTTGATAGCTGGTGTTGAATTGTTGATCGTCAGATGTTTGCTGATATCTTATGATACCCATTGACTCTGACAAACGTGATTTCAAAGCCGCACTAACGCACACGCGCGCGTTTACTGTAACGTTTCCATTGCTAGAACACATACCTGTTCTCCGTGAGAGAGAATGGGTCAGAATCCGCCACGCGGGTCCAGCGCAGTTTAGTTTCGACCGGTCGTCCGTTAACCGTCCGAACAGAGCCCAAGTCATCACAGCGCGTAGTGTTCCACGCGCTCGTCAAAGAGATATCAGCAAATAGTAGGGGCCTAAAAGGGCCAATTTCCGCTAGTGCCGCGGAGCTTTTCTGAAAAGGAAACCCGTGGTCCTAGAACGCAAGGGCAACTAAAGGACATAAGTGTAGCTTTAGTCAGTAAAATTCTGATACGCCCGCGCGCTTCACCTTAGAGTGGGCGAAGCCATTGAATAATATCCCATCTAAAAAAAAAGCCCTGGTTGATAGATTATCTTTGAAACATGTCGGTTTTCTTCCGATATTCCTTCACCGTTTTAAAAGCAGTAGCGAAAAATGACATAAATTACATAAAGTAACCCCGTAGTAGTAAGTAGTGCCTGTCTGGGTTCAGATCCACTTGACTTGTAGGTAGGTTCTCGTCTTTATCTCTATACTAATCAGAGTCTTACATGCAGGGCCGAAGCCTAAAAGGCAAAGAAAGAACATAGATCTGGTATAATTAGCCAGTAAAAGTCGGACACGCCCACACCCCTTCACCCTAGAGCGCGAGAAGTCCTTGAATAATTTATCACTTTAAAAATATATATAGACGTTAGTGACATTTGGATGTTGTATCCATTTATGAGCCAACTTTCCAAATAACTTCTTATTATTTTAAAAAATGACGAGCTCTAATTTAGCAATACATTCTGCTAGCTAGTCACTGCTGCCAAACGAGGCGATTTGACACTGTTCCAAAGGCAAGCCAATGGCACTTATTAGCGCAGCTTTCATAGCTCATTCACATTTACGAGCTACGCATTTGTTGGAACAAGAGCTGTGGACTCTGATCATATCTTCTGAGAGTTAATTTAATGTATAAAAATGGCTAAAACTGAAACAATTCTATTCTGCAGACCTTAGAAACGAAACAAACCTACCTATATTTTCATCTTGTTTTATCATAACTTACATAAATATAACCATTTTTGTATGAAATCAAATAAATCTGGTGTTGCTTTGGAATATGAGTTTTACTGTGGAAACAATGCATCTCAAATGGTATGCAATATTGATGATGTATACGGGCTTAAAATTTCCAAAACAATAGCTTTATTGAACCAAGAACATAGAGTCTGTTTATTAGAAGAAAGTCGTAAGTATAAGTCATTGACATTAGTTTCTATGTTGGAATTCCTATTAAATACCCCTTTTTATTAGATTTATAATTATAAATAATGTGACATTACAGAAAATACTAAACACATAGTAACCGACAAATAACTTATTTAAAAAAAAAAAGTACCTTTTATGTAAAGTTTATTTGAACCTATAATTTTAAGTCGATCCGAAAACAATAATATATTATCAAATATCAAAATAAGCCGTTTTATAAAACTGTTATTTCAAAGGTGAGGACCTATTATTATCTATTTCCTATAATGTAAATGAGTACACAGCATATTTCCGTATCAATTAAAAACGTACGAAACCAAGCTCATCGTAATATCTTTCTCTGATGTACTCACAATGACTCGTAGTAACCACAACAAATCAGCAGTTGTTTATTAGTCAGGGACTCAGGACTAGATCAGTCCACAGTGACCCTGAAACGATCGACCCTCCGGCCCACAGCGTCGTAATCGCTCGTCAATCGAACGCGGACAGAGGTGCGTTCACATCTATTGCTTTTGAAGTGGAGCGCGCTGATACGGAAATGGCGTGATATTTGATCACGCCTACATTCACTATAATGATAATAATCAAAGGTCTAATCGGAAGGTACTTCACGATTTCTCTAAATATTTATACAATATGTGAATGGAATACCAAGCCCTGGAATAGTGCCTTAAAGAAATGATGCCTGCAAGAACCATGGGGAATTTCTGAAAAAGAAACCTGTGATCTTAGAACGCAAAAGGCAAAAGGCAACTGAAGGACACAGTGTGTGATTTTATGGTGTTGTGGGTTTGGTCAGTACAAGTCTGGCACGCCTTCTTGCTCCACCCTAGAACGGTAGAAGTCATTGGATACTTTTCAATCCAAAAAGAAAAAAACAAGCCATGCAAAAGTGATGGAGCTAGATCTCATGAATAGAGCCAATACTTGTATTTTTGTGGGTCGGACTATCGAGTAAAAGGGGCTTCTGAAAAAACCTGACAAAAACAGTCAAAAAAACTTTATCTGGACCTAAGTCATTTTGCAGCATCACCACAGTACTGTTTAGAGTTGTACTATTTTACAACTCAGTACTGCACTGCTACACAGTACAGCTTCCCAACTGTTTACCAAAATTGTCATATCAATTGGGTCCTGGTTCTGGCGGTTTTTTTTTAATTATTTGCATCAAAAAGTACTTCAACTTTATCTAAAATCGCAAATATGAAGAATTTTTCAAATCTATCCAATTATTATAGGCCTACCTAAGTTAGAAACCTATCAAATCTGATGGAAGGGGAAACTGTCATAACAGAGAAAGGATGCACAAACTACAATGTGACGTCACCGCTATTAGGTTACTCATGTAGAAAAGAGATAGCGAGATGTTTCCACCACACGACCACTCTTCCTCAAACCAATATTTGAAATGCTATTGTTATTTCATTTTATAAGCAATTTTGATGCGATATCTTGTTGTTTAGTACAAAATATCGTGCAAAAAAATAAACAAGGGCAAGTATCGGATTTTGAAGAATCCGTGTCTCTATACCAGAGAATAACTCATCAGCTCAGTCTATCTACCCTTACAAAATCTCTCATTGAACTAGCTAAGAGTTCAGCAGTCCATCTCAGTTATTGTAATCAGTATAATCTTACAATCAAGCCAGATGGTATCTACAGATGTGTGCTGTTAAAATAGTTAACAGTTCAGCTGTTACTCTAATACGAGTGGCCAAACTGAGGGGCCTCGTGTGATTAGGCCAAGTCTAATCAGATTAAATGGATATTTAATTTTTAAGAATGTGCTATGTTGTAGTAACATTTTTTTATTACTTGCTTGTGCCTGCGAGTTTGGCCTTGTTAAAGGAAAAAAAGTATCCAATATCCTAATCCATGCTACCATCTACCCGTAACCAAACTGACTGAAAAATATCTAATTAATAGAAATATCGACATCTGGTGATGATGGCCACTTAACATTTTGTTTATAAAGCAGAGTATGCTTCTACTAAGGCTCTTTAATTCCTTAGTAATTTCATGGACGCCACTGCCATCGCGAAATTGTTTGGCGAAATTTTTTTGGTCTTACACAAATACCAATAAATATTGGAATCGCTCTATTTTTTTGTACTCCAATACAAAAATCATATATTTTCCTTCCATAAAAACTAGATCATATCATAAATGTAAATTGAAAACACATCGATACGTCACTGCTGCGCTGCCTTACCGATAAAATATTCCACAACTCCTCACAAAACTTGAATTTAACCTTATGTATAACTGGTTAAAGTCCACTTTTCCTTAAAAAAATATTTATTCAACTTCCACAAACAGTAAGCTGAAATAAACCTTGTCATGCAAAAGACAAGGTTAAATTTCGTTTATTTTGTAGTAAAGCCCTCAAAATGACGTTTGTCAGGATTGACGTGAGCTTAAGGGTTCTGTCGATTCGACGAGTGGCGATGTGAACGAGTTCCACAAAGTATTTTTACAGTTCTCTAACAGGAAAGTGTAATAGAAACTTTTTTGTTACGTCATTCGATGTAAAATGGCGGATTTTTGGCGGGAACCGTCTATTTTTGTTTTAGTTTGTGTAGGTAAGGGATCTGGGAAATGTTTTAACCATGCGTTTTAATACATAGAAAGTGTCGATATTGATTTTAAATAACTCATTATTAACCGATCCCTGCACTAGCCACGGCTGACCATTTGTTCTTGTCTGCGTGTTTATCTATAATATGTATATATTAGAAGTATAACTAGATGTAATACTTTTAATAAATACATATAAGTATGACTACATGGCGTTGTGTGACTGTCGTAAAAAACCACCTCATTCACACCCAAAGCTTGACTTCGATCCCACCTACCCACCTGTTGGTAAGCAGTGATGTAATCGTTGATAGTGAAGCGCACTAGTTTTAAGAGCCTATTCACTCTAGCCTTGAAGACACATTATAATCGGACGGGAAGACCGCAGCAGGTAAATTATCCAATCAATATTACAAAATTATTACAAACTTGTGAATTTAAAGAAGATAATTTTTGGCAGTCCTGATTCGATTACAAAATTCTTTTACTACTTGTTATCTCAACTCAGTTGAGGAAAATAGATGCAAAAATAATTCTATCCGTCTATTAGTTACCTCTTCACGATTTATCGGTTATAACGCCTAGAATAGGATATAGAATACTTTTTATTTCGAGATTATCTTCCTTTTCCATAATTTCACGGCGTCAGAAGTTAGTTATTTTATTCTATTTAATAATATAAATATATTATTAAATCCAATGTGCTTGGCAATAATTACCCGCTGCTAAACCTCCAGCCACTTAACGGTCCCCTTCAGTCAAAAAGTCTCATTTCGTCGTAAATTTCGGCCTCTTCACATCTCATTATCGTAAAACGAGGTAATTTCTTCGCGATTATGACTGAGGATGGCGATTGAGGAGGGCGATTGGTCGTCACGTTTTTCTCTTTTTCTTACGATAGTCCACAGACAGACTATTAATTACTATAATTTACTGTTCTTGCGAGCCATAGCCTCTGGGTTTGGGAAAAACCATACAATCTTTCATCCGCCCATTTATCCCCATATAATGTGATAAATATCAGAAATCTTTGTTCAGTAATTTTCTTTTATTATTGATAGGCTCACGCTTGACCACTATCTGAGCTGCCCCTCTAGCCAAGTTACAACCGTTTCGTTTTGATTATTTTTTGTTTGATCGCCTCGAGTCGGCCACGCCTCCTATTCCTTTGTTCTGACCACGTGACTGAACGTTTAGATGACGTCAGAAAAAAGGAATCGGAGGCGTGGCCACCTCGAGGCGATCGACGAAAAGAGAATCGAAACAAAACGGTTGTAACTTGGCTAGGGGGCTGGCAAGCGATGATGTGATCGACGATGGAGCACGCTTGCCTAGAAGTAACCTATTCACTCTTGTTTTAAAGACACCTAGGTGGCAGCTATCAGGAAACACAAATTCCGGCAGGGAATTCTACTTCTTAGCTGTACGCACAATGAATGTGTTCCCAAAACGCTTTATGTACTCATCTTCGTCGCATTAATGCACTCCTGGTCATTTCATACTTCTAGAGTAGCTTAGGTTATAACACATGTCCGTCTGTGAATTATTTTAAAATACTTTTATGTCTTGATCTTGCTTGCTTGTCGACGACAAGACCATGTCACCGGAATAATCGTCAAATAAAAATACGGTTCCGTCCGGGAATCGAACTCAAAACTGCACACTGAGCAGCCTCGTGACCGGCACACCAATGCCATCATTAAATTGCGGCCACTTCAGCAAAAACCCCAAAATTTCGTCCATTCAGTCCACAACGAGGTTCATTGTGTCTGAATTGCGACCACTGGTCGCTCAATATAACGATATAATACAATTTGGAACTAACAACCCCCTGAATTCGCCATAATTGAGTAAAAACTCATGGCATGGGGTAGTTTCGTCTAACGGGGGCAATTCGATAATGTCGGGGTGTTGGAAGGGGGGGGGGGGGTAGGGTGGCCATCTTGGATTTTGGAAGACAAATGATGGTCTTGTTTTTAAATTCTAATTTACTTTAAAGTCTTTATACTAAAAATAAAATGTAGGTGAAGTTTTTAGTAACCAAAAGACATACCACATAATGTAGCATCACATCTACATTTACCGTTTTTTTGAGCGGAGGTGTAAAGGTTACTCACATTTTGCCAATAATTATTTTTATACAAAATCCCGGGTAATAAATAACACATGATTTTTGTCATAACTTGGGAAAGAAATATCTCAGCAGTAGCTCTGAATGGGATTTCTGACTGACTTGGAAAAAAAAACCAATAGAAGTACATTAAAGAACATGGGTTGAGTTGGTGGGGAAACTCGTGATCCTAGAACCTAAAATACAACTGAAAGAACAAAAGTCTGACACGCTTTTCCACTCCACCCTGAAGCGCGAGAAATAATAAGATAAATTCCCGACTAAAAAAAAGTTCCTTAAAGACAAACTCAAAAACATTTATCGGATCGATAGTACCTACATCCATAGAACACAATCTCGCTTGCGATTGCATGAAGAAGTCAGATTTTTTTCAAGTTGCGCCTTGTACTACAAATTCGCAACGTCTCCATGACCTAGAACATTAAGAGACCTTAAAATTTAGCTAAAACTGCAAGTCGGCAACTCGTAATAGTCAATCTGGCGAAGTTTCCAGCATCCTCGGCGAATAACTCTAGGAGACACATTAGAGGCTCGGAGTTACGGAAACATGCTCTTTATAAAATGTAGAAGGAAAACTTGTGCGGTCGGCTTTTCTTACTGAGCTAATAGGATTTAAGGAATTAGCTTAATAGTCATTAGCGTTTTTCATGTTATTGAGTGGCCTACAAGCAATAATCGGCCCTCTTACTGATAGCAAGTGATGACTGCCGCCCTATAGACGTTGCCCTGCTTGTGGAAGATACAACTGAAATACTTCATGTGACTATGATTGTCACACCGGCACTTAAACCATTCAAACCAGTATGGCTTGTCGACAGAAGGACGAGCTCCTACACAAAACTGCTGTCTAAAGAAAGAAAGAAAGAATTAAAAAAAAACTGTTTATTCGCCCGAAATGACGCAATCTTAAAACTAGCTAACAACCATTATCAATTGTTAGGCTCTCTTTTTATAATTGCTAGGCTCGCGTTTGAGCATCGTCTCACCTACTGGTTACCGATGATGTAGGTAGATGCATTGGAATACACTTGCCTAGGAATAAACTTTTTACTCTTGACCTAAATATCCGCAGGTTGTAGATATTATAAGTAGGAAACTCAGACAGTCAGGGAATTCCATTCCTTTGCGCATAATGAATTGTTCCTAAAACATTTTGTGTGTTTGGGTAAGATGTCCACCATGAACGGTGCATTGTCGTCCAGCTAGTGGTCCAAAGGTAAAACGAGCTCGGTGGAATCAAATTACGCAGTTCTGAGACTTTCCCTTGACTGCTCTCATTATCTTCCAGCCCGTATTAGAGAGAGAACACGTTATATTTTTCTATTTTTAGGCATCACACTTTCATATACACTCTTTTTTCGTCTCTACAAAGAATACCAGCTACTGTTTTAAATGATAAATGTGACGTCTAAAATCATATTTGACGATAACGATGAAAATCACAAAAAAAAAATCCAACCAAATAAAATTTGTAACACAGCATCCTATCGATTGCCACTTGTCTCCCCTTTTCTGCACAAAATAATCACTAAAACTAAGAAATTCAATTCCACCCGCTTTACATTCCCCGTATTTTAGGGGTTAGTCCGGCAGCCGACTCGGACGTGGCGACCGTCGGCTGTCCGGTCACAATCCAGCACATGCACGGGAATTATTCACAGCCGCATATCATTGTCTACCTGCACGTTATTAGATCCTGTGGAAGTAGTGAACAGTGTGTTTGGGAACTTTGTGGATTGTGTTTTTAATAGTGTGGCTTTTTTAATAAAATAACTACAGTGAGCAGCGATGGCCCAGTGGTGATGAGTCCGATTTACGAATTGCACTCATACAACTTGTCAACGGGAACATTATTAGCCTGATTATGCTATGCTTTATAGATAATTTAATTCAAAGACTTAAAGTAAAAGACTAAAGCAGTACTTTTCAATTTGTAAAACTCCATATTTAACATGGAGTTTTACAAATTGAAAAGTACTGCACATGCACTTTGGAAGACTTAATGAATGCCACCAAAGCTACGATCCACTTAGCTACCTATTCACTGACTCGAAAAGAAAAAAAAATACTGCTTGATCTGGGAATCGAAAACAATACCGAATAGTAATCAGACGCACTGTGGTCACTTACTGGCCAACCAACGAGGCTACTGGCATAATTTTCAAACAATAAAAAATTTGTTTGTTGTGTTGTTGTTTTGTTTGTTTTGTTGTTGCGTTGCAATTATTTATACTATCTATCGTATCGTATCGAAATACGTACATAATATTGTCAATACTAATAGTTCTAGAAACCATGAGAAAATATCTAGTCAAATAAACTAAAATTGCCCAAAAAGTCTGCTTACTGAAGAAAATTTTCAAGAGCCATATAAAAAACTCAAGATCACACAAATACAAACGTTATTTTGAACTCGATTAAAACTGTAAAGAGTACCTCCAGTAGATCGGCGATAAAAAAAAACGAATTTGTTTGGCAAGTTCTACACCTACGCTGTAAAAAAGTTTGTACCTACCTGTACAGGTACAGGTAGAATCCTTTATCTTTCCACACGAAAGAACAACCGGGGAAAAGATCTTGCCCTATTTAACTGCGGCTAAATTTAGGAACGATATTTTTGCTTAAGCTTATATCACGATTCCAGGTGTATTGTTTTGCCAGTTCCAAACATGGAAACTTAGAAGGCGAAACTCTTTGCGTAGTTCTCGTCTAGCTAACGGAGAGTACTTATATAGACACAACTTTGTAGCCGAAGTTATCCATCAGCAATATGCTCTAAAATACTCTCTTGTGGAATTGGATCGCATTACAGGTCTGTGCCCGACTCAGTTTTCGTATGAATGATCATACCACATTCCGCTGGAATCGGTCTGTCATGACTGAACGGACTATTGTAATCAATAAGCCTGATATAGTGGTAGTGGAACGAATCTAATTAAAATTATGGTTAATATAACCGTAACGCATGACGAGAACCTCGTGAAAGTCGAAAAAGAAAAATATCTTGACTCGCGAGTTTATCGGAATTTGGGATGTGGACTCAGTGATTAGTGTATCGACAGTTGTGTCAGTCAATGGCTTAATAACCACGTGCCTCGACGGACAAGCATTTTAAGACGCTGTCGTTAGAGGGCTGGATCAAGAGCTTGATTTAGAAGGCGGTACTTTTGGACATGGCTCGTATTGTTAGGTTTTTTTCTCTGGTGCCTTACCGGTAAGGTGCATAGAAGACCAATTAATAAAAAAAACAGTAATTATAATCATGATATCATTATGGCTATATAGGCATAATGTCAGATATCCTTTGGAGAAAAGGCAGATAAAGTATAATACATTCATTTCTCTGGAGATAAATCTGGACTTCCTAAACCGATCGCTGCTGAGAAATTTCAGATTGACTGCCTCAGTGGTCATCAGCTTTACTGTTTAAGATGATGTTCTGGGGTCGATTGAGAACAGTAACATTTTAGAATAGAACTCGGCATAAATCCAGATTCTAACTTATCGGGAATATTATAGAATAAGCTATTTTGTGAATATATTATAATATTATTTACTTTAACAACACGATCAAAATTGCGTGATTTTATTCAGTATATACTAAATCGTAAATAGAAAGCGTCTAAACATTACTGTGAGCTGTAGCCTCTATTTTATTGCTAAACGATTTGCGACTCGCGGTCACCGCTCGAATACTAAGACCTTTTTATATCTGAAAGTGGATATTTTATTTTTGGATTTATTTGGAAATAAGATAAATTGTAGCCTGTTGATAAAGGTTAAAGACTCTTTCACTCGAACAATGTATATTGACTAAGGCTCAGGACAGGAGAACACGGAAAAGCAAGGACTTGTTTTAAAGATACTCTGTGGCAGCCTTTATGTTTGGTCTGCGTTGGCAATTTCACATTGTGGCTATATAATGGGACATTTCAAGATATATCCCATTGATTCCGGTCTTTAGGCAAGATGTATCATGAGCAGAAAAGTAGACAATAATAGTGAAGTAAAAGGACGGGACGGTTCATGTGGGAACTCAGCTGTCATTTCCGCCAATGGCCTGATGGCCAAAAGTCTCGACGGTCACCTGTCGAATCTTTCGTTGCGTAGTTCGACCAAGGGCCTGATACAGAAGGCAGTACTCTTCGTCTTGTAGTGGAGGAAGTTCATGCATCAGGAGCCCTAACCACCAGTAGCTTGGACCTTGCTCCCAAAACCAAAGGCATATTATTTTTATATTTTTTAACCTTTTCGTTTTATGTGTGCTTTAGGAAATATTTAAAAATGTAGTTATTATGTGTAGAAAAGTAAATAACTGACCGGATGATGTAAGAAATAAACATTCAACACCTTTTACAGACGCAGATGGAAAACAATCTACCTGTCCCCGTGTAAGCAATTCCAATACTTTTCAAAATATGTCTTTGTAAAAAGGTATTTCACATTTTTGTACAACAATAGATTAAATAAAAAATTAGGTTTGTATATATTAAATTATTATGGCTGTAAAAAGATTATTGTGCAATACTTACTCAGCATCTCGTACGGAGAGACAGAAGATCTCCTTTTAGTTTGTAAATAAAACATGCTTTGCTTTTAGTTATACTACATTATGATATAAGTACGTAATGTTAGTGATTACCGTCGAGGCGGTATTTAGATCCGAGCCATGGCGAGGGTCTTAAGAGAGCCAAGAACGGTAATCATTAATTACGTGTGTCATACGACGTTTTTCAATATACTTGTGAAGAAAACAACAGTAAAACAAAGTGTTCTGTGACATGGTGGTAAAAATCTGTTTTCTTAAGCACGCTTTTTTACCCCTAGAGGAAGGCTAAGGTATTTTGATCAAACTGCCTAGTCTTACGTTTATGTTTTCTTGCGTGAAAAGTTTTTATGATAATGTCTTTCGTAGTAAAATAGCATACGGATGTAACATTTTCTAATGATTTTATAGTACAATAATATAGCCACTGATTTTTTTTATTCCATTTAACCCCACGAAAAAAAAAATCACGCCAAATACCGCGCGCATCTTAAAATGGCGGCCTTAGACCACAAAAAAAAAAAATTTGAATGTACGATTTATTTACTAAATAAATCGTTTGTTAAAGTTAAATTTGTCCATTTTAACTCGTAAATTGGATGAAATAAGTAAGTAAAACTCTAATTTATACACTATTGATCGCAATAACTTAATGGGAATTTTATTCGAATTCAAAATTTGTTTTGAGAACAAAGAGGTTGAACAAAAAGGTTTTAACTCCATTACAACACTAGGGCGTAATGGTAATCAAAATGTCACAGTTTGGTAACGAGTGCCATTATATACCTAAGTGCAGTGCAATAAGAGTCACTTTCTGAGCAAGTGTGTTAAAAATTAAATTTAGGTGGTCTATTATAGTGAATTTTAATCATTGTTAATTTATTATTTCTTAAGTTCTTAGTACTATTTAGCCTGGCATACAAGTCCAACCTAGTTCAGGCAAAAATGCAATGTATGCGTTTTAATGGTTTTATGTATCTTAATTTAAATATACCACTTTTATTAAATAAACGATATTCTCTATATTTTATTCTATTCTATTCTAATGTGTTCTGCGATGAGGTGATGATCGGAGCCGGAAGTAAACATCCTGATTGCTGATAACAATAATTATGTATTTATAAACAGTGGCACATTAGTAGCGACAAACAATAGTGAGCAGGTATAATTAAGTGTAACTAGTTTAGAAGATTGAACTAATGAAAGTAATCTGGTCCGTTGCGAAGACGATCGGCCAGCCAGAGAGCGAGAGACGACAAGGGTAAACTATCGCCTCGTGTTGCTGCTTAACTAAACTTAACAATATTGACTTAAATATTAACATGTAACACTAAATGTAAGGTATATTTACATCTTTAATTAAATATAAAAGAAGAAACTGACTGGCTGACATATTAACGCACAGTCGAAGCTAATGGGACTTGAAACATGAAATTTAGCACATGCATCATTTTATGACGTAGGCGAGCACGAAGGGGTTGGTGATAATTCAACCTTTAAGACCTGAAACTGCGTAAAGCGTGCGCCCGCGCGGTTCCATACAAAAGTGCGTGGCTTTATAAACTTGAGACTGAGCAAAAAAATCTAATCATCATCGCCATCATTATTTCAGCCAAAAGACGTCCACTGTTGGACCTGTTGGACTGGTTGGGTCGCCACAAAAATCTAACCATTTAATATTTAATACAATTCTTTTAATATTTGACTGAATGACGCTGTAATAAAACCAAAAGTAATAATAAATAGTAATAATAATTTATTAATAAGACAACATTTGGTACACAATATATATGTTAGTAATTCTTGTAAAAAAAAAGAAAGAAAAAAAAAACGGTTTAAGGGATGTTAAAATTTGTATGAAAATTTTCTCGTGAATGAAGTCACTGACAAAGTACTATTAGTATGCAATACGTGACCCCACAACTCCACCATCACTGAGAATCAACGTATCTTTTCTTGTGCCGATTCCCACTGCTGTGCGAACCTCAGCCAGATCCTACTAGAACTGGAACTTTAGGCTGTGCGTGTGTCTGTGTTTATGAAACAGATTAATACACTCTATAACTTATCATCTCAAACCCGCAAAATATTTGCTAACAACACTAACCAATAAACCCGCACCTAACCTTCAACTCCTCGCATGTACTCGGGACAGTTCAAACCAACCCTCCTCGCGTTCGGTTTGCCCACAATATTCCGTATAACCGCCACAACGGGCCGGATCCGGAACACGCCCGTTTTTGCACCACACTATTATTGTGAGACTATTGTGGAGGACCGAAGGGTTTTATGATGATTCTGGGATGAAAATAGCAAGAGATGCAAAAAATGTGAGCAGCTCTGGAGATGAGGCAAAGAGTAGATAAAACTAGATTGGATTAAAAATAATCATAAAATTTAAGAGCATGTTTAAAAGATAGATTATGTGAGAAACAAGAAAAACGGTTAAATAACAATGACTTTATTTTGGGTGGCATAGACCCATATAAATCTTAACCAAGTACATATTTTTTACATTTTATTTGCCAATATTAGCCGCACCAACACAAGACGTGACCCACTAACTTTGAAAGGGACAGTCAACACGTACAGCTATTGCGTTCAGAGTGCTGTTGTTGCTATTCAATATACGGGCCAGCACGGAAGCTACATTAGCTGGTTTAACAGCTCTAACAACGCCTACAAAAATTATAATATGAAAAGGTATATGGCGAACAAAAAATCTATTAGTGTTAATACAGCTCAGCTATCTAATAAGAAAACATTAATTAATAATGTGACCAGTCTAGAATTGACCAACGCAACACTCTTCTTGATCGAGACTTTCACACTTGAAACGGAAAGGCTTTTTTATAGCTAAAGAACAAGCCAAGCAAAATGTTATAATTTTATATTTTTTATTTATCTTAATTTATATTAAAAATTAAATCCGCCAATTGTACAGTGTTTTTATGATTGCATAAAGTTTTAATAAATAAATAAAAAAGGCTTTCTAAACGCTAGAAGCATTTAAATTAAAAAAAAAATATCCTATTTAACATTCCAAGCTTACCACTAGGTCTCGAATTTCAAATACTTTATTTTTAATCTAAATCCAGATCAAGATTAGCAAAAAATATACGCAAACTGTGCCAGAATGCCAACTATCTGGATTTGAAGCGAAAACAACTTAGTATTCAGAGGACCTCCCATAACTTAGGTCGGGACTAAATCGTTTACGAATAAAAAATATGCTCTTTTAAATCTAGGAGGGACGTTTAAATCTAGGAGGGACGTTTTAAACTGTTTGGGGTACTTAGGAAAGATGCCATTTATTAGTTGCTACTAAAATGTTTACGAAGAAAATTAGAATTCAGTATTATTCAGAGAAGGCTTCTGTTTTGCTTTTCTTTTTCGCCTTTTTTATTTTCCAAGCATTTGCATGAAAGGTTTTCAAAGTTATGAACAAGCTAACATAGATTTTGGTGTTGGCTTTTGTGAAAGTTCCGTGTTTTATTTTTAATTTGTCTACTACGCTAGGTAAGGGATAACTTTAATTTCGGAAGTCGATGTTGTTGGTTTTGCTTTTCCGTTATTTAACACCAACTTCCAAAATTTCAAAAGTGACCTTTTTAGTTGTTTGGCAACTTTTCGTTTTTTTTTAATGCTGAATTTGGTTGACTATATCGAAAGATATACTACATTCATTGCCTGTTAGGCGGTACGAAGTTCGCTGGGGCAGCTTTCTCCATTCATCATGAATATGAGATCCATTAGAACTGTATTTTGATATAAAATTCCATCCAATTCTAAAACCAATCTTGAAGTATATCCTTTAAAATAAACGAATATTTTTTTCAAAACGGAATTTATGAATTAGGATAAAGGATTTCTGAGGAATAAACATACAAAAACACAAGTGAATTGAGAAATTCTTTTTTTTTTAAATTGGTTAAAAATAGACATCATAGAACCAACCAGAAATACATGGGACACCCACCAAAGACCGAAAAGCTACAAATAAAATGAAATGCTCCACAAGGCAGGTTTTTGAGAATTTACATTTAAATTGGAATCTGGGATGCTGAGTGTCAAGGGCGCCGGCGCTGCGTAATCACGTCTTTACAAATCGGAGATCTGGGGCAGGGCTGCCCAAGGGGGGCCGCTGGGGACCGCAGCTTTCTATTGCTAGGGTACGCAAGACTTGTGGGAATGGTATTTAAGAAGTCTTTGCTATAAAATGATAATAGTAAGCCAATGTTAACGTAAGTGGATAAACTTCAACGTGTATAGGTTACCCAATTGTTCTCTTAATTTCGGAATTAAGAGAACAATTGGGTAAACCCAGGAAAGTTCAAGTAGGTACAACTTTCTTCTTGTTCTCAATCGGAGAGCCACTAAAGAATAAAAAGAATTACTGCTAGTCTAAATGCCCCCATCTGTTCTGCGAACAATGTACAATAAGATGGCCACAATAACTTATGAAACATAAAGGTTCTAAAGATGTAAATGCGAGCTAGAAGACAGCTGCATCTTCAGAAGGAAAAACAAGTTAGACCGATGACCCGGTAAGGGCCGCAAATTCCTGCTAGCTCCTGGTTCTTCTTCTAATTTTGAAATCTAGCTATTGTTAAAGAAACTGGCTTACATACATACATAATGTACATTGTCATGTTAAAAACCCTGTGACTCTCGCTAAAAATACGGCCCCCACAGTTGGGTAGCGCAGCTCCGAAACATTCACAAAACTTCCGAGAGGGCGAATGTCAGGAAAATCGACTTTCCCCATACACAGCTATTATTCGTCGGGAGTAAAGAAGATTGTACGAATGTCATATTATTATTATTGGATTCCCTTTAGAACCGTCGCATTACACCAGCCCCATCCTTATTGAGGTAAACAGACTTATATTCAATGAAATATAAAAAATATATATTATAAGCCTCGTTTCCCCGAAAAAGCAATCGGTGTCTATTTACCTAGTAAACTCTTTTTTGGAATTCATAAAAATAAATGGTTTACCCTGATTGGTTTTTTTTTATTACCTACTAATAATTTTATTACAGGCCTATCTCACTTCTGAGCCATGTCTACAAGCTGTTTTCCAGAGTCATCACGAAACGTCTCGCGCGCAGGTTCGACGACTTCCAGCCTCCCGAACAAGCCGGTTTCCGAAAAGGTTTCAGCACCGTAGACCACATACATACGCTTCGGCAGGTTATACAGAAGACCGAGGAGTATAACTTGCCTCTATGCTTAGCGTTCGTGGACTACGAGAAAGCTTTTGATTCCATCGAGACTTGGGCTGTACTGCAGTCTCTCCAACGGTGCCAGATTGACTATCGGTACATCGAAGTGCTGAAATATTTGTACGAAAACGCCACAATGTCAGTCCGACTTCAGGACCGGACCTCGAAACCTATCCTTCTGCAGCGGGGCGTGAGGCAGGGAGATGTCATCTCTCCGAAACTGTTCACGGCTGCAATGGAGGATGTCTTCAAGGTTCTGGACTGGAGTGGACTAGGCATTAATGTCAATGGCGAGTACACCACACATCTTCGGTTTGCCAATGATATAGTAGTCATGGCTGAAACTACGGAGGAGCTCAGTACAATGCTTGATGACCTTAGTAGAGCTTCCGAAAGAGTGGGTCTTAAAATGAACATGGACAAAGCCAAAGTCATGGTAAACAACCATGTAGCACCCACTCCGATCAAGATCGGAAACTCTGCACTCGAAGTTGTAGACGATTACGTTTACCTGGGACAGACAATCCAGTTGGGTAGGTCTAACTTTGAGAAAGAGGTCAACCGTCGAATCCGATTCGGCTGGGCAGCGTTCAGGAAGCTGCGTGGTATCTTCTCGTCCAACATACCACAGTGTCTCAAGACGAAAGTTTATGACCAGTGCGTGTTGCCAGTGATGACATATGGCTCTGAAACATGGTCGCTTACAATGGGCCTCATCAGAAGGCTTACAGTCATCCAAAGGGCAATGGAAAGGGCTATGCTCGGAGTTTCCTTGCGTGATCGCATAAAGAATGAAGATATCCGCAGGAGAACCAAGGTCGCCGACATAGCCCAAAGAATCGCCAAACTAAAGTGGCAGTGGGCAGGGCACATTGCTCGTAGAACGGATGGTCGATGGGGCCGAAAGGTTCTAGAGTGGCGACCGCGCACCGGAAAACGCAGCGTTGGAAGGCCTCCCGCAAGTTGGACCGACGACCTGGTGAGGGTCGCGGGAGTGCGGTGGATGCGAGAAGCACAGGATCGGTCGTTGTGGCGACGCTTGGGGGAGGCCTATGTCCAACAGTGGACGTCTTTCGGCTGAAATGATGATGATGATGACTAATAATCTTGGTAAATTCATAACTGTTCCATAAACTTTTTTTTTTATTATAATAGATAAGCTCGCGTTTGACCGCTATCTCACTAAGCGATGATGTAGCCGACAAATGGAGCATGCTTGCCTAGAAATAACCGACCCTAAAGTTGTAGCTATCAGGAAACGCAGACTCCGGAAAGGGCATTACACTTTATATAAAATTACGGTTATGCCATAGCGTAAGTACATTCACACTGTGATTCTACTACGTCCACACTGCTGACAGTTCTCCTTAGTTTATATTGTCAGAGGAAGTGGGCTGAAATCCATCACGCAACCCCCATTGCAGCTTGGTGGATATCACATAATATTATCTTCGATTTTCTGGTTCTAGGACATGCCGGTTTCTTCACGATGCTTTCCTTCACCGTTTTGAGAACAATTTAAAGATGAAATGAATAAAGCAAATTTATCAGATACTCTTCCTAAACGTTTATGCTTCTCAGTGGATTGTTCACCACACGGTAGAGGTGTGCCCCGCTTGGGCAGAGCACCGCCGTGTCCTCGTGAGGGCGATCGGCGGCAGCGATCTCTCGCGCCGGGCCTTGGTACAGGCCATGGTCCGGAGCGAGGAGGAGTGGCAGGCGGTCACCTCCTTCTGCGAAGCAGTAATGCTAGCAAAGGAGGCGGCCGATCGCGTGAGGCAACGGCAACGGTCCTCACGCCCCAACCGCCGCCGGGATTCCGATCCCGATTTCCGGCCACCGTAGGCGCGGGCTTGCGGACGGCGAGCAATGGGTGGCTCGCCGTCCGATCGTCCGGTAACCGTCCGGACCGAGCCCAAGTCGTCGACGGCGCGTAGTGTTCCACGCGCGCCTCAAGGAGATGTCAGCAACCGTACGGGCCCAACAGGGTCGAAGCCTACTGGGGCCATGGGTGATGCGAAAGTGACCCCCGGGGCGCTGGAAAAAAAAAATGGCAAAGAAGGAACAGGAGTGAGTTTTTAGTCAGTAAAAGTCTGACACTATCTCCCGCTCCACCCAAGAGCGGGGGTTGTCATTAGATGATTTTCCCACACGAAAAAAAAAAAAAGTGGATTGTTCACAGACTGATTTTGACACCAAACTGTTATTTAAGATATTTCTAAAGTAAATAAACTGACATCAACATTTGGTAACAATCTGTGCTTAACGAATGAAAACTTTAGAACCGAAGATGAATGACGATGTCTCTAAGTGTCAACAACAACTGCTGTGAGGTAAGCTGAGATGAATACGACATTTTTACGCTTTAAATGTTACAAGTGTTTACAATTACAATATTCTCTGAAAAACTTAGCCAGCGTCCTTTAATATTATTATCATGCCATTTATTATGACTTTATTCCTGTATTATTTTGTTCTTTTCGGCTTCGTTTGATCAACTGGCAGGGACTACTAATTTGTACAGTATGTCGTGCGATTAGTTATTCTATGTGTTTATAATATCATATGTTGTTTTTGTCACAATCACAAGTAATCAGCAAAATTAAAAGTGTACTAAATAATTTGTTATAATGTTATTTCAAGCTTATTTTATGCTGTAATCAGTGTAAAAAAGCAATCTTTTAAAAACTTTGAAAGATAAATTATTAGCCCAATAAAGTGTTTGTATAATATTTGTTTAATGTATTTTCGCATCTCAAAGAGACGTCAGCAAAACCGGGGTCCAGCAGGGGCGAAGCCTACTGGGGCCATGGGTTGTGCGAAAGAGAACCCCGGGACCCTGGAACGATGGCAAAGAAGGATGGGAGCAGTTAGTTTTAGTCAGTTAAAGTCTGAAACACCTTCCCGTTCCTCCCTAGAGTGTAGTCATTAGATGATTTCCCATCTTATAAAAAACCGGCCTATTTTCCTGTATTCTTTAGTTTTTTCGGCTTCATTTCAGCAGTGTTTCTCTTTTCATCTTTAATAATTTACCACTTCATGCTCATAATTTTTGCATCAAACATATATATAGTATGTAGTGCCACAATCCTAAACCTAAGATAAAGCACCTCAAGCTTGGCTGAACTCCTGGCTAGGAAGACATTAAGCCGATACGTGGAGACATGGCGGCGCCGATGAGGACGTTTAGCAGATATATAGCGAGCTAAAATACCTGTAATACTGTTAACAGCATCGTGAAACATACCGTTAATGCCAAGCAGACAAGATATATTTGGTGGTAGTTGACCAAGCCTAAATGCTGTGGGTACTACATACCTCAACTTTTAATTTCGGAGTTTTTTTTACTTTTACCACACATAAGTTATAAAGGCGAAAGTTGGTGAGAGTAACCGCTGGCGAAAACTAGTATAAAACGGATTTATAAATACTGGTCAAATCTAAATATGTTCTGTCCTTTGAGAATAGGAATAAAAATACTGAGATAAAAAATGAAAGCATTGTGCTTTTGAAGTCAGAACAGATCCTTAGATGATGAATGGGATATTTGAGCTCTCGCTCTCGAAAGAGAACTTGAAATGTTGTTATCTAGTACCTATTATAATATTCAGCCCATTCATCTTTTACTAGTCAAGAATGAATTGATTTACAGCAGCTCCAAGAAAAAATACCAAAGCTATTAACATTGTCAGAAATAAGCGGCCCAACTCCCTGGTGGTAGCTTCTACATCAATACTAAATCGAGTTCCCTTAAACGAATTCAGACATCTTGCAATCTTTCCAGATCTCACTCAACCGTCTGACCTTGAGTTAGCTTCAATGAAATTTGGTCGAGTACAGTCAAGGGCAAAAATATGTACACAGTCGAAGAGAAAATACCTACGTCACCCAAATACGCTTTCAAAACATTTATGAACATGCATCTTCTGGGCTCACTCAATAAATTGTAAAACTCATCTATAACATAACATATCTTCAGATGAAATTGAGATCAAGAACGTGCCCATCAGGTACGATAAAAATAAAGCAGTAAGCAAACCTGACAAACACAAAAAAGAGTTTAATGCGAATTTGACTCACATACGAAAGATTCCGCATTAAAAAATATATTTTAGCGACAAGAACAAAACACGCTCTATGAAAATTTTAACTGTTTACATAATACGGTTCAAATGGATAAAGTGAGAAATGAGTATATTAGGGGAAGTTTGAAAGTGGCGCCAGTGACTGAAAAATTAAAAGGGAATTTTTTGTCTTGGTATGGTCATGTGAAGAGGAGGGATGAAGCGCATGTTACTAAAAGAGTTATGAATTTACATGTGGATGGATGGAGAGGGAGAGGGAGACCAAAGAAAAGATGGATGGATTGTGTGAAGAGTGATATGAAAGAAAAGGAAGTTAGTGATAGCATGACGAATGACAGGGCAGAATGGAAGAAAAAAACATGTTCCGCCGACCCCAAATAACACGGGACAAGGGCAGGAAGATGATAATACCTATTACGGTTCATGCGATATAGTGCGCACATAGACTGACATACGGACGGGCACTAAAGGTTTAATAAGTAATAGTTTTTCATCCTTTGGATACGAAAATGTGAAAATGGGAGCAAAATGCGTCACAACCGCGCAAAACAGCCATCACTCAACATAATGCTGTGAGTCATGAACCATACAGAGTCACATAAAACAAATTTCTTTGTAAAATAATGCAATCCTTGTAGAATTTCATTTTGTGCATATTTTACTGCCGTTGACTATACTCACGAGTAGCTCCGACGGCAGGGAGTAGGGACTCTATTCCTTGCGTAATGGAATGAAACGAATACGATCTAATGTGATTGGACCCTTACTGAGATGTCTGAAGGAAAGAGCTAAGAGATCCTGCCTTTATCCACGAAAATAGGCAAGCACGTAGCAACAAACATAAGAAAAATATTATTCATATAATGTGCTCCGGTATGAATAGCCTCTGTACAGAAATAAATTCTAAAGGCTTTTGATTTTGGACGCTAAATCCAAAATTCTTTTGGACTACCGGCGTAATTGTAGCCATCAATCAATGGCAACGCCTTTCATTTTGACTGTGCAACAACATTCATTACGTCATTCACTTTGATAAGCAGACGAATTTTTAAACATATAAAGTAATGGATTAGGATTATTTTTTGTATGCTTTTTGTACTTATAGAAGTTTCTTTCTTTGTTTTGCAATTGGGCTATTGATTTAATTTATGTTTGGTATTGTAGGTACAAAATCTGATAGGATGGATAAAATTGGAAAAAGTAATAATAAAGTAAACCTTATTTTTTAGGTGAGGTACCTGCTCTAGAAGGAGCGAGAAAGCACGTTAGACTTTTAATGACTAAAACCCACCTGTTTTCCTAAAGTTGCCTCTTCAGTTCAGCCTTAGCACGCTTCGGTTCTACTGGACCAATTCAGTTTTACTGACATCTATGTACATATATCTTTGAGGAGTGTCGACGTGAGCTTGGTCGTTTTCGGACGGCCGGGCGGTGAGCTACTCATTGCTCTTCATACGCAAGCCCGCGCCTACGGATCACTCTACGACTCCGAGGGAAATTCTAGCGGCGGCGGTTGAGATACCTGCCTTACGATTTCAGCCACCTCCTTCGCTAGCATTATTGCTTCGCAGAAGGTGACTGATTCCCATTCCCTTTCGGCCCATACCATGGCTTGAACCAGAGCAGAACGCGAGCGGAAACCACAAATAATCCTGTATTCTTTATTTACGTGATTTAAATAAAGAGACAAGTTTTTCTTTGTTCATTACTCTTACTTCTATTCCAACAAATTATTTTTACCCCTCCGTAATAAAAATCATAACTAGCAATTTGAATACTTACCTCTCATACATTTTAGTTCGCAACTCCGTACTGCGAGTGCAACATAACGAATACATTTAACTGGTCACTTGATATGCGCGGCACGTACCTCCCCCACTACTTCCACCCCCGTGCAATATAGACCGCGCGTCGCAAAATTACTGATAGTAATAGAAATATTGGATTGTAATGAAATCAGGCTGTTAAGTGGGTTTAATGACTATTATATTGTAATTGGAAGAAGATTGTAAGAGGGTTATTAGTCTAGTGTCGTAAATTAGCACTTTATGTGTCTGCGACTTTATGAGGTCAGCTGTTGTGAATTTTACGGGTTTTATGATAATATCTCATTTTATAAATGGAGTAAGTTATTGGATTACGGATTTACGACTCCCACTCCTGTCCTCTAGGTTAACTAATGATGATTATTATTTATTGGTCCAACATATCTTGAAGTTTAAAGGTAGATTTTTTATAAATTGATCTGAAAAACGATTGCATTCATTGTTTGGGTACGGTACGAAGACTGTTGATCAAAAAGGTGATAAACAGAGAAAGCACATGATAACGCTTATATTTCCCAAAGGATAAGTTAGGCAGGAGAAGGTATACTCAGATGTTGCCAATTATGTTTGAAGTTTTGTAGGCCAAATTTTGTAAGACAACATTTTGATTTTTACGGTTCCTATTAAAATATAGAAATTGATGTATTTTTTTAATTTATGATTTTATTTGGTTTAGTTGTAGACTTTAGTTGGTAGAGTTTATATTATTATCTTTAGTTATAACTTATTTTATACTCAAAATGCATGCTGTTGTTTTTTGGTATTGTAAGAGTGCACTAACTTAAAACTCGATTTCTTTACCTACACCTTGTATTACATTTTTTATGTGTACATCCTTTATAGAAGGTCCTTAGTAAATAACTAACCTATAATTATGTAAATTTCATAAACCTACCCTCAGGTTTTACTTACCTGACCAGAAGTTAATTATCACGATTCCCAACATTTTAACGCCTATTACTATTCTAAAGTTAATTCTTTCCCTCCGTATGTTTTAAATTATGACGTTCCCTTTAAAGAGGGTTCGACCGGCTATAAAACGTAACCCAAACAGGAAGGTAACCTTTACACACAATGCCTTGTAACCTTTGCTACGCTACGTGTTCCTCATCCGCAATGTTGGCAACATTGAGGCTACTTTTGTATAAATAATGCTTGCTACGGAAATAGACATCTGTGATTCTAAACTGGGTTTCGTGAAGTTGTTGTTTTCATCTTCGGTGTATATTGATTGAAATAATTTGCCTGCAGCGGTGTTCCCGTCCGGTTATAATTTAGGTGTCTTCAAGGCTAGAGTGAATAGGCTCTTAATAAACTAGTGCGCTTCACCGCCAACGATTGCATTACTGCTTACCATCAGGTGGGATTGCAGTCAAGCACTAGTTTATACCAATAAAAAAAAATATATATAAAACCCTAAATCCTCACTCACCCTCTGACTCATCAACGCTCAGCGCAAACCCTTAGACCTAGAACGCTGAATTTTTGCACAGTTTCATTTTATGATGCATACAAAGAATAAGAAAGGGATTTCCAAAATTCACCCACTAACGGGTTATAACGGGGGTTCAAAATTTGTATGGAGAAACCTATCACGCGGGCGAGGCCACTGGAAGAAGTAGTCTGTATTATATAAAATCGACGCATAAAATTGTCATTTTCGTCGGAACTGAACATTTTCGTTTAAGGGTGTTTGTGCACTCAGCCGTACTTGATTTACATTCGTGTTTTTTACTAACATCAGAGCAACGGATCTGAATATTATACTTATATGAAAGTGTATCAAATAAGAGTGTGTTCAAAAACCCCTAAAATATAGGGGTGCTGACGTTATGATACCTGGGTGTTGCGAATGATACTGAAAAGATAGGTTAGTAAGGATGCAATTACTACTAACTTAAATCAGTACTGACCGAAAAGTTGACAGGAATTTGCTGTGTGACAAACACGAAGGAAAGTCGTTGTAGTAATGCTTTGGGGAGGTCTTTGTTCAGCTGTGGACGTTTTCTGGCTAAATAATGATAAAGAAAAAAATAATATAGGAATCCATATTATGTAATAAAAAAAAATTAAACACGGATGAAAAACGACTTTAGCAAATGCTATCAACGAGTAAGCCTCACTCATTGATCGCTATACAATCATCGTTTACCATTGAAAGCCATTAATTTCGTCATTAATTCACTTTGCATAGTCCGTTTATAATTAAATCGCGGATTCGTGTTCTCGCGTTAATACGTCTATAATGACGTGTGAATTATTCGCAGCTGATCACTCCCGAACATGCCCGAATGCGCCCGATCTCGCCCGATGTCAGACGATCATGTACGAGTCCGCGCGATTATGTGCGACTGTGCGGATTTGTGTGAATTGGTGTGAATTATTAATTGACAGCGTGTCTGTTGTGTTGATAGGTTCAGATCCAATCAAATGTATTGGGTTTGTTTTGTAAAGCGATAAGGGTATTGTGCTCTTTTTTTTGTTCGATGTTTGGAACCAAATTACTTTATGATTTACAAAAATTCAAAGCATTTTTATTTTTATTTTAAATAAACCATTTACAGGACTTTTGAAATGTTAAGAAGTCTGAAAAAAAATGATGCTAATTGCACATTCCAAAGCGTAGATCTCTATGGAGAAGAATGTCCAAGAAACTCCATGGACACTCTTTTCAATCATGTTATATATTACAAATATCTCGGTCACATGTTTCTTGTCGCTACTATCATGTGAGAACAATGTAAATAAAGTAAAAATAAAAACTAAATATAGATATTAAAATAGCAACTGGCAGCTAAGAGATGACCAGTCTCAACTGACAGCGCCCGTTCAAGGACATGACACGAATATTAGCACCGTTCAGCTCGACCACACTAGGTGTTTACATTTATTGAAAGGCCCACTTGGTGAGTCAATAGCCTGAACATATAAAAAATCAGTGAGAAGTACAGGATCGATCGATGTGTCAGGTCATGTAGTGTTTGGTCTTCATTTTTCCATGCTTACCTGAGACCCTTATTTCCTGAGACTTCCCTAAATATTTATTTCTCATTTTCTGTACAGACATTATCGATGTCTTCACTAACGAAACGCAAGTAATAGCGGTTCCTTCTGCGAAGCAGTAATGCTAGCAAAATATTTAGCTAAAACCGTAAGACCAAGTGAAGTTTTATGTCCTGACCTCCACCGGGGTCTCCCCGGGCTTCAGGAGCCACAGAAAGACTACCGGCCACCATAAGGCGCAGGTTCACGGTAATTCTCGCCATCTGACTGCCCGGTATGGACTAGCTCGGGTTTACGGCGCGTTGTGTTCTATGTGCACCATAAAGAGATGTCAGCAAAATTGGTGGGGCCAGTTAGTACCGAAGACTACTAGTGCTGCAGATTGTTCAAAGGAATTACCATAGCGACTAGGGCAACTGAATGAACAAAGTGGTGTTTAGTCAGTAAAAAAACTAGCAGATTGATTAAAATGGATTAAAATTTTGTCTTTAATACTCCTCTGGTAATATTATTGGGTATTTTTTTACCTCTGACATCAATTTTATTGAAGTTTCCACAGAAAAACGCGACACGACAATGCAAAAATGATACGAGAACCGAAGTTTTTCATAATTATTGTTTTACAAATCGAAAAAAAACATAAGATTAAAAATATTACAGTCGCGACACGCATATCTAAAGAAGTCTTAACGCTGTACTGCAACACAATAATGTCTATCTTTCTTTGTACACGTACCGAGCCAAAAACTAGAGCCTTATAACTTGAACATAAAATCTTCAAAAGGCCATAAACGCTCTCAGTAATTTTATATACGATCATCAAACTAAGGTCAAAGCTTGCGATCTCAGCGATCAGAAGCTGATCCTCTCGGCTTCATTAATAGTTCGCCCCGTCAGCGTACGAGATCTGACCTTAATGTTATATTCTGAAGCTGAAGTAATGCTCAAAAACGTTTCGCTTGATAGATCGTCGTAAAGTTGGCGATCTAGCGAGTATTCAAGGAGAACCGTAAAAGTTATTAATATAATATTTTGTGACTAGACATAATATATAGCTTATTAAGTTTGTTAATTATCGTGTATCATAAAAGAAGCCGGTTAATTAATCTAGGTCACTGGGAAAATGTAAACACCATTATTTTCAAATTAGTACAACAAAATGGGGCTCTATTCGTATCTACCCGTTACTTACGTTATATTTGTATTGTCCACAAGCATTTGTCTTAATTGGTAAATGCATAATTGAATCAATCGTTCACATACTACGCGCAGTGTTTTTCCATTTTGATCGCCATTCATTTATTCATAATCAATAGCCTGTACAATAGTTCCATGGTTTGCGTGACATTTTGGGATATAAACAAACATTAATAACTTGCTGTTTATGAATGTTATTTATTGAGACTTTACCTACTTATATAATGACAAGACCTTTTTTAATAAACCCTTTAAGTATTTGTACTAATTAAAAATTAGTGGTATATATATTATTACAAACATTTTGATTTGGCCGTTTCAATTTACTGCTTAATAACTTCCCTTAACACTCATATTATATATTTATTTAAACTTCATAGTAGTGGTACTTACATAGGCGGACTTAATGCAACATGGCATTTCTACCAGTCAACCATGGTTAAAAAAGACAACACTGTAAAAATTTAAATTCTTCGACTCCTCTCAACTCAAGTTTAGGATGTTACTGAAAATTACTGTAAATTTGGTTGAGGTGGGCCGAGTGGAGTGCGAGCTTGCGGACGAAAAGCAATGGTCCGGTGTCCAAACACAGGTGTTGTATTAGTCAGTAAAAGTCTGACACGACTTTTATTCCACCCTAGGGCGAGAGATGTTATTGTATGGTATGTATATATCTACGAACTAAGAATTGGAACTTTTCCACTAAATATCTTACAGACTAAAAATATTGTAATGATTTCAACAGAAATAGAAAAGCATTGTGTTAGCAATTCATCACAAGAAACCTTCAGAAGAACTTCTGTAAACATCAAACGAATTTGTGATTCTCCTGGTCTAAAACAACACATTCTCTCAAACGCAATCCTAGCATTCTTAATCAAGCGCATTTGGTTCAGAAGTACACACTTCGTGGTTAAAAGTTGAGGTAGTAAGTTTCGGTACATCGCTACCTCACGGCCAAAAAATATAACGCCAGTAAATAAATAAATCTGAAATATGGTCCACTGTATTAAATAATTACTTAGGTACAAATTTTGAAAATAATAGCAATTTATGAAAAAAAAAATTGGGCAAGTGCGATTCGGTCTCATACGCTGAGGGTTCCCTACAAACTAACTTATGTAAATAGTTCAATTCCCGAATCGAGTCTCGAAGATTTTTCCGAATAATAGAAAAAAATATTCTTTTTTGGGACGTAACTACTGCATATTTTCAGTTTATAAATTTTAGGGTTCTAGGTCAGCGGGAGGTACTGTATGAATTTCGATTTCCTTGAGAGTGTCAAATTTACTTTTTTGCGACATAAGCAGCAGTTTTTTTTAGAAGTTGAATTTTTGAAGTTCAACTTAGAAGTTTAATTTTGGTCACAGTTTCAAGGGATCGCAAATCTGAGAATATGGTATATGGCGAATTGCAATTCGATACCTCCACGCGTTCTAGACATAAAGGCAGACTGACAAACAGAGACAAAATGACAGACTGACAAAAAAGTGATTCTATAAGGGTTCCATTTTATCCTTTTGAGGTATGGAACCCTAAAAACGCGCTAAGTACACTACCTCAAAGCTGGCCCGTGAAAACGTGTGCATATTACAACGATGACCGCTTTCAACTTTTTTAATTCATTATATATCTCAAAAAAGGTAATTCTTAGGAAAAAAAGTATCAAGTAGTAGTATTTTTGTAGATAATTATTTGATCTACAATTTTGGTCTGAGCTAATTTTATGATAAAACTTACCGTTTTGCTGAAAATAGCGAAAAACTCGTTTTTGTGACCTTTGACCCCGAGTATATTTTTTCCAGGTGTCGGATCGATGAGGACTTTTTAGGATTTATTTATGATGTTATTTTAAACAATCCTACCAATTTTCAGCTGGGTGCGAATTATTGTAACCTTGGATTATTGTAACTAAGGATAAAATTGACCGGACTATATAACAAATCTTCTTCTTCCTGCCCTCACCCCATGTTAGTTGTTTGTGTGTATGTTTTTTAGAACAATAAATAAATAGTTTAAATCGTAAAAGAGAAGAGTTGTCTGAAAGGAACAGAACTATTCCCGGGATAAAAATTATCCTACGTGCTTGTTCCAGGACATGTTCTACCCATGTGACTATCTCCTATGTGGTACACAAAGTAAAGATTGTAATGTTCAGTAATAAAAAAGTATTAAAATCACGGCAAATAAAAATGTACACATGCTGCGGTGACCCCCATTGGGATAAGGAAAGGATGAGATAATTCAGGGAACTCACAAATTGTAGTATTTCTCATTCTCTGATAGCTGAAAGTTCCTAGAAACCAGCATTTAAATTCTGTACCTTAACTACATATAAAGCCACTGTTACACCCACAGCCACACAGCCGCACGCCGCCCCATTGTCTGTCGCACTGTATTACTGTATTACGCTAACCTATTCACGAGATATTCTATCCGACGGCACAGCGCTACCCACTGAGATAATTCTACCGACTACGTGCGACAAATAAACGCAGAAGGCTAACTGTTACATGAAAATTGGAGACGAGAAGTCCGTAGTGGCTCTAAGCTGTTACAGGATTAAATCCTGTTACAGGATAGTCAGCAGTTGTTATTGCACTACAAATTGATTGTTAGTTTAAATTATTCGATTTTTAACCCGCGTCAAGCCAAATATAAACTGAGCCCATGCATGCCACGTAAGCATTGTGACATTAGAGTCTTGAATTTTTTCGAAAACAGATGACTTACGTGGAACGCGTGCGACATCATTGTTTTGCTTGAAAACCGATAACGCAAGCAAATTCAAGAGTCTAGATTATCTTTATGACATATTACGTGAGAGCAGTGATGGCCGAGTGGTAATGGCTCCGACTTACGGAGTTGTAAGTCGTACCCAGCCAGGCGCATCACTTTGTGTAATTTATTTCATCACCACTGCTCTCAAAACGGTGAAGGAAAACATCGTGAGGAAACCGGCATGTCCTAGAACCAAAAATTCGAAGACATGTGACATCCACCAACCCGCACTGGGCACGCGTGGTGGATTACGGCCGATTCCCTCGCCTAGAGATGAGGCCTGAGTCCCAACAGTGGAAACATGATAAGGCCGACTATGCTATGCTATGCTATATTACGTGGCATACGTCGGTTAAATTTGTCTTTAGCTTCACAGTTGTTCATCATTAATCGTTTGATATGGCTTTTACGTAGCAAATTGATGTCGTTAACCCGAATGTTAATTTAAGAATGACAGTGTCAAAAAACCAAAAATTTTTAGTTATTTTGCACAGTCGCAAAATAACTAAAAATTTCGAAACAACCAAGTGAAGAGACCTTGGTTATTTATTTTTACACGGCCGAGGCCGATAGCTTACGATATTATATACTCGTAGCTCATACTTCTGTTTCGTTTTTCTACCTCAGCTGTTACTTGAATTTAATCTTTAATGATTAGATTTGGTTATTGTCTTACATAGGTTTTTCTATTGCACTGCGTCCGAAGTAGATCTTCTGTTTGTCTCCGCCCATGTACGTCCGCACGCTGTCACATTCATGCACGGAACCTTTGCTTACGTCATTGTGTAATATCCATCATTTAAACTAAATACGCTTGCATTCGCACGCTGGTCTGTCTCTGAGGGTATTAAATGTGAGCCATCTCTGTGTTCAGAGGCATTCGGAGGTTTACGAGAGGAAACTGCGATTGCAATTTCAGTGCAGGGCATTTTACTGTGATGTCATAAAGCCATCATAGTTCTAGTGTGTGAGAGAGACAGGACGCATAGCACTATCCCTTTTTCACTTTTTTTTTTAAATAAACGTTTGGTTGCCACGCGCGCCTTGAACAGATGTTAGCAAAACCAACGAGGCCTGGCAGGGCCCGGGGATTTTCTGAGAAGGAAACCCTGGTTCTAGAACGCAAAGGACAACTGAAGGACGCAGGTGTGTTTTTTTTAGTTAGGTTGTAAAAGTCTGACACGGCCAATATCCCACTCCACCCTAGAGCGAGATTAGTTATTGGATGATTTTCCACCTCAAAACAAAAATAAACCCTAGCTAGCGCAAGTAAAATACAATAATAAATAAATCGTACAAAAATTTTTCATTCAGTAAGAGCTACTTCAAAGTATGACGTCCTGGTTTCAAAATGTTATTGAGTTTTCCAAGTAGGTAGGCATCTCATATGTTTTTAGTAGCTGGATTTGGGTCCGGTTGATGGTTGTACCTAAGCTCGCCCGAGGCTAAATGTAGGATTACTATAGGTACACATCTCACCCTAACGCTGGACATAGTGTATGTTGTTTTTAATGCGTATAAAAAAGATGGGTATCATGCCTTTATTTCGTAGTAAGTAACTAAGTGGTTTGTGACAAGTCATTTAAATATTTTCGTAGTTTATGTGTGCCGCTTTTAGCGTCTTCACATGTAGCATTTGTGATTCCAATTGATGCAACAATGGTGATTTATCTTCACTCAAATTGCCTCACAGAGTACTCACAAAAATAATATTTCAATGATAAAAAGGGTCTCGTATGAATTACCTACATTTATGAAGTTAATATTTTGTAGTTAGAGAAAATTATCCCAAGGGAATATATTCCCGGGATAAATAGTGTCTTTTAAGCTATTGCAAGACATAATCTACCCATGTGCTAAAATTTCATCAAAATCCGTTCAGTCGTTCAAACGTGAAGAAATAAGAAACATACACACACATAACCTTTTGCCTTTATATTGCCTTTATAATATTAGTGTGATTGTGATGAAGCTTACAGTTAGAAATAAAAATTTTGATCATAAATAATATATAATAAATAGTAATTATATTAAATAATATATATATATATATATAGTTATATTAACCCCTCGAGCGCCGATTGTACATACGTCTGTAAAACTTGAGTGACCTTGAAAAACGCTTAATTGTCGTTTTGTACACACGGATGTACGAAATTTATACAGCTGAAAATTCTAGTCTGTATATCTTCGTTTTTTCTACAAAAATCCAGAAAAAAGTATTTTTTATTTATTTTTCTTTTTTGGTGATTTAAGTAAAACCCACAATTACGTAATAATAATACCCCGTTTCTCTCACTAACTTCTTTCGCTTGCTAAGTTCTGTTCAGTTGTCACCACAGTCATGTAGTGTAGTAGACAAAAGCCCAGCAAATATGTACGTATTGCCAGTCCACCGAGTTCAGTAATAGCACGGGACGATGCATTTTCAGATTCCCCTCATGTGTCTGTAATTTTGGTGTCTATCTTGCTCGATTTATATGCGGGCTACTGTCCTATCACGCACACTAATCGCACATATGTAATAAATGTGAAAGTTTATATGTACATAATGTATTAATGTACGGTAATTTAGCACCGATGTAAAGGATCTGGGCTTGCGCATCGATAGTAACTGGCGTACTCAAGTGGCTAGTGTTAGTCAGAAGTTTACAGGAACGTTGCGGACTCTGTTTCGGTTGAAAAACCTGCTACCATCGAGTACGAAGACAATGCTTGTGCAGACCATGATTTTTCCTATCATCGATTATGGTGACGTGTGCTACTATGACCTGAATGCAGATCTCCTCAACAAGCTTGACCGTCTTCTAAATTACTGCATTCGATTTGTTTACAATTTACGAAAATATGATCATGTTTCAGCGCATCGGTCGCTCCTAAAGTGGTTACCCATACGTCAGCGTAGAGAGCAAAGGGCGCTCACTACCTTGTTTTCATTTCTTGATTCTCCTAATTCCCCTAGTTATTTAGCCCCTCACTTTTCCCTTCTTCTTCCCTTCACTCTTCAAAATCAAAGTTCGCGAGCTAATTTCTAAGAAGTTGGCAGTAGAGTCATCACAGCGTTAAGGTTTTCAAATTGTCGATTTGAACTAATTGTTTGACTTTATTAGTGTAGATATATATGTAGATAGTTTATTCATTTGTGTATGTATTGTATAATTGTATGATATTTGTGGTTTATTAGTATATCTTTTCTTGTACCTATTCGCCTTTTCTGTCTCTTTTATTGCACCTACCACTATTTATCTCTGCATCACCCTAAAGTTGACTGATAGAAAATGCCTAAGGCATTAAGTCCGCCGCTGTACGTTTGTGCATAAAGTATTCAATAAATAAATAAGTAAATGTAGTGTGTGTATGTTTCTTACTCCTTCACGTTCACGGTTGAATTGATTTGCATGAAATTCGGTACAGTGAGACACGGCAGTGGGCGCGCGGTTTGTTATTTAGTGACTCTTGATTGTTTTTTGTTTTGTTTTTTTTTCATTAGTAAGTATTTTAGGAGATCGAATAATGGCATCAAAAAGTTTTTTATCTACTTAGATATCATTATCTTCAGAAACAATCTTCTCGTCGATGTAAAAATAACAAAGGGCACGTGTAGTCTTTTCGACGCCTACGTCGCGACGGAGAAAACAACAGCATTATTTTCTTCCGAACAAATGACAGGTTACTACAGATCATAAATACTTTTGACAAAAATAAAAATAATATTCTACAACTTCCACACTACACGATCTAGTCACAAACAGTAAGCAGAGCTTGTGCTATGAGTACTAGATAACTGATAAACATATAGTATTATATTTCTAAGTACATACATATTATAGATAAATTACACCCAGACACAGAACAAATGATCGTACTCATCACGCAAACATTTGTCTTGGGTGGAAATGCAAGTGACGGTCATCCTCAAAGTGGTTAACAGCTAATTTACCACATTGAAGGTCTACATACAGCTTTCATACAAAATCAGTAAAAGTAACACACAATATAATAATTTAGCCGCTATTTCGGCGCCCTGGTCAAAGTATAGTTCGTCGCGAGTTTATAACAGCGGTTGTAAGTTTGTCGTATGTCGGACGTGCCGACGAGTATCGACAATGAGGGCACAGGGGTGGCGCGTTACTAGGAAAACATAATAATTTTATACCCATTTATTATATTTTACCTGGATAACAAACTCCGAAGTCCTAATATAAAATATAATTCTAAAAACATTTGGACAATTGAATTACGGTATCTAGATATGGGTAGAATACTAACAAAAATATAAAGATACTAGCTTCTGCCAGCGGCTTCACCCGCTTGATATGGGTTTCTCCATACAAACTTTAGACCCCCGTTTCATCCCCTTGGGGGCTGAATTTTGAAAAATCCTTTCGTAGTGCTTGTCTGAGTCATATAGGGAACCCTTGTGCAAAATTTCAAGCTCCTAGTCCCAGTAGTTTTGGCTGTGCGTTGATATGTCAGTCAGTCAGTTTTTACTTTTACTGAGATAGATGAAACATTTGAGAAATGACTTGACGCATTACTTTAAATATAAAATCAAAAGTTGACAAAAACAAATGAATCGTAAAGATACTAAAACCAACGCCATCTAGTGATAAAAGACGACTGTCAATTCTAACGTCAAAATAACCGTCATCACATAGGTACAGCAAATGACCGATCAATCGAGAATTCCATCATCATCATTTCAGCCGAAAGACGTCCACTGCTGGACATAGGCCTCCTCCAAGTATCGTCACAGTGAACGGTACCGTGCGTCTCGCATTCATTGGATTCCCACCACCCTCACCAGGTAATCGATGCACCTTGTGGGAGGCCTTCCAAGGCTGCGTCTTCCGGTGCGCGGTTGTCACTTCAGAACCTTTCGGCCGCATCGACCATCGGTTCTGTGAGCAATGTGACCTACCCACGACAATGCAAAATCCCATCCAAACAATTACATATCAGACTGGCTAGTCTACCAGTACCAGTATTCGGGCACAGATCCAGCCTTCAGTCGTTACAGTAAAATCAAATAACATTACATAATAATATTCATAGAGCATGATATCACGTGTCGCTATCACGCCAGTTGTAATCTGCTCGCAGTTTGGCGAGCTCCCAAATCTGTGCAGTGCTGGACTGCTGGTGAATGTACCACAAAACGGTCGAGGGGACTACAATCTGATAATAAGCTAGATAAAAGCATTTTATTGGAAACTTTAAAAATAAAGAAACAAAGTTATTTTACCTTTTGTTTTCGGTGGGAAAATCATCCAATGACATCCCACGGTCTTGGGCGGAGCAGGAGAGTGTGTCAGACTACCCACTTATAGCAAATTAGGCGAAAGTGTTTCAAATTTTATGTTTGAAGAATATATTAGTGTTTAGTTGATTTTTACTTACAGTAATGCTTTAAAAAAAGTTCTAAATTGAAAGCAAAATAATATCTTGAATACGTAAGATTTGAATTCGTGACTAAGTTCGTCAAATTCTTAGACATGGATCACTAGCCCATATCAATTTGCTTATGGAAATCCAAATAAGCAATCAGTAGTCACTTTATTAAATATGAAATAATAAACTTTAAGTCTTACATGTCAATAAGAATCAAAATTGCATAATATGTAGTCATTAAATTTATTATTAGCATACCTTTTTTAAAATGTTCTAAGTGTGTAAGTTTAATTATGATGTTAAAAAATATATTTTAATTTAGACTTACTTTTTATTTTTATTATTTATCTTTCTTAGGTAATAATGAAATAATAAACATTGTATTTACTTGCAATGACTTTGTTTCATTTCTATACAAACGGTTCATTTAAACAGACATTTCCTGACTTTGTTCGTTAAGGAAACGTAAAAATAGATAACTAAAACAAAAGATGGATAATAAAAAGTTAGATTTTTTTAATGAATTTGCGTATTGAATCGCCGCTGTTACCATTAGATCAAATGGATTCTTCTAGCCTGTATTGAAATTTAACGTTACTTATAATGCTAGACGCAGTATTATCACATAATTATATTTTTACGTAGTTGGGTTTTAGTTTGTTTACTTTTTATTATGACTTTAAGATCCCTAGGTGGTAGCTATCAGGAAACGTTGATTCCACCTGGAAACTCTCCTTAGCTATACGTACAATGAAAGTGTTCCCAAATCGTTTTGTGTGCGTAGTTGGGATATCCACCATCATTCATCATCATCATTTTAGCCCAAAGACGTCCACTGTTGGACATAGGTCTCCCCCAAGCGTTTCACAACGACCGATCCTGTGCGTCTCGCATCCACCACATTCCCACGACTTTCACTTGGATCCTTTCCCGGTCGTCGGTCTACCTTGTGGGAGGCCTTCTAACGCTGCGTTTACCGGATTCATATCCACCATGTATTAAAATTATTGTAGGCTTAATAAGGACTAGTATACCTCAGAACCCTGGGGCCCTGGACCTATGGAAGGCATACGAGGAGAAGAAACCAACTCGCAGAGACAACTTTAATGAAACTTTAAATAAAATCCGACGATTATTTCTCCCTGTAGGTACGCACTATGCAAATGCACCTAAGGACAAACCCCTGTTGGTGGGAAACTAATACGATGTATGGAAAACAAAGAATTAGATGGTTTTGAGAGGTTTAGACTGATTAGTATGAAAACCGATAAAGTTTGGAAAAACCATTGATTTTTTGTTTCTGAGACCATGGTTTTTTAAAAAAAAAAAAACTCTAGGTGTTTTTTAGTAGCTACAAGATGTGCGCCACCCCTGAGTGCTGCCATAAAACTTCAATCGTTTGGATTTGTCAGTATTCGCGCGAGACGTTACTCGCGATATTGTCGTATCGTCGTATTGTCGTAGCCGTGTTGTCGTACTGTCGTACAGCCGGTAAACGTGTGTTATATAAATGACGCTATTGTCCGAGACGCTTGTTGTTCCAGTTTTATGGCTCTTTGTTACAGCAGAGAGTTTACAATAAAATGGAATGGCATCGTCTTGTATGGCTACTCGATCGAAACAAGTTGCAGACTTATTTATAGACACTTAAAAAGTAGCTTTTAGTATTATTTTATTTATTTATTATATGTTGGTAAATGAAAATTTATCGGTTCGTTAAAATTAAGTATAAAAACAACTTTTTACAGAATATAAAATCAATTATAAATACTATTAAACCTGATATAAGAAATAATCTAATATAATGTAACCCTGTGGGAAATGGAACTTATGGGGAATGGTATCTTTAACACTATGTAACTTAGCTAAGATGCCAGTTGCGCTATATTCTGTGTCGAAAGCAATTTTAAATACTCCTAAGATATTTTGTAATCTCTTATCTGATATTTCTGAGTCTCAATAAAGCATTATTATTATTATTACTTCCAAAAAAAGTAACAAAGTAGCTAGTAGGGAGGCTCCCACACTCCTTACGTGACAGTCCTTCTTTGGATGTATTCAAGAAGAAAATTAAAGAGTATTTCCTTTAACAATGACATAGTATACATACACACATAGCATAGTAGTATGTGTAGTAACTGTCATTTTTTTTTTATTTTTTTATTGTTTATATTTATGTGTACAATAAAGAATAAAGAATAAAGAATAGTATATGTATTGTATGTTTGTGTTTATGCATTTTTATGTATTGTTTTGTTCGTATTATTTTTAATTTTAAAATTGTACACTGTATTGTGATCTCTCTCTATCACTCAATGGTTTGCTGGAAGAAAACACAACTTTGAGTTAAGCTCGCCCATGTACGTGACCTTTGTTATGCACTTATTTTAAAAGTTGTTATGGTGTAGGTACAATAAAGAATTAAGTAAGTTCCTACGACTTTTTTTTATTCTTGATAGGTTCACGCTTGACCGCTATCTCACCTGATGGAAAGCGACGATGCGGTCGACGATGGAGCGCGCTTATCTAGAAGTAACCTATTTACATCTATCTTTGATATCCATTAAACAAAACTATCTATATAAAATATACATTTAATAAAACGAAAACCCATCTACATAGAATCAGTACATCGAGATACATAGAGATAGATACATACGTAGAAAGCAAAACTCTCTTTTTTGAAGTCGCATAAAATTCCAAGAAAACAATTTCTTAATTTAGTTATTTAAACCACCTTCTTTGTTTTAATTTAATTATTTTTAGGGTTCCGTACCTCAAAAAGAAAAACGGAACCGTTATAGGATCACTTTATTGTCCGTCCGTCTGTCTGTCTGTCAAGGCACCTTTATCTCGGGCACGCGTGGAGGTATAACCTTGAAACTAAAAACATACACTCAAATCAGCCGTCCCTTGAAGCTGTGAAAAAATCAAACTTCTAAGTTAACGGAAAAAACGATACGGCAGTTTATGACGGAAAAAAGGTACATTTCGACTATCTCAAGGGAATCAAAATTCATAGGATACTTCTCGTGAACTCTGAATCCTGAAACTCGGCATAAAGCAAGGTCTTATAGCACTAATAAAAGAATAAATCTGAAAACAGTAAATTTGCTGTCACTTCACAAAAAAAGAAATGCTTTTTTTGCGATTCGCAATCATTTCGGGACTTCATTCGGAAATTGAATTATTTATATACTTAAGTAAGTTTGTACGGAACTGTCTGTGCCCGAGTCCGACTCGCAGTTGCCCATTTTTTTTCAACTAAGATTGATCAATATAACAATTACCTAGAGATGTTTCTGTTCAACCTTAAAATTCTTCAACTGTACATTAAAAGCAAAATCCCCGCACCTACCATTACATAATATAATCTCATTTATATAACGCGCAGTTATTCAAAACTAATGGATCGCTACACACGCGTTACGATCCTGCGATAGATCTGTTTTACGACGTCTTGCGATTTGTGAAAGGTAAGGATAATGGCACTAAAAGGTAATATTCAAGAACATTATTATATGGTTCAAACTCAGATTGGGTCGGAGGTTCAAGGTCTTTGTTCTAATGTGACTTTTTATGATGCGACTATATTTATTTATTTAATCTTCATGCAACAAAAGGTATAAAAGCGGACTTAATGCCCCAGGCATTCTCTAACAGTCAACCTAGGGTAGTGGAGAGACAATATGGCAGGTGTATAAAAAAAAGAAAATAGTATTTAGACAACAAGTATTACAAAATTAAGGGTGAGAAATCATCTAATAAATTTCTCTCGCTCTGGATGGAACGAGAGGGAGTGTCAGACTTTTACTGACTAAAATCCACTCGTATTCGTTCATTTGTTGACTGTTTACCAGCCGTTAGGATAAATTAATGGTTGACTGAGATCCCACCTGATGATAAGCAGTGATGCAATTGTTGATGATGAGGCGCACTAGTTTAAATGTGGTTTTAAGTGTTTATTAGCTACTTGAAAACTGTAGTGACATATTTGACGGTTCACTATACCTAAGTATGACTTCTACGGTCCGGACTAAGCGTTTTGCCTGCTGCGGTCTTCCCGTCCGATTATAATTTAGGTGTCATCAAGGCTAGAGTGAATAGGCTCTTAATAAACTAGTTCATGTCACCATCAACGATTGCATCACTGCTTACCATCAGGTGGGATCACAGTTAAGCACTAGTTTACATCAATTAAAAATAATTACAGATAGAAACAATATTGTATTCTACCAGTCACAGTCGAGCCGTGGAGACCAACTTTTGTGGGTTCAATTGAGGAAGAAGCGCAAACGATGGCGGTGGATGAATAAGTCCACTGTGTGGCGACGCGGCGTCATTTCTATGTCCACTCGTACAGCGTATGGACGTTGATTCCGCAGCAGGGTCGAAGCCTACTGGGATCATGGGTTCGCTTCTGAAGAGGAAACCCGGCCCTGGAAAGCAAGGCAACGAAGGAACTACGAGAGGGTTTTAGTCAGTAAAGGTCTGACATGCCCTCCCGCACCGCCCAAGGGCGGGATATGTAATTAGTTGATTTCTCACTTAAAAAAAAATAACCTACTGGACCAAAATAATCCTAAGTCCAACATAAATGTATGTTCAATGGTCTAATTATGTATAACTGAAAGCACTTACAGAAACTCCTGAATTTACGTTTAAACCCAACTCTGGGGTGGGTCCCTGCTTGGGACGGACGGACCAAGGGAATATAATTAGTGGTGTTTTTATTTGGCGCTGATCAAAAGACGTCGCAGGTGGCAGATCAAAGCGGGCTAGCGGAATGATGTGGTTGGGGTAAGGCACAAGCGGAAGCGGGTTTATATTTTTTTTATGACGCCTCTAACCAATTCTCTTATTCTTTACTTCCAACAAAATGTTATGTCGTGTAAAAATAAGAAACATATAGATCGAATTGAGAACCTCCTGTTTTAAAACTGGTTTGAAACCTTTACTTCGTTATTAGAAAAATATGCATAGGCACTAGCTACAAGCTTCAATCACACACACACACATACACACACACACACACAAATACACAGCCAAGTGCGACATTGCTGTTTATGTGTTTTCAGCATCCAAAGGATTCACGATGGTGCAGTGGTTGAGCGATGAACTGACAAATATTTGTATGACCTATCTGTAGGATAGGTGTTCCTGGTCTAGATGTCTTGTGTATGTGATTTTTACATATTCGTAAACGCACTCACGCTACAGGACTAATTCCTAGAAAGAAAAAATAGACTTCACCAAAATGATTAGGCTATTGATGATGTCTTCATTTATAATTCAATAATTCAGAGAATCTCCGAAATAGCCTTATATCATAAAAAATACTTAACTCGCTGTTCGCTCTTCCCTCGCGCCATACCCCATTGCTTCGGGTGCGAAATTTACGCAAATTTTCACTTTCTCATCGTAACAAGGCTTTTATCTGCGCCATGTTGCGTAATTGTCGGCGCTGGCGGGAGCTGCATCCGGACCATGAACTACTTTGCAAGTATTATCACAGAACATTTTAAAACATGCGTCGTACTGTTTTCGATGCTGGAAATGTAAAAGTTATGATTTTGTTTTGCTGATGATGAGAAGCGAGAGCACTTGGGAAGATATGATGGCCATTGCTGTAAAATAATTTTGTTAAATGAATGTAACCTTAACGCCATCCATAGTTTACCTTTTGCTTCTAATTGTCTATGCGACCTCATAAAATATATATATATACTAGCTTCTACCAGCGGCTCCGCCCGCGTAAGCTTCTCCATACTAAATTTGGACCCCAGTTTCATCCCTTCAGGGGGAGAATTTTGGAAAATCTTCTCTTAGTGCTCGCCTACGTCATAAAAGGTGACCTTGTGCAAAATTTCACGCTACTAGTCCCAGTAGTTTCGGCTGTGCGTTGATATGTCAGTCAGTCAGTTTCCCCTTTAATAGATTTAGATAATATGTATTGTTGTCTTTTTGATGTTTTTGTACGCGGGTGTTGTATTTGCTAAAACCTTTAACTAGTAAATTAGATCATTAATCAGTAAATGTCTGTTGTGATGAACAAATTTGATAAAAAATATTGTATTTTTTTTATTTCAAAAAAATTTCAGGTATTAATTCCACCAAATAATGTTAATTTTTGTATTATGTTACTTGTGATCTTGTGATTTAGAGTTGCGAATTGAGCGCTGAATTGCGAGTAATAAACGTTTCAAATCATACTTTGATTCCAAAATTTGACAGGTTTTCGAACTAATTGACCAATAAAAATAATCTTTATTCCGAAATCGGCCATTAAATATAACGATCACAAAATATCTCAGAGCTTATATTAAATAAGTAGGTACCTATTTTTCCATTCACAAGATCTATTCTCAGTACAGTCAAGTGCTCTCTTTGTTTCGAAATCTCTATTGAAACAAAGGGGTAGACCACTTGAGTAAATTACAATATATTTTCTGAGCATACAATAGAGCAAAAACTTTGTAAAATAGTAACATAGTTATCAGCAAGAGCGGACCACTTCCTGCTCCACAGATATACAATGGAAAATGCAAATGTCCAGCCACAGAGCTAGGTACATTAGCAGATATACTTTATATAAAATTATTTTAAAAACCACTTCCTTTTTCGTGCAAAAATTGCTTAAATTTTTTATCAGTAGTCACACAACCAAAGATGTTCTTCGTACTTGAATTAAGTAATTATTGCTACACAAACACTTCCTTTAAATTGCTTTTCGGATAAGTTTTCTAAGTTTTTTAATGGTTTTCTTAATAGAAATGGAAAGGAACTTCTCCCGCTCTAAGGCGAGGTGGGTTTAGACTTTTACTAACTAAAACCACAGATATGTCCTTCAATTGCCCTTGCGTTCTAGGACCACAGGTTTCCTATCTACAACGTGGTTACAACTGAAGTGTGTATTGATTTAAACTAAACAATGAGCATATAATTTCGGAATTTTCAAATTGCAAAGAAAACTGCAAAGCGAGAAGTTGCACGCGCAAAAGCACAACATGACGCAGATTTCTATAACAGACTGGAGAAGGCCAAAGATGACCGAGAACTTTTCAGAACCGCTAGGCTACGATTCATTAACAGCATGGATGTTCGCTCTACCAAATACATTAAAAACAAAGATGGTAACCTATTAACTTCAAATACCGACATAAATGCAAGATAGCGTGAATATTACTCCCAACTTCTCAATGAGACCTATCCCTCTGAGATACCGGCAAATCTAGCAGCCACCGAGGGTCCAATCCAGGAAATCTATCCTGAAGAAGTTGAGATCGCACTCAAGAAAATGTCGAACAACAAAGCGACTGGCCCCGATGAGATCCCCGTGGAACTCTGGAAAAGGCTGGGAGAAAGCGGTATCTTATTTTTAACGAGGCTTTTTAATAAAATCATCCGCGAAGGAATACCTACAGAATGGAGAAAAAGCTTTCTAATCCCATTCTTTAAAAACAAAGGTGACATTAGGCTGTGTGCAAACTATCGTGCCATAAAGCTCATGTCACACACTCTAAAAATATGGGAAAGAATCATTAATAACCGATTGGTACGACTAACAAGTCTGTCCAAAAACCAATGTGGTTTTGTAGCGGGGAAATCCACAACAGATGCGCTTCATTGTCTGAGAATCCTTTTAGAAAAGCGGAGAGACATGAAGAAAGATTCTCACTTAGCCTTTATTGACCTTGAAAAGGCATTTGATCGGGTGCCGCGAGAGCTTATCTATCAGGCTCTAAGGTCTCAGAATGTACCAGAATACTACGTTGATGTTATTGCCAACATGTACCACAAAGCCTCTACGAAGGTAAAGAGCTCGGCAGGAACAGGCGATGAATTCGAAGTAGGAGTAGGTGTACACCAGGGATCAACTTTGAGCCCCCTTCTTTTTAATCTTGTGATGGAATACCTTACTGCAAGTATACAGAAGGAACCACCCTGGGACCTACTTTACGCGGATGATATCGTTCTTATCAGAGACAGCCCCGTTGATCTCGAAGAAGCACTCGAGAGCTGGAGGTATGCTTTGGAGACCGCAGGCCTAAGAATCAGCCGGGAGAAAACAGAATATCTACCGTGCTGCTATCCCACAACCAACCAGCAAACCCCGGCGACAATTCAAATTCAAAGTCACGATCTGAAGGAAGTCGATCATTTTAAATACCTAGGCTCTGTGATCTCCAATAACGGCACGATAGACGCCGATGTAACCCATCGTATTAACACTGGCTGGATGAAGTGGCGTCAGCTTTCAGGTGTGTTGTGCGACAGCAGAATGCCAGTACGTGTAAAAGGCAAAGTCTACAAAACCGCGGTCCGTCCAGCTCTAATCTACGGTGCCGAATGTTGGCCCCTGAAAAAAACCCATGCCGCAAAAATGCACACGACTGAGATGAAGATGCTGAGATGGGCAGGAGGTGTCACTCTCAACGATAGGGTTAGGAACGAACATATCCGTGGAAGTTTTAAGATCCGCCCAATCGGAGAAAAACTCAATGAGACGCGACTCAGATGGTATGGTCATGTAATGAGAAGATCGGAAGAACATATGACTAGGCAAGTCCTACACATAAATACAGGTCCAAAAAAGCGTGGTAGACCCCTTCTGACTTGGATGTCTGTAATTAGCAATGACCTGAAGAAAGCCCAAGTGAATGACTCGACGACCCAGAACCGAAATGTCTGGCGAAAAATGACGAGGAGAGCCGACCCCAAATGAAATGGGATAAGGCTAGGCAAAGAGAGAGAGAGAGAGAATGAGCATATAATTATGATATTAAAATGCACTACTTTACTGCATAACTGTCATAAAACAACTTCAATATCCTCAAAATAAGATTAAAAAATTGATTTTTAATACAATATTAAATCAGAACCATAGTTAAAAACTCCTATTATAAAAAATTTAAACTTTTCATTTCTCGACTATACAAATTTATAATTACTTCAGTTACCACATCCCCCATATCTCAGCTGAAAGTCCCACGAAGACACCAGACGTTGCCTGACATACTAAATAATACAGTTTTTAGTTTGTTGTAACGGCGCCCATTGCTCTAGAGTACAGCTCGCGTTCTCTTCGTTCTTAATTCTACGACGTAGTTTGTCTGTGTTCTAGCAAATGGCTTGTTTTTCTACGCTGATCTGTTTTAGAGAAAATAGAAAAGGTTTAAGCTGCTTTACATTAAAGTGGTTTGTGAAAAGAAAAAATGGAAATAGTGGAAGAACTCTTTGCGAAAGTGACTGGGGAATTTCTGCCGGCATATCAATCCCAAGTAGCGTTACTATTACAGTTTAAAAAGGATAGAGTGTCGTTATAATAACAGGCAAATTAGATATTTCAGCTTTATCTTTGGGATAGCATTGCTTTAGGTATTGTCCGGCCGTCCGGACCGAGCCCGAGTCATCGACGGCGCATAGTGTTCCACATGCGTCTTAAGGAGAATGGTTCTGGTAATGCCTATATGCTGTGATTACCACTTAAATGGGCCTTGTCCTTTGATCTATCTGCTTACCCAGTTCTAAATAATAAAATACTAATATTTTTACTAGAATTAACTACTTACCTGGACCTTATTATTAATTATTCTCTCTGCCGGGATTCAAGGCTGCTCTCTAGAAGAGGGAGTGGGCCATCACGTGGGCCTAGTGTGGGTGTCACATTTGGGCCACTACAGCTCCTTCATTACCAAAATACATTTAAATTACAAAGAATTCCATTAACAAAGACTTTTAATTACCAATAATTTTCTTGGTTTGAAAAAGAAACCTTGCATCTAACCCGTTCCTATCTTATTTTTCAACTAAATCAATTGCCCGTCTCCATAACCCCCTGTTGACCTCACCGAACATAACAAGCCCATTACAGAATGAAGCACTAACAAAGGAACAAAGACAATGCCCGTGGGGAACTGGGTCAGTGACCTGCTAACCGATGGTATTGGCTGCATTGTTTGGTGAGGCAGTCATAGAGTCGAGAGTGCAGAAGGTCGGGTCCATGTGATGAATAAAAACAGGTGCACTACAAAAAACAAATGCCAATCGCGCGTTCGCTCAATGTACATGAAATCTATCTATATGTTTTGTGTTCACTCGTAGTATGGAGGTGACTATCTTTGCCTATCTGTTGCACAATTTAATTCCGCCAAGTCCGTTCCATCATCGGACTACTAGATGTACGGCGGTGCGCCACCCATACCTAAATGGTGGACATACCACATATACGTGCAAAGCGTTTTGGGAATAGGTGCATTCATTGTGCGTACTCAAGGAGTGGAATTTCCTGACGGAGTCTGTCTTTCCTAATAGCTACAACAAAAAACAAAAAGGTTTTTAAATCTAAAGTGAATAGGTTACTTCTAGGCAATCGTTCTCCATCGTCGGACAAATTATCGCTTGTCGTCAGGTGAGATAGTGATCTAACGCGAGCCTAACTATAATAATAATTTAAAAGAATCTGTTTTGTGGCACGGCGATAGGAAATATCGGGAAGTCGAGCTTAGCATAGTACGTGGCAGACTTTATGAGGAAATCATGGTTATGGGAACGATTTTACAGTTGGTTTTTTGGGGTTTTAATGAATACCATTTTCCCCCTATTGTTCTCCTCGTATTTAGATGAGAGGAGAAAAAGTAGAAAGTAATCAAGGAAGTTGTAATTAAGGAACATTTGATTTAATGCTTTACTGTAATCTTAAGGTGGTTTAGCATGAGTCACGTTTAATGATAAATAGATTTAATCATCGTTTAATTTTTGTCAATTGTCGGAGGATGACACAAACGGTTATTCCGTTTGAGTTCGAGTTCGGTTTTTTGATGATGAACTTATTTGGAATTCAAATCTATGTAACAAAAAGGCAAAGTACCGACCCACTTACCGACTTACCAACGCCCTGCCAAAACCCTTGAGCCTAGATTGCTGAAATTTGGCACAGAGGTTCCTTTTATAATTTATACAAAAAAAAAATAAGAAAGATTTTTCTGAAATTCACCCCGGGGATGAAAAGTGAGTCCAAAGTTTGTATGGAGAAATCTTTTTTCACGCGAGCGAAACTGGTAGTAGAAGCTTTAATTAGCATTTATTGAGATCAGGAATTGACGAACGGAATATACTTATTTTCCAGTTGTGTGGAAATTGATTTTATTAATTATTCCGGCTTGCACATTAACAATACTGGAAGGAATGAACAAGCTACAATAATTGAATTCCTTTTTAATAACCAACTTCAAAGAAATCTGATGATATGTGACATCTACCAGAGAAGAGTTCCTCTCCTAAAGAAGAGGCCTCAGTCTCAAGAATGGGAACATTATACGGCTGATTATGCTTAACCGCGAAGGGCTTGCGGACGACGAGCAATGGGTAACTTGTCATCTAGCCATCCGGTAACCATCCGGATAAAGTCCGAGTCATCGATGGCGCGTAGTGTTAAAGGCGCACCAAAAAGAAATGTCAGCAAAACCGTAAGGGCCCAGCAGGGCCGAAGCCTACTGGGGCTATGGGTAGTCCAAAAGTAAACTCCGGAACGCAAGGTAAAGAAGGAACATAGGTGTGCTTAGTCAATAAAAGTCTGACACTCCCACTCGCTCCGCCTTAGTATGGGAGAAGCCATTAGACGATTTCCCACTTTAAAAAAAAAAATCTTAACCAAAAAAAAGTAATATAATTTAAATCCATTAGGTGTGCGAGCGCTTAGCTCCAGTGTAGGCAGTGTAGTGAGTGTGTCCTGTGTGATTGATGGCACGTCAGCGACAAGCCGCGGCCTCAGATCAAGTAAAGATGTAGATGAGACATGTTGTATTTAATGTTATGTTAAGTGGCCTGTAGGACAATAGGCAGAAAAGTGCGGCATCTGTGAGCCTTACTTGTGTGATTGATGGCCCGTCAACGACACGCCGCGGCCATAGAACAAGATGCGCACGAGACGCATTGTGTCTTAATGTATGTTAATGGTTGTACTATGTACAGAATATTATGTTTGTGTTAACTCGCATTGCTCATTTAATTTTACATACTTGTGCGAACCATGAAAATAAGTATGAGACATAAGATCTTCTGTTTGAGCTTCACTAAACTTCGCTAGTTTCATATTGCTTAGATTTTTGTGTTGAACTTTAACGTGTAATTACATGGTTAAATTTGTCAAAGGCAATAATAGTTTGTGAAGATTTTTTGAGTCGTATGCCCCAATGGTGGTAAAGAAATCTCTTCTCTTTCTTTCATGTAGAAACATAAAATTAAACAAGTTTTCAATGAAAATCAGTTTTCATAGCAAGCTTTATAGCGCGTTATATACCTATATAATAATTAACAATCATCAAGAACATTCCAAAAAGCTCTAACACGATAAGGTTATCGTATTGCGCTTATTACTGAGTTCCTATGGCCATCTTCAACTCCATAATCAGACCCTGGTTACCATCTAGCACTAAAGTACTCGTCACGATGGATCAAACGAGGCCAAACTCAATGGGTTTGTGTTGTTTAACTACTGAGTTCCTATGGCTACCTTCCGGTTCGATCATCAGATCTGCTCCATGTTATAATTATTACATGACTCTCTTACATGTCATTGTCATCTGATTTACAAAGGCATGCAAAATTTCAGCTCAATCAGTAACCAGAAAGTGGATAAAATTTAATTTGCAAGAAGTGATAACAGACAAACATCAGGACAGCTGAAACTAAATAAAAGCTTGTAAAAAAGAACACTAACTTTGTGTCTCACGACTGCACCAGATAGGTCCAGTTCAGCAAAAATGCCCGACAACTACGTGGTAGTTTCCTGACGCTGGATTTCAACTGACAAAAAATCATCTAAACATAGCTAATCATCGTTTCTATAAGAATTCGGTTAAAAGGCAAAGTCCTGAATCATTCACTGACTCGAACGCTCAGCACAAACTCTTGGACCTAGAACGCTGAAATTTTGCACAGAGCTTCCTTTTATGATGTACATAAAGAGTAAGAAAGGATTTCCCAAAATTCATCCCATAAGGGGATGGAACGGGATTCCAAAGTTTGTATAGAGAAACATTCCCTCACACGGGCGAAACCTCATGCAGAAGCTAGTCGACAATACGTTTACAACGATATAGAATATTTTCTTTTAGCCTGAAGCTATTATTTAGACTTTGAATGAGCCTACATCAAATATACGTCCACATCAAATATTCACATATAGGCAACATTAAGCTCATAAAAGTATTCAATTCAAATAAAAAACTCTAACATTGAGAAAGAAGGCAAAATTTATTACAAAACTGGTCAAGTGCGAGTCGGATTTGTTCACGAAGGGTTCCATACCATCCATAGCATAATTTTTTTAAATATTTGTTTTATTCTATTTTTTAGTATTTGTAGTTATAGCAGCAACAAAAATACATCATCTGTGAAAATTTCAAGTGTCTATCAGGATTCTTAAGTTACAGCCTGGTGACAGACGGACAGACAGACAGAGGGACGGACAGCGAAGTCTTAGTACCGACCCGTTTTACCCTTTGGTTACGGAACCCTAAAAACTTGTTTGATATCAGACATCGTAATATTGTATAATGTTGAAGCAAATTGATTCCCTGAGTTAGTAAACAGGCTATCGGAATAAATTGCTTTCATGATGATGTGTATTTAACTAATACATTTTCAGCGACTTATTGGCTTTATTTTCGCAAAGCAGGGATGATCGTGGAAGGGGTGTATTTTAATTTTCTTTTATTATGGTAAATGTGGGAACTATGTGGATTGTTTTTTTTAATGTATGTCTGGCAGTTGGAGTACTTTATAGGCGGTTTTCATAAATATCCTTTCTTTGGTACTGTTCGTGAAATCGGTCAAAAAAAAAAGGATTTATTTCACATTGGCCCTTATTAAATGTTGAGCTCCTTAGTAGTTTTTTGTGAGCTACAAGAATGCTGACAAATGTTTGCACTGACTGGACCAATCTACTCAAATCTGAGTGGTTCTTTCCTCAGGCACTAATCTGTATGGTTCTCATATGATTTGAACATTACAATATATTTACTGTATGGACTTTAAGAGTCTTTGAACTCTGAGTTGGTTTCGCTGTTTCTTCTCAGGGTAGTCAGCTAGGAAACACTGACCTCATCTAATACAAACTGACGAAAAAAAAATGTCTTGTAAAAGTGTTAACAAAATTTATTTGCAAAATATATATCATTTGACTTTGATCTCGTTTGGCTTTGATTCTTGAGTATTTTAAACATAATTTAATTTTGTACATTAATGTAATTATACCAGCCTGTAACAGTTCCTCTCCTAGACCGATGGCTTCCTCTCTGTGAGGGAGAGTGGGCTGTAATCTATCACGTGACCGAGCTCAATGCGGGTCGGTAAATGTCACATGTCTTCGATTTTTTATTTTGTCCGCAATGTATTTTTTCTCGTAATGTATGTTTTACACCGTTTTAAGAGCAATAGTAATGAAACAAAATACAAAACATGTAGCTCCTGGCAGGGAATTAATCAAGGTTCTTCAACTGACACTCGTAAATCAATTTAAATGAAAAACCACATAATTTATAAACCATCAATCAAGAAGTTGCTTGATGGTTAATAAATCTCGCAGGAAGAAAAGAGTTTCATTTTATCTGTACAAGTTTTATTTGAAAACTGGTTTGTAATAAAAATGTTAGAGTTATTTCATGCCTCATAACATCCCAAATAACTGGAGGAAGGTTATATTTTATCACACACGACCGTTACCACCAAAACCGGATTTATTTACACAAAAAAAAAGTATTAAAGTACCGGTGTCATTTCATCGAAATATTGTCAAAGCTTTGATAAAAATCGACGAACAAGCCAATATCATCGACAACGCTCATCAATATTCATAAATATCGACAAAGTTTGGAAAATATCGTAAAAAGTGATGGCCACCTCTAGTTGGTGCTACGAGGGTACATTGCCACGCGGCTACGGTGCTACGCGGCTACGAAACGTGCTACGAACCGCTACGCAACACTTTGAACTTTGAAGAAATTTAAAGAAGTTAAAGTTTTGACAGGAATCGAGAAAGAAAGCTCAGAAGTTTTATTCTAGTCACACATTTTTGTTTTAGTGTTTTGTTATTGGCGAATTTACTCAAATAAAAACGCTTTTAAAGGTAATATTTATTAAGATTTGACAATAATTGGCCCAGAGCTTGGAACAATGGAAGTAATGTATTTGCCTAGGACTGGTACAGTACACGCTAAAAAAATTAATTAAGGCTACATAAAGTAGTTGTTTTCTTTTAACGGATTTAAATAACCAACTTATATTATTGAGGCTTTATTTTCAGCCTGTATGTAATTAGTAGGTGTGTGCAACTTTACCTAAAACCAGCTGCTGCCAACGAAAAATTCCTAGCTCTATGTGCTATTCCAGGACGAGATCTATCCTTGTACTAAATTTCATTCAAATTTGGTCAGCCGTTTGAGCGTGAAGCCGTAACAAACATTCACACACTAACAAACTCACCCCTTTATAATATCAATGATAACGAAATTAATGTTTATGATTATATATCGTGATACCATTTGCATCGCAAATAATAATTAGTTTTTAATTCGTTGAAACTGGCAAATTATTACGTGGTAATCAATATTAAAACTATACACACCTACAGAATAGTTTGTTCCCTTCTTTCATTTCTATAGCATGGCTCCAAGTTTCTTTAACACATAAAACAAGTAGAATTTCTGCGTCTTCTTGTGTTGGCAGCTAGACAACGTTCCTTTATATTTAAGTTATACACGTAAACTAGTTAAAATCTTCCTTTTTCTTTGAATTTCAGACAAGTGAAGACGTTGTCTAACTTCGACTAAAGTCCGACCAGGTCGCACCGACTGTGGAGCGGAAATGGAATCTCCGATTGTTTTATATTCTGGGTTATTTTTGTAATGTAATTTGCCATGGGGTATCGTATTACCCAGTTAATGGGTTATGTATGGAGGTAAAATATGTAGTTGATTTATGTAAATTACTGGTATTTAAATGAATTCAGGCTGGAAGGTGACTAAAAGGCTGACTGATTGACCCTTATCCAGTTATATAATTTAGAGGTATGCGGAACAGGGTGAATAGTCCCACAAACCTCCATTAAAAAGGGAGGCGCCTACGACCAGACGGGTATTGTGTCTGGTCTGGGCAATTGCCCGATAGTTGATTTTGATCTGTTACACATGTTCTAATGGCACGGAGAACTTTAATACCGCGATGCAGGATTTTGAATTTTAGTTCCTATGTAGCTTCATAGATGTCGCTACTACAACATACGACTAGGTAGCGGTCCACACGATGAGAGAACCACGCGAACGAGTGTCAGGCTACTTGGGGGAGGGTGGTGTCTAGCAGTAACATAATAGCATGATAGTAAAAACAGGCAGGTATTGATTTAGATATTCGAAAATAGGTGTCGTGAAAACAAATTCTGTTTCGCTTAAATCTTCGAGGAAACCAAGCGAGATATATATTACCCAGTGTTTGTGAGAAATAGCAGTACCTAATGTAAATATTGTCATAAGGCTTTTCCATCGTTCATAAATATTAATTTAAATTGTGTTAGTGTTAGTATTCGTTTTTACAACATTACTATGTAAAACGTATTGTTCTGTTTTCTAATTTATGAAAGAACTATTTTAACCGACATCTAAAAAAGAGAAGATTTTCAATCAGTTTTATAATAGTTACCTCAGAACTCTCATATATGAACCGATTTAGATATTCGTTTTTTACTTGACAGAACTGATTGGTGGGACCAATCAGTTTTTATTAAAATCTAGTTCTGGTGATGGGATCCATGGAAAATAAGAGAAATGAGAAATATTTTACAATTTTGTTTGATTATATTTATCATTACTACAATTTGGCCCTGGGCTATGAACTACCTGCCTATATTCCTCACAGGCAATGGTGTTATATCTTCTTTTTAGTTGGGCACTCTTGCTATAGTGGTCGTGGCTACTGATGGTGGACAGGACTGCCACGCGCCGCCGTCGTTTGCCTCCAAAGCTGCGGCATATCGAGCGATATCTCTCAATTTCTGGCGGTTGTTGGCATTACGCGCACACTGTACTGCGGTCGACTGCGTAGCCCTGGTGATAAGATAGAGCCAACGAGTTAGAGATTGACTGCGGGCTGTCTTGTCTTCAACGCGACCGTCAACCACAAGTCTTTCCATCGAATCCTCGTTACTGGAGATGTGCCCAAAGAACTTCAGTATTCGTAATTGCACAATCGATGGTATTATATATATTGTGATAAATAAATCAATTAGTAAGGATTAAAACTCTTTCCGCTACCGCTCATGCCACGCTTACAGTGAGACCGGCGCTTTATAATAAAACCAGACACCGCTTCCAATTTCGTTGAATTAAGAAGAAACTTCTATGACTACCAGTGTGGCAACACACGAATTGAGGTGCGGCAGGATACGTGGCGCAGATGTATGGCGCGGCGGGGAAGAATACTTACTCACGTATTGTATTATTGTGTGGTGTTTCTCTTAATTATAATTATAGATCTTTTCTCGACTTGGAAATTCGACTCTCGTCTCTGGATTTTGTATGTGAGAAACTTAGATTTTGGAATTGAATTGAATTTTATTAATTAATTCTAAAAAACGGATTGTTTGTCTTGGAATGGTTATTTGAAAAGGAGGAAAGAAACGTATGTTACTAAAAGAGTTATGGATATTCGCGTGAATGGATGGAGAGGGAGAGGGAAGCCAAAGAAAAGATGTATTAATTGTGTGTGGAGTGATATGAAAGAAGAAGGAATTAGTGATAGCGTGACGGGTGATGGGGTACATAAAAAAACGTGTTGCGTCGGCCCCAATTAACATGGGACAAGAAGATAATGAGATGAAAATTTGATTACAATTCGGACTAAGCGTTTCGCCTCGTCGTTTATACCGCGTATATTATATAGTATATTAGCATTTGCCTGCTGCGGTCTTCCCCTTCGATTATAATTTGGGTGTCAACAAAGTTTAGAGTAAATAGGCTCTTTATAAACTAGTGCGATTTACCATCATTGATCGCATCACTGCTTAACATCAGGTGGGGTCGCAGTCAAGCACCAGTTTATATCAAGTGAAATAAGGTCTCAAGTTTACCATAAATCTAACTGGATTCAGCTGAAAACAAATATTTTAATAGACGACTGCCTATCTAGCCACAATTTCTACAATTTAGTTCGTGAGTAAATACTATTCTAGCACTTCCATCAAACGTGCTTAACGCCTGACCTACATCGTAGTGCTAAGACGTGGTTATCGGAGCCACATGTTATTGTAAGCTCGGCTGTATCTGTTACATTCAATTAAACAGGCTATTGGTTCGCGGCTATTAGCAACTGATTGACTGTGATGTTCCGGGATATCACACGGTCTGTATATTAGATATACAGAACCACACACACCACGTGGATTTTAGTCCATTCCACTCTTTAGGGTGGAACGGACTAAAATCCACGTGGGTCCTTCAGTTGTTCTTTGTGTTCCAGGACAAATGTATTCCTTCCAGAAATACACCGTGGCCCTGGCGGGCATCGGTCCTGCTATGCCCCTTCAGTTTGGCTGACATCTCTTTGAAGCGTGCGTGAAACACGACGCGTCTTTAACAACTCGGGTTCGGTTTCTACCGGACGGCCGGACGGTGAGTTACATATTGCTCGTTGTGTTTTCATAGTCGTTTATTTTTCGTTCCGGAAAGTAAATAAACTAATATGGTTTCTTAGCCGCTCGCAATTTATTACCAGCTTTATTACGTTCCTACTGCTGAGACTCAGGTCTTCTTTCTAGGTAAGGGAGTGGACGGTAATTGAACACGTTTGGCCCAGCGCGGGTTGGTGAAGGTCACATGTCTTCTTATTTTTTCTTTTAGAACATGCCAGTTTCCGCACGATATTTTTCTTCACCACTTAGACAGCAGTGGTGATGAAATAAATAGCACACAGTAATATGTCTACCTGAGGCCCTACTACTAAAGCGATCCTTTTGACAACCTAAACTGAACAGTTAAAGGGAAGGAGCTATATAGAGAGTGTATAGCCATCCTTCTTTTAACTAGTCATGGTATAACCTTTGGGTTTGAACCCAGACGTTATGATGTAGAAATCGTAAATCAGGCCCGTTACCATTGAGTTTCCTCCTGCTCCAGAGCAATTTATAATTCGTCCTTTTTCATGGTAACAAAGTTAATCATTATGCAGTAGCCTGGTGCAATTAATCAGAAATGTAAATGAGTGCCAAGAGTAGCAGGCGAGGTTTCCTGACTGCCTGACATAACGCTGAACAAATCTCTTCACGCTAATTGTTGATTAATTTAAGGGAGTTGGCAGAGCGCCCGCCCCGCTCTCTACTAAACAAAATAGAAATAAAAAAACTGGCGAAGTTTGAGTTGGACTTTGATAGGTTCCGCATATTAATTTCCCACTTGGCATAATAATTAATTTGAAATAAATAAAGAAAGAAAACATGTTTATTCTGCCTGAATAGGCACAATTTGTAATAAAAATACAAAAACTAGTTCCCCTGACAGGTCATGTGTGTATCGGACATAACTGTGTTGCATCATATGACCATAGATAACACAGTTGTGGTGAGATCCATTAGCCCCTAAAGACGGCATGTCCTTCTAAAATATGCATTTTTTTTTTAAATGATATACACATCACATGATGATAAGCAGTGATGCAATCATTGATGGTGAAGCGCAACACTTAAATTATAAACGGACGGGAAACACACAGAGGCAAATTGTTACAGTATTCGATTAAATTTACGACTACATGACATAGGCCTCCCCCAAGCGTCGCCACAATGAACGCACAACGTGCGTCTCACATCCACCGCACTCCCGCGACTCTCACCGGGTCGTAGGTCCACCTTGTGGGGGCCTTCCAACGCTGCTTTTTCCGGTGCGCGGTCGCCACTCTAGAACCTTTCGGTCCTATCGTCCATCCGTTCTACGAGCAATGTGCCCTGCTCACTGCCACTTTAGTTTGGCGATTCTTTGGGCTATGTCGGCGACCTTGGTTCTCCTGCGGATATCTTCATTTTTTATGCGATCACGCAAGGAAACTCCGAGCATAGGCCCTTGTAGTATACAATGTAGTAGTATTTTTTTAATATTGCTAATTGTGGAATTGTTTGTCTCTAATCGAAATATCAGTTCCACGTCAGTAAAAGATATATAGATTATTTATGTCTATAAAGTTTAAAATTACTAGGAATTGAAGTCCAAACTTGTAAATAATGAATTTCTCTAACTTGACTTATAATACAGCCATAATACACACAGAAAACTGGCAATCTATTCTAAGCTTACCTTAGTATGTTCTGTAATACACGAAAAATCTATACAAAAACCACTCCCCATTGGTAATCTCCGACAGAACCTTATAAATGGTTCATACAGAGCTCACCGTAAGCCGGTCTCTCAAAAGGCGGTAATTGCTTCAGCAGCCGCTTTCGCCACGGAACCCTGATGCTGTACGTGCCTCTTACGTTTGGACTGAACCCGTCTGCACTGCGGAAATAAATGACGGTGAATGGTTGGTGTCTCTGGACTAGGTACATATATATAGAATTCAAAGCTTCTATAGATATACAGTAATGGAGATAATTTGATGCATGCTAGTTTACCATATTTCACACTAACTGCGACCCGCGGTTCCACCTGCCTAAATGTTCAACCAGGACTACCATTTTTCACTTTGAAGGTTTAAGTGTATGATACATCCATATTGTAGTAGTGACAAGCCGCAAATACCAAAGATATCTGACACCCGTACGAAGAAGTCGGGGCGCTTCGCTAGTTAGTTTATATACATACTAGCTTCTGCCAGCGGATTTGCCCGTGTGAAAGTATAAAAATGTGTCATATTACTCAGTGACAAAATAGCATTCTCCTGAAGAAACAATTTCTAAAATCGTTCTATTAGTTTTTGAGTTTATTTATTATAAACAAAAATATACATATACAAAATTAAAAATCTTTTCTCTTTATACTTTTTTTATAAGGTGGGAAATCATATAATGACATCTCCAGCCCTTGAGCGGAGCGCGAGGGTGAGACTTTTACTGACTAAAACCCACTCCTGTTCCTTCTTTGCCTTCGTTCCAGGGACCTACAGCGCCATCCCTAGTAGTGTTCGACCCTGCTGGGCCCCTACGGTTGCTGTTGCTGGGCTCGGTCCGGACGGTTACCAGCTACGGACGGCGAGTTATCCATTGCTCGTCGTCCGTAAGCCCGCGTCAGCGGTAGCCGGAAATTGGGATCGTCATCCTGGCAGCTGGGGCGTGAGGGCCGATGCCTCTTGCCGATTTTGCTAGCATTAGTGCTTCGCAGAAAGAGGCGACCGCCTTGCACTACTCCTCGCTCCGGACTCATGGCCTGTACCGAGACCCAGCGCGAGAGATCGCTGCAGCCGAGCGCACTGCCACTTGGACACGGCAGTGCTCTGCCCAGGCGGTGGACATCTCTGCCGTATGCTCCACTGTGTCCTTCGGGCGGTCCACACATTGGTGACACCCGGGCGTTTCTTCCGCACGAATCTGGTGTCGGAATCTCCTGAACTGTTATCTTTATACTTACTATTAAGTATATATAGACCTGCTAAATATCGATACAAACCGTTTGAGTCAAGGAGTGAAAAACATACATACAAACAAAGCTTTGCCTTTATAATTCTTGAGCAATATCCTTTCTGAATATTCTCATTTAAACTGTAAAATTATTTGCCTTTTACAAAAGCGCTGAATTTTTAGCGCTCGCTTCAGAAAGGTTTTTTCTATCTGCATCGGTAGTTGGAGATCCAACAGTACAATGATACATCGACCATTATTTAGTTACTAGATTTTCCCTGCGGTTTCACCCGTGTCTTTATTTATTTTTATTTTTTTTGGACACAAAAGTACAGAGACGGACCTTAATGCCTTAGGCATTTTTTACCAGTCAATCTTTGAGTGATGCAGAGACTAACTTTGATAGATGCAGTATTTAATCGACATCATCGTCGTTTCGCTCCTGCTGGTCGTAGCGTGATGTTTTATAGCATTCCTCAATAAATGGGTCATTGAGTTTGAACCGGTAGTTTCTGAAATAAAAGCGTTTTACCAAACAAACTCTTCAGCTTTATATTTATACTAATATTATAAAGAGTTAGTTTGTTTTTTTGTTCTTAGGAGGTAATCTCTGAGTATTGGTCCGATTGCTAAAAGTTTTTCACCGATAGAAAGCTGCTTTATTCTTGAGTGACATAGGCTATATTTCATGTATACTAAGCTCTTGCGCCCAGCTGCGCCCGCGTGGCGAAGCTGGGGGCAGGAACTTAGTATAATATGTGTGTGTGTTACTGAAAACTGGTATCAACATTTGATGGCATTGTGTTTTGATTATATAAAAAATTTAATCATCTGGTAACCCTAACCTAACCTAACTTTTTTAAGCAGACAATGAAACCACCAAAACTAATAACTAATGATATTGCCAGCTCGCCTTGAGAAAACCTGATGAGTAGTGCTTGTACCGTCTCTTTATGAGAACATATTACTATGTAATTTTGAATTGACAACTTTGACTTTATTAAGCTCTATCGGAGTTTATACCCGTACATATTGAAGTCGTACTAGTCCTGAATGATCATGTTTAGCGATGCGCGCTGGAGCCGTGAAGTTCTCGTATCGGACTGCAGCTACAACTAGTTCTTCAAGTTTCTTCTTAGTGCATAAACTTTTCTAACTGGGCTAAAGTTTGTAGTTTGTTTGTAGAGCCAGGGCTACTGTGTTTAGGAGCTCGAGAGTCGAAGGCTTTGTAGGTTCTAGATACGGTTGAGTGTTCATGTATCTTTCTTTGTAAGAGTTCGGATTACTTTTGCTATTATATCGGGAATCCGATTAATGCGAGACGCCCAGGACCGAACGTTGTAACGAGACTTATAGTCGGCCTTTTAATGTTCCCACTGTTGGGACTCAGGCCTCCTCTCTAGAAGAGGGAATGGGCCGTAATCCACCAGGCGGGCCCAGTAAGGGTTGGTGGATGTCACATGTCTTTGAAATTTTGGTTCTAGGACATGCCGGTTTCCTCACGATGTTTTCCTTCGCCGTTTTGAGAGCAGTGGTGATGAAATAAATTACACAAAGTAATGCGCCTGGCTGGGTTTGAAACCGCGACCTACAACTCGTAAGTCGGGGCCGTTACCACTCGGCCACCACTGCTCACTCGGCCACCACTTAAGGGAGGCTTATGTCCAGCAGTGAACATCTTTCGGCTGAAATGATGATGATAATGATGTTTTTTTTAGGGTTCCGAACCTCAAAAGGAAAAAAAAAAACGGAACCCTTATAGGATCGCAGGCGGTCGCTTCCTTCTGCGAAGCAGTAATGCTAGCAAAGGAGGCGGCCGATCGCGTGAGGCAACGCTCCTCACGCCCAAGTCGCCGCCGGGATTCCGATCCCGATTTTCGGCCACCGTAGGCGCGGGCTTGCGGACCGCGAGCAATGGGTGGCTCGCCGTCCGACCGTCCGGTAACTGTCCAAACCGAGCCCAAGTCGTCGACGGCGCTTATTGTTCCACACGCGCCTCAAGAAGATGTCAGCAAATCGTAGGAGCCCAGCAGGTCGAAGCCTACTGGGGCCATGGGTAGTGTGAAAACGAAACCCGGGGCACTGGAACGAAGGCAAGGAAGGAACAGGAGTGGGTTTTTAGTCAGTAAAAGTCTGACACTATCTCCCGCTCCGCCCAAGAGCGAGATTTGTCATAAGATGATTTACCCACCCAATAAAAAAAGGGTACTTTCCGTTGACCTAGAATCCTGAAATTGTCCTCATAGCACAAGTATTGGAAAAAAACTGATAACTGAAAATTTATAGTTACGTAACAAAAAAAAAAAAACGATTTCTGTGATTCGGAGAAATCTTCGTAACTCAGTTCGGGAATAGAAATGTTTTCATGGGTCAGTTAGTACGGAGCCCTCAGTGCGCAAGTCCGAATCGCACTTGCCCGTTTATTTTTTTTGCATCTGCCATTTCGTCTCTCCACTACCCTTAGTTGTCTAGTAGAACATACCTATGACAAATAAGTACTACAAGTTGTTACAAATAACTACCATTAAACGTTTGTGTCGCATGAAGTTTGAGTAAATAAATAAATATAGAAGGACCTGTCTATTATGTATAGTACTATATACATAACTACACCACTAGACTTTGGTAATGATGAGTCACAGGCCTTTTCATTGTATCAGGGTTTCATAATTCACCACGAGGGCTTATGTATCTCACTACTGGGCAATGGCCTTGCTTTTCATTTTCCACACACATATCGCTCACCTAGCAATATATTGGCACATCTACATTTTCATATTTTACAGCTACAAGAGCCAAAGATTGTACAAATAATATAATTATTTAAAAGAAAGTATTAATTTCATATTCCATTTTATATCAGAAATTGTGATGTTGGCTACTAGTATAGACCATAATAGATATTCAAGGATATAAATTATCCACTGAGGCTGTTAAAATAATTCAATTTCGCATTTAGTATAGATATGCCAATATTTTACTAGGTGAGCGATATGTCCTCTGCTGTAGCAGGCCAGTCCTTCCCGTACGAGTCAAGTTAATCCATCCTGTACGGTCATGTTCGTCTTTATATGATTATTGATTAATTCATCATCATCATCGCGTGATTTATTCTTTGCTTCAATCTGACTTCTTAGTTTAAGTTTAGTTTTAAAAACCATCAAAGCAGCAAAAATAACCTAATATTTGCAGGAATAATGGTATGTATAATTTATATATAAAAGCAAAGTCCTGAATCACTCGATGACTCATCAACGCTCAGCTTGGACCTAGAACACTGAAATTTTGCACAGAGATGCCTGTTGTGATGAAAGAATAAGAGAGGATTTTCCAAAATCCCCCCTCTAAAGGGACGAAACGTCCAAACGGGTCCAAAGTTTGTATGGAAAAACCTACTTTACCGCTGGCAGGAGCTAGTCTCCTAGAATATCGCTTTTATGTCTTATTTGACTTTGAAATACGAACAACTGACCCTAATATACACTTCCATTAATATACAAAAGGATTTCCACTTCAATTCGATGACTAACTGTTATTCCAAGTAAGGAAGGGGGAGAGGGAGGATTCAAACTCCCCAAAATTATGGAAAACTGCTGGGAAGCCCGCGTCGGACGGCGCACTTTAAAATACTCTCTCTCTGACGTCATAGTGAATTTCGTGAATAATTCAACAGTACGTAAAACAAACGATCAGTGTTGGAGGGATTAATCTATCGTGATTAATTATCTGGCTCGTGATAGATAGTCAAGCTACAGTGTTTTGAATTTTTAACAGAATATTCAAACAGTGAAAAGTTTTTGTCTTAAATGTAAAAATAATGGCTGTCATCGGCTGAAGTGAGGTCGTTAATTTTTATGAAAAAACTTTTGAAATTTCACTTTTCATAATTGGAGTTTGTCTAAAAATGATTGATTTCTCGTGCAGCGCGTAAATGAATTTCAAATTTTGAGATCTTTTTCATAATTGTCAAAGCTTTGTTCACTTAATTTTCAGTTTAGTTTTATTCCTTCCCAAAAGATAGAGATTTTATAAATATGTTTTTTTACTTAACTCTGAATGTTAAGGACCTATTTTTAGCGGCTTAAAAAGGAGCATGTTTTGTATTCTATTTTTGTTTGTGTATTTCACATACCTTTCTCTTCATTTATTGTAAGGAGTTGCTTATATAGAATTAAAAAAATTATTTTATATCATATTAGCATCTGCCAGCGGCTTTGTCCACGTGAAAATAGAAAATTAAAGAGAAAATACTCCCGTGGCATAAAAAAATTCATGTCGTTTGACAAAGGCCAATGCAAACTATTGGAATGTTTTCCTTTTTTCTTTTCGCTAGAAATGAAGCCTAGGTTATATGTTAGAGGCCAATACGAGGAATCCATAACAAAAATAACCAGGTCTTTAAACCGTAACCGAACGCGGATACGTCGTATAGAAGCATTGGTAGACTTAATTCTTTTTGCTGTTGATTTCTCATACAGTTTTATATGATATGGCCAAGGTTTCACTTTTGGCAAAAAGAAAAAAAAATACATGCCAGCAATGTTTGGGAAAAGTTTCATTCACCTTTCGTCCATCCAGCCGTTTAAGCATGAAGAAGCGTAAAGCGCATCAAATAACAAATCGGTTTACTACACCCATCATGATTATAACCCCACAAAGGTCAGCAGTGCATCACATATTTCATAATCAACATAATTATCTCTCCTCTGATTTCTCTTCAACGAGTTTCATGTGCGTATCACATCGGACGTGAGGGGTGAAAGGGTTGACTTATAAAATGACTTATTGAATGAGTAGATTTGAAATCTGCTTAATTTGGCTCGAAGTTTAAAACACTTTGTATTCGTTTTGATAGCGAAGAATAATAAATAACTAGCTCGTCCCCGCGGAAACGCTCCTGTGGGCTCCCCTGCAAGGAAAATGGAAGACAAGTAGCTCATGCCACTTTTTTTTTCGACATCCCGCACTCTTGTGCGGAGCGGGAGATAGTGCCAGACTTTTACTAACTAAAAACCCACTCCTGTTCCTTCATTGCCTTTTTTACAGGGCCGAGTCTTCCTTTAAGAATCAGGCCTCAGTAGGCTTCGACCCTGCTGGGCCCCTACGATTTGCTGACATCTCCTTGGGGCGCGTGTGGAACATTACGCGCCGTCGACGACATGAGCTCAGTCCATACGGTTACCGGACGGTCGGAAATCGAGATCGGAATCCCGGCGGCGGTTTGGGCGTGAGGACCGTTGCTTCACGTCAATGTCAGGTTACCGTAATTTTATAATATTAAGTGGTATAGAATAGAATAGAATTTATTCGATGCAGGCAATACAATAGGCAACAACACGAAAACAAAAAAAAAGTACAGATTCACAATTTATCTTAATTTCATAATATTTAATGGTACCCTCATCTAAACTATGTTATAATATATTTAGAATGTACTATAATTCTATAGTATGCAGCTACAGCCTAGTTACATTATGTTATTTACTGGTACCCTTATTTCATAATATTTAGCGTTACCCTAACTGCATTAAACATCCAGGTGTGTAATGTGATTAGTGTACATCCCTTTATAAAACGTTTGATAGAGTAGTTCCTTTGCTGATCTTATCACGATCAGATCAAACTTCTGCATACCTACGTATTAAGACAGTAATAGCATATTCCATTATAAATGTATACCTCTGTCGTCACGTGCAGCCACCTGCAGCACTGTATGTGGTGTTGCGTCGCTCCTGTGACGTAAAGACATGCCTCATGCGGATGCATGTCAGTATTCCAATTAGTAGGTATTGCCCTTTGTTTAGTGTGGGAATAAGTATGAGTTATCTGGCAATTTGCTGAACTGAACCTATTTGGCGCAACCGCGAGACACACAATATTAGATTTAATTTTTTTTAATCTTATGTTTCTACCATGTTGTTTCTACACTGTGTGTATTTCCCTCTTGCTCCGCCCAGAGCAGGGGATGTCATTGGATGATTTTCCCAACGAAAAACAAAACAAAAACACTGTGTGTATCTATGTGTACCAAATAAAATATTTTTCTTTCTTTCTTTAGTCAAGAATGATTGCCTTCCATACCCTTTTCGTTATTGATGTCAAAAAATTGAGAAACCCAACCAAAAACACCAACAGCTACACAAAATGTAAAAAAGAACTTTTTCATTTCAGCCAGTTTCAAGAACAAGAACCTTTTCTCATCAAAAGAAGCTCTAAGTCTCTTCCTCCGAAACTATAAAACCCAGGCAGCCTTGTTATCCCCTCGCGGCTATAAATTACTTTTTCATCAAACTTACATTGTCACCGATACGACGATAGTTCCCTCGCAACACGCAGACTGCCAAACTTCGCCGCTGGCGAGAAATCTCATAAAACTTGCAAAAATAACAAGCGAATTAATTGTTTGCCAGTGTATTTGGGATATAAAAGTTGTAACAATTTCGTATTATGTCTTCAGAGTGTTTCTTGACTGAGACTTCTCTTTGTATTGATGTTCTTCACTCCTACTCTTCTAGTGTGACTAATTACTACGATTTTTTTCAGTATTACTATGGGTTTAGTCAAAGTAACAAAGTAGGTCACTACAATAATCGTATTCTTGACTTAGTACTTAGTGTTTGTGCTGAGGCCGTGTGTGTGAGTGTGTGCGTAGCCGACTCACCTTTGGTAAGCGCGGATAGGAATCACTCTCCACTTGAAGTGACAGTAGTGATATGATGCGTCACAGTCTCAAGCATTTTTTTCACGTACACCGTCAATAAAGCAAGTAAATGAACCAAGTGATCGAAAGTTACGATGGAATTTTAACAAGGCCGACTTTTCAACACTATATTCAAGTATTAGAGCACCCATTTATAATTTAGATTTGGAGGCAAGTTTAATTTTTTTTTTTATGACAGTGTTAACGAGATTATAGATAACTGCGTTTCTAAGAAAAAGCGAAGTTATGTAAACTCCAAGTAGCAATTACCCTAAGAAATTATTCGCGACATTAAATTGAAATCTGATCTTCATATAAGTTTAAACTAAGCAGGGTTAGTAGTGACTACATAGCGTTTGCTAAGTGTAGAGCAAAGGTTATAAAACAAATAGAACTGGCTCATAAACAGTAGGTACCAAGAACGTCTTCAAAGTCAGTTCCTCGAAAACCCTATGACGTTATGGAATTAAATCAATCCGAAAAAACCTAGTTGTGCACCCAAAAAAGTATTAAAAATTGGGAAGGTACTTTTGTTTATTTATTTATTTATGGATCACCAACGAGTGTTACAAAATAAAAATAAAAATCTTAGAAATAAAAACGTATACCAAACACGTAACCTAGTCCACACACATGCACACATAATTATAGGCAACCACAGCTTATGCATAAACGAGTGAACATGGCTCTAAATAATTATGAAAATATTAAATAAAAATAATAAGCATGATATGTTATGACATATAGCATTTTTTTTTAAACAATATTAAAGGTTAAACAATAAAATTAAAATAATATTAAAATAATTTTAGTAATTTTAATGTTGGACGATGAATGTGCTAAAGAGTTTGCAGAATACTTTCACTCCGTATACAGCGAACAACGAGCAGAACTTAGTGTGGAGGCAGCAGTAGGCGCATCTGGGGGCATAAATGAGGGCGCACGGGTCCATCTGGATCGACTGTGCCTGGATGAGGTACAACATGCCCTTTAAAAATTTAAACCCACAAAATCTACGAGCTCAGACGGCATTCCACCTTATACTTTCAAAGATTGTCGATCTATACTGGCCTGCCTATTATTACATGTTTTCAACCTTTGTCTGAATATGGCAGTATTTCCAGAACAATAGAAGACTACCCGAGTTGTAGGCTCCGGACAAACGGTGGAAGGTTACAGACTGAGCAGTGCTTTCTACCCCAACGAAGGTATTTGAATCTTGTATTCAGAAAGCAATACTTTCGCAGGTGGGCACAGCTGTCGGTAGCGCAGTACGGTTTCCGGCCGGGTAAGAATACCACTAGTAATCTCCTGACATACGTAGCTGACATCTTGTCTGAAGTAGATAGAGGGGGACAGGTTGATGGTGCGTACTTCGATTTTCAGAAGGCATTCGACCTTGTCAATAATGATGTACTACTCAAAAAGTTGCCAGCTTTTGGTTACACTCCACCCCTGTTGAGTTTTTTTTTCAAACTATCTGAGGGACAGAAGGTAATATGTAAAATATGCTAAACACATTTCGGAACCCTACTTAACGCTGTCAGGAGTAACTCAAGGAAGCAACCTTGGACCTTTAGAATTTATATTAATGGCGAATGATCTGCCGACGTTGGTACAGCACGCCAAATGCTCGCTATTTACTGACGACCTTCAGTTTTATCTTCCTGTAAGTAATAAATAAATAAATAAACTATAAAAAAATGAGCACACATTTTTAAGTTATTATTATATCACTTTATATAATCTGTATATATAAAAGGCAAAGTCCTGACACACTCTTTGACTTTTCAAAGCCAAATCCTTGGACCTAGAACACTATGCACAGAGGTTCCTTTTATGAAGTGTTTTAAAAAAAATAAGAAAGGATTTCCTTAAACTCACCCCATATCGGGTCTGGGGTCCAAAGTATGTATGGTGAAACCAACTTTCACGGAGGAAAAGCTTCCAGCAGAAGCCAGAAAGTATATAAGAATGAGACAATATCAAATATTGACATTAATAAGAGGTTTTCCACTAAATACCAATGAAATTAACTTGGATCTTAAGTAATTGTACTGTAACGTAATAAGCTCGCGTCGTACAAACAGATTATAATCACATCATTATAATTACGAATTAGCTCAGCGTCTTGCTCAGGAAATGGAGACTTCACACGGAAATTACTCTTTGGAGTAAAATAGATGGATATGAGCTGGATGTTAGACTAGTAGGTACAAAAAATATTTTTTTTTTGACAATTCGAATAGACTGTCCAGCTTTGTTTTTAGGGTCCCGTACCTAAGTCGACAACAACGAAACCGTTGAGAAAGGTATTCATTAGGCCACATTAGTTAATAAACACGGTTTTTAAACAGTTTATAAAGAGTGTTTTACAATGTTTCATCATCTCTGGAAACAGTTTATAAATAAAGGTGATGAAACATTGTTTAAGAAACATGTTGCCGTGTTCCCTACTTCAAATGGAGAGCTAGACGAAGCATCTAGTTTACAAACAAAAATCAACAGGTGTGGAAATCCACGAAGGTCATGAAATACTACAAAGTACTCGTAACTTCTATTTAAAAGTGGTGGATTCGAAACTATCTCGTTTCGAATCCACCACCTTTTCGTCTTTTTTTCTAGTAGCATTCTAATAAATTATTATGTAAGCAGCACAGCATCACTACCTCCTCGGGCAACATCCTAGTAACAACTGACAAGTGTGAACGGTCAAGTTTCAGAAACAGTGTCTATGGTAATCTTGGTGATAAACAAGTCGTAAACCATCGTCGTAAACAGTTTATCAACAAATATTGCCTAATGTATATCCTGTTTAAACAGCAGGTAAAAAAATCAAACTTATAAGTCAACGTGAAAAGATAAAGCCGTTTTCTTCTTCTAGGGCCCAGACTCTCTTCGTCCGAGTATGATACTGCGCGTATGGGCTAAAAAAAAGCAGTACCTACCAGCCAAGCTGACGCGTGCTTTAGCTGTCTTTGTGGCCGCTTTTAGCTTCTCGTGGCGGCGTTTGTGGCAGTGACTTGTGGCCTCCGTGCGGCGACCTTTAGTAAGCCTCTTACGACACCCGCGGGAAAAGATGGGATGGTGCTATTTTTTACGTCCGATCACCATACGGTACTCATTCAAGGCACTGCATGTATGTGACTTCAACAATAATAAACCTACCTATGTTTCACCCCAAATCTAACAAAATATTCGCCTCACAACATAACCTAGCCACAAGTATGATAGACGTGCTAGGCCCGACCCTGACATAAATCAGGCCCAAATGTCAGGTGTTAGGTCCTGGCCTAGGACATCACGCTGTGTCTGACTTATCAAGATCATGTCTGATGGATTACATTTTGCAAGATTAGTTACGGTTTAACTTTACGTAAACACTACTTTCAGCTAGCGGCTTCGTCTGCGTAAAAGATTAATCCTACAGGAGCGTAAATACTGTGATATCGAAAGGAGATCGCATGAGTTGTTTTTATTTATACCTAAGGTACTGGCTTGTGAAATATACTAAATTAAATTAAGAATAGGTTTCAAAATCCATAGAAAAAACAAGTGTGTTGTTTTTTGTGAGTATTGACGTGACTTTTATAATGAAATGATGTAGTTTTGAACTTGAAGAAAAATAAAGAAATGTCTGCCCTTCTACGTCGTTTTAGTTAAATAAAGATACCGAACTGAGGCCTACCGTCGTTGAGGTGCGACAGTACTATCAGGACAAAAAAGTCCTAGTCCAGGCCATGGTCTATTATTAGTGTCAATTTGTTTGGTGTTTTTGTGTGTCAATTTCATCTAAATCAGTTCAACCGTGCGTGATTAATATATGCACCCTATACGCCCTATATAGATCCATCCCTTTAACAGTTCGGTTTAGGTCGTAAAATGGATCGCGTTAACAGCTCTTGGAAGGGTAAAAGTAACGAAAAATGCAGGTACATATACAATGACATTTATAACTCAATCATTTTCATGTCAGGACCACAGATAAAATTCTATACATCTGTGGTCATGACTATAATGGCTGAATAATTCCTAAGATATTGTTCACTAAGTTTACTTAGTAACGAGTTGAAACTTTTCACATTATGTCATTATCCTTTATTAAAGGGTTCGCATGCTACGGAACCGCGACCCGATGGCAAATACGTAACTATTTCTTTTTTACTAAGGAATTTGAACCTTTGCATTTTATACTTAAGGTGTAGTTTTGTTTAGAGTATTGCTATTCTAAAATGTTACGCAAATATTTCAGAAAAGGTTGCAAGTGCAGAAAGGTAGTTGTGGAAATATAGACCTAGTTAAAGGTAACATAGGGTTGATTTTTCGGTGAGTCAATGTTCAAGATAGAGGTGTTAGAAATGGAGAGGGCTATAGTGTGAAGTAACGTTAGTGTCACTAAAAATAAGGGCGACAATAAAACGGTTGCGTTTTCTAGAAAAAATGCAGTGAGAGTCGCCATTTGTGGGTTAGTACGGTGACCATGACAATTTTATTAAGTTGGACATTTTGAAAAAGATTCATCTGTTTATTTCTTTTAGTGATCAATTCACTGTAAATGTAATATTTTTGTTGCACAATATCCAATACTATAACAAAAAAGTCTAAACTAAGTTGAGCAAAATAACAAATTAACTCAGAGCCTAAAGCTCTCATAAATAATATAAAAAATCGGCCAAGTGCGAGTCGGACTCGCGCACGAAGGGTTCCTTACCATTAACTATACAACATTAGACACTATATTGTACACTTTCTTTTTAGTTTCACCGGTACCGGTTTTTGTTTGTTGAAAAATCACATTTGTTGTATGGGAGCCTCACTATATTTATTTTATTATGTATTTATTGTTATAGTGGCAACAGAAACTCATCATCTGTAAAGATTTTAATTGTCTGGCTATCATGGTTCATGAGATACAGTCTGGAGACAGACAGACACATGGACAGTGGAGTCTTTTTTATTGATATAAACTAGTGCTTGACTGCGATCCTACCTGATATTAAGCTGTGATGCAATCGTTGATAGTGAGGCGCACTAGTTATTAAGAGCCTATTCACTCTAGCCTTTCGAACGAAAAGACCGCAGCAGGTAAATTGTTCCAGTCCCTCGATGTATGTACGCGGTATAAAGGACGAGGCTAAACGCTTAGTCTGATCCGTTGAGGTTTTTTAGTAATAAGGTCCCGTTTTTACCCTTTGGGTACGGAACCCTAAAAACTATTTTTATAAAATCACTTTTATTATAGAAAAGTTATTTAATAAGTAAATAAACGCACTTACTAAGCGAAACATTCTTCCTTCCTCGCAACAGAGCGCTAAACAAAATGTCGAAGCGACGATATAACAGCGCCATATATTCTGGCAACAGTCTTTCGCACAGATTTATAGTTAGCCAGTAACTATTTGTTTGGCGCAATACGTTTCACTAAAGTTGTGTGGAATGTATTAGATTGTACTGCTGATTTAGAGATAAACATACAAATGGTTACGATTGTAGCAAAGAACTTAATACCTTCATAAAAAACCTTCACTTCATTAGCTTCTAGCTTAATTTCACTGCTTTGTTTGGTAGCCGGTCCTACAGAGATCAACATTTTTCCTTACATCCGTACTTCCTTTACATTCCTTATATTTTTATACTACGAAACAAAGTCTCTCACTGTTCTGTCTGTCTGTTCGCGATGAACTGAAAAACTTCTGAACTGATTTTCATGCGTTTTCCACCAATATACAGAGTGTGTGTATAATATAAGAAAATTGATAAAACCTGTACGGGAGCTAAGCTGGGCGAGTCGCTAGTTTATGATAATGGGGAGTTTTTGACACTAATAACAATCATTATGATTATATCACATCATTTCAGCCGAAAAACGTCCACTGTTGGACATAGGTCTTTGCGTCTCGCATCCGTCAGTTTCACGCGACCCTCACCAGATCATCGGTCTACCTTGTCGGAGGCCCTCTAACGCTGCGTCTTCCGGTACGAGGCCGCCACTCCAGAACCTTTCATCCCCACCGACCATCTGTTCTGCGAGCATTGTGCCATACCTACTGCCACTTAAGTTTGACGATTCTTCGGGCTATTTCGGTAAACTTGGTTCTCCTGTGGATATAAGCGACAGTTTTACTTTTTTATACTTAATATACGGGTTTTGAAATAAAGAATATAACCCCCGATGATTTAATATGAATTAGTTTTATGTACATATATAAACTAGCCTACTCGCAACCTTATACCCATTATAATCAATCATGGCGGTAAGTCCCTTCTTAAGTAGCTGGAAAGACAACACGGCGTCTTTACCTTCCACATGATGCAGGTCCTCACCGGAAATGGTAAGTTCGGGAGGTTCCTGCACCGGATTGGTGCGGAAGAAACGCCTGGGTATCATAATTATGTGGACCACCCGGACCGAGCCCAAGTCGTCTACAAGGAGAAGTCAGCAACCGTGGGGGCCCAGCTGGGTCGAAGCCTACTGGGGCCATGGGTGATGCGAAAGAGAACCCCGGAGCCTTTTAACGAAGGCAAAGAAGGAACAGGAGTGAGTTTTAGTCAGTAAAAGTCTGACATGAAAAGGGCAGGAGATGTCATTACATGATTTCCCACCACAAAAAAATACCCATAATAATAATAATACAACAAAGCGTTACTGGGGTAATGTTACTTTGTTTAGTGAAAGAATATTTATTACTCCTACAAACAAAAAGAAAAATTTCTTTATAATAAGTATTGGTAAAGATAATAACTTATAAATACTATAAGAGCACTCCAGAGAGTAAATAATGTAGCTCATGAAAAACTGCAGTATTATCAAATGAAAATTGGCCTTATAACCTCAGACACCTTAGAGGACAAAATTTTAATGTCCTCCAGCATGACGCGCAACGCACAATCTACGAGACGCTGCAAGGTTGCCCCGTGTCTGCAAGCTACCCCCGAATATTTTACAACGCATTCACGTGACGCGGGACGTGTTGTTGGACAATTTGACAGCATTTATTTATTTATTTGGTCAGCCAACAACTGCTTAAACAATACATTTATATTATATTAAAACGAAACTCACATCCATTAGTGTAGCAATTAATTATAAGCTAACACTACATGCACTGTATTCGGTTATACATTATACTAAAAACAATACAGAAAAGGTAACAATTACTTTTTACAACAAGTTAAAAAGGGAAGATTAATGAATAAAATTAATAAAAAATTAAAAGCATTAAATTAAAATTATGTGAAGTTAAAAATAGATTGATTAATAAGTTAAATTAAGTTCTGACACAATATCAATAGAAGCGTTGCGCTTCATGTTGGGGGACATTTCGTCCCCTAGTCTATCTGATGCGTTATTTATCAAATAGTGAAACTAGTTTTTGCCAGCAGCTTCGTTTGTGTTAGAAAATTGTCCAAAGGAACATACTCTGCGGATTATTCTATGTGCTATTATAGGATATATTCTACCCGTGTACCAAGTTTCATCGAAATCAATTCAGCCGTTCGAGTGTGAGGAAGCAACAAACATACACACACATCTACAAACTTTCATCTTCTTATTATTGACTAGTAGAGCATGCCTTTTCTACCTATGTACCACTACTGTACATAAAGTTTAAACAAATAAATAAAATTACATTTAAACATCATGAAAGGGCGAGGGACCAGGGTTAGGGTTACCAGTTTATTTATATATTAGGTACCAGCTGTTGTTTTTCACACAATTTCACGTGATAAATGGTAAAAGCTAGCAACTTTATGATACCCAAGATTAACAGTGTCTCTTGTTCAGCCATTTTTCACGCACAATAACCACTTATCATCATCATCCCTTATCCCAATCTATTTGTGGTTGGCGCAGCGTGTTTTTTTCTCTCTGTATATATGAAAGGCAAAGTCTGTACTCACTCACTGATCAAATGACCTCTCCCGCTCTGGGTGGATTACGAGAATGTCGGACTTTTACTGACTAAAACTCAAAAAGTACCATCATTGCTATTTGCGAGGGCCATGATAACTCTTTCGAACAATCCGCTGCCCCAGCAGACATCGGCTTTTACTGGCCTCGTCAATCTTACTAACATCTCTTTGTGAAACTTCATGACGTGTGTTCCTTATCGGACGGCCGGACGGCGAACTACCACTGCTCAGCATCCGCAAGAAATCACCCTGCAACTCCCGTAGCCCGGGAAGACTCTTATGGTGCCAGTTGGTGTGTGACGATGTCCTCTTCCTCACATTTTTCGCCACCATCTGCGTCCGCATTAAGTGAGAACTACATTAAACCGACGCACACGTGGGCCACGTCTGATTCGTACGTAGCGGCGTCGCGTGGCGTGGATCGAATGTAGCTGTACAAGTCTATTTGCCATATGAAATGTATGAAGACCAACGCGCCCCGATCGGCGTACGTGGCCCACGTAGGCCACGTGTGTCCAATGTAGTTCTGCCTTTACCGCTTCGCTGGAGGTGACCGCTTCCCATTCCCTCTCGCTCCATACTATGGCCTGAAACAGCCCCGGATGATAGAGATCGTCACCACAACCCCACGCCTAAAAAACACATTTGAATCGAAATAATATTATTATTTCTCCATCACCTACATTTTTACATTGTTGTTGTTATTGCTTTGTGCCCCCGTGTGTCATTTGTATATCTTTGACATCATTATAATAATAATTTATTTGTTTACAAAGTAGTATCTTAATATTAATGAGGCCCATTTATATTCTACCATTACATGCGGTGTGCTAATATTTAATTCCGTAGTATACATAAAATTTATTAAAAACTAGTCTTTGCCTACTTGGTAGTAGAAAATTATCTCAAAGGTAACATTTTCCCGGGATTAAAGTATCTTATGTGCTATTTCAGGACATTGCCTACCCTTGTACCAAGTTTCATCGAAATCCATGCTGTACTTTTTGCGCGAAAGAGTAACAAACATCCATACATTCAAACACTATTTCAGTTATCTCTATAATTGCTCAGGTGGTCAGACACCAGAAAGTATATCCAAGCAGTTTTACATGGAGTGACCCAGTAACACGATACGTGTTACTGGGTCACTCCATGTAAAACACGGGTATTCAATCGCATCCGGTTGAACTGGAAGCCGACCCCAAGTTAGGAAAAAACTAGAAGAAATATATATCTACATTATAACATAAAAAGGTATGAAACTCCTCATATTGTCGGGGAGCTAAATCGACGCTTACGAGAACTGTAGCCAACTCTCAATAAATAACTTGTATTTTACCTTCTAAGTTTCTCCCTCGCTTACAAACTGTTGGACTACTGATTTATTAATTTATAGGCTGGTAAGTGTTTTCCTTGTGACTAATCTGTAAAGCTAACAGATCGTAGCTTTCAAAGATTTAAGTGATATTCGGATTCGGGCGTAAGTTTAGTTTATATTTAAGAAAATCGTTTATTTATTTTCTTTATTTTTTGGAAACTTAGGATTGCCTTTAGACAAATAATGTCTTTTTATTATAGATAGGCTCACATTTGACCACTATCTCACCTGATGGTAAGCAATGTGATGCAATGGATCACGCTGGCCTAGTAGTAATCTATTCACTCTTGACTTAAAAACCTAGTCTAGGTCTTTAAGTAGTTTAAGTTCCTGACAAAGACTCCGACAGGGAATTCCACTCCTTAGCAGTACGCACAATAAATGTGTTCCCAAAACGTTTTGTACCAACGTATGAGTGGGATGTCCACTATAATATTTTGGAGGTATCTCTATCAGGCGGAACAGAGAGTAAAGTCCCACAAACCTCCATTGAGAAGACAGGATCTTCCGACCAGGGTTTTATGTCTGGTGGGCAACTGCCCGGTAGGTGATTTCGGGCTGTTCTATATTTTCAAATCGCGCGGAGAACTTTAATTGCCCGATGTAGGATTAGTTCTTATGTGACGCCATAGATGTCGCTACAATATTATAAATTTACTATTTATATTTTAATATATATATATATGACACTGTGAAACTATTTGAATAGTGCATCAAGATTACAACAACGTGGTGCACAGGCCTTCAAAACAAAATATTCATATTCAATTTCTTGTCACACTTTCGTTCTACCTAAGCATCTTTGCTATTGTTATAAAATCGAACGCCATGCTCTTAACTCATAGCTCTCTAACCACCAAGATAGTAGCTAAGATAAGAATGAAGAAAGTTAAATTGTCTACTAATGTGTGTAGATATTTTTTTCGTAATCTTCCCACTAAAAATAACAAGATTCCCTTCTCGAAGTTTACGAAAAATAGCTGTTAATAATTTCATGCTTACAAATTGCCCAGATTTATTATAGTTCTGTCCTCGTCCACAATCCGGCGTGGTGACCCCACCTCCAGGTGAAGTGTCCCCGCCGCGTTCGCGCGTGCCTCGCCCGCCGTGCAGCCCACATCCTCTGATCTCACAGTGCCGCGGTCTCGCATCACGCTCCTGCGACTGTGTGGTTTGTACATTTATACATGTTAATAAAAACTATGTTTCTTTTATGAATGTACTAGCGAGCTGGCGCGCTGGTGCATATTATAGGTATATTATATACTCGAACTTTTCTCGTTTTATAGCTCTTTCTATTTTTATTATATAGCCGTATTAAAATCCAGGGTTGTGAGATTATTCCAGGGCTGAATAATTTCTCCCGCTCTAGGTGGAGCGAGCTCTGACCGCCAAGGAAGTATTCACAATTACGATAACTACTATTGACAAATAAAAACTGCCAGACATCTTCAATAAACACAACTCTTCTTCTAGCGCAGTCGGTTAAATACAAAAAAACTGGGCAAATGCGAGTCGAACTCGTGCACTGAGGGTTCCGTATAAATATCCTACCTACGTATACAGTTTTATTCCTGAATGCAGTTTCGAAGATTTTTCCGAATAGATTTTTTTTGTGACTTAACAAATTTACTGTTTTCAGACTTATTCCTATATCTATCCTATAAGATCATACTTAATGCAAAATTTGAGGATTCTGGGTCAACGGAAACTACCATGAATTTTGATTCCCTTGAGAATGTTGAAATATATTCGTTTTTTGCTACATATGCGTCCGTATCTTTTTTCAAACTTAGAAGTTTGATTTTTTTCACAGCATCAAGGAAGTGCAGACTTGGGTATATAGTTTTAATTTTAACTCAATACCTTCATGCGTTCCCGAGATGAAGGGTCTTGTCAGACAAATAGACAGACGGACAACAAAGTGATCCTATAAGGGTTCCGTTTTTTCCTATTGAGGTACGGAACTCTAAAAAGATGAAATTTCACGCTAATATTATAAAGGCGAAAGTTCATATGTATTATATAATTATGTTTGTTTGTTACTCCTTCACGCTTAAACGGTTGAACGAATGAAATGAAACTTGGCTCACGGGTAGATTGTTTCAGAACAAGAATTTTTTTTTGAGTGAAAAATCATCAAAAATTACTTCTCCCGCTCTGGGTGGAGTGCAAGGGACATCAGACTTTTACTGACTAAATCCCGCAGTGTTCTTTCAGTAGCCCTTTTCGCGAGGGCTATGGTAAGTCAATCTTGCTGACATGTCTTCGTGTCACGCGTGGAACACAACGGACGGACTGAGCAATGGATAGCTCGCTGTCCGTAAGCACGCGTTACGGTGACCAAAAATCGGCCTTAGACTCCTGACGCCCGGGGCGTGTCCATCTAATAGGACATTATTTTTAGTTTTATTTTTATGTTCCTTACATTTTACGTGTGAGTAATTATTTTTTTGTTAATTATGTTAGTTTACGTGCTTAAAATAGGATTATTGATAGGTGTGAGGGCCGAAGGTGTCTGACTGAAGACGGCGTCCCAAAAAAATCTTCGAAACTCGAAGATTTTTCCGAATAGATTTTTTTTGTGACTTAACAAATTTACTGTTTTCAGACTTATTCCTATATCTATCCTATAAGATCATACTTAATGCAAAATTTGAGGATTCTGGGTCAACGGAAACTACCATGAATTTTGATTCCCTTGAGAATGTTGAAATATATTCGTTTTTTGCTACATATGCGTCCGTATCTTTTTTCAAACTTAGAAGTTTGATTTTTTTCACAGCATCAAGGAAGTGCAGACTTGGGTATATAGTTTTAATTTTAACTCAATACCTTCATGCGTTCCCGAGATGAAGGGTCTTGTCAGACAAATAGACAGACGGACAACAAAGTGATCCTATAAGGGTTCCGTTTTTTCCTATTGAGGTACGGAACTCTAAAAAGATGAAATTTCACGCTAATATTATAAAGGCGAAAGTTCATATGTATTATATAATTATGTTTGTTTGTTACTCCTTCACGCTTAAACGGTTGAACGAATGAAATGAAACTTGGCTCACGGGTAGATTGTTTCAGAACAAGAATTTTTTTTTGAGTGAAAAATCATCAAAAATTACTTCTCCCGCTCTGGGTGGAGTGCAAGGGACATCAGACTTTTACTGACTAAATCCCGCAGTGTTCTTTCAGTAGCCCTTTTCGCGAGGGCTATGGTAAGTCAATCTTGCTGACATGTCTTCGTGTCACGCGTGGAACACAACGGACGGACTGAGCAATGGATAGCTCGCTGTCCGTAAGCACGCGTTACGGTGACCAAAAATCGGCCTTAGACTCCTGACGCCCGGGGCGTGTCCATCTAATAGGACATTATTTTTAGTTTTATTTTTATGTTCCTTACATTTTACGTGTGAGTAATTATTTTTTTGTTAATTATGTTAGTTTACGTGCTTAAAATAGGATTATTGATAGGTGTGAGGGCCGAAGGTGTCTGACTGAAGACGGCGTCCCGCGCATTTTGCAAGAAAAAAATTGGTTATAGTTGAACTTACCCGCTAAAGACACTAAACCCGCTAACGCTTTGTGCTTGAGAACTGTGCAGTGTTCAGTGAGTGTTATACCTCCTCGTCACTGGGCAGGAGTCGCGAAATCCAGAGAACGCCGGCCGGCTGACACGTGGACATCCCCGAGTTCAAAGGGTTAGTGCAGTTCCCTCCCATATACGAGCTGATTTTCTCTGCTTCCTAATCCTAAACGGCTCCAATAAGATCCATCTACTGCAAGGTGTCAAGTACATATCTGAGAAACGCTAATCCACAAAAATACAGTCCACTTCCAGTATTAGTAGTATATGCGCATCCATTTTCTTTGGTACTGAACTGACACAGGCAAAGCCACTGGCAGAAGCTAGCATATATATAATAATTACAGGAAACACGATATAGGCAATTAGAATCGCATAAACAGAACATTAGGCAATGCTAAACGCGTCAATACAACTAATTAGTTCAATTAAGACATGATTAGTAACCGATGCGTAATTTACGACGCTAGCTGCCGCCCAGCTGTTTCACTGTCGAACCAGTGCCGGACTAGCCTCATAGCAAGAGTAACATGTGCCACGGGCCCCGAGCATCGGGGGGCCCATACAAAAAGAAGCCAGTGTACCTATACTATATGAAATGTAAACGATTCCAAAAAGACAATGTAAGCAACTGCCCATAGGGCTATCACATCCAAGATTGGTTGGGTGTGATAGCGGCCTGTGCTAAAGTAATTTAAAAAGAGTTCTAATTCGTTTTCATTTTACAAAGATTTAGTGGGCCCCTTGGTAGAATTTAGAATTAGAATTTGCCCGGTGCTAGCCTAATCCGCCTCTGTGTCGAACTCATATTAATAGAACTGCGGTGGATAGTGGGCACTAGCATCGATCAATCAATCTGACTGCTTAGCTCGAATCATGTTGGTGGCGGCTTCTACTTCAAGAGGATCGACCCCCGAAAGAGTGACCGTGGCTCTGGAACGGAAAGGGCAACTGAAGGAACATAGGTGTGGTTTTAGTCAGTAAAAGGCTCACACGCTATTCCTTAAAAATAGCAGCCTTATTTGGTATGCTGGCTGGATTGGGACCCAGTTGGTGACAAAAGGCTCGTCCCCTTTTAGATATATGGAGTTAAAACAGAAATTCCCTGCCGGAGTCTGTATTTCCTGATAGCTATAACCGAGGGGTCTTTAAGTCAAGAGTGAATTGGTTACTTCTAGGTAAGCGTGCTCCATCGTCGGTTACATTATCGCTTACCATCAGGTGAGATAGTGATCAAACGCGAGCTCACCAATAACAATAAAAAAATTAGACAAAAGTACCTCTGGCGACATCTATGTCACCACATAGGAACTAAAATTCAAAATCCAACATCGCAGTATCATCTCCACGCAATTAAAACAGAAACAATAGCCCGAATTCAACTGCCAGGCAGCTGCCTGGTCCAGACACAACACCTATAAATGGTCGAAGGATCCTCCTTTTTCAACCAAGGTGTGAGAGACTCTACACCCTGTTCCGCCTATAATAATAATATAATAATTGCAAAAAAAAAATAATTTTTGTGACATAACTACAAATTCACAGGTTTTAGATTTATTCCTATACTTTTGCTATGAAACCTAGCATCATGCCAAATTTCAGGATTCTAGGTCAACGCGAAGTAGCCTATGAATTTTGATTTCCTTGAGTATATGGTATTAATTTCAACTCGATACCTTCACGCATTCTCGAGATAAAGGGTCTTGACAAACACACAAACAGACAGACGGACGGACAATAAAGTGAGGTATAAGGGTTCCGTTTATTTTCCTTTTAAGGTACGGAACCCTAAAAAGACAAGTTATTACTGTTAGTTGAACAAGTAGCTTTAGAGATTAAACTAAATTGTAGGTACAGTAAATCCGTACAGAAGATAATCCCGAGTTCTACAAAATAAACAATAATAATATAATATTTAGCCTAACATCCGTCTACCCTTGACTCCGGTAGCGGTCAAGGTTACGGCGAGGCAAGGGGTGCGAAGAATCTCCGGATGGGATCCGGCTACCCCTTTAGACAACGACGACTGGACCTGGCAACATATAACACGCGTACACTCCGGTCCGACGAGAAGATCACCGAACTTGAGGAAGAATTGAGCAGGTTACGATGGAGTATTGTGGGATTATCTGAAGTCCGAAGACAGGGGGAGGACACGATAATTCTCGAATCCGGTAACCTGCTTTATTTCCGGGAGGGTGACCAGCAATCCCAGGGTGGTGTCGGGTTTATCGTCCACAGGTCCCTTGTGAACAATGTGGTGAGGATCGAGAGTGTGTCGACCAGGGTAGCGTATCTTATACTCAGAATATCATCAAGATATTCGCTGAAGGTCATACAGGTTTACGCCCCGACCTCGACACACCCCGACGACGAAGTAGAGTCCATGTATGAGGATATATCCAGAGCCATGCATGGTTCTAAGACTCACTTCACCGTGGTCATGGGGGACTTTAACGCGAAACTGGGTAAACGAGACGGTGATGAGCTGCGAGTGGGGCAATTTGGATTTGGACATCGGAACCGCCGGGGACACCTATTGGCTAGTTTTATGGAGAGGGAGGGCCTCTATATGATGAACTCCTTCTTCAAAAAACGTGACCGTAGGAAGTGGACCTGGCAAAGCCCTGATGGTGCGACCAGAAATGAGATTGACTTCATCATGTCGACGAAGAAGCAAATATTCAATGATGTCTCTGTGATCAACGCGGTGAAAACTGGAAGTGATCACCGCATGGTAAGAGGCACATTGAATATCAATATCAAGCTTGAAAGATCTCGACTGATGAGGTCTACGCTCCGTCCAGCACAGATCCAGATTCAAAACTCCGAGAGCTTTCAGCTCGAACTTCACAATCGTTTCGAGTGCCTAGGTGGCTCTGTGGACGAATACAACGATGGGTTCGTGGAAACTGTCCATACGGTCGGGTCTAAGTTTTTTAAGACTCGTCGTACAAGGAAGAAAAGGCTCTCTGATCAAACTCTCGAACTCATGAAAGAGAGGCGTGAGATGATTCTGCAGTCTTCAGACGATGCGTGCATCTACCGGCAGCTCAATAGACGGATCTCAAAGTCCTTAAAACGCGATCTCCGCCTCTTTAATACCGAAAGGATTAAGGATGCGATTGAGCGGAATAAGGGCTCCAAGGTTTTTGCAAGGGATCTGTCTATAGGGCAGAGCCAGCTCACGAAACTGAAGACCGACGATGGCAGAGTCATATCCGCCAAATCGGAGCTTCTGGGAGAGATCGAGGCATTCTATGGACAGCTGTACACATCTATCACAAAACCCACAACGAATCTAGCAAACGACCCAAGAGCTAGATTAACCCGGCACTATACCGAAGATATCCCGGACGTCAGCCTGTACGAGATTAGGGTGGCTCTGAAGCAGCTTAAAAACAACAAGGCGTCGGGTGACGACGGAATTACAGCCGAACTCCTGAAGGCGGGTGGAAAACCGGTCCTAAGGGCCCTTCAGAGGTTGTTCGATTCCGTCATACTTGAGGGAAAGACGCCACAGGCATGGAGCAGAGGTGTGGTGGTACTTTTCTTTAAGAAGGGCGACAATGCCCTGCTTAAGAATTACAGGCCCATCTCTCTTCTGAGCCATGTCTACAAGCTGTTTTCCAGAGTCATCACGAATCGTCTCGCGCGCAGGTTCGACGACTTCCAGCCTCCCGAACAAGCCGGTTTCCGAAAAGGTTTCAGCACCGTAGACCACATACATACGCTCCGGCAGGTTATACAGAAGACAGAGGAGTATAACTTGCCTCTATGCTTAGCGTTCGTGGACTACGAAAAAGCTTTTGATTCGATCGAGACTTGGGCTGTACTGCAGTCTCTCCAACGGTGCCAGATTGACTATCGGTACATCGAAGTGCTGAAGTGTTTGTACGAAAACGCCACAATGTCAGTCCGACTTCAGGACCAGACCTCGAAACCTATCCTTCTGCAGCGGGGCGTGAGGCAGGGAGATGTCATCTCTCCGAAACTGTTCACGGCTGCAATGGAGGATGTCTTCAAGGTTCTGGACTGGAGTGGACTAGGCATTAATGTCAATGGCGAGTACATCACTCACCTTCGGTTTGCCGATGATATAGTAGTCATGGCTGAAACTACGGAGGAGCTCAGTACAATGCTCGATGACCTTAGTAGAGCTTCCAAAAGAGTGGGTCTTAAAATGAACATGGATAAAACCAAAGTCATGGTAAATAACCATGTAGCACCCACTCCGATCAAGATCGGAGACTCTGCACTCGAAGTTGTAGACGATTACGTTTACCTGGGACAGACAATCCAGTTGGGTAGGTCTAACTTTGAGAAAGAGGTCAATCGTCGAATCCGACTCGGCTGGGCAGCGTTCGGGAAGCTGCGCGGTATCTTCTCGTCCAACATACCACAGTGTCTCAAGACGAAAGTCTATGACCAGTGCGTGTTGCCAGTGATGACATATGGCTCTGAAACATGGTCGCTTACAATGGGCCTCATCAGAAGGCTTACAGTCACCCAAAGAGCAATGGAAAGGGCTATGCTCGGAGTTTCCTTGCGTGATCGCATAAAGAATGAAGATATCCGCAGGAGAACCAAGGTCGCCGACATAGCCCGAAGAATCGCCAAACTTAAGTGGCAGTGGGCAGGGCACATTGCTCGTAGAACGGATGGCCGATGGGGCCGAAAGGTTCTAGAGTGGCGACCGCGCACCGGAAGACGCAGCGTTGGAAGGCCTCCTACAAGGTGGACCGACGACCTGGTGAGGGTCGCGGGAGTGCGGTGGATGCGAGAAGCACAGGATCGGTCATTGTGGCGACGCTTGGGGGAGGCCTATGTCCAGCAGTGGACGTCTTTCGGCTGAAATGATGATGATGATGATGATTTAGCCTAACTAGTAGCGACATCTGGTAACCAAAAATATGTAGCAGTCTCGGAGTGTACAATTTGAGTTTCACTAAATATCAATAGATGGGGTTGATCGATGACGTCACTGCTTTATAAGTCGTTTTTAAGATTCTCCGTGAGTTACTTAGGTGTTTGGAAAATATTTTTGTCAACGTGGAATTTCAGTTAGGTAATACATCGGTTGGTTCTTAGATACCTGTTTTATTCAAACCCGTATAGTGGAACCCTAGTGATCGGTTTTACAAATTACATTCAGATGAATAAACCAAGGACAGAATCTATTTACTCCTTGTGAAGTAATCAGAGACAACCGTCTCCAAACGTTTAGAATCGGAGATTGATTGAGAGATGTTTTTAGCGTTATCTATTACATTCTAGACAATGATTACTTGTATAAGTAAGTCTATCAGAAATAAGCCAATCAGTCTACAGTATAAACGAGAATAAAATACTATCATGTAAAGTAATTGTGTTAGATGAAGTAAGTACATATACATTTAATACTATATCTAATTAGACGCATTATCTACTAACTTGTGCAAGCGGCTTCGCCCGCGTTAAATTCCAAAATTGTCTTAGGAATCTATCTAGGTACTAGGTATACTTTATACTGTTTTCTATTTTCCGACGCCGATGCGGCCATTTTTTTTTTCCATATTATTTAAAAAAAAATTATACTAAATTTATAAGATGACGTCTATTCGATACATAAAATAAAACATTTTCTTCTGTCTGTCTGTTTCTTTCGACTAATCTCCGAAATAGCTGTACCAATTTTGAGGAAACTTTTACTGATAGATAGCTGATGATATATGGAGTAACTAAAGCTACATTTATTTCGCAAAAAGAATCAGAGTTCCGCGCAAAAAAGAACTTCTGGTAATTGTGACCAAATGTAATTGTGCTGTTGTTAATAAAAATTTGTAGAATAAATAAAATCTACAGCCACTATTTATTTATACTTTTCAGTTCATCAGCCTCAGCCAGCCTCTAATAAATTCAATATCACACGAGCCCCAACCTACGTAAATAACAGTTAAATGAAAAAAGTTTGACGGTAAGATGTACGCACTCTCTCCTATCGGAGCGTAACTCAAATATATAGGAGCTAAAACTAATATCTTAAAGAAATAACATTAAAACAGCGCCGAATATCGGTGACTGGAGACGGTTATAAATCTGAAACTGAGCTGAGATAGGATGAAGAATGGCTCGTGATTTACTGCCCAGCCACCCTGGACCCCCCCCCCTCCCCCCTCGCCCCCCTGCAGGCCCCCTAGCAGTGGTAGGTGCAGACGCCTACCCCCCATCGAACTGCTGCAAGCTAGGCCGGTCAGGGAATCTAGTCCGTGGGGTCACCTCACTAGCAGCACCCACGAGCAAATAATTGCTTGAACTTGAGTTGCGTGAGTGGTATTAAATTTAATTTTAAATGTACTGTCAAATACTTAAATAAAGATAGAAAAGTAAAAATTTGCTGCTTATTTCAAAAGAAATTTCTTCCATCAGACCTACGATAAAAGACTTTTGGAGAAAGTGTAGACAATATGTGTAGATTGAAAAACTTAAAATACAGTATAACTTAATTTATATCAAGAACAGTGAACTTATTACGTACTTACAATTATATATGTTCAAAATACATATATCTATAATAATAATAACAATCATTTTATCGCCAGTGATATGGTACAAAGGTTGTTAAAAAGAAAAGGTAGTGCTTTACACATACCACATATTGGAAGCATGCGAAAATTAACTTTTGGGTGCAAATACAGTGAAATAGTTAACAAATACACAAAAAAAAAACTCTTAAATACAATAGAATAAGTTAACAAACAGAACAATACAATTAAAAACACGATTTTATAGAAAGTTTTAGCAAAATTTTTAAATCTTATATTTAAAAAATTTACGTATGGTATAAAAACAGTTCTCTATTAATCATAATTTTATTTCCTTTTGAACTATAAATAAGGGAAGTTCTCTCAACCGACGTGGAATATGATTGTAGACTTAATTGACATCCTATAGCTATTTTCCTTATGCAATGCGCTTTTACAAAAGGCATGAGTTTCCAATTTAGTGGGGTCTCTTGATTTATATTTACGTTTTTTATTACTAACTACAAACAAATGAAATTGGTTCCTATAATACTTATGTACATAAATTACGAGGTAGAGCAGTGGTAACGGCCCCGATTTACGAGTTGTAGGTTGCGGGTTCAAACCCAGCCAGGCGCGCATTACTTTGTGTAATTTATTTCATCACCACTGCTCTCAAAACGGTGAAGGAAATCATCGTGAGGAAACCGGCATGTCCTAGAACCAAAAATTCGAAAACATGTGACATCCACCAACCCGCACTGGGCCCGCGTGGTGGATTACGTCACATTCCCTCTCCTAGAGAGGAGGCCTGAGTCCCAACAGTGGGAACATTTTAAGGCCCACTATGCTACGCTAATTACGGATTGGTAGAAAGGTCTTTGGCTTGCTTTTTGAAAACAGACATAATATGTTTTTATCGTCTCTAATCTTAGCTGGAAGTGAGTTGCGAAGCTATACTACATGAAAAGGGATGTGATGGGAAATTGAGATGGTATTTAGAAAGAGTTAAACTCTTTATAAACACGTACAGAGGCAGACTTAATGCCTTAGGAATTTTCTACCAGTCAACCTTTGGGTGATGCAGAGACAAATTGTAGTAGATGCAATATTAAAAATAAACACTTAAGAACAAAGATACAGAATAAACGAAGGAAGAACGCTGAACCTTCATTCAGTGACATCGAAGTAGACGGCTATACGATATCAGTAGATTAGACCGCATACTTAGTGTATCAAAAGTCGGATCTAAGAGAATTAGAAATGAGAACAAGGTTAAATTTTTGGACGAGCACCGTATATAAGTATGAAATATGAAAGATATTTCTGGCTTGTATCTTTCCGCTTGTCCGCAATGAATGTCAATATTTATTTTTGTGTGGTAAAATATTTTGTTGAAGTTTCTGAAAGTTCTTAAGTTTTTACTGAGTCTTTTTGTTAAAGAAACTGAATTGCATATTCTATCCGTCGTTATATTCAAATATTAAGTTGTTGTTGTTTAGTTGTTTAAGTATAGGCAAGCGTGCTCCATCGTCGGCCACATTATCGCTTACCATCAGGTGAGATAGTGGTCAAACGCGAGCCTAACAATAAAAAATTAAATAGCCACAATGAATACAATAAAAAAACTTTTTACAAAAAAAAAATACAACCGACTTCAATCTAAAAGAACACTATAAAGTGCAAAATAACTTTAATTTCGGAAGTCAGTGTTTCTATGTATAAAGTTTTGTCTCTTCATTATTGAACACCGACTTCCGAAATTAAAGTTATTTTACACTATTTAGTGTTTTTATTTACATTGAGTCGATTGTATTTTTTTTTTTTTGTAAATAGTTTTTTATTTTACCCTTTTTAGTTATGGTACCACACCAAAAAGTACCCCTCAACCAAACCTAAATACCTTATAACCAGAGTGCATCTCATGACAATTCAAATAATCCCAAACACGGTTAGGTTACATTAATTTATTACTGAGTACAAAGAAAACCTTCATCATTCGACATATCCCGGAGGGGATCTCTCCTCTTCTTTCAGTCAGTCATCAACTAAACGTATAAACAAAGCCATTTTAATTGTTACGATATTTCTGCTGTAATCTTAGGAGGAGTTTCATTCCATATCTTCGAAGTTCATGACCAGATCATAACAATATTTCTACTGAACCAACTTGGAAGCATAACCTTTTAATCAAAAAGATAATTTTCAAAATCGGTCCACCATTGTTTGAGAAATCGGTGCACATACATAAAATAAAAAAATACATTCTGCTGGACATAGAACCTACATAATTATTATTGGCTTTTCAGGGAGCATCCAATGTTCCCCGACCCACCAAAAGGTCGTGACCCATAGTTTGGGAATTACTGCTCTAGCTTAAATCAAGCAATTCATTATTCTCTTTCCAATCGATGCGATCTGTCAACCCAAAAGTAATTATTTCGACCTATTTGGACAAATAATTACACACAGTGATACAGCTTGCTCTCCCCTCGGCTGCGCATCCCGCGAGGCCGTGTGTCGCGTCGTCGCTAGCCTAGGCACGCGCCGCTGTTTGATAAGGGAACTTTATTAGCAAGAACTTACTTTATTTGCTCAACGTGTGTGTACGCTACGCCCCTCGCCACACACGCGAATACCAACCTTAACACAACCACACAAGACCCCCCAAACTTGGCACCGAAACTAGAAACTAGTTTTCCGTATATAAAGAGTCGGTATCTATATTTCCTCCGCTGTGTGACTTTCCGATTTTCAAAGTTTTGTTCTGAAAATAAGACGGTTCTGATTTTGAAAGAGCTGCGATAAAATATCTTGGCTTAGGATTTTCTATATTTTATGCGGCGATTGATTTTCTTTGTGAATGTTTCTGGACGTTCCTAAGGCGAATTTATAGCTGAGAGGTTTTTGTTATGGAAACGAGGCGAGCTCCAAAGAATTAATACGAAGAGGAAGTCGTTCCACGCGCTGCAATAAAATGGTGGCGTTTAGGGGGAGTGGTGTTTCAAACTACGGCTTTTGTGAATGTTTTAAAGACTACCGGTTAATTCTTCTTTGTCTTTGAAGACTTACCATCTTTAATTCACAAAATCCACACAATTATGTTAAAGTAAGTGGAGTTTGAAATGGTTTATCGTATTTAAAAAAAAGGCCATATTTGTTTCACGTCGTCTCTTTGTGACAATTTTTTATCAATCGAACTTGACTCGTACATCACACTAATATTATGAAGGCAAAAGTTTCTACGTGTGGGTGTATGTTTATTACTGTTTCACCCTCGAATGGTTGAACGGATTTCAGTGAAACTTGGTACATGGCTAGACCATGTTGTAGAATAGCATTAAAGATATTTTTTATCCCGTAAAAATGTTCCCTTAGGATCTTTTCTACTATGAGGCGGGCGAAGCTACTAGCAGCAACTAGTATCATATAAACGCCTGGGAACTAGATTTGATTGCTGAGAGAAACGCAGAGTGTATTTATTCTTCACGGTTTCTTTCAACCATCTTAACAAAAGAGATATTTTTTTTTGTTTTGGAATGTCTTCTCTATCTTGAGTGCGATTACAAACTTCTAAGCTCACAAACACACAGGTCCAGAAAAACTACCTATCTGTATACCATACAAATATTTGTTTCGTACGGGAATCGAACCAGCGACACGCAGTGCAGCAGCCGATCGCTCACTGCGCTAAAGGTGCCATTAAATTCTTCGTTTGTAAAGATAATCTCTGGATGTATTCATCCGATGAGAAAAATTCATTCACGAAGAAAATTTACGGTTTCTTAGAATCTCCGAGAGGAGCGAAGCCGGGAGAAAAAGCTGGTCGACTAATAAATCCTTGACCTCCACCATACCCGGTTGGGTCCGACCTTCACCCGAGCGAGTGGGTCCACAATGATCCTCATACGATCAGTGCGCACTGACAGACCCTCGTCACAAAGAGATGATCCACTTTGTATTCACTACATTACACTTATTAGTGCCTCGTTGACTTAGTGGTCGAGTGTGCGACTGCTGAACGTGGGGTCGCTGGTTGAATGCGTTTTTAGGTTTTTCATAAATCACTTTTTAGTAGTAGCTTTGACATTTGTTCGTAGGAAGTGACAATACACTCCCCGTTTACGACACAAACGTCAAAATATTGGTCTACGATTGATTATACGAAAGATACATTATATATGTACGTAATTGTTTATCTCCTTGTAGTTGAACTAGCTGCTGCTAGCGGCATTGCCCGCGTGATCGTAGGAAATTAACCCAAGAAGATAAAAATAATAATAATATTGCACAATATTCCACAACTTTTCACACAACGCCATCTAGTCCCAAGATAAGCAGAGCTAGTGATATTAGTACTAGAAGACTGATTAATTACACCCAGACAGAGTACAAATTTAATGATCGTGATTCGTGCTTATCACACAAACATTTGGTCCTGGGTGGAAATTGAACTCACGACCTCCAGCGTAGCAGTCAGGGGCCACTGACCACTAGACCAACAGGCCTGTCAAAAAGTATTTTAAAACATGATTTACACGTGTACCTACCAAGTTTCATTGAAATCTGTTCATCCGTTTCGACCTTGAAGAAATAACAAAAATACTTTCGTCTTTATTATATTAGTGCGTTGACACTTGTAGGTTATAAAACGATAAAATTTGTGAAGATTCATAAATCAAAAATTTCGTCAAACTTGTTTAAGCAATTCATTTCCCTAACTGTGAAACATTGTGCAGAGTTACGTAATTTTATGTTTACTATTCACAACTTAAAGTTTCTGTTACCATAATACTATAATATTTAACCCCAAAAGTCCCTATTTAATAATTTATCGAACCTATCTCACATTCATTAGTCGACACAAACAATTTAAATGAATTTCGGCACGACACCGACCCACACCAACACAAAGTAAACGACTTCCACCAACAGATTTGCGAATATTTTACAAAAACAAGAGAAACTAATAAAGCAATTAACGCTCATCAAACAAACTGGTGATTTTACCGTACGTGAGAGCGAGAGAAGAGATGAAACACTAAGGAGGAAAGAGAGAATGTATTGTCACAGTCATCCACAGAGTAGATAGGTACAGAAGGCTTCACTTACAGAATGTATTGAGCAATGTCAATTTTTTATGTCAACTTTATTCAGGGATTACTTAAGTGACCGCAAGCAAAGTGTCAAGATTAATGATGGCTATAGCCAAGAGGTTGATATGGTATACGGAGTGCCGCAGGGAAGTGTGCTTGGCCCAACACTCTTTTTGATTTATATCAATGATTTATGCGATTTGACCATGCATAAGGGACAAATTATCACGTTTGCTGATGACACGGTATTATTATATAAAGCAAAGACCTGGGGCAGATGTAAATAGCATAGCAAATCAAGGATTGCGTACGGTAGTAACATGGCTTGATAACAATTTATTAACCTTGAATGCCCAAAAAACTATGTACATTTCTTTTAGCACTTCAAGAAAAACTCAGCCTCCACCAGGCATCATAAATTTAAGGGTACATAAATGTGTTGATGAATGTGAAATATCTTGTAATTGTTGCAGAATTAGCAGTACCACTTCAACTAAATATCTTGGTGTGGTGGTCGATCGTTATCTTGACTGGAAAGACCAAGCCAAAAAACTAAGAGCCCGAGTTCGAAAACTGATATACATCTTTAAAATGCTCAGAAATGTTTGTTCAGTGCAATTGCGTACTACTGTATATTATTCACTTTGTCAGTCTATTATTAATTACTGTTTAACAGTATGGGGTGGTACATCAAAAACTACAATGTTGATAGTTGAAAGGGCTCAACGTGCACTACTTAAAGTTATGTCTTTTAAAGACTACAGATATCCTACGCATCTCTTATATAAAGGAAATGGGGTACTTTCTGTACGCAAACTTTACATCCAGCTGTTAATTATCTCACAACACAAAATTAAACCTGACTACGGGTCTAGGCGAAGGATGGATATAGTTTACAACGTTCCAAAATGTAAGACTAGATTCGCTCAAACCTTTCATAATTATCTTGGCCCCAGTATCTATAATAAAATTAGCAGAAAACTGAAATTAAGAGATCTTAGCTGTCGGGAATGTAAAAAGATTATTGGTGAGTTTCTTAATGAATTAGATTACTATGAGGTGGAAAATATTCTGAGATAAAAATAATAATAATAATTAATATATTTGAAATCATGTTAATAAATAATATATTTAATATAATATAATGTTAATAAATTAGTGATAATAAATGATATAAATAATTAATCCGAAATAATTTAATTTTAATGAATAATAATTTTAAGATAATATCATGATTATATATATAATACATTTACACAAACACTACACAAACACAAACACATTTTATATACAACACACTTGGCATAAGGGAAATATAATATTTTTATAATTTGATGTAAGTTATGATTTATTAAAATAATTTATTGGTGTCTAAAATCTAATATAATAACCCAAAAATATAAAAATAAATAATTAATAATATGTATTTAAAAAAAAAAAAGCATACAAACAATTTCACAATTATGATAACAAATTGATCATCTGGAAACTTTGCTTATACTGTGTGAGTTTTCGTTACTACCTTCGAAGTTAAAATCAAGTACCTACCACAAGATTTAAATGATTAATACAATAACCCACAGTTTTACTTGTGTGATTGTGAAGTGAATTTGTTTTGTCTAATTGTTCTTGTCTAAATCGACTGTGTAACCTAAGTTGTGTACTGCGAACGAGGAATACTGTCCCACCGTAATACAGTTCAAACTAGTACGGGGGTCAGGGTGAATCTGTTTCGCAACAACCAAAGTTTTAAGTGTACGTGACGATTTTGTATAAGGTATGTGAATTTTTAGAAAATAAGTAAGCATTAGCTATATAAATAAGATTAAGGTTGTTGTTAATTAGTGGAAATAAATTGAATTGAATTGAATTGAATTGAATTCGTACTTAAAGGCGGCAGTGGAGTTTTCTTTTACTGCGCAAGGCACCTCCCATCACTCCGTTGCCACAGGACTTAGCTACTGCACAAGAATTCACGTGGAAATCCAAGCCGAGATTTTTGAATCAATCAATCCAACAATAATAAGTAGGTTCTTAGAAAGAGAAGCAAGTCTGTGACGCCCAATTGAATGAAAAAGGTTAGACTTCTCACCGTATCATTGACGCTTTTTACTTGGATAAAGAAAATGCGTAGTCCATTTTTCATGTAATCTCCATTCAACAAGAGAAAATAGGTATGCGCGTAAGTGAGGCGTTATTAACGTAGGGGCCCAGCGGGGCCTATCTAAGCCTACTGGGTCAATGAATTGACTTCTGAAAAAGAAACCCGTGGTCCTAAAACGCAGAGAGCAACTGAAGGAACATAGGTATGGTTTTAGTCAGGAAAAGTCCGGCACGCTCTTTCGCTCTGCTCTAGAGTGAGAGAAAGAGAGCGCTTGCACTGTACGTGAAAAGCGTCTACGTGTGCGTTGTACTGAGTTGACCTTCTGTAGCTATCTATTCTGCGGCAATGTCATTCGCTTTGTAAGCCAACCCTTTTGAGGGTGACGATGAGTCGCACAAGAAATTAATTAATGTTCGGAAGGCTTCGGATTATGTTCGTAAGTGGTTCTTGTGCAGATATTGTTATAGTCGGGTTTAATGGCGCTGTGATAGTGTCAATCTAGTTTATTGTTGAGTTAGAGCCCTGGAGACGTTTTAAGGACATAATATTATGTTATAATGGTCTGATAGAAGCAGCTATTTTATGAGCCTAAGATATAGTTCTTAAAATGTAATGAACAAAAAACCGGGCAAGTGTGAGTCGGATCCAGACACTGAGGGTTTCGTACAAACTTACCTATGAAAATAGTTCAATTCCCGGATTGAGTTACGAAGATTTTTCCGAATTGAAAAAAAGTTTTTTTTGTGACGTAACTACAAAACAGTTTTCAGTTTTTTTTCTATACTTGTGTTATGAGACCTTTTGCATGTCAAAGGTGATTGGGCACTTATAGAGTCACTTTTTGACGCGTATGGCCATTTGAGTTAATGTATAATTCATAACTATTATTTTTATTGATTTTTTACTTAAATTCATTGAAATCATTTGCGGGGTTTCTATTGCACTTTAATTAGTATTTAATACAATAAATACTTCATTCGTTCCATTATAGTGAAGTGAATTCTTACTCAATTATAATCGATCGATTTAACATTAACGTAAATCGTGGAACAACAAAACAATCTACATTCGCAACTAAAGAATATTAAGAGTTGTCATTATTATTTTTCTTTAGTTATTTTAATATTTCTTTCGTTAAAAACCAATTTCTGGGCATAAATAAAACAATTAAGATATATTCGATAATATTATAACGCCGTAGTCAATTGATGTGTCACAACACTATTCGATGAAATGTCAAACAAAATCGTTTACCGTGTTAAATGCCCGCAAGCCGAGAATATTATTTTTAGCTGTTCTCTGCTAACAAATATAAATTCATATCGAGTTGAGTTTTAGGATTCTTGCACGTTTATTTACTACATCAAGTGATTCGACTCTTTTTGTGTGTGCTGTGAAGTGAATTATTAGAACGTTTTTACGTCCATAGTGATTTCATCTAGACTTATAATAATATGTCATGCTGTTTAATTGTTCTCTTTTATATTAGCCCACTCACTGTCTAGCCGCCAAATCAGAGAGGCAACTGATTCCCTGGCCCGGAGGCAGGATTTCAAAAAGAATTGTTTTGAGATGTAAAATAACCTCAATACTCAACTTATTTTTTTTTTCAAAAACTACACAATATATCATTTTGAATTTACCCTTGTTTTAAAGCATGACACTACCCCTTTTTTGTTTCTAATTTTCACTACTATACTGTGTCAAAAGTTGCGTAACCAAGTCTCATAGTAACTTGCCCAATCTCTTTTCAGGATTTTAAGTTAACGGGAAATATAAATTATTAATAATTACACGTTTTTGCGACATAAACGGCCCTATCTTCTTTTTTCGCTAACTCAGAAGTTTAATTTTTTTCACAGCTTCAAGGGACCGTAGACTTGAATATATGGTTTTAATTTCAACTCGATACCTCCACGTGTTCCCAAGATATAGGGTCTTGACAGACAGACAAACAGACAGACAGACGGACAACAAAGTGATTCTATAAGGATTCCGTTTTATTTTTTCATTTTGAGGTACGGATCCCTAAAAATTCATTATCAACGTTATTTCAGCCGAAAGACGCGAGTGTCACCACAATGAACTGTCCTGTGCGCCTCGCAGCCATCGCATTCCCGTGACTCTCACCAGGCCATCGGTCCACCTTGTGGGAGGCCTAGCGTCTTCCAGTGCGTGGTCGCCACTCGAGAACCTTTCGACCCCATCGACCCTTAAAATTTGTTCTACGAGCAACGAGAAAAAAAAAAATTAATTATTAACCCGAAAGAAAAAATACCTAAGTTAATAGTCATATAAAAATCTATTAATATAAGTTATGAAGAAAAATCAGGAAAAAATATGACAGAAAAATATTACTGGTACCTGCGTGTCATTTTGTCGTAATTAGGAGTATCCCAAAAAATCACAAATCATGGCTCCCCCATTCCGGTGGTCGACGAGAACAGTTTTCATCGTATTTTTTCATGAAATTTCCATCAAAGAAAACAGCCTAATTATACTAAAAACTTAATAGCAGTCCAGTCACCGAAAATTATAGCGTTTCAGTCTGGAAATATTTCTAGAAAAATAAATTTACACCTTTTGAATGAAGGATTACTTTACTTATTGGAATGCTTCCAAAAGATGTTTAATATTTCAATTTTATTAATGAACGTGTTTCTTTTAATAAATGTTTAACACTTTTACTTTTGAAACGTTTTCTTTTCTATATTTTTAATTCATTCTTATTCCTTTTTATTGATATTTTATGAAATTGCCAATGGAACCGATTCATTGCAAAAGATAGTTTGGATCAATTGTTTCATATTTCATCTTTGTCTTGCAATTGAAGGCTTCATGGAAGTTGAAAACTTTTGGAATGGAACTCAGTCAATTAAAACTTATCGCAATCAGTAGAAATCAATTGCTTTGGTGAGGACCCCTCGGGTGGGTAAATGCGACTGTTTTTTTCAGTATTCTGTCTGTTGATTAAACACAGAAGTCACCGTGCTCTGTGATCATGTAGGTATGTATCTAATTATATCTTAATAAAAACTAAACACTACGCAAAAACACATAATTTTTTTTTTGCTAGGTAGGAAGTCATCACACTTTCATTCTCGAGGAACTGGGCGTCATGGAGCGCTTGTATACGCTGGTGGTAATTATGGCGGCGAGGAAGTGACTCCATTGAACGCCTTTTTATTATACAAGGAAAGCGAGACGAGGCTGCGTGGCAGATCAACAATGCGATGGAAAGATCAGTTCAAGGCCAAAGTATTGAACGAGTCTCCCGTCTGACTGCTAGCAGGCAGCAAGTCGTGCGGCGTACTCTGACAGCTTACCTTTATAGCAACCACGACGACTCTGGCAAGAGTGAAACGACTAAGAGGAAGAAGGAAATCATAAAATAACTTTTACCTCTCTGGTAGGAGCGAGAGGGAGTGTCTGTTTTTTTGCTGACTATACAGGTGGCACCTGTGTTCCTTCAGTTAGCCCTTTGCGTTCCAGGGCTGCTCTCACTCTTTCTAACATTCACTGGAGCCCCAGTAAAGAATATATGGATTACTATAATGTAATTCAAAACGAAAAGATTTCAATGCAACACGAACATGTAACAATAACCGACATTACAAAACAGAACTGGCTTTAAGCTGAACACGTTGTAGCCTCCGGGGATTCCTCACCTCGCTATGTACAAACGTGAGCCCCGCATGTTACAGCAACGTGAGCGTCAGGTGTTGCTGTAACGAATACGTGAGCATTAATTCTAAACGAATATAATGATGTTATGTATTGTTTGTAACAAATTATTATCTAAAAATCTTTTAAATTCTTAGAGTTCATACGGTAAACATGTTTAAATCATATGAGAACCATGCATATTAGTATCTGAGATATTTGTAGTCTTTTGAGGAAAGAACCACACAGATTTGAGAGGACCAGTCCAGTCTGTATTCGCGTAGCTCAACTCCGGGCTAGTGAGGAACTCAACGATTCGCCGAACTATCTACACTAATATTATAAAGAAGTGAAGTTTGTTTTTATGTTTTTTTGTTTGTAGAAGGTATTCTCTGGAAGTACTGGTCCGATTGCTAAAATTTCACCACTAGAAAGCTGCTTTATTCCTGGACGATATAGGCTATATTTAATGTAGGCGGGCGTAGCCGCGGGCAAATCACACGTTGGTGACCCTTTGAAGGGAAATTTAGTCACACCCTAAATATTAATATTACTTTATTTATTGGAATATTTTGTTGTGTTATTAATTTTTCTGCATTTTTATTTTTTCTATCTTTCACCTTATTACGTGCATATTGTGATCATCTGTAACTGAAGGAACACAAGTTAAAAGACCCTTTGAGTAGTTGTGATTTGTATGGCAACTATGTGTCCTTTGTTGAAGATAGCCACATCATACCACATATTATCATGGACTTTTTTGTAGACCTTTTTAAGGTGTACAATACTGTAGTACATTACTTTGATCTATCTCGTAGGGTTCAGCCAGCGTTTGCAATGTAAGCGATAAAAAATGCGCTTATTTACGACATAAAACTTGTTGTCGTGTTTATTCTATTCTATCATATTTAAAATTATCAGTGTTCCTCTATTATATTATGCACGTTTTATACATATAAACCTTCCTCTTGAATCATTCTATCTATTAAAAACATCAAAATCTGTTGCGTAGTTTTAAAGATCTAAGCTTACATAGGGACAGACAGACAGCGGCGACTTTGTTTTATACTGTGGAGTGATTCGACGCCGGCATCGATCTAAGGACCTGCACACTTTTAAACATACCTTCCGACCAAGTCCGTAATTATTGCCAAACAAATATAAAGAAAAAAGAAAACATAATGAAGTGCGTAGGTAATTACTACTTTTGTTGAGTTATAACAGTTCTTCAATTTATTCATAGTTTCTACTACAAAATATGCCTTTGTTCCATCAAAAACACTAATTGTGTACTAAAACATGTTCTTCTGGGTGGTTTAAAAAACACCACAAGGGGATGGTAGGGATGGTACACCGCCATCCCCTTCTAACCTAACCTGTCAAAGTCAGGGTGCCCCAAGTCTCTTAATAATTGTAAAAAGTTCATTAATAGTTGGTGTACTATACAATTAGTATAGTTAAGAATAATATTTTTGTTGCACAGTTAAAAATATATCGTTTATTATACAATTTTAAGAAGAAAATCGTTATGTCAATCAATAAACCCTCTAACAAATTGACACCCTCAAATTACTGTCAACTCACCTCCAAATATCAGATGATAACAACGTAATCATACCGTGACACGGTTCCAATCAGTGTCCCGACCGATAGTACCATCCCGAGTCCTCAGGGACCCGGGGCTGTGAGGCAGCAGTGGAGGGGGTGAGGGAGGGGGGGGGGGGTCCATCAAACGCAGGCCGAATGCTGTCATATCTCGCACTCGATATTTTACGAAGCGATGGAGCTGTTGCTGACGTGGCGGTGGGGTTACACTGACAGCGATTATATCTATATAAAAAATACCAAATTGAGAACCTCCTCCTATTTTTAAATAAAAAGGATGACATATTCGTAACGACAACCCTCAAAAATAACTATTCAATTAAACATATATTGTTGAACTATCGTTTTTTTGCTTTTTTGGTGTGTAATGTTAAGTTTGTTACAGTCTTAAAAATATGGAAAAATGTATGTGCCACCTGCCCATGTATCTGCGGTAAAGTTTGAAAGAGTAGTGACACTATTACTTAGTTTGTGCCGTAGCCTTAGAACGCAAAACACAACTTCACTGTGAATTTTAGCCAATAAAAATCTGTCTCGTTCTCGCTCCACCTAGAGTGGGAAGAGATATTAGAGAGATACATAGATAATGTTCCAACCCAGATATGGGCAGTTATTTTTTTACTGTGGGAAGTCATCAAATGACTTTTCTCGCTCTAGGTTGTAGCGAAAGGGTGTGTCAGTTGTCATTTGCACTTTGCGCAATTAGAACATAATCAACAGTCTAAAATCAACTGGTCGGGAAATCCTCCCTTTTCAATGAAAGTTTACGGGTCTGTACACTCTGTTCCACACACCTTTAAAAAGGTACTTACAGTATAATTTATAAATATTAGATATAAGTATACGTGCGGCGTTGCGCCATCGGTATATGGTGGACATCCGACCAAACAAAGAGTTTTGGGAACACATTAATTATGCGTACAGCTAAGGAGTGGAATTCCCTGCCGGAGTCTGTGTTTCGTGATAGCTGCAAAATAGAGGTCTTTAAGTCAAGAGTGAATAGGTTACTTCTAGGCAAGCGAGCTCCATCGTCGGCCATAACATCGCTTACCATAAGGTGAGAAAGTGATCAAACGCGAGGCTATCAATAATAAAAAAATAAATAAAAAAGTATGGATCAGATGAAAAGAAAATAAAAAAAGATATTTCATCTGTAGCGTATATAGTCTTTCAGTGCGACCCGGCTCACTAAAAGGGTGCACTTCAGATATTTGGAGAGTATTCACATCAAGTACATATTTTTACGCACTATGCCTACCTAGTATTTACTCTCGTTATGTATAAGCTCTTACGAAGCGTCCATTCTGTTCGATTGCTGCTCAGATTGTGTTTATTTTATGTTTCGACGTAAAATGAGTGACCTTGTAAGCGTTCTTCGTCTTTGTTCGTAATGTCATGCCTTTATTCTTCGAGGGGCGAGAGAGCTGCAGAGTGGTATCTGTGCTACAAGTCTTCTTGTAAGTATTGAAGTGTGTAAGGGGATGAGTACGTAGCCATAAAAAAGAATCAAAACATGACTTCAGGCTGCTCCTGAGATTGAGAGCGAGCGAGCGGAGAGTGGAACCGGCGAGTCTTGTCAGTGGCCGCTTCCGTGGGACATCAGTTACAACTGGGTGGTGCGTGCTGACCTCCTTAGTCGCGCTTTTTTTTTTTTTTTTTTCGGTGGGAAAATCATCTTATGACATCCCCCGCTCTTGGGCGGGGCGGGAGATAGTGTCAAACTTTTACTGACTAAAAACCCACTCCTGTTCCTTCGTTGCCTTTCGTACCAGGGCCGAGTCTGCCTTTCAGAATCAGACCCTTGGCCCCAGTAGGCTTCGACCCTGCTGGGCCCCTACAGTTGCTGACATCTCCTTGAGGCGCGCGTGGAACAGCACGCGCCGGTGACGACTTGGGCTTGGTCCGGACGGTTACCGGACGGTCGGACGGCAAGCCACCCATTACTCGCCGTCCGCAAGCCCGCGCCTACGGTGGCCGGAAATCGGGATCGGAATCCCGGCGGCGGTTGGGGCGTGAGGACCGCTGCCTCACGCGATCGGCCGCCTCCTTTGCAAGCATTACTGCTTCGCAGAAGGAGGCGACCGCCTGCCACTCCTCCTCGCCTCGGACCATGGCCTGTACCAAGGCCCGGCGCGAGAGATCGCCGCCGCCAATTACCCCCACGAGGACACGGCGTTGCTCTGCCCAAGCGGGGCACACCTCCACCGTATGCTCCACCGTGTCCTCCGGGCGGTCCACACAGTGGCGACACCCGGGCGTCGCTTCCGCACGAATCCGGTGCAGGAACTTCCCGAACTTACCGTGTCCGGTGAGAACCTGCGTCATGCGGAAGGTAATGACGCCGTGTTGCCTTTCCAGCCACTCCTCAAAGAAGGGACTTACCACCATAATTACGGCGTGCCCAGCACTGGGTTGCGATAGTCGCTGTCGCCATTCCGCCATGAGATCCCGCCGGAACTCTTTCCGCCATGCCGTGACTTGTCGCGGTAGCGGAGTTTCACCACGGCGTTGCATGTCCACGCGCAAATCGTGCATGCGTGCAAGGTCTTTTGCTACAAGATCCCATGGTGGCTGGCCAGCAAGGAGGCTCGCCGCTTCGCGGGAAACCGTGCGGTATCCCCGCACCATACGTATAGCCATGACCCTCTGGCACGCGTTCAGCTGGGCCGCCGGTCGCTTTCCCAGTGACGGCGCCCACACCGGCGCCCCATAAAGGGCCATGGACTGGACGATGCCTGCGTAGAGCCTCCGGCAGGAGGCGTCTGGACCCCTGAGGTTGGGCAGGAGCCGCTTGAGGGCAGCCCCGTTCCGATTCAGTTTGGGAGTCAGACGTCGGAAATGCTCCTCGAAATTCCACCGGCTGTCGAGGACGAGTCCCAGGTACTTCATCGTCGACCCGACGCCGATGTGAACTCCTCCTACCGTTAATTGGGAGCGCCGAGGCGGCACGCTCCGGGGGCCGTGAAAACACATGGCCTCGGACTTTTTTTTTTTTTTTTTCGGTAGGAGTGGGAAATCCTCATGGACGCCCAAGCTGCCTCACAGACGAGCCAGTCTGGGCAGTGTCAGACTCCTACTGACTAAAACCGCACTCCTACCTTACATTTAAACCACGGACATGACGTCCGTGCCCTTGTTTGGTAATTATACATTGTTTGCTTCTGGGCAACTCCACGTGCAAGTGGCGTCACTCCAGAGCACCTTTCAGCGATCATCACAATAAAAGCCGTCTGAATTTCAGGGTTTAGAGGCCACCAGCCCGAAGCGATACCCAAGCGACAACGACCCACATACGCATCAAAAATCAGGAATCTCCCAACCTTCAACACACATACAACTCATCGCCGCCCGTAATGCCGCACCAAACAAATGGCCCCTCAACCCCAACAACTATACTTACTGAAATAATATATAATTATATAATATAACAATAAATACCCTCTAGTTTATAATACATATTATCGATAACTATAACTACTATATTATGCTGTAATTTTTTTTTTTTTTCTCGTTTTTTTCTTTTTTTCTTTCCTTTTTTAATTTTTTTTTTTATTATTATTATTTTCCTTTCCCTTTTTTTTTTTTTGTTTTTTTTTTTTTTTTTCTTCTGGACCTGATGATACTTGTTACGTCCTTAAATTTAAGTGATACTATGATAAAAATTTACTTATTTGTACTCTCTCCTCAGTCGCGGATTATCCACCTCGCTATTCCCCCGTTTTACCCAAACGGCCCCGAGCAATACCCGCGTCGTCCAAGGCGCCATCAACTCGTCATTGCGTTAGTAAACGGATCAGTGCCTCGACGACTGTTCTGTCCCGATGCCGCATGGCGTTCTTCATGTTGGTGTTGATGATGTCCCTGCTCGACGCTTCCTGTGCCCTCCTCACAAACCGTCCAATTGCGTCATCAGCGTTGTCGGCGTAGTACACGCAGTGGGAAGTATGTCTGGAGACTGCCACTACTGCGTGGGGGACGCTGCTGTGAATCCGGATGTTTATGGATTTTGTCTTCAAGATGATGACCGACTCGCTGCTAAGACCCTGGGCTTCGTGTATAGTTAGGACGCATGATCCAGCGCCAGCCCCATATCCCTGGTCAATGAGGGTCTTCTTCTCCTCCTGCGTGTGGACCAGGAAGAGCGTGTTGGGAAGTGTGCTGGAAATATGCGCGCCCGTGAACCTCCTCAGCTGTAGTGAGTGGACCCGGTTTCTTGACGAGTATATGCCGGGGTACACCTCCCCCAGGGCATACGCGACATCCATCGGATTCCGGTGTGTGCAGGACAGCTCGTGGCTGATGGTGACCACTAAGTCCGGACGGGCGTAGCTAATGGGGAAAAGATTTTCCCTGTCCAGATAGGGCAGTTGATTAATATCTCCGATAAGGACGGCGCCACTAGCGCCCGACAACTGGACTGCCATTACGATGGCCCCGAAATGGTTCATAAGAGCCTCATCTACGAGAATGCGATTGCATTTTTGTGACTCTTTGCAACCGTTCGATAGAATTGAAGCCATCGTGCGCACCTTGGTTCTGTTGTCTTCGCCGATTTTGTGCGCTAACTTTTGCCGCAGGTCTTTCGCGGCCTCAGTTGTCGTAGTGACTATGACGTCGTTGTCCTTATCGAAGTCATTGATCACCCAAGTGGTCTTGCCACACCCCGGAACACCATTGACCCAACTGATGTCCGGCAAGGCCCAGCCTCCAGCCTGATCTATAGTCCTCGAGATTGCTTCCGCCTGTTCGAGGATCTTATTATCCAGCATAATTTTGGTGCACCGAGCTACTACCACAAATGGGTCGCCTTCGGGTGTTGCGAAAGTAATACGGCCAGTCCGCGACGTTGCCGACTCATCTAACGGTATAAACCCACACGTGGCACTATATGCAGCCATATATTGACCAGTCATTTCTCCCTTGATGACTTGGGAGGTGGCATTATTATATATGGCTGCCGCAGCCTCCTCTAGTCTCTCCTGAAGCAACCCTTCAGTCTCTAGCTGGTATGACTGCATGATTTTCTGGCAAGTCATGAGACCAACAGCATTGATTCCTTTTGTGATCGCTTGAAACTCGAGAAAGGCATTCGCCACGTGGTCGCCTGGCTTGGTTACCGTCCTGAGTTCCGGCGGGCTGACCTGCCCCCTGTCAGCTCTCGTAGGTGTTGGGCGCTTCTGTTTCGGTGGTTCTGGGATAAACCTGATGAACTCCTGTACTGCATCTATCTGTCTGATATGACGGGGCCTGGCACCAAATCCCAGCCGCCTGCTTAGAAAGTTAGAGACCGATTTCCATCGATCCATGGTATCAATCTTCATCTCCAAACTACGGCTGATTTTTCCTTCCGAAGCGGCCCTCTCGGCTGCTATCTTCTGCTGTAGTTTCTCTGATCCGCAAGGTGTTGCTGGGACCGACCCGGAAGATGTTCGTTGTACAGTCTCTGCCGTTTCCAGTACGGCACACTTTTGGTGGGGTCTAAGAAAACTGAGGTCTTCCCCCCTGTCCTCATACACCACCAACTCGTGATCTTTAGAAGCTTTAATGCAACCGTATCGATCAGCAACCTCACCCCTGTCGTAAACAATCACCATTGCATCCACGCTGATGATTCGGGGGCGCGTACTCATGGTCCGGTCTATCTCTGCGATTTCGGTGAGCAACGAGCATACTTGGGCAAACGGAGTTGCCTCATGCCACTCGAAAAGTGCGATTGTTTTATTTTGCGATCGCACAACACGGTATTGGTGTTCGGCAATCTTTGCAACTGGTAACGCATTGAACTTTGTGCGTTTTATGCTCGTTTTGGAGGTGCTCCCGTTGATCAAAGCAGCCAGTCCCGGTGATATATTGACGCTATTACCCCTCTCCGAGCGGCAGAAGCTTAGGCCGAGTCTCTCGTTATCTCTGTTCATAAAGAGGGCCACGCCACGTAGTCTGATGCCTGGTTTCCCATCCTCCCCGGATTCCAAGAATCCACATAATGGCAAAATACTTGGGGTGATCGTCCGCTGGGAGCTGCTGTCAGTGGATGTGGTAGTGGTGACGTTTGGGCTCCTCTCCGTCAAGTGTATCGGTATTTGTGTAAGGGTCTGCGTAGGTGTTTGCGCGAGAGTTGATGTTTGCCTGAGTGTAGGTGTTTGCGTGGGAGTTAGTGTTTGCGTGAGTGTTGGTGTAGGTGTTTGACTGTGAGCTTGTGCGCGTGTAGAGTATTGTGTAGAGCCATTTGCCTTCGCTACGACTCGCATGACCCTGCTCGCGAACGCTAGGAATGGTGTTCTAGTGGTCCTAGTCTCCATTATAGATTGCAAAGTGGACGGGGTAACTGACAACTGGATTTCAGTTTCAAGGTCTATTCTTTCACGTTCAAAGCGTGGGCATTCGGTAAGCACGTGCCATACCGTCTCGTCACAGTTGGGATCACAGACACAAGAGGGACTGTCCTTAAGGTGAAAGCGGTGGAGGTAAGCCCCGAATCCACCGTGGCCGGTCAAGATTTGAACATGGGTAGGTGTTAGTACCATATCTTTGAGGATCTTCCTTGCTTTTTGGACAGTAGGGAAGAATACTTTAGTGACTGAGCCCGTACTGGAAGTCTCGTAGCGCCGCTGCCATTTGTTAACAGTTTCCTCCCGTATCTGCTTCTTGACGAACGATATTGGCACCTTATCGTAGTCGGGGGCTGTCTTTTTAGTGAGTGCAGCTTTTTTGCCCAGCTCGTCCGCTCTTTCATTACCGGGAGTACCAACGTGTGCCCTTAACCAAAACAGCCTCACATCTCTACCATCTTCTCGGATTTCACGCACCAGCCTCTTTATACCGAGTGCCAAAGGGTGAGTGACGGATGGGCTCTTCATCAGATCGAGCGACGATCTTGAATCGCTCAATATGTTGACACAGGTCATCCTAGACGTTCTCACTAATTTGACTGCTCGATACAGAGCGTACAGTTCCGACTGAAAGACGGTGTTGTGGGGTTCCAGTCGAAAGGTAGAGTACTTGGTCTCCCTGCCTTCATTCCACCATGTAAGAGCAGCTCCAACTTTACCCTGAATTTTGCTACCATCGGTATATATTTGAGGTCCGGTTACTTGGCGGTCATTCAGGGTTTCGCGGTCCAAGTTCTCTAGGCACTCGTATTCTGTTATGATAAGTTGCGATGGATGGGTATCTGCAGAGGACTCACTTTGCGCTCGACCTCTCTACCCAGTGGCAGGTACTCCTCGGTATGACCTTTTTTGATCTTAAAGAGGGTGGCAGCCTCCATCACTCGGAGGTCAAGGGGTAATTGGCCTGACAGAATCAGCGCTGATGTCAAAGACACCGTGCGATACGCTTTGCAGATCTTCAGCGCAAAGCCTCTCTGCAGTGTATCTAGCTGTTTCCTGATCATCAATTTTTCAGCTGCCGGAGCCCATGCGCTTGCCGCATAAAGCACGATTGGCTCTATCACCGACACGTATATAGTCCTTATTATCTCGCTATTTAGACCCCATGTCACCTTTGCTGCACGCGCTAATTGTTTGTAAATGTCGGCAGCCTTCTTGCAAGTTGCTGTGACGTGTGCATTAAAAGTGAGTTTACGGTCTATGGTGAGTCCCAGTAGTTTGATCTTCTCGACTAGATTCAGCCTTGTTCCAGACATGTGTATTACTGGGGTATCGTACTTAATCCGCTTCGTTATTACCATTGCATTGGTTTTATGAGCGGCGAAACGTAGCTTATTCTGTACACCCCATTCCGAGATAGCTTGCAGCGTGCTTTCGGCTGTCTGTTGCAAAGAATCGATCTCATGGGACGAGAAAACAAGAACCACGTCGTCCGCGAATGCCTGACAATATACCCCCAAAGCTGACAGCATTTCCAGGAGCGAGTCCAGGATGAGGTTCCAAAACGTCGGACCGGCTATAGAGCCCTGAACGCAACCTTTTGTGGTACCCTTCTCACTAGAAGCTCTGGCGTAGTTTAGCCTGATGTACCGGTCCTCCAAGTACGAGGTTACTAGAGCGTACAAATTTTTGGGACATTTTTTGCGCAGCATCTGCAATTTCAGAGCAGGCCACCAAGCGTTGTCGAAAGCCCCCTCTATATCGAGGGAAACTAAAAGCACTATCTTTTTATCTTTGATTTCGGTTCGGATGTGCTCCATCAAGACATAGAGGGCGTCCTCGGTTCCTCGCTGCGGCATGAATCCGTACTGGTTTGAGTTGAGCATAGGGAGGAAATTATGTAGCAGTCGGCCAACGACGAGTTTTTCGATAATCTTTCCCAGCACCGAGAGCAGTCCTATTGGTCTGTATGACTTGGGGTGGGTGTAGTCATCCTTTCCCGGCTTACGTAGTATACACACGTGTGCTACTTTCCACTGCTTTGGGAAATATGACAAACAGAGACATTTGTTTGCCAATGCTAGGAACACCTCCCTGTTGCAGTTAATCGCAGCAGTGCAAATATCGGCCGTCAGACCATCAGGTCCTGGAGCTTTTTTCGGGTTTTGTGTCTGAAGGACCATTTCCAGCTCTGCTGGTGTAAATGGTGGGTCGTCCACCGAGAGACTCTCAGTTTCGATCTGATTCGTTTCCTCCGTAAGTCTCCGGACCGATCTGTGGTGTTGTTGTTCTGCATCTTCTGAGTCATCAGGGTAAAACGTTTTTGCCAGAAGTTCCGCTGATTGTTCTGGGCTTAAAGTGTCGCCGGCGGCGTTCCTCAGGAGCGTGTCTTCATGTCTTCTGGCTGTTTTGCGTAGGACTCTGTAAATGCCGTCCCACATGCTCTCTCGATCTTGTGTTGAGCAGAACTGCTTCCAGCTCTCTGTTGCTGCCTCCTTTGCTTGGATCGTATAATTCTGTTTGGCCTGTACGTACTCGCTGATTGTAAACTCCCTACGACTAGGAGCCGCGTTTCGGATTCTCCTCTTTTTTGTCAAGACCTCTCGCTTTAGTTGTTCTAGAACAGGTGACCACCATGGGGGTTTGGTATCGGACTTCCTTACTCCAATCTTTGGGATTGACCGTTTGCCTGATCGGTGTATTAGGTCGACATAAGTAGTCACCAGCGCCTCCAATTCCTCCGGACTTGTAACTTCCTTCAACCTGGCGGGTGTGATGTTGTGTTTGGACAGGTTTGTCGTGAAGTGTGTCCTGAAATCTGACCATTTCGCTTTTTTGGTGTTATAGATCCGCGTTGAAATAGGTTTCAACGGCACCAAGGCTTTTTCTAGGCGAAATGAGAATGTTATCGCGTTGTGGTCGGAAGTCGTTAAATTTCTATCTACACGCCAATCCTCGATTCTTTCTAATATTGACACACTGCAGGCAGTTACGTCCACGATGCTCTTATATAACCTGTCGCCCCTATAGGTTTCAAAGGTTGGGGTTTGTCCCGTGTTGAGGATCTGAAGCTCTTGTTCAGATAGGAAAGCGTTGTATGCTGCCCCGCGATGGTCCTCATGGTCGCTGCCCCACCACTGACTCCAAGCGTTCACATCTCCCGCTACCAGGATGTTATTCGTTTGTATTTTGTTAAGGAACTCCTTTGTTCTTGCGAGGTAAGGCTCTATGTCTTGATCACCTTCGAAGTAGACTGAAATCAAACCAAGCTTCAGCTGGCCCACTTTCAGTAGTACAGATGCCACGTTTTCGGTTACCATCTGGGGATCATGAATGATTTCCAGATTGTTGCCGAACACAACGATTGCCGCCTTAACTGGCTTTTGCCGGTTCAGGGTACACTGGATGACTTGTGTACCGGGGTTTTGCTTCATCACACCTGCCTTCCCAATATAAGGTTCCTGGACTAGTGCGATTGAAACTCCCTTCTGTTCAGCCACTTGATAAAGTTCTGCTGTCGCAAGTTTAGAGCGCTGCAAGTTGGCCTGGATTACCTTTAACCTGCTTATTGCCAATCCTGTATTCTGGAGCGTGGCTGTGTTGTTGTTCTCTTGGTCGCCCTCAGCAATAAGACACCCGTGACCTTGCTATGTTGTCCCATTTTAACCTTTCTGGGCATTCGTTGCTGAAGGCCACGTGTGCAAGGACTTCTCCTTCCCTTTTTGCTTTCTTGCAATTTGTGCACGTTGATGGCTTAGCCTCGGTTTTTATACTGCAGGCTCGCTCATGGTGTTGCCCACTGCAGTAACTGCAGGTTTCTTTGGTTTCCTTACAGAGTGTCCGTGTGTGGCCATAGCCGAGGCATTTAGTGCACTGTACTAGCGGTGACTGGTCTTCTATTAGGCATCTCTGTATGCCCAGGTGGACCTTTCCAGCCTGTGTGAAGTTCTGCCAGAGAGCTGGAGATAATTCCAGGACAGGATGGCATTCGTGAGGGTTCCTTGCTCGCTTTCTGTATCTCATTCTGATGGTCTGTCCCTCCATTTTGACGTTCTGAAGAAGGTGTTTGTTTTGCGCTTTAAGCAAATCTATCATCTCGTCATCACTGTACATAGACAGGACTCCTCTGATACAGACAAGCGGGTTTTGTAGTTTCGGTTCATGGATTTTCAGAATTTGATTTTTTTGAACCTGATCTTTTATAAGGTGGAGATCCTCTTTAGTAGCGCAACTCAACACAATTTTTTGATTGCGCGCTATTCGGACCTTATTGACTTTAGCTCCTGTCTGTTTTAGGTCCAATGATGCCCTGACCTTCTCAATGACATTATCCCCTGTGTGCTTGGGGTCTGTGGAGGTGATGATCAGAGTGTGGTTTGGAATTTTGGGCGTTTCTGCTACCTGGGCGTAGGTCCTCGTGCCCTGTCTATTGTTGGAGTTGTCCGCTCTGTTCATATCAGTTACTCCTTTTTCAATGGTAGCTAAAGTCTTCTTGACCTCCGCTACTACAAGTTCCGTGCTGAGACTTGGCGCCACTGACGCGTTTGTTGGTGGTTTTTTGTCTCGCAACAAGCGGAGGTCCGACGAAACTATATCCAGTCTTTCAGACAGGGGCTTCAGGTGAGTGGTAAGGTCTAATGGTGGTTGTGGTGGGAGGGGGGAGGCCGTCGGTTTATCCAGGATCTTTGAGGCTATTTTATGTAGTTTGGCGATGTCCTCTGTTAGTTGTTTAAGGACCGTTATGTGTTCCTCCGCGGATACACAATTTGGTTCTAACTGACGTGACGGGAGTGACGTAGACTCTGATAAGTCCACTTTGATTTTGTCGATGGTCTGACGAAGAACGTCGATCTGATTGGCGACTCCAGCGGTGTTTTTAGTCAGACGGGAGAGGTCTTCCCTCACCGATTCCCATTTCTGGTCAATGGCTGCAGGTGTGCTCTCTTTCGTGACCGCTTCTTTGAGATGGTTCATGGAACTTACCAAAGCCTCTATGGCCCTCTTATTTTCTTTGATTGTTCTGTAAGGCTCCTCAGTTTCGTAACCCAGCCAGTTCCGAATATCCTTCGCCTCCCTTAAAATGTCGACTATATCTGTACGAGCGAGGCAGAGTTCAGCTGTAAGGTTCTTTTTGACTTCTATTATTTCTTTGTTGTGGAATCTCTCGATGTTCACCAATTCTTTTGCGTTCCGGACACGCTCTTTCTCAAGGTTAAATTTGTGCCTTGCTCGTGAGTCGGCAAGGGAGAGAACGATCTCGTACAGACCCTGAAGGCTGTCGTGGACCGATGCTTTTATTTCCTTCTTTGTATTTTTTGCCTCCTCCAGCGCAGCTTTTCCTTTCTGAAGGAGTACGTTGGCCTCACGGGTAGCAAGGTCCATTTCAACACCCGTGCCTCTCTTAGGTGTTCTGTAAAGGAGACTGGGGCGCGCCGTTCGAGCCGGCAGTTCTAATGAGGAGGCCACAGAGCTCTCCTCGTCCGAAACTATTTGATGAGGCGGAGAGATTCCCACCTGGGCCCAGTCTATAATTCTCTCCGCAGCTTGTTTCGCCGCCTCTTCCGTGTCAGGTATCGATGACGTCCTCGCCGAGTGACTGCCGCCTTCAAACGCCACTGGCTGGGCTTCCACTTCTAACGCCATTCCGCTCCTTACCTCAGATTCTGAGGCTGCCTTCGACGTCGCGGGCTCAGTGGGCTTAGTTGGTGGTTGCCGTTCGGATGAGGTGGACTTTGCGGCATTTTTAAGGACCTTGGTCCTCAGCGAGCCTGTCCTAGGTGCGACTTCCGCAGCTAGTTTTCGGATGTTAGAGGTGGAAGACATATTTCTGATTTATTTTTACCTTATGATTAATTATGTGAAACTACAATTAATGATGACACAAAACTAAAATCTAAACTAATACTAGTGATATAAAAGTTAATTAAAAAAAAAAAAAAAAAAAAAAAAAAATACAAATAAAAAAAAAAAATACAACTGACGGAATACTGCAGCAACGCTAACGTGACGCTCGATGGGCTGCGTCTACGTTGTGCTCCGGAGTACACGCCGGTGCGCGTCAGAGCAGGATGTACGCTCTGTTTCTTTACGCTAGGATGCAGCGACAAAGGTTTCCTGAGAAGATCTCTTGCCGGTTATCCTCTTTTAAGTGCTTTTTGGACTTTCCGCTGGGATCAGATTATTCCTTTTCTCCTCCCGAGTCTAATGAGCCCAAACTCGATCTAGCTATCTCTACTGGTTCCAGAGATAGGCTTCGGGGGGGTGAGGTAACCAACAAGGGGGTTGGGGGGAGGAGTTTCACGGGAACTATAGAACTATATATTGCGGGAACTATTACAAGTGGCGGGGGTGTTGCCTCTCAGCTGGTGGAGGGGGTGAGATATTGGGAGGGGGTGGATATCCCGTTATCCTGTTTCTTGAGTAAGAGTTACCCTGGATGGTACCTGGCAGATGATGATATGGATTCAGCTCCAAATGGTACAGTCCAGCCGATTCCGAAGGCTCCAGGCAGGCACAAATTGAGTAGTGTGACGTCGTTCCTTGTGTAGATTTGGCTATCACGTCACGCCTCGTGGAGTTTTGAGGTTAGTTCCGTCGAAAACCACGTATTGAGGTTAAGATGGGCAGATTTTAATGCTTTATATCTTCACTTCTGGTGCTCCGATTCTTGTGATCTTGGTGTCGTTAAACGTGGAATTCAAAGGCCTTACAGGCAATTTAGCTTTGTAATACAAAACACTAACCTTTTGGCGAAGGGAATGCTCCAAAGTTGCCTACCTGCAACCTCTGATCCAGAAGGCTCAGGGTGTTGCCAACATAAATCCTGGTGAATCACACACTTATTCACTGCACTATAACGTAAGAACACGCGCAAATGAAAAATTACAATTTTTGTAAATTTTTTACGTGGAGCTGATGTTGATGCGACCGCGTATGGGTGTGTACTCCTCGGACTTGTGCAGCGCCACCTCGAGTCCCAACTGCTGGATCCTATCAACGACTATCGCAACCCCGCGTGTCGCTAATTCGACCGCCGCCTGGTACGACTCTCCCTGCGCCAGGACCAGCGTGTCGTCTGCGTAACAGACCACGCTGACCCCGTCAGGGATGTCGCCGCGCAGCACATAGTCGTATCCGATGTTCCACAAGGGCGGTCCTAGTACCGATCCCTGCGGAACACCGCACGACATCTCTCGCCGTTTCCACTCTCCCTGGTGACCAGGGTAGATGATGTACCTGTCCGACAGGTAGGCCTCGATCACACGACAGAGGTAGTCGGGCACCCGGTGATACCGAAGTGCCCTTCTAATGCTACTCCATGGCAGGGAGTTGAAGGCGTTGGCGATGTCCAATGACACCGCCACGACACATCTGCCCTGGGATACTGCATCCCCCGTCGTGAGAGCTCACACGCGCCTGATGGCGTCCACCGTGGAAAGCCTCCTGCGAAAGCCGAACTGGCCGTCCGCCAGATCCGGCCCCACCCGTGATAGGTGCGCGACGAGGCGGTCTGCAATTACTCTTTCAAAGAGCTTGCCCACCTCGTCGAGCAGCACGATGGGCCGGTACGCGGACGGAGAGTCCGCAGGGCGCCCTGGCTTCGCGATAAGGACCAGTTTCCCCGTCTTCCAGCGAAGTGGGAACTGGCCCCTCTCCATGCATGCGTTGAAGAGCCCTCTTAATCGAGACCCGAGTGCCTCCATGGCCAGGACCCAGGCTTTCCCAGGCAAGCCGTCGGGTCCTGGGGCGGTATTCTTGGCACTCAGCCTTCGTACCGCCACACTCATCTCTACCTCGGTCACCTCTGGAGCATTGTCGTCGTCGTCACCATCGTGATCCGCGTTAGACACCGCTGGTGGCGGAGCCATGGGCGGGGGAGAGTGTTCCCCTCGCGCAGGGAACAGAGTGCTCACCACACCCTCTACAATCTGGGGCCGGAGATAGGGGGCCTATTGCTAAGGGTAGGACGGGGGGGTTGACACGGAGGTAAGCGAATTAAGCGACAGTTGTTGAGAGGATCCGGCAATCAGGACTCAGGGTGGCCTTGCATATATCAGAGGCCATGGGTTCGCTGCAAAGCAAAGAGCAACCGAAGGAACACAGGTGGGTTTTAGCCAGTCTGACACTCCCTCGCGCTCCATTTTGGGTTAGAAAAGTTATTTGATGATTTTCTTACTGAAAGAAAATTACTGCTTCTGAGTAATATATGACACTGCACTTTACTCAACCTAGAAATTTAACCCATGACCAGCATACCTGATACCTCTAAATCAATTATGCAGATAAGAATGTTATATCAGATAACAAATAAATATCGAAATAATTCCAATATTGTGTTGTCAATTGTTCAGATATTGTATTATCTAGAGTTGAAACAGCTGTCACCAGAGACATAACTAGAAGTTTTCTTTTTCTGTAATTTTAACATATTGTCAGCTTTGAGAAGTTTGTGCAGCCTACTCAAATGTCCATGGAAATGTGTATGATTTTTTTGGTATTGTTCGTCAAGTTACACGAATAGTAACCAATGCTTGCACTGACTGGACCGGTCCTCTCAAATCTGTAACGTTCTTTCCTCAAAAGACCATCTCAGACACTAATCTGCACATTCCTCATAATGATATGACAATATTGGCTGTTTGGACTTTAAAAGAGACTTTGACCCCTGAGTTTGTTTCGGTATTTCTTCTCAGGGTAGTCAGCCAGGAAACACCGGCATCATCTAATTTAAATTAACGAAAAAATGGACCTGTTTTTCAAAAACCAATTTGCAAAATAAATATGATGATTGAATACTTTTCTCACTACAAGATATAATCGCGTTGTAAAAATACTATCCACTAAAAAAATATAGCGGATCGTTGAGCAACAATAACTTACATCCCTTCAGTAAACGTTTACGATGTTCCCAGTCGATAAATAGCTGATACATGGTGTATTTTCCTCTTTTTCGAGATCAGCTTGAAGAAAAATATTCCTTTAATAAGGTGTCAAGCGCCAAACTCATGAGCGCTGTGAAGCGGTTCTTGTAAATAGCTTCAACAGCGCTTTGCTGGTTCGTTGACGCTGCGTAGGCAACGTTATGCAGAAGGCTAACTACCAAGCGTCGATGAAAACGTAATGACTAGAAAGACGGATGATCAACCTTTAAATTACTTTGTTACTTGATATAACTAGTGCTTGACTGCGATCCCATCTGATGGTAAGCAGTGATGCAATCGTTGATGGTGAGGCGCAAGGCAACCGCGCAACAGTTTATTAAGAGCCTATTCACTCTAGCCTTGAAGACCCCTAAATTATAGTTGGACGGCAAGACCGCAGCAGGCAAATCGTTCCGTCCTTCGATGTGTGCGGTATAGACGGCGACGCGAAACGCTTACTCCGGAACGTAGAGGTTTCAAAAAAGTAAGAGTGAATACACACCTGACGGCAGGTTGTTCGATGTTAGAAAGGTGATGGCGGAATAAAGTCGTGTAATTCTTCCGCACACTCTCCAAAATGCATCCTGTAAAATACTGAAAGGCTGGCTACCCTGCGCCTGTGCTAAAGTTTCGTTACCTGACATTTGACTTGTGTTGGTTCGTGGCTGCCATGGTAACCGTCCAAAAATCCTATATCTCTCTCAACAGTATTTTTCTACTACCAATAGAATCCACGATAATTAATACTTTTGATTTCCATGTAACACAACACTGTTTTTTTTTTGCCCGTAACTCAAAATGTGATTTTCCTGGTATATAATAAGTTACTTGATAATATGTATTAGTTTATTATTGTTTAAGATTATCTTATGTATTTTATCTATGGGCCTCCGTTGCCTGAAAGTAAAATATTATTACTATATTTAGCAGTTTAGAAGTAAGCAGAAATGGTTTAAAATCCTACATCCTGCGTTTGGGCACGCCGTAATTATGGCGGTGAGTCCCCTCTTTGAGGAGTGGCTGGAAAGGCAACACGGCGTCATTACCTACCGCATGACGCAGGTCCTCACCGGACACGGTAAGTTCGGGAAGTTCCTGCACCGGATTCGTGCGGAAGCGACGCCCGGGTGTCGCCACTGTGTGAACCGCCCGGAGGACACGGTGGAGCATACGGTGGAGGTGTGCCCCGCTTGGGCAGAGCAACGCCGTGTCCTCGTGGGGGTAATCAGCGGCGGCGATCTCTCGCGCCGGGCCTTGTACAGGCCATGGTCCGAAGTGAGGAGAAGTGGCAAGCGGTTGCCTCCTTCTGCGAAGCAGTAATGCTTGCAAAGGAGGCGGCCGATCGCGTGAGGCAGCGGTCCTCACGCCCCAACCGCCGCCGGGATTCCGATCCCGATTTCCGGCCACCGTAGGCGCGGGCTTGCGGACGGCGAGCAATGGGTGACTTGCCGTCCGACCGTCCGGTAACCGTCCGGACCAAGCCCAAGTCAACGGCGCGTGCTGTTCCACGCGCGCCTCAAGGAGATGTCAGCAACTGTAGGGGCCCAGCAGGGTCGAAGCCTACTGGGGCCAAGGGTCTGATTCTGAAAGGAAGACTCGGCCCTGGTACGAAAGGCAACGAAGGAACAGGAGTGGGTTTTTAGTCAGTAAAAGTCTGACACTATCTCCCGCCCCGCCCTAGAGCGGGGGATGTCATAAGATGATTTTCCAACCGAAAAAAAAAAAAAAACATCCTGCGTTGAAAAAGCGGAATCTTCCGACCAGACCGGTGTTGTGTCTGGTCTGAAGATTACTTAAGAAATTATACTAGTATCAAATATAAAAAGATGAGATATTTGAAAGTAACAGGCATAGAATTCAGTAATAATTCGTAAATGTCACAGTCAAACCTATCCTTAATTACGAGAAAAAAAAAGTTGTTCATATATCAAAAACAGCTAAATCGACCTTTCTATTTCCAGGATTTACTAAAGGATATTGTAAGAAATGGCCTATGAACCAACACGCATGAAATATTTGCTATAATTACTAGTTCTTTTAATAATATACATTACTTATATTTTAATAGAACGGACACTTTTTTAATTTCGAAAACATTTTAAAAAGTATTCACTTTCGTCCTTAGCGTCCGTCATAATCCTCGCTGATAGTTCTATTATTTTTTGGTTCAATTTGAGGCTTTTAATAGGCAAAGGTATTATAGCTCATACAGCCAAGTCTTTGTAACAGCACTCTTAATAAGAGTTTGACACAGACAAGCGTCAGTACAACACTTGATATACGATAATGATTTTTAGTTACAAACAGTCCGCTATGATGTCGCGGAACCATAATAAACCTTATGAAAAAACTCGATTGAAAGCGCTGTTTGAAACGAGCAATAATATCGACACTGACAGTTGACGAATTGACAGATGACAAAATTTGACATTTGGTAGTAATGTCACTTGGCGCGCGCATTCTAATATCTAATATCGTTAATAAACATTTTCTAAAGCAAAACATTATTGTTTTGTAGTAGTAGCGTAGCTACTTATCATCCTAGGTTCGATCCTTGGGTCGAATAATGTTATCGAGATTTTCGTAATTCTCAGTTACAGCCTGGAGTCTGGATGTATGTCCGGATTATGGAGGAGTAAACAAGCGAGATTTTATTATTATATGTATGTACTACATATGCTATACCTACTTTATAATCACACGAAAATGAAAAAAAAAATCCTTAATAAAACCCTTGCATGTCCATATGACTCCCGACTCCTAGAGTTCAATGTCAAGAAGCGCGCATCTGTCGAACAACATTCAGTAATAAATGTTAAGTTATTGCTACATACCGAATGTTTTTATTGACGTAATTATAACCTCAAAATCCGAAACTGTTTTGATTTTTTCAGAATTCTCAAAAGTGTCCGTTGTTTTAATTTAGGTTTAAACGAATATATACATTATCTAAAACTCAAAGAGTAAATACACCTCCCTGTTGGATCTTAGGCGAGCCATGTATGGACGACGAGCAATGTCCTTTAAACTTTTTTATTTTTCTCGAACTTAAGGATAGGTTTGCAAATATCTCGCGGTGAAACTGTTGGTTCTATCTATTAAGGTTCTTAATTTTATTTGTGTAATTCAGTGCGGTGTATTTTTAGAAATTTTGAAAACTGTAAAAGCCTTTTTATTAAAAATGTAACCGAAACGAACCTTCTTCTGTTTATCTGCGTCATGTAATGTGTGTAAGTTTATAGTGATCATAAAATCTGCGCTGTAAAGCGCTGGAAGCTATGCCGTAGTACAATATACTACTACTACGTCAGCGTATCAAGCGAAGTGGTTGGCTTTTACTTTGATAGAACAAAAAGTGGACGCATGCATAGACTATACAGGATAGAGCAATGTTGCTGAGTGATGACACTTTTGTAGTTCGCGGTAAAAAATTGTTAAAAAATTTTTAGAGGATTAAAGTGAACCGTGTAACTAGTAAAAGCTGTTGAGAAAATGGACTGACACCACAATGACCTATAGAGTTCACGCGGGCGAATTTAACATAACTTCCGCAACTACCACCGTGCCACCAGTGCATGTGATTGGTGTAATTGTACCTCCCACAGTAAAGAATGGGAGAAGTCATTGGATGATTGGCTAACTTAAAAATAAACCGGTGCATGTGGGCATCCAACCCATAAGCACATCATCCAGCAAATCAAATATATTTAGAGAACACATTCATTATTGTTACAGCTAAATAATGGAATTCGCTGTTGGAGTTTGTGTTTCCAAATAGCTACTACCAAGGGGTCTTTAAGTTAAGAATGAATAGGTTACTACTAGACATGTGTGCTCCATCGTGGACAACATTTTTCTTCGTTTACCAGATGAGATGTGGTCAACTGCGAGCCTATCAATAATAATATTTTTTTTTAAATAATAATAAATAATTATTGTTGAGTCGGTTAATCCGAATTTTTTGGCAAATTAGCTAGATAACAACGTAAATTATTCATACAAATCAACTAGCTTCTGCGAGTGGTTTCGCCTGCTTCAAAATGCATTTCGCGATATTAGTTTGGACCCCCGTTTCTTCCATCCGCCTCATGAATTTAATTATAAGACCGTTTTATTTTATTCCCCATGTTTAACAAATAAATAAGTAATTTAAGATTTTATCCTCTCGAGGGGTGATTTTCGAAATATCCTTTCTTAAACTTTGTATACATAAATAAAAGAAACCTCTGTGCAAAATTTCAGCTTTCTAGATCTAAAAGTCAATGAGAGAGTCAGGACTTTGCCTTTTATATACACAGAATTCATTATTTGACAATCATTTGAAGTTTTCAATACGAAAATAAAATAATCGAATTGGCGAAATATTTTGCTCTACAAATTTTCTCTGATTTTATACACATTTATTATGACCTCAATTCACCTCAGTGAAGAACACAAGGATGATTCCGTAGTAATATTTGATACCTACATATATTTTTATTCTATCTTCATCAAATATCAATGCCCTTTAGTCCTTATTATAATTGATAGTCTTCTTGTTAACACAATGGAGCAGCGACCTCGTATACGTATCAATAGACAATCAAGTTAGGACGATATATTATTATTAACTAGAGTAACATACAATATCCAATATGAAGGATGTAGGGCTTCAGTTTGCCGATCCTACTAATCTTTGTTTATCAAGTCAACGACCCGACAGTGATGTAGCAGTTTCTCTAGATAATACTGGGTAAGAGGAGGATTTGCACGTCACAGCTCAAAAACTCATAATTGTACCTACTCATGAGAGAAATTGACGAATTTATGACGACCCACTTTGTAGTTGATAAAACGTTATTTTTTTAAACAATATCTGACGTGTTACGAATCTTAATAATGCGTAGTTTTAATTTTCATTATATTATCTTAATTTTCTTAAATTGAAAGAGAAAAGTGATAAATCTTCTGTAAAGGACAATTAAGACGCGACGATATACAATATGCATATTTTCAATTGATATGGTAGTGCTTGACTTTTTTGACGTGACAACGTCTTATAAATTGGTTTGCCGGGTGACACTTCAAGAAACTGCGTTACGCTCCGCTCACGTTATGCGCTCACAATGAGAGCGAGTGAGAGGCACGCGTCCCTTCCACTCGGGCATGGTTAGCCCGCCTAAGAGCGAGAGAGACAGACATAAAAAGTGAAATAATGTTTTAAATATAAAATAAAATGGGATAAGGGCAGGAAGACGATGATGATTCTTGTTTGTCTGGAATATCCGTACATCTTGTGGTCCGATTATGGAACGGGTTTGGCGGAATTAAATTATGCAATTCCGACGCACACTCCCCGAAATGCAACCGATAGATAACCGACAGGCCAGCAATTCGGCGTCGATGCTTAAGACTTTGAAGCTGCGACTCAACGACTGCATTACTACAGCACCAAGCTGGTATTTGGGAGATCCGTCTCAAAGATGGTAGCAGAGCAGACTCAATCGTATCTCAGAAGAATGCAAATTGGGTTCGATTAAACCACATCTATCCATACATTCAGGTAAGGTAAGAAACTTATATAAAACCGTTTAAAGCTGTTATCACGTAAAAATTGGCCATACCCGGCATTACCCGGCAATACCCGGGGATACCCTGCCGGACCCTACTCACTGTCGCAACGGATTTCAGCAACCTTATCAACTTTATTGAATGTGTAAAGAAAGGTATCCTAGGAAGTTTTACGCTGATAGAGAATTCAGGTGTGAAGGAAAAAAACTTTAAATTGAGATTTTTTGTTTGATTTATTTTTGTAATAAATATGGAATTGGCATGGGTTATCGTGAGTCTTTTGTGTTTTTCACGTCTGGCTTAGAATCTCTAGAATCTTTGACCCACCCACTTGATATTTTCTTCATTATGATACGGTCTATGTATAGTCTGTTAGGCTGAAGTATAGTCACTTTAAGATTTCTGCAGTAAGCCGCGAACTAAATGACAGTGCAGTGGCAAAATAGAAGTTTTGCTGCAGTCACAATTGAATAACTTTTATTCTAGGCAAGTAGCCTTCTAACAGTGATAAAGATCTATCGATAAATTTTAGCAGCGCGTGTCAATCCCATACATTTTGATACCCCATGTCAATCCCATAAATTTTTGTAGTTCATGACAATCACATACATTTTGGTAATCCATGTCAATCTCACACATTTTGGAAGTTTATGTCAGCCCTACACATTGTGGTAGCAAATGTCAAATCCAAATATTTTGGTACCCCATGTCAATCCCACACATTTTTGTAGCTCATATCAATTCCCTACATTTTGATAGCTCTTGTAAATCCCACACATTTTGGTAGCCTATGTAGGTCCGACACTTCTTGGTAGCCCATGTCCATCCGCTACACTTTAGTAGCCCCAGTCAAACCCATACATTTTTGGAGTCGCTATTAGCAAACCTTTGGTTTCTGAATCGAATTTAAACTAGTTAAATTTCCAAAGCACAATATTAAAGACAAAGGATTACATCCAGGTCAGGATGTTACTGCCCCATTTTCTCTCACTCGAGGGAGTTCACATAGAAATGTGAATATGTAAGTATTAAAGAAAAGTTGCCCGTTTTTGCAGAAAAACGTGTTCAACTTTATAGTTTGCACGTAGGTTTTAAACGTTACCTAGTTATATACTCGTAGACGAAGAACTCGGCAGAGGCATCATCTTAAGTTCTATGAGACAGTAATGGCTGGAAATAAAAAGTCCTATGAATAGACGAAGTAGATTTAAAAAAATATAGTTTACTATAACGATAGATGGTCTACCTATGTTGCAAAGCTGAAAGTTTCATAAAACTGCGTATGCCATGAGATAATATCATAGGTACCTAAATTTTTTTTTAAAGTTGGGAAGTTTCAATGAGTTTTTGTGCTCTAGGGCGGAGCGGAGGGCGTGTCAGACTTTTATTGACTAAAACCCACTCTTATATTCCTTCTGTGCCTTGCATTCCAGGACCCAGGATTCCCTTTCGAACAATCTATGATGTTATAGGTACATGGAGTTCGTTTCAGCATAATTTTTGGGCTTCCATAATGAAACAAAACATTTTTTTAAATTATTTTATAATGTAAAAATATTACTTTATGTTTACAAAAACGCCTTATTACATGGTCCTCTCCTAGAGAAAGGCTTGAGTTCCAGTAGTAAGAACATTATCAGGTTGATTATTTTATAGGTGTATGAAGGTAACAGAATGAGCTCAATGCTTACCGAAAGAACTCGCTCGCGTTGACAACAGACAGATTTGAATGTGTGGACAAGGTACAGAGAGACATTTGCCCAGCAGTGAGACATTATAGGCTAGATAGACATACTTAAACTAGGTTGGAACCTAGTTTATGTACGTCTATCTAGCCTGCTACGATCCTCACGTACTTTATTTATATTCACACATCTGGTCATAAACGGTGGCTGTTTTTTTTAAAAGGTTATAACTATGTTTTGCCAGGCTGCGATCCCACCTGACGGTAAGCAGTGATGCAATCGCTGATGGTGAATCGCACTAGTTTAAGAGCCTGTTCAGTCTAGCCTTGAAGATACCTAAATTTTAATCGGACGGGAAGACCGTAGCTGGCAAATTGTTCCCGAGGCGAAACGCTTAGATCCGACCGAAGAGATGCCAACAACACTCAACGTTCCTTGGGTTTTCCGATGGTAGAAAGCTGATGGTGGAATCAAATCATATAATTTTCGTTTTTGCCTTTAACCGTTTTATGTGAAAGTAAAATAAATGAATTAGATGCTTTCGGCATCAATGACAAGCACAGAATTAGTAGTTTCGTTTGCGCATTTTTACGAACTTGACGCGGACGAAGTTACGGGCAAGCGCTTGTCAAGTCATATAGTTCCTGCACACATTCTCCAATATGCATCCCGTAAAATACCGAAAGACTGGCTACCCTACGACTGTGCTCCAAGCCTTGTATATTGATGTTAACCAAATCTGGATCACCAATTAGTCTCTTCGCGAGTCTTTCCACCTAGTCCAAAGCTGCTAATTTGCATTTTGCAGCACCAGCCCATTGGCTACTACACACGATCAGTTATGAAAACTATACACATGGCCTTTTTCAATAACATCAGTAATAAAGTTTAAGTCTGTCCCTTTCTAACATTTTAATGCAAAGGTAGCTCATCTACAAATAAACCTCATACAACTCGAACTAGGACGTTTCAATAATGCACCGAGTTCGTGCTGCTAGCTCTAAGTGGGCGCAAGTAGTGAGTAGCTCAGCTACGCTAACTTAGGACAAAGTTACGCGCTCTCTCGAACTACAGGCTGGCCCCGTTGACTGTTTGTTGTACATGTAATTATACTGCTAGTGAGTTCAAAGAGATTTTGTTGAGTTTGAGTAATAGACGTAAGCAAACCAACCAACCTGGTAACCAGGTTTGCACTCTTGCCAAAAACGGTTCCTACATTGGTTGCGCTAGTAGCTCGAAATGAAGTATTGGTATCTTATTGGCTATATTAGGTCTATATATAGGTAACCATATATATCATAATCTACGAGTAGATATGGCTATCCTATAAGACATTTCCAGAATGCACTTTAATATGTCTATTTTCCACAAAATGGAAATCGCCACGTCAGTCATTCGTATACAGGTGTCATTATCCCATCTGCACTAAAATTAGGAAGAATTAGGTTTCTTCTGGCTAAAAGGGCCTCTTAAAGGAACCTAGACATTCTTTCGTTTTAGTAGCTATTGGTATGTTATTATACATATATTTTGAAAGCCATACTAAGTACACTTTTAGCGAAAAAAATCTGTTTTATGAAAACCGACTCGAATAGCGTTCTGATGTCGTCGAGAGCGTAGGCGTAGTTTCAAATAAATGGAGGTTACTACGAACAAATACTCCCATTTCTTAGATGTACATAACAGTAAAGTTAACAAGTTTAGTTGCTTCAATATTGGTTAACAACTGTCAGTAGAATGCAAATACGTGAAGGATCGCAAACATTTTTTCTGGGTTTTAAAAACAGTTTCCCTGTGTATCTGAGGCTTTATTATTACAAAAATCAGTCACAGTCTGTCTTTATCCAACTACATATCTATATTATTCAATCTATTACAATATTCTCAAGTAAGTACATGCATACACGAGTAGTTAGTTGAGAACTATCTAGCAGTCAGTGTGTTATCTGACAGATCCCAGGAGAGGTGAGAGTAATGGATGATCACCCGCCGGAAGTCCTGGCTTATTGCCGCGATCTTATGTAGAATGGGGTTGTCACGTCATGTTAACTTAACTATAAACTGTGCAAGGATTCTCTTCCGTGAATATAATAATAAATTAAGGGGATCCTTTTCTTAAATTTGATAATCATCCATTGACTTTTCTCGCTCTAGGACGGTGGGAGAGGACGTGCGGATGTCCATTCCTTCACGCGTGCGACTGTCTCCTACACTATTTTTTTTTTCGCTTACATTACTGCTTCACAGTGGGAGACCGACTGCCATGCATGCGCGAGAGTTTGCCGCCACCAATTGCCTTCACAAGGACACGGCGGTGCTCCGCCCAAGCACCTTCACCGTACGCTCCACCGTGTCTTCAGAGAACTTACTACCATGATTATGGCGTACCCAAAGCGGATCACACTTAAGTTTTATCCCATGACAATTGTCAAATGATATCGTGGCAAGGCAAAGATGTCAGGACCAACTCGATAGCTCAGACGACCGGAGGACTGGCAAATGCTGGCCAGCAAATACCAGAAATGTGAATTATAAAAGAGATCCTGGCTCTGCAGTAGTTTAAATGATGACGCTATACAGCTACAGCATTTCTTGACTATTCGCAGTATAAGCTGCTTCGGTTATGCGACTTGCATTTTTAACTTTGGTTGAAAAATACCAAGCACAAAGCGCACATGATTGACTTATTAAACGTACGGTAAATACCCGACAGCAGACACACCCGAAATATACCACAGGGTTTCAAGACGAAAGTCTATATCTACCAGTGTGTGTTGCCAGTAATGCCCAAAGGACAATTGAAAGTGCTATGCTCGGAGTTTCCTTGCGTGATCAAATCAGGAATGAGGATATCCGCAGGTACCAAGGTTACCGACATAGCACGAAGAATCGTCAAACTTAAGTGGCAATGGGCAGGGCACATTGCTCGCAGAACCGATGGCCGTTGGGGTCGAAAGGTTCTGGAATAGCGACTACGTAACGGAAGATGTAGCGTTGGAAGCCTCCCACAAGGTGGACCGATGGCCTGATGAGGGTTGCGAGAATCCGATGGATGCTAGACGCACAGGACCGGTCATTGTGGCGACACTTGGGCCTATGTCCAACAGTGGACGTCTTTCGGCTGAATTGAATGAAAATGAAAAAATACCAGAGTGTTATACCAATCCGATCCGAAGGGTCCGATGCAAAAGCAGAAATTGATCTAAAATTCGAGGTGCATGTTTTTTTTTTCGATGGGAAAATCATCTTATGACATCCCCCGCTCTTGGGCGGGGCGGGAGATAGGTGCATGTAAATAGCCATATTCCTATCTGTCTTCTTCATCCTGTTGCAATAGTTCAAAAGAACCAAAGACTCGAGGAAATGCCATTTTGTAAAAAGAAAAAGTATTTTTCACCAAAGATCTGCCAAAAGATAGCGCGGTGCGAGATTGTGTTCCGAAGCTGTGAAACGATGTATACTGTAGGAGAGTGGTGCGAGGATGCGTAGCCGAATCTTCAGCAAACATACATTCCTCCTCGCACACATGTCTTGCTTTTTGAATGTACCAATATAATATATTATCTAACTCTTGTAGCCCTTCTCCACTAGAGCAGTTTTAAGCCGGGCCAGGAAAATTAAGTGATCCATTGGTAGGTTTCTCCCCGCCTATCTATCTGTACTACGATATCGGTTAAAAAAGGCCGCACAACAAAATATTTTAAATTCATTCGGAATTTGATTATCGAACGAAAGTTTTTTCATTCGCCCGCAGAAAGTCGCGCCAATCATGAATCTGATTTCAAAGCGAATGCTCGACGTTCGGAATTTGAAAAAATCTTTTTCAGATTCCAAACTTAAACGCCGGGGCTGAATTGAAAACTACAGATGTACCGAGATGCTGTTTCAGTTTTTAAACTTTATGAATTTATTTTACTTTTATCTACACTGCTTGCTTTGATTAGACTGGGTTATAGAACGTCATTGCAATGCGGCAATGAATAGTAAAATAATCTTAAATGTCAAAATCATTTCTATATAAGAAATTTCAGAATACGATAAAAATATTTTTGTCTGGTCAAACATTACAGGAATCATATTTGTTTTATTTATATCGGCAACGAAAAAGCGGAACCAAAGTATATAATTATATTTGGAGGAAGTCAGAACCGTTTGTCTTTTTTCAAGAATAGGAATTTCAATAGCTCGATCTACAGTGTCATTGGAAGGTCCTGGGCGAGACAACCAAGTTAAGTACCAGTTTTTTCTACCTCAAAATAAATTAAAGTCTAAAAATTTCCCGGTCCCTAGTTTTTACGTTCGGTGGAGTCACCTAAATTTTATCTAGATTATAAATTAACTTTACGAAAGAGAATTTTGGCCGCAGTTATTAAACATAGAGAAACAAAGAGAATGGATTGAGTAACACCATCGTAAAAAACGCTCTGTTGAAAGAGACAACGGTTTATTTGTCTTTTTCAACAGATTAGGTATCTTTTTTTTTGTGATAAACTCACCTCACTATTCCCAAACATTACAACTACTGAAAACCAAAATCAAGAGTAGCGACCACCAGGAAAGCGCTGAGGCAGTGGAGATCAACGAGTCTCGGCCATGACTGTTTTGATCAGAAAAAAACTGGGCAAGTGCAAGTCGGACACACAGAGGGTGCGTGAGTCCGACTTGCACTTGAGATCACATAAGACTGTGAGTGACGGCAAACAACGCATTGAAACGACTTTCAATACAATTAAAGAGGAAATACGACTTCGTAAAACAACTGTCGTAATACGAAACAGATGTTGGGCCTGCATTTACGAGTACAACAGAGGCCAACAATTTGAGCAGGATTTGTAAAAATTATGAAATAAATGTTAAAAATGCAATTTCTTTTTTTTATTTCTAGTAAAACCCAAAAGAGAGATACGAGACAAATTTCACCTTATAAGAGTGAGATAACATTTTTAATAGGTTTTTCAGGCATCATTTAACCAAAAATATTTTGAAGTGAAAACTTCTTTAGCGGCGTTGAGCACTTTTTCTGTAATGGGTATAAAATCTTAAACTCGCGTCAGGACACGTGACCTGATCGAAAAAGCGTAAGACGGATTTCGGAGAGATAAACTTTTTAATGTAAAGTAATTGTAATAGTTTTAAAGTGTTAAATTTTTAATGTAATATAAATTGTCATGTTTGTGTACGATAGCGCAATAAATGAATATTGTATTCTACCACATAAATGATAGTACTTTTATACTGATAAAGCAATTGGTGCAAAATTATTCCCTAACCATTCCAAAATATCAAACATGCTCAACGTTAATAATCAAGTTTTCACTTCTGCCGGCACTCCCGGAGTGCAACCCGTCTTTTTTTAAATCATAATTTTGAATATTAGTTGTATGTGACTTGATTCACAATTCTAAAAAATTCACAAAGTCATAAAAAGATTTTTAAGGCATGTGGCACATCACTAGCAAGAAAATAAACTAGAGAGTTTTTGAGGAAGTTGGAAGAATCTGGTCACTTTTAGTTTTTTTTTTATAGCCATGTAAATAGCTGTAACATGACAGCTTTAATTTAAGTCCAAGACTTTGCAAGTAAATTAAAAAAAAAAACTAGACAGCTAATGTCACTAATTTAAAGTATTCTAATACAATACACATCTAAATAAAATTAAAGTTCAGAGTCTACGTCTTATATGTTTTTTAAATATGTATTTAAATTAAAAATTTGTTATTTTCATAAAACAATAAGAAGTCAATAAAAAAAATCCACAGGGCATGAGAAGTTTTTAGGGGTCTGAAAAATAGCAGATGACCCCTCCCGTCGACTATTTCAATTTGGCACACGATGCTCCAAACACCCAGTATAGTTTTAATTTCAACTCGATACCTCTACGCGTTTCCGAGATAAAGGATCTTGACAGACAGACAGATAGACAGACAGTTCCGTTGGTTCCGTTTTTTCCTTTTGAGGTACGAAACCCTAAAAACAAGGGAAGAATAAGAATAACCTATTTTCCACTTCCTTATCAAGCTGGTGACAGAACAGAACTAGACCATAATCAGCAGTCGCTCCATGTAAAATGGTGTTACCTAGCTGATTCCGTTTAGACTGGAAGCTGTAATGGTTGAAAAAAGGCTTCGCAGATCCTTTGATTCCTTTTACAGCCGTATTGGAAACGCTCCGTCGATTCTTCTTTGTCTATGTTACTAAAGGATTTCCTCTACGAAGAATAATGTTTCAATCATAATATTATTGGAGGCTCGGCGCTGTAAAGTTTAAAATCTAGGTACTTAAATAAAATAAATTGGTACGGGGAAAACTGGCGTATTAATGCCATTTTCCTAGGAAATCCATTTTACCCGTATCAATTTCATTTTACGTAGTGGTTTTACTTACAGGAATAAGTAGGTACCTATGGGTTTCAAGAAATAACCTATAATAGAAGTAAATAAAGTAAATGTTTGGCTAGAAAAAGTGCAGCATATATTTTTTTTTTTCCATAACTATCACACACCACCGTCTAGTCCCAAGCTAAGCAGAGGTTGTGTTATGGGTACTAGACAACTGATAAACATACTTATATATTTCTATATACATACATATATAGATAAATTACACCCAGACACAGAACAAATGATCGTACTCATCACACTAACATTTGTTCTGGGTGGGAATCGAACCCACGACCTCCGGCATAGCAGTCAGGGCCACTAACCACTAGACCAACAGGCCAGTCCCGTAGGTAGGTACTCCATTTGGAGCACCTATCTACTTTTTTTTGTGTGAATACGTCTTTTTAAGATGGGAAATCATCCAATGCCTTCTCCCGCTCTAAGATGGACCGACAGGGTGTCTCAGACTTTTACTGACTAAAACCACACCTTTGTCCTTCAGTTGCCTTTTGTCCTTGAGTTTCTTTTTCAGAAGTAAACCAATGGCCCCAGTAGGTTTCAGCCCTGCTGAGCCCCTATGGCTTTGCGGACATCTCTTTGAGATGCGCGTGGAATACTACTAGCCGTCGACGACTCAGGCTCGGTCCGGACGGTTATTGGACGACCGGATGGCGAGCTACTCATTGCTCATCGTCCGCAAGCCCACGCCTATAATTGACAGACAGACTGACAGAAAGACGGACGGACAACAAAATGATCCTATAATGGTTCCGTTTTTTCCTTTTGAGGTAAGTACGGAACCCTAAAAAGCAAGAAAAGTATGAATAATTACAACTATCAATAAATTAGAGGTTAACAAAATAAATTACTATATGCTGTCTTTCCACGAGCACAATCTATATCATGTTGAATTATAGCTTTAGGTATGTTCAATGATCTTGCCATATTTTGCATTAATAAATAATAGGTAGGTACTATAAAAGGCACATCTAATTCGCAACACAAAATTGAACATAAACACACCTAAAATCCAGTTCATTAATTTGTGTTCTAATGCGGGATCATTAGAACTAACAAATAGCACTAAATCTCAGTTCTATTTGAAATGCGAACGCCTGATACAATTGTAATAGCAATCGTACGTGTAATCAAATATGCGTGCTCGCGCGCGATCAATAGGCAATTTGCATTAATTATACGCTAACTATTATTAGACGTGCTCCCCATATTATTACAATAAATAATAAACTAGGTTTTGTTCGTGGACCCACTATCTGGTATTCAGTGTTTGTGTTGTGTTCCACGCGATCGTATCTAACGGTATTTATGAAGCTTTCGTGTTGGCAACCCGAAATACCTTTTCATTGTTTTGATAGTGTTATTATCACCTAATGTTACATTGTAAGGGGCTCGCTGATTCAAGTGTAGGTACATAAGCTGGACAGAAATAGGGATAGTTACTTGAATATTTACTTAGGTCTTCAAATCGTCCAGGTAGGTACCTAAGAGCCTAACTGTATCAACAAAGTAGGTAACTAATATTCTCTCAAGAACGTTTGTCGGCTTAGTCCCCAATTACAGATGATATTATATTATTTCATGTTTTCTGTTAATACTTTCCTATCTAAGTAGGTATTTTGGTATATAGGTGTAATAAAATAATATCAATCCATCCATACTTACTAGTAAATGTGAGAGTAACTCTATCTGTCTGTTAAGTTGAAAGTAAGTAGCACGCATAAACTGCTGAACTGATTTTGATGAAATTTGGTACGGAGTAAGCTTTAACCCGAGGGAAGGACATTTAGGTTACTTATTAGCTGGTTGCGACTTCGCGACCGTAATAATCAACATTCACGCGGACGAAGCCGGTGGCATGAGCTAGTATTAAATAAATCAATATAATAATTATAATAAAAACAAAACAGACGTATTGGAAGAGAAGACCTCAGCTAAACTGGGTAAAGGTTTGGACCAAGAAGAAGAAGAATTACAATAAAAACAATTCTACCAATTAAAAAAGTTGAATCAATCTATTGTAAAGCAGTATCGCTACTACACCACTAGATGGCGATACTAGTTCATTAATGGATTATTGTCGTTCCGGCGCCTTTGAACGTTACTAACTAACCGGTTATTTATCAAGATTACTACTGTTATTCCTTATAGATTAGATTAAATAAATAAATAAATGAATGAATGATTATTAAAGTGACGGATTTGCCCTTTAACATCACGACTACTGTACTCTTTGAGGAAGTAGGCGGAGGAAAGTACTTTTACATTCATAATCAGAGAAAAAAAAACTTTTTTTGTGATTCGAAAAAATGTTCTTAACTCAATTCGGGAATCGAACTGTTTTCATAGGTAAGTTTGTACGGAACCCTCAGTGCGCGAGTCTGACTCGCGCTTGCCTGGTTTTTTATTGTTAGTCAGTGCTCACGTGTGACTGTTACCACACCTGATAGGAAGCGTTGAAGCTTGCTTGTCCAGAAGTAACTTATTCAGTCTCGTTTTTTTTTCTTTGTTTACAGGCTCACGCTTGACCACTATCTCACATAATGAAAAGCAACGATGCGTTCAGCGATGGGTGACGACGACATGATGTGATGTATCAAATAAACACCCGACTAGAGGTAGCTGAGGCCCTACCACGAGCCCTTAACGCGATCCATTTTACGACCTCAACTAAACTGTTAAAGGGATGGAGTTATATAGGGTGTATAGCAGCATCATCATCATCATCATCATCATTTCAGCCGATAAATGTCCACCGCTGGACATAGGCCTCCCCCAAATGTCGCCACAATGAACGGACCTGTGCGTCTCGCTTCCATCGGATTCTCGCAACTTTTACCAGGTCATCGGGTCCACCTTGTAGGGGGCCTTCCAACACTGCATCTTCCGGTACGCGGTCGGCACTCTAGAACCTTTCAGCCCTAACAGCCATCTGTTCTGCGAGCAATGTGCCCTGCCCACTTAAGTTTGGCGATTCTTCGTGCTGTGTCGGCAACCTTGGTTCTCCTGCGGATATCTTAATATCTGATTCGATCACGCAAAAAAACTCCGAGCATAGCCCTTTCCATTGCCCTTCGAGTGACTTTGAGCCTTCTGATGAGGCCCATTGTGAGCGACCACGTTTCATTTCATCACTGGCAACACGCACTGGTCACAGATTTTCGTTTTGAGACACTGTGGTATATTGGACGAGAAGATACCGTGCAGCTGCCCAGCCGAGTCGGATTCGACGGTTGACCTCTTTCTCGAAATTAGATCTACCCAACTGGACTGTCTGCCCAAGGTACACGTAATCGTCCACAACTTCGAGTATAGAGTCTCCGATCTTGATAGGAGAGTGGGTGCTTTCTCGCTCGCACACTTGTAAGGCATATACCTATTCATATGTATTTGAAAATGGTTCAATTTAGAAAGGCACACAAGCAGCTATTTCTCTATTGGTGACTCATGTTAGAAACGGTTATAGAATAACGACTTATGGGAACTGTTCCGTGCTCCACGAGTCATGGTTTGAGTATTAGTTGTGAAAGGCCTATAATGTAGAGAGTCAACAGTTACTTATGTGAGTCATCCTAGGTAACTATCTAGTTTTACGCGTAAGGTATCTTCTTCAAGTAATCTATTTAAATAAAAATGAATAGCTGTACGTTAGTCTCGCTAAAACTCAAAAACGGCTAGACCGATTCGACTAATTTTGGTCTTGAAATATTCAAGAAAGTCCAGGGAAGGTTTAAATGGTGAAAAAACGTGCGAAAAATTACGATAACAAATCCGAATACAACGCCATCTCTAATTAAAATTTCATCATAAAATGAATTATGCTGTTCTGGTAATGCCAGTAGATGGCGTTATCCTTACTATTAGGCGGTACGAAGTTTGCTGGGTCAGCTAGTTATCTATTAAAATCACAAGTTATCTTTAACCCCCAATTTCTGATTGAAGTATTTGAAATTGAGTATTGACCAAACTGTACTTTAGCCTGAAAATCTGTCAAAATTTGGAATTAAAGTAGGGTTTGGGACGTGCTTAACTAAAAATACTCGCCATAAGACTATCTTCTAGCAGCTTCGCCCACGTGAAACTAGGAAATTATCCTAAGTGACTACTGGGGCCTCGGGTAGTATGAAAGTGAAACCCGGGGCCCTGGGACCAGGAGTGGGTTTTTAGTCAGTAAAGTCTGACACTATCTCCCACTCCGCCCAAGAGCGAGATTTGTCATTAGATAATTTTCTCACCTAAAAAATATCCCATGTGAACATACTGTCGGGTCAAAAACAAAAATTATATGTGCTATTTCAGGACATGATCTATCTGTGTTTCAAATTTCATATAAACCCGTTCAGACGTTTGAGCGTGAAGGAGTTACAAACATACATACATATATAATTTTATTCGTCTTAATAATATTAGTGTGATATCAGTTAAGCCGTCACTAAACGAGTTTATTTTTTATACTTAGACAGAAGTGTTGTTCATAAATTTTTGAACACGATATAACAAGTAGGTAAGATATCTACACCAACTTTTTATATTGGGCCAAGCACACAAAATATGAAAGATGGACCAAATTATGCAAATCAAATAAATCAATAAACAGATTCAAATAAAAATCTTAACTAAAATAAAAATTGTGAATGCGAGTCATTTTATTTGTTACGCTTTCACATACTAATCACTATATTCTTCAACCAAATTTCAGGATTCTAGGTCAACAGGAAGTACCCTATGAATTTTAATTCCCATGAGAGTGTCGAAATATACGTTTTTTGCGACATAAACGTCCGAAAGGGTCTTGACAGATAGACAGACAGACAGAGACCGACAGATAGACGGACAACAAAGAATTCATAGTAAGTATAAGGGTTACGTTTATTCCTTTTTGAAGTACGGAACCCTAAAAATAAGATAAACATGATCAATTCAAAATTTTGATATTGTCAGTGCCATATAAGGGTATTTTCCATACAATTTATGAAAAAAAAATCTGAAGATGCAGCTAATACCTAAACCATAGGAAACTGAAAAATTCATAGAATTTTTATAGTATCGAATTCGAACTAAGGAGCCATCAATTATTACGAAATACCCATATTTATATCTGCAGCATTTTAAAAATAAAAATTTTAGACTAATGTTATTTGACCGATCATTTTAAAATGTTTAATAAGACTGTAAAACCTACTTGTTTGTTTTATTAGCTATATTTATATAAATTTAACTTACATAAGCAATCAACAGAAAGCCTTGAATATTGTTCATTCAATTCCTAAAGGCATCCACGAAATACCTAAAATTCCTCACAGAATAAAAGTAGAAACCTGTTATTTCATAACTTTCTACAAAGTTTATTTATTTACATTTAAGAATACTAACTATAATTACAATAAAATAAAATAAATAATAATAAAAACCCTACACTAATTACAACTAAATAAAACTAAAATAAAGTAAATTAAATAATAAAGTTATTGTTACATTTAATAGGTACATTTTGTACAAAACGCCATATTTTAGTTAGGAGTAGCCTTTAGTGTATATATATAGTTCTAATTAGTTAAGCGTTTTTGTATATAATTTTGTATATATATAAATATTATTGTGAATAATTAGTTACATTAACTATCTAAAGTTGGATGACCACAAACTTGTAAAACACAAATAACAACACGAATGTTTATTTATTATAATGTTTTACCGTCGAAATAAATAATTACTGTTTTAGTTTTATACAATGACTAGCTTCTGCCAGCTACTTCGCTCGCGCGTATTTTGAGGGTAGTTTTAAAATAGTTTAAATAATAATACTAATAATGACAGGTTTTATTATTCGTTTAGATTAGAATTTGTGCCAAGTTTCAAGTTAATTCACCTAAGAAATAAGATTCTTCCATACAACATATAACACCCCCTAATTCTTTTAAAGGGATAGTTTTGAAAAACGAATAATGAAAACCTTTTTTTATTTACTTAGGTTATTATTTATTCTAAGTTTCAAGTATATTGGGCTATGGAATATTTTTCTTTTATTTCACCCCCCTATAGGTTAAATTTTCAAAAACCTGTTCTTAGTGCTCGCCCACATCACAAAAGGAAATCTTGTGCAAAATTTCTCGCTCTTAGTCCCAGTAGTTTCGGCTCCGTGTTAATATGTCTGTCAGCCTGTTTCTCCTTTTATAGATATACTAGCTTTTGCCCGCGGCTTCGATCCCGTCAACTGGCTAATGTATTCTACTCTACTCTACTCTACCTTACTCTATCCTACTGTACCCTACTCTACCCTACTCTACCCTACTCCACAGTATATTAATTTAATATACCATTAAACACATTAAACTTTCAACTTCAAAATTTCAAATTTTTAACCATACTTAACCATAGATAGACAACATTGTGTTTAGCTTTCATTGCGTTTTGTTATTCCATGTCAGTTGCGTTTTGTTATTCCATGTCAGTTGCATTTTGTTATTCCATGTCAGTTGCGTTTTGTTAAACCACGTTTTATGTCACTTTCCACGGGATCGGGATAAAAAGTATCGTATGTTCATCTCCTGGTTCTAAGCTATTCCAAACCAACCAGCCGTTCTTGAGTTATAAATAGTGTAACTAACACGACTTTCTTTTGTATATATACCTACCTATAGATGTTAGTATACAAAGCTTGCATACTACGAAATCCATCATACTGTGTGATGAATTTATTTAATGGTGACTTGGTAACCGTATTAGTTTAGGCCGCGGGCGCCTACCTGAATACATAATGATATATATGTACTATGTTAAGGAAAAGATAGTAAATAACTATCAATACATAGCTACCATTTGGGTATCCATGTATCTTCATATCGACGGTACGTTTGGCTGCTGCGCTGCGTGTTGCAGGTTCGATTCCTTCAAGGAACAATATTTGTATGGTTTACAGATAGTTTGTTCTAGGTCTGGGTGTCTTGAAAGAAAAAAGAAAGAAAGAAATTTGCGTTTTAAAAACGGAAATACCTTCAACTTAAAAAAAAAAAACAACGTACACTGAGTAATGCCAAAAGGGCCCCAGCTCAGCATAATGCCAAATTGTAACATATGGTCACCACCTGACGCTGATTTTCAGCTGCAGCCCATGCATCTTGCGTTTGTGAGTTTACATGTTCGTGAACGCATTCATAATACAGGAGTTTTTAGTACTAGCGTGGGGCAACGCGTTTTTTAATATACAAAGAATTTCCCCATAGAAGAATCCGAAAATCTTAAACCTGGGATCGAATCCAATCAAATACTAGCGCTTCTGATCACTGAATCAACGCGACTAAAGTGAGACTTTACTTAATTGCTTAATTCATTATTCTGCAATCTTGTATGACACATTGTACAGAATGTCGTTGACATGAGTAATCTCATACAAATCTCATACATTAGTCATACACTGACTCATACAAACTCAGGTACATAACTGCGGTATTGGATATTACATAGTTATATATTTACCTTCCTGTTGTGAGAATTTATTGTTTAAGGATAATTTACGATGTTATCCTTTTTGTGTAGTAATTTTAGATAAAATCGTAATTTGGGTATTTCTTCATTCGATATTGTACACCATAAACATACGCACACTCTAATTGGGCACTCCATAATTATGGCCGTAAGCCCCCTCTTTGAGGAGTGGCTGGAAAGTCCTCACGGCGTCTCACTGGAAATGGTGGCCATCCGGTAATCGTCCGGATCGACATGTGCCTCAAGGAGATGTCAGAAAATCGTAGGGGCCCAACAGGGTCGAAGCCTACTGGCGCCATGGGTTCACTTCTGAAAGGAAAACCCGACCCTGGAATGCAAGGCAACGAAGGAACTAGGGGTGGTTTTTATTCAGTAAAAGTCTGACCTCCCGCGCGATATTATTAATTATATACTAATTAATAGAAACAGATTTAATTCCTCGTATCACTGTAAGAATTGGTTCTAAATTATAAATTGTAAACTTACTAAAAAAAGACGCTTTCGTACTAAGTATGTATAATCAAATTCCTGAAATTAATGTTTTAATGTAATTACCCGCTGTTCGTATATACCCCACTCTCTCCTACTTACTTACCTTATAACGTCATGCTCTAGGAAGTGGGCATGACGTTATAAGGAGAAGACGGAGGTAGTCGGACAGATATGTACAGTTATCCGAATTTCGTGTACTATATTACAATAATTACGTAATAAGATCTGTTATCATATTTGGGTCTCTTCAAGGCTAGAGTGAATAGGCTCTCAATAAATTAGTGCGCCTCACCATCTACGATTGCATTACTACTTACCATCAGGTGGGATCGCAGTCAAGCACTAGTTTATATCAATTTAAAAAAAAATATGACATTGATTTCAACGTACAAACCCGTTGTGCAAATGACAAAGTGGTCACTACACAAAAATCTCAAACACCTCATCTTGTAAGCAAAATAAATCCACCTAAATCACACAGAATTTCCTTGTCTTGAATAAAAAATGTTAACGACAGCTTCACCACTTCTATCGAACTTTCAACTTTTACAAACATCTGGCAAAAAACCCCTTCAGATCCCGAGAGATTCACACATATCTGACATAGCCCTTTAAATAAATAGCCCGAGAAATGTGGGCAATAAATAATAGCCCGCGCTACTGAAATATTGCCCGAACTATGCACGTGAATATAATAGGGCTGGGAATTTGTCTAGGATAAAAATTACTTTTTATATTGCGCCGGATTTGTGTAGGTGTGAGTATAAAGTGAGGGTTCGTTGGTAGTATTTTATTTTATCTGTTCTGTTTTTTGGGTTCGAGGAAGGTTCTGTTAAGTCATGCGTAGCGCGTTTCTGTTGTTTGTAAAAACAATGCTCAGATGGAAATTTATGTTTGTGATAATGGTAGAGAAATTCAACCAGCCTGGCCTTTTCTTCATCACGTTGGGGTCAGCTTCCAGTCTTTCCAGATGCAGCTGAATACCAGTATTTTAAATAGAGAATAACGCCCTACTGCAGGTCCAAAAGTGGTTCACTGCTAATAATCTAGTTTTAAATGGGAAAAAAACGAAATGCATAAGATTTTCCTTACCGAATGTTAAGAGTAGTAATTGTGACATAATATTGAACAATGAGAAATTAGAATTTGTCGAAAAAACGGTTTTCTTAGGGATTACGCTTGACTCAAGGCTACAATGGGGTCCTCATTTAACATCTCTTGCGGGACGGCTTAGCTCAGCTGCATATGCTGTTAGAAAAATCCGCCAATTTACGGATGTTGATACCGCTAGACTAGTATATTTTAGTTATTTTCATAGTATCATGTCATACGGTATCCTACTATGGGGACGGGCTGCAGACATCGACTCAATTTTTATTCTACAGAAAAGAGCTATCAGAGCTATTTACAATCTCCGCCGGTGCGATTCTCTAAGGGAACTGTTTAAGGATATTAACATATTGACGGTGCCTTGTCAATATATCTATGAAAACATCATGTACGTTAGAAAAAATCTTCATCTTTTTAGCAAAAGAGGCGATAGACATAATTATCTTACAAGAAATAGGGACAAATTAGTTCAACCAGCTTTTAGACTGGCTAAAGTGGCCTCTTCTTTCATGGGGTACTGTTTGAAATGTTATAACAAAATACCTCCACAAATATTAGAACTCAATGAAACGAAATTTAAATCTTGTATTAAACGCACACTATGCAGGCAAGCATATTATAAGTTGGAGGATTATATTCAAGATAAAAATGCTTGGCTCAATGCTGGTCCAGCTCCACTACCACCGGGGTGTACAAATTGATTAGTTTTGAAACTATAATCTGTAAAATATGATTGTTGTTAATTATTATTGTATTGTATAATGTAGAAGCATTTTTTTTTCAAAGTTTGTAAATGTGAGTACCATGGAGCTATTTTATGGTTTGTAGGTTATTATTGGTCCTGTTTGACATAAATGAGCATGGCAGTTGAGAGTTTGTCATGCTCACTCAAATGTCTCACTGATGGTGGCGCGTGTGTTGGATCATTCGGTTCCCTTTAAAATGGTTGAGCTGAGTGGTGCTAATATTCGCGTCAGGTCCGTGAACGGGCGCTGTCAGTTGAGACTGGTCATCTCTTAGCTGCCAGTTGCTATTTTAATATCTATATTTAGTTTTTATTTTTACTTTATTGACATTGTTCTCACATGATAGCGACAAGAAACATGTAACAGACATATTTGTAATTGCAAAACACGATTGAAAAGAGTGTCCATGGAGTTTCTTGCACATTCTTCTCCATAGAGATCTACGCTTTGGAATGTGCAATTAGCATCATTTTTTCTGACTGACTGACTTCTTGACATTTCAAAAGTGCCTGTAAATGGTTTATTTGAAATAAATGCTTTGAATTTGAATTTGAATTTGAATTTGAAGTGACAGCCTATCTGGCCACCAAGACCCAGTAACTGGGTATTACAATACCCCTTGACAAGATTGGTTTAGAAGTTTATGGGAATGGGTGTCAGCTCGCCGTTCGGCCGTCCGGTAATCGACCGGACCGAGCGCAAGTCATCGACAGCGCATAGTATTCCACGCGCTCCTCAAAGAGATGTCAGCAAACCGTAGAGGCCCAGCTGGGCCGATGCCCCTGATGATGATTAACTCCCTCGTAATGCTCGGGAGTTAATTATATAAATCTCTCACTGACGTTCGGGAATATAAACTTAGCAACCTTCGTTTCTTTCGGAATTCAACATGCCGCCCGCGACATAAAGACACTGCTTTGCTTGTCTCACAAATGAATATCTTGAATAAGCACAACAATATTATGAAAGCGAAAGTTTTTAGTATGTGTGAATGTTTGTTACTTCTTCACGCTCATTTTTTCAAGAAATTTGTTACGCGAGTAGATGCATGACCTAGAATAGCATATAGAATACTTTTTTATTCCGGGAATATGTTCCCTTGGGATACTTCTCTTCTATCATGCGGGCGAAACCGCATGGTAAAAAGTCTCAGTATAACCAGTTTGGATACCTCCTGTATAGTGCGACGGAAACAATTTGCTAACGTATCGTTCAGCAAATTCAGTGTGACATAATGTGGTGTGACATAGCTGCTGAAAAATAAAGATGGAATTCTATTTGTTCAAAGAGATTTAAAGAGATAAGTACAATATTTAATGTAAAGATATTAAATAGTTATTTCACTTGTAGAATAATTGATTACCCGGACTGTGTGTGTTTTAGGGTGGGAAATCATCTAATGTGTGTGTCACTTTTACTGACTAAAACCACTCCTATCTTCCTTATTCGTCTTTGTTCCAGTTTCCCGGGGTTCCCTTTCGGATTACCTATGGCCCCAGTAGGCTTCGGCCCTGCTAGGTCCTTATGGTTCTGACATCTCTCTAAGGCGTGCGTGGAACACTACGCCTCATCGGCGACTCGGGCTCGCCCCGGATTGTTACCAGACAGCCGGACGGCGAGCTGCACGCCTGCGGTGGCTGGAAATCGAGATCGGGGTCCCGGCGCGCGGCTGATGCGTGAGGAAGTCCGTACTTACATATAGATTTAGCTTTATTTCTTCTTTGGTTTCGTTTAGTTTTAGCTAATAGAGAATTTGGAAGAAATAAATGTCCTGCCTAATTAACATCTTCGAACCTAATCAACAGGACCTGACCCTCTTTGCACCCAATTAGCCACACTATAAAGAAAACAGTTCTTTTCCGAGCGAGTGTCTCCAATAGTGAGGGGAGTGTATCGAGACATCGCCGGGACCGGCCCGGGATATATCGCATCCATACGTGATTAGTTCGGCGCAGTCAGCAAGACGTGTAATTACTGCTATCCCGAGGTTTTTGGCCACAGTCAGGGTTGCTGCAGTAAAACAAGGTCACAATCTTTATATATATAATTCTTTTATACGTGTGTTTGTCACCTAACTCTTCCTAAACCAAAAACGGCTATTAAACGGCTTGGCTTGGCTTTGATGAATGTGTGTATATTTGAGTAGGTCCCTGTGTATGGTTTGAAAATACAATTGAACCCGGTAGGTGGCGCTGCAATTGGGTTCTCATTTTTTTCTGCCTATAAGCTAGTTTTCGGGCAGGACAAAATCTGCCGGGACTGCTAGTATAATTATAAAATGTTTTATTCTGAGAAAAACAAATAGATAACTATTTTCATTGCCTTTCACTCTCTCTCTGTTTTATTTATCTCAGAATCTTGGGGTCCTGCATGGTCTTTTGAAAGGCATGCCAGGGGCCGAAGACCACTTGCAGAGGCCATACGAATATTGTCTCTCTGTATGTGCTATATTGTTACGTGCTATAGTCCACTTACTAAAAAATAAAAGCAGCAAAGTGAATGATCAAATATTTGCCAGTCACCAATCAATTTGCTTTGCCATGTCGGGTTTAACTTTCAATCTAACTAGATGTTGCCGTATACTAATATTTTACATAAAGCGACTGTCTATCTTTTCGCAGCTCTTTATCAGGACAAAATGATACTCCTTGATAAGACTAGTGACATTTTCTGACTACTCTCGTGTAACTCGTAACGATTACCCTCAACGACTGTCAAATATCTACAAATGCCTGCCATTCATCACGATCTGTCAGTCATAAATAAAACATAATTCCAAAAAACAGAATAAGTTAGTGCCCGTTTGGGAAGCTTTTATGAATCCCGGTATGTCCATTTTTCGTGATTAATGGTTAATTAATAATTCCAGCAAAATTTGTTTCTACTGGTTATTTTCCATTCTTCGTTAAACTGTTCGTATTATTCGGAAAATATCCAATTAACAAATAAATCTGATCAAATAACCATCGATAATGAATAGTCGGAGAAGGCTACAATATATGTTGCAGTAGCAATTGGATTTAACCCAATTTTCAGCGAATGTTGAGGTCGATGCAAGCTCAGAGATAACACAGAATAGATAGGTGCAGAAGGTCAACTTCATTCAACTAGCGAACAGGCACTCATGGACACGCTTCACGTATAGTAATGCGTGTATTCGTCATTATGTTTTCACTCGTTGTATAAAAATTGACAAAGAGAATTAATTTGCTTTCTATATCTAGGTGAGAAGTTTCTGTACGGTCAATAAAGTGAGAACGAGATGAAGCGACCGAGAGGCAAGTTGTTGTATTTTTTTTTTAGTATGATGATTAGGTCTTGACCAAGGGGCTATCGTGTTACCTTTTTTGGGTTGTGGAGATCAGATAGACAGTCGCTCCATGTAAAATATAGGTATCCAGCTGCATTTGATTTGATTGGTAGCTTACCCCAAAAAAGTTCGGAAGGTTGGACCTCGACACAGACTTATAGTCTCGCATTTGTCTTGAATACCTAGAAAATAGGGACAGCTCTTCTCCTTACCCTTTTTTCAATTAGCTTGGGGTCGGTTTCCAGCCTAACCGGATGCGGCTAAATAACTGTATTTCACATGGAGCAACTGCCTTTTAGATCTCCACTATCCAGTTATTGAGCAACATGTTATTCGTTGGATCGACTGATGGTCAGGCTTTCTGGCGTCTGACTGCCTGTAATGACTGTCAAAGATCTATATATATCTATAATGACAATCGGGACTAACGGTTTTACGTACTTTCCGAGGCACGAGGTGTCAGTAATGTCCTAGTTAAGCTATAGAAAAATAAATATGAATTAAAAAATCACGATGGTACTTGCCCCGTTTATAACCCGCAACCATGAGAGCCGGGTGCTTTAAGTACTGGGTCATTACGATACTCGGAATAGTGACCGCATAGCCATTAGTTTGAACACGCCGCACGTGCGCTATGTGTGCGTACCTGTTCTTACTCATTGCATTGAGTTCGCCTTCTGTATTTGTATTATCTGTATTTTGTACAGAAAATCTGCACAAACGTACAGTATTATTTCATTAATCCGATCAATATTCTGTATTGGTCTTTGTTTGTGTATTAACAGTGACACAATGCTATTCAATATATTATGCAGTGATAGTGTACCACAATGGTATTGGATATAATATGTTTAAAGTGTATTAGTGCGAGTGTTTTAGTGGTTTGTCAAATTACTGCAGGCATCAATTAAATGGATTGTGGTGGTTAGTAATACAGTACTGTAAGTTAGTAAGTGACTTGTGTGGTTAGCAAATAAAATCAAATAAAAATGTATCATACTAATATAATAAAGATGGAAGTTTGTGAGCATGTGTGTGAGTTTTTATTACTAACTAAACTAGGTAACTAACTAGGAAAACGGTTAGACCGTGTTCTGGAATAGAACTGAGGCTAGTTTTTTTATCTCGGGTGTTTGAAGTTTCCTTTAAGATAATGTTCTACTATCTCGCGGACGAAGCCGCTGGCAGCAGCTAGTACCTATTTTAAATAACAGAAGTGGGTTGTCAATATTGTTTGGAGTCACATTTAACCTTTGTAGTAAGCCAACAAACGTGAATTTATCACGCCACCAACGCAATAAAAGTTAAAATCGGTTGAATGGACAGTAAAAAAGTTTTGTTTAAGTATCTAATCATACTGCAAATGGAGTACTTATAATTATGTAATCTTTCCTTATGCCGTTCATTGTGGCGATATTTGTGAAGCCTATGTCCAGAGCAGTAGACGTCTATCGGCTGAAGAAATGATGATGATGATGAATCTTATCTTATACATGTTTTCCTGGTACCTAACTATTTCGCTACATTCTCTATCGTCAAAATTTTAATCTCTTTACCATTCAACAGTAATTTTAACCTTTCAAACCAATAGTTGATACACAAACAAAAAGCTATTCATTCACCTTTGAAGGCCCTTGGCCCAGTTATGAAAGCTCACGCCTCACAAATTAAAGAACGCACAGAAACCTGTTTAGCATTATAGTTACCTTGGGTATCAACAACTGCGGTAATCTTCAAATCTCGACTGCATTTTTTGAATGAATATCTAACCTAACGCAACGTCATAGCTTTAAACGCGATCCATTTTACGGCCTGAACTGAACTGATAAAGGGATAGAGCTATATTGGGTGTATAGCTGCATTCCTCTTTCTTGACTGATATTTTGACTAGCCATGGTAAGCCCCTGTATAATTTCAAAAATGCTTTAATATAAATATAATTTAAAAGGTTTATTTTCTATAAGCCACAGTATTTTGATATTGAAACTACGGTAAAGATAATTTCCTTAGAAGGACATACAGATAAGATCTTCCATTCATCCGTATATATTCCCCAAATCATATTTACCGAAGAATAAGTTCTGTACTTTGAAGAGTATATAATGTATATCGCTGTATTTAAGCTTTACTAATAATTAGAGCACCTTATCTAATGGATTTATTAGAAGCTTTCAAGTAAATACAACCATCATACAGATCCCTTTTCAATATCAGACCACTAGACTTACGGCGATAGCCACCGATAGATGGTGGATATCCCATCCGTATACATTAAAGATTTTGGAAACACATTAATTGTGCATACAGCTAAGGAGTGGAATTTATGTCTCCTGATAGTTACAACTTAGGGTCTTTAAGTCAAGAGTGAATAGGTTTCTTCTAAGCTAGCGTGCTCTATCGTCAACCACAGCATCGCTTACCATCTGGTGAGATAACGGTCTACTCACAGCAAAAACAATCTTACCTTAAGTTTGATATTGTCTCACGTCATTTCTGTAACCCATATCTAAGTGACGGTTTCTTATTCAAGTTTTGTGTGTCCTTTATTTAATCGCTCCAAGTAGTAGGCATAATATAAATCAAATTAAAGTGTTGGTAAATCAAAATTATAATGTATTTCAATAGTTACAACTTAGTTACAACTTAGTTACAACTTAGTTACAACTTAGTTACAACTTAGTTACAACTTAGTTACAACTTAGTTACAACTTAGTTACAACTTAGTTACAACTTAGTTACAACTTAGTTACAACTTAGTTACAACTTAGTTACAACTTAGTTACAACTTCAATAGCAACAACTGGACATAATTTTTTTGTCTAGTGAAGAGATACCGTCTAAAGAGTCCAACATATCTAACACTTAATGCTCTGTTGTTGTAGAACAATTATGTAGGTGGCAATAACTAACGTTCACTTCGGTAGTTTGGCTATTAACTCACAAATTATGAATTAAGGCTATCCCCGAATTCTGATTTCAGCATTTGAAGTTGAGTATTTCTCAAACTCTACTTTAGCCTGCAAACCTATCAAAGGCATTGAAGTAGGGTTTGAGACGTGCTTAATTCAAAATACTCAATTCAGAAACCCGCCCTATGCAACGCTTACTGAGGTTGGTCTATGGATAGTGACCATCTTAACATAACCGAGATTCCTCTGTTCCTCGAGGCATTGGTACTGGCTCTCACAGCCATCGAGCCGTTACGGTTAATCAGAAACCAGGAAATCTACCACCAGGGGCCGTTGTATTACCTAATAACGGTATTGTAGAGGTCACATAGGCTGCCGTTTCATGTAAAATACTGTTATTCAGTGTGACTGGAAGCCGAGCCCAACACAGCGCAGTTGAGATAAACTTAGGCAGATTAAATTCTCCAATAAACAGAAATAATAACATAATCAGCCTTTTAATGGTCCCACCACTAGGACCCAAGGAGAGGTAATGGGCCGTAATCCGGCTCAGCAATTTTTGGATCTAGAATATGACAGTTACGTCACGATATTTTCTATCCCATATTGAGAGCAGTGGTGAAAAATAATGCTCCTGGCTGGGTTTGAACCCGCGACCTACAACTTGGTAAGCCAGAGCCATTACCACTGGGCCAGCACTGCCCTCTCTAAAGTCAAATCTCCAATGTCAAGAGGAAATGTTTTTGTAAGTATTTAAATACCGTCTGTCTGTATGTAAATGAGAGCTGCCAAAATGCTGCGATAGCGTGACGTGTGTTTGTCATACGTTCGCATTAGCATATTGTGGGTGACTTTTCAACAGTTTTACATACATGTTGAGAGTTGTTCAAGGTAGTACGGTGTACTTGGAGGTGTGTTAGGATATTAGTTGTAACAATAAAATATTATATCTGTGTATATATAATGTTGTATAAAAGCGAATTACCACTCACTAATTAATCACGAAATCTCAGAAACTTAAAATTTGGCAGGTAGGTTCCTTATAGGGTGTTATATTTGCTAAGAACGGATTTTACGAAACTCCACCCCTAATGGGGTAAAACGGGGGTTGGAAGTTTGTATGGAGCAACCTATTTTCACGTGGGCGAAGCCGCTGATAGAAGCTAGTGTTGTGTATTGATAAAAACATTCATTTACAAATTTCTTCCAAACAAGTAACGCCTACTGTCCACGGACGCGTAGCGTCATAGACGAGTCGTCGTCATTATACGCTTGGTGTACGTCTGCTGTATAATGACGAATGCCGTCTACAAGGAGCGCGAATCCAGTGGATGCGAGACACGACAGGGTTGGTAATTGAGGTGATACCTGGGAAGGTCTTTCTTTAACAGCTCTAGTGGACGTCTTTCGGCTGAAGTGACAGGTGACAGGTATTTACTAATTTGCAATTAAACATTAGTTTTAAATATTTTTCCATAGTTTTTGAGTTACTTCGTAACAAAGAAATTTACAATTTTTTTCTCTTTAAATCCCGCAATTTCGTCCACGTAGAAGTCGAAAACTGTTTCTAATAGGTACGTTGATTCAATTTGCGCTTGCTTCGCTGTTCTCTGTGCACTGTGGCCGCTCCCCCGCTGCGCCCGCTAAATCACCGCTCCGGGACAGTTTATCAGTGGCACCACTAATGCGGCCACGCATCGACTACTGACAAACACTATTTATTACCTAACTACCTATTCTTTCACAGCTCTAGGTAGGTATTGATTGCTAGGACAGTGGAATTTGTTCCATAAATTTACCGAGACTGGAAAATGAGAAAATGAAGTGCAATGGTGGCTCAGTGGTTTAGCGAGTTCAAACCTAGTCAGGCGCATTAATTTGTGTAAATTATTTAATCATCACTGCTCTCAAAACGTCACAAAAACATCGAGAAGAATCATGCATATCCTAGACCCGAAAATTCGAAAAAAAATGTGACATTCACCCACCCGCACTGGGCCCTTGTGGTGGATTATGGCACATTCTTCACTCTTCTAGAGAGGAGGCCTGAGTACCAGCGGTGGGAACATTAGCAGGCTGATTATGCTTATGAAATGCTACGCTTATGAACCTGGAAAACATGGGGCAACTGTAGGAACATGGGCAGGTTTTACTCAGTAAAAGTTAGGTGGGAAATCATTCAATGACATCTCCTGCTCTAGCATGGAGCGTGTCCGTCTTTTACTGACTAAACCTGCCCGTGATCTTAAGTTACCCTTTACGTTCTAGGACCACGATTTTACCGTGGGAGTATATTATGTTAAGCCGGACTATTTTACTTTATTTTCTTATTTCAAAGACACAAAGAAGTGCTATTTCTCGTTTGAAGATTGTCCACTGTCGAAAGCTTTTATTTCCAACAGCTTCAAACGGTTATTACGTGGAAAGTCTCTCCGGTTTGTATTTCTCTATCTATCCTAGTTTTCGTTATAATATTTATTTTTTTTCTAACAGTGAGTTTGAAGCAGTGTATTTGGAATACAGGGTACCTATTATAAGTTCATGTAATCACTACTAGTAGGTTTCTGTTTGACTTTGCGAGGCAATTAAGATTCTAGCAATTTTTTTGGCATTTTGGTCCTGAATATTTATAAAAAAAACCGGCCAAGTGCAAGTCGGCCTCGGGCACATTCGTAGCAAAAAAAAAAACGTCAATAAATCACTATTTAATTAAATAGTGATTTAATTAAATAGTGACTTTTTTGACGTTTTTTTTTGTATTGTATAGTGTTTTTTTCGATGTTATAAACTAATGCTTGACTGCGATCCCACCTGATGGTAAGTAGTGATGCAATCGTTGATGGTGAGGCGCACTAGTTTATTAAGAGCCTATTCACTCTAGCCTTGAAGACACCTAAATGTGTGTGTTCTGTTTTAGTTTTTTTTTTTTTGTAAGTTTCAACTGTCTTGCTATCACAGTTCATGAGATACAGCCTGGCGACACAGATAGAAGGATAGTGGAATCTTAGTAGTTTAGTAGTAGGGTCCCGTTTTTACTCACTGGGAACGGAACTCTAAAAATTAATTTTAAAAATAAATAAAAAAAAGAATTGTTTATTTGGTTGGTTGGTTTTATTGTTTGTTTGGTTGTTTATTTGGTTTATTTGGTAATTACAACGTTTAATATGTCTATTAACTTAGTGACGGCTGCTTTGCCTAACACATCTAGCGAAAAAAAAAACATCAACATCAGCTGTACCAACACACAAAAAAGTTCGTCTCGTATAAAACCCAAAAGCTTTAACTCAAATCTTTCTCTCAAAAAAGAAAATCCGCGTCAAAAACAAAAATCGTTGGCAATACATTATCTCAACGCCACAACACCGTAAAAAGTCCCATATTTTCCTTCCCTCTCCCTCCCAGAGTGCCATAACTTTCCCTCCCCTCCTTATCTGCATCGTTATCACAAATCTTTTTATCCGGGGGATAGTAACTCAGCCGGGTGAACTACAAATCGTCCTCGGTACCTATTGTTTGAGCTAGTGAGGGGACAAGTTGAGTCGGTGAAGTCTTGCTTCAGATTTAATTAATTTTGATCAATGTAGAATTACTTACTTGTAGCTGCCGGCTGTGGTAAGTAGAAAATTGCTCCCGGGATGAAAAAGCCCATAAACACTATTCCAGCATCCATATGCTGGAATAGTGTTTATGGGCTTTTTATACGGATAGACCATTCTACCCGTATGCAAAATTTCATTCAAACTTCTTCAACTGAAACAATTTATCTGCTGCGGTCTTCCCTTCCGATTATAATTTAAGTGTCTTCAAGGCTAGAGTGAATAGTCTCTTAATAAACTCGGCGCTTCACCATCGGCAATTGCATCATTGCTTACCATCAGGTGGGATCGCAGTCAAACACTGGTTTTTATTATTTAAAAAATAAAAACTGTTTCAGCATGAAGGAGTAATAACAATACGAACACTCACACTCACAAACTTTCGCCTTAATAATATTACTAACTTTTGCCCGCGGCTTCGCCTGCGTACATAAAATATAGCATATGCCACTCAGGAATAAAGCAGCTTTCTATCGGTGAAAAAATTTTAGCAATTGGACCAGTACTTCCAGAGATTACCTACTAGAAACAAAAAAAAACAAAAAAAACTTTACCTCTTTATAATATCAGTGTAGATGAGGCATAAAGAGGCAGTGGGCAAGGCACATTGCTCGTAGAACGGATGGTTGATGGGGCCGAAAGGTTCTAGAGTGGCGACCGTACACCGGAAAACTCAGCGTTGGAAGGCCTCCCACAAGGTGGACCGATGACCTGGTGAGAGTCGCGGTGGATGCGACACGCACGGGACCGTACGTTGTGGCGACACTTGGGACAGGCATATGTCCAACAGTGGACGTCCTTCGGCTGAAATGATGATAATGATGATGATAGTGAAAGGTGATACTGTATAGGTACCTACTGCAGAGTAAGCTTGAAGCTAGTAATTGCTAAACATAACTATCGCTTGATGGACGATCATACATGACAATGATGACAGAATCGCCAAGAGAAGGCAGATTGGTGATATCATAACGGGCTATTTGAAATAAGGTAACTTTAAAACGATAAGATTTCTAACTAAAACGCTAAGTACCTAAACATTTATCAAGCAAAAAGGATTTAAAAAGTTTTTACATTGGCTCCAAACTAGGCAAAACGTTACAATATAGGTTTAACATTCAAAATTTATTTTAGAAATATGTTCGGCAACAAAGAGAAATACTGTAAAATTAAATTAGAATTAACTAATCGAAGCTTAAAATATCTTTATACATATAATTCTTCTGTATGTGTGTTTTTCACCTAATTCCTTCTTAACGGCTTGACTGATTTGGATGATATTTGGTGCACATACATAGATACACACAATGTAGAAAAAATGTTGAAACATGTTGAAAGGGTTCTTGGATAGGTTGAAAATAAAATTGAACCCGGTAGGTGGCACTGCGGTCGGGTTTTCTGATGAATAGCCAGCTTTCAGGTAGGACAACGTCTAACGAGACCGCTAGTATATAAAAAATCGATTCTGCGACCGAATTTAGAAAGTATTTGATATTTAAAACAAAGAAACAAAAATAAATAAAATTTATCCATTAATTCCAGACTAAAATGGATATATCTAACAAAGGTCTTAAAAACTATGTTAGGTAACAAGGGTCTTAAAGAAATGCTAAGTATCAATATTTTTAAACTTTTTCACTAGAAAATTTATTTGAATTATTTTTTTAAATAAAGACAAACAACAACTAAGCTTGTTTAGCAGCAAAAATATAGATAATCAACTTAATGGAAGGCTTACAATTTCAATTTATCTAGTAGTATTTATTTAATCTGTAATTTGACCTTAGATATGGTTCGATTTATCGTAACATCTCGCGCAGTCTCTTCAATTTTCTTAAAGAACTTAAAAGTTAGATTGGATATGAACGACATTACATTTGCTAGACTTTTAAAATGGGATATTTAATCTACTTTAGGCAAACATTACAAAAAAGGGGATTACGATAAAATTTTCCATAAAAGTTTCCCAAATGGAGTTTCTTGATGAAGTCAAATAGTACTTAGGCTGCTTTTTGCTTTGCTGAACGAAATTTCAACTAGATTTGTAAGTAATCTTTGTTTTAGGTGGTTTTTTTTTATTTGAAAAATCATCCAACGATTTTTCCGACGAAGCAAGAAGGCGTGTCGTGTGTCGTGAATTTTTACTGAATAAAATCACACTTATGTTCCTGCATTTCCCCTTGGCGTTCTAGGACCACTGGTTAGTGACAACCTTGTAAGCAAGAAAAAACAGGCAAATGCTGAGTCCACTGCTTCTATCATATCAACCTAATCATGCTTACTATCAGACGACATCGAGGTCGAAAGCTAGAGCAACAAATAAAAAAATATATATATCGTCATCCGTACAACTTGTCACAGCCTTCCAATTTTGCTAACCAATAAAACAATTCCGCTTCGTTCTTTTATCGGTACGGTACGGTTCAGTGTCCCATCACTAGTAATCTTTGGGCACAGACAATGGAATGCAATTAAATGGTTCGGGCCGGATCGCGCCCGTATTTTCTGGAAACACAGCGGAAATAGTTTATGGAGTGTTTTGAAACGAAATTTTTAATAAAATATACTAACTTAAATATTGTTTTTTTTTTTTTTGTAAATCTTAGAGACTAGCGCATGACTGCGATCCCACCTGATGGTAGCAGTGATTTGACACTGAAAGACAAAATAGATATTTCAGTAATCTTTATGAACATAAATTATTCTGAGCATTTGATAATGAAGTAGCAATAGTGGTTGAATTACATATATTCAGAAACGTTAAAGTAAATCGGTCAAGTTGTTGTAGCAGTGTTTCGAGTATAGAGGTGCATACAGATCTTGCGCTAAAACAGGGAATACAAAAAGCCCAATAGAGAATGATCTTTTTCCTGAAAAGTGATAAGTTTTATCTGTTGCACGTTGTCACTCCATTCCCTCCCTACTCCTTCACCCGGGTATAACCAGGCATTACCGCCTGTATCCGATTCGAACCGGATTAAAAGTTTAATATACGCACGATCTTTGTGTACTTGCGTTTGTGCCATTTTAATGGGAACTCTTTTGTAAAGCCATCGATCCATGGCGGCTTATAGCTAAGTTACACATGATTCGTTCTTGTAGCCTATATCACAGAATAGTATACTACTAGCGACAAGAAACATTATATCCGGGATATTTGTAATTCATTAACATAATTTAAAACAGTGTCCATGGAGTTTTTTTGCACATTCTTCTCCATAGAGATTGGAATGTGCAGTTAGCATCATTTTCTGACTGACTGACTTCTTGACAATTCAAAAGGGCCTGTAAATGGTTTATTTGAAATAAATGCTTTGAATCTTTGAAGCAGTACATTTTTTCCGGCTAAAAATGAATATCATAAACTTAGCAATGCTTAGCTTTTACTGAACTGGACCTCTTTGGCGGAACCGTGAGGGACAATTGTTATTGTTGTTCTAGATTTAAGTTCCATTTGTATTCTACATTCCGTCACCCAGCCCTCGCTGAAAACCAGCGCTGTGGACTCGTCACAATTTGCGTGTGGCCACGGTATTATGCTGAGCGTTCGGCCATTTTGCGCGGACGTGGCGCAAATTTTTCCAATAGAATGTTTATAATTTGTAAGTTAGTTTTAAGATTGCATCATCTCTCGTGATGATGATGATATGAAATCTGTATTTCCCTCGTGTGGAAAAAAATAAACATGTTTTATTTCTTCTTTCTAAGTTTCTACCACAGAAAGAATGTTATTAATTTGATCAGTACTAATTTATTCAAGGTTGCCTTTTACAAACAACAAATTTCACGTCCCACTGCGCGCCACGGCCACACTGCGGACTACGCGTAGCTGTAAAAAGAAAGAAAACATATTGTTTATTCTCCCCGAATAGGCGCACAAATAATTACAAAAAGCAAAAATCAGTTTCTCTGACAGGCCATGTGTATACCGGGCATGACTGTGTTGCACCATAGACAACACAGTTGTATAGGTTGTTTATTGTATCTCCAACACCGACTGGGACCGAACAGAGACCAACTTAGGATAATAATAAACAAAAATACAAGAAAAAAAAAACATAATTTTAACAAATAAAATTTAATTAAATACAAATTGTGCGCTACATCTAAGCAACAATAGGCCAGCTTATGTGTTGTTGTCGTTGTGATATTTTATAATTATGATAATGCCATATTTGACCTGAACAAAATTGTTATTATAATTCCATTTATTTATTTTATTTACATACTTTTTACATTTTTAAATATTTCTTAAAAAATAACAACAAAAAAACAATCAAAAAAATAAAATATAAAAATGCGTCTATTCGTGTAGAGTAAACATGTTTTCTTTCTTTATTATAATTACACCGTGACGCTGGGAAAATCCAGCAAACAAATGAAACAAATGAACCGTGCAGCTGCTGACGTAGCGACTCTCAAACAGTGGACGATCGGCTTTACAAGATATAAGTAGTTACAACGAGTGTGTGTGGGTTCTGATCGCATTGTCGAGTTTTTTAAACATTTTATTCGGCTGTCGAAGTAGTTTTCAATTAATTAATTCGGTTCGGTTATTTTAACGAAGTTTGCTTTGTTTTACCTACGCTTGAATGGGTTCCTGGTATCCGCACGCCTATGTAAGAGTTCACAGTCAAAGGTCGATAACATCAGATTTACGTTCGAGTTGGTTTTTTAAGGTTCCATAACCAAGGGGTAAAAACGGGCACCTATTACTAAGATTCTACTGTCCATCTGTTTGTCACCAGGCTGTATCTCATGAACCTAATTAGCTAGAGGGTTGAAATTTTCACAGATGATGTATTTCTGTTGCCGCTATAACAACAAATCCTGAAAACAGAATAAAATAAATTATGTTAGTAGTAGTTAGTAAAGTTGTATAGATAATGGTACAGAACCCTCCGTGATTTCCTGTTCCAAGCAAGGTTTTAGCAATGTCATCGTTGGAAACGATGAAATTGCTAAAATCATCATCATCATCATCTTTCTGCCTTGATCCCAAGTTACCTGGGGTCGGCGCAAGACGTTTATTTATTCCATTCTACGAGTATCATGTCGCCCATCACGCTATCACTATCTCCCTTTTCTTTCATATCCATCCATTTTTTTTTATCCTCTCTTCCACGAGTAGTGTGAAAGTGTAACCCGGGGCCCTGGGACGAAGGCAATGAAGCAACAAGAGTGGGTTTTAGTCAGTAAAAGTCTGACACTATGTCCCGCTCCGCCCAAGAGCGGGGGATGTCATTGGATGATTTTCAGACCGAAATAAAAGCCTCTGTCTTCCTCTCTAATTACCTAAAACTCAAAATAATTACTTCCAAAGTAGCTTTTTTCAGTGGTTTAGCTCGCGTTAAAGTAGGTTTATTTTTACAAACATTGAACCCCTTGTTCATCATAGGGGGTGAATTTTTGAAAATCTTCTCTCAGTGTTCGCTTGCGTCATAAAAGAAAACCTTGTGCAAAATTTCAAACATTTAGTTCCAGCTGCAGGCCCAGTAGTTTCAGCTGTGCGTGAATATGTCAGTCAGTCAGTTTCTCCTTTTATATACATTTATATGTAGATTCAAGGTTAAACTCGCCTTGACGATTTAACTATCCTTTGTACTTAAATGTCTTTGTGTTAAATAAAGAAAAAAGTAAAGTAATATTTTCTCAACTTTCCGTACAAGCAGATACTTCCATATTTATTGCATAGATAAGAACAGGAGCCAAGATTTGGAAACTTGGCAGGTGTGTCGGTGATCGCAGCACATTGTTATGGCAAACAGAAGTATGGAGTGAGGTTAGCTGCAGCACAGCATTTGTTTTGGCAGTACACATGGCAGTGGTTTTAGTTTTATTTTTTAGGAGCAATAGGCGTATTTTCTCTCATCATCATCATTGCAGCCGAAAGACGTTCACTGCTGCATAAAGCCCCCAAGTGTCGCCACAGCGAACGGTCCTGTTCGTCTCGCATCCATCAGACTCTCACCAAGTTATTAATCCACCTTGTGGAAGCTCTTCCAACACTGCATATTCCGGTGCGCGGTCGCCACTTTAGAACTTTTATTTTATTTATTTACTTATTTATTTTATGACAGGTACTCTCTGCAGTAACAGTCGAAACCAACACGTGCAGGGAGTCATTATTAATAAAATAATAATAATGTATAAAATATAATTTAGGTATTTATAGTAAATATCTAAAGTATAACACGCCATAATATTATAAGCGAAAGTTTGTGAGTGTAAATGTGTGTTTGATACTTTTTCACGCTCAAACGGCTGATCGGATTTGAATGAAATTTGGCACACGAGTAAAAAGTAAAGTTGGAAAAACAGAAACATTGCAGGTTCAGCCATCACAGAGGTAACACTGAAATATTATCTATAGCGTAAGTTTAATATTATATTCGCACAGAGATACCCTTACACTCAGTATAGCAGGGCTTTGACGAGAACTCCAATAACTTGCTTCATATTATGTTTCACAAGTTATCAAAGTAAATCTGTTGCCATTGATTATGTTTTACGCAATCACCTCGTAGAATAGCAGCAAAGCGAGCTTGGTGTTAGAGTAGATAAAACGACCCAAATGGCATTATTTAACACCATATCATACCATCCTACAGCCCTCCTGACTGTCGAGCCTGAATGTGATGAATTTGCGGACGAGTGGAGTAAAGAAATGAGTGCTAGGCTAGTATTTTCACTGATTCGGCAAACACCGTGACATTAGATATTTTTATCCAAACATTATTTTTTTTTAGTTTGTTTGGTCTCACTCCTGGAGTGGAAGGAAGCCTACCTTCCACTCCTTCCACATATTGCAGGCCTGCGCTTCCGTCTTCCATCATAGTGATCAAAGATCAATTATATTCAAAAATTCTATTCTTCTGAATAACATGTGTTTTTTCATAGTGTTAATTAATTTAATTGGACTGGTACCGTTTTAATCTATCTTCTATCTCTTATATAAAAGGAAAAACTGACTGACTTACACAGCCGAAACTACTGGGACTAGGAGCACACAATCAAAATTTTGCACACAATCTGTGTGCAAAATATGCCTTTTATGACGTAGGCGAGCACTACGAGAGGATTTCCCAAAATTCACACCCATGATTGTCTAATAATGACTTCTGTATAATTATAAAACGCAAAGTCCTGACTCTCTCACTGACTTCAAGAACCTAGAAAGCTGAAATTTTGCACAGAAGTTTCTTTTATTTACGTATACAAAAAATACGAAAGGATTTTGCTAAATTCATCTCCTAGGGGATGAAAAAGTTATCCAAAGCTTGTATTGAGAAACCTACTGTCACGCAAGCGACGCCGCTGGCAGAAACTAGTTAACTATAACTAAATAAATAATTATCATTTCAGAAAGACGTCCACTTGACGGCTGGACATATGTATATGCGTCCCCAACGTGCGCCATATTGACCGATCGTGTTCGTCTAGCATCCAGCGAATTCCACGCTTTACTAAATGTATCACAGTTTATTCATTAAAATTGCACCAGTGTAGATTCACCATGACTATGCAAAACCCAATTAAGTAATTGGCAGAATAAAATGAAAAGGTGTAATAAAGTCACGGGAGCGAGAGGGAGAGAACATTGAACAGATGCCAAGGGAGGTTGGCAACTGTTCGCCTCAACTTGTCTAGTGATGTGCGTTCAGAGTTGAGACTGTCTACTCGAGTATAGAATCTGAGAAGGAACGGTTTACTTGTGCTTATTTCTTACTTAGGAATTATAAACTTCTTGACTTCATAAACTGATTTGAAAGAGCTTGTTTATATTAAAGCATATTGTATAGAATCCACAAAATCCGTTTCATCATCGAACAACAAGATGTAGGTACTGCTATGCACGATCCTAACATTGTGGATGTTGTACAAAATGTTATGTAGAAATACTTTGATTGTACCTACATCTAAGGTCTCCTGATCGGTATAATCTGGGTGTCTTGAATGAACAGGTAATTTCCAAGCGTGCTTCATTTCCGACCAGATCATCGCGAATTGAAAGATGTTATAAGCTATTTTAATGCTTTATTTAGTCACTTACGAGCATTTACTTGATAAATCTGTTGAGTGCATAGAAAAAAATAGTTAATACCGAAGTAAGTACTTAATATTTATTATTAGCGTACTTATTGTTGAAAAGCCTAATAATAAATAAATAAATATATATATATTAGTGATAACAACGAGTTTTTTTTTTGCTGTTTAAGTGAGACTTTATCGACAAGGTGAAACTGAGAGAAGGAGAAAGTAATAATTTACTATTTATAGGACTACCTGTTCGTAACAGGATGAAGTAGGCACATAAAAACAAAAGTCATCTAATCAGTACTTTTTGTCGAACTGTGCAAACATATGTAGCGACATCTATGACACCAAATAGAAACTAAAATTCATTATCCAGTATGTATTGGGTTCTCCGGGCGATTAGAATGTATACAACTGCCCGAAATCAACTATCGTACAGTTCCAGACATAACTTGCGTCTGTTAGGAAGATCCTCGCTTTTCAAAGGACGTTTGTTAGACTTTACTCTCTATTCAAAATACCTCAAAACATAAATTAAATAGGCAGCCAATTATTTTTTTACGTTTTCTTGATTACCCAAATGACAGCAACGTCAGCTGTAATGTGGCAACATAGCAGGTGACGTTGCTGGATGGGCACATCCTGCACAACAACTTGAACCTTTCAGGATTTGTCCGAGGCCAATAACAGAGATGTACAAGTTGCCAAATAGTTCAGACAATATAAACCGCGAGAACATCGACACGAAAAGAAGAAGGAAACGAAGAAAATAATGTTGAGTAATTCGATGCCTGATTGATTTTGTATATAAGTACTTAGTCGTGTTATAAATTCTCGTAGTTAATTAACATTTAAGTCATTTATGTACATACAATTATCATCAATATGCTCCTCAAATATGACTCATCTCTTCTCATCCCTAATTAGAGCCCCGTTGACTTAGGGGAAGGAAAATTAACTATAATCTATGGAAATTGTACAATAAAGTAAGTAAATTTGGAACAGAACGCTTCTCTATGGCTCGCGATACAGATCTCGAAGAGATATATAATTTGCATCAAGTATATTGTGAGGGGTAGACAGTGCGTAGTTCTGAAGTTTATCTATTTGGCAGTAATTGGATGTGTTTGAAATGTACCCCATGTTTTTCTAAATTGGCTGAGCATGTTTGTTATCAGATTTAATAAAAGTGCGTGATTTGTTTCTTTGTGTAGAGTATTATAGAGGCTGTAGAGTTTGTAAAGCCTGGCTTCAATAGTGATTTAATTTTCGTCTGTTATTCTGTCTATATTTAATAGAAGAATTATGACTCATTAATGGGCGAAGGCCTCCTTCTCTCTGTTCTACACACGTCTGTCCCCGGCCATTGAGAGCCAGTCCCTCAGGTAATTGTCAAGCTCATCTCTTCACCTTCGCCTTAGTCTGCCGCGATGTCACCTAGTTTTTAATGGGACCCAATAAGTGGCTCTTTTAAGCCATAGTTCATCTGAGATGGGCGCGCCATAATTATGGTGGTTAGTCCCCTCTTTGAGTAATGGCTGGCAAGACGTCACCTTACCTTCCGCATGACGCAGGTCTTCACCGGACATGTTAAGTTCGGAAGGTTCCTGCACCTGATTCATGCGGAAGAAACGTTAGGGTGTCACCATTGTGTGGACCGCCTGGGAGACACAGTGCAGCATACGGTAGAGGTGTGCCCCGCTTGGGCAGAGCATCGCCATGTCCTCATGAGGGCGATCGGCGGCAACAATATCTCGAGCTGGGCCCTGGTACCATGGTCCAGAGCGAGGAGGAATGGCAGGCGGCCGCCTTCTGCGAAGCAGTAATGCTAGCAAATCAGGCGGCCGCACGCGTGAGGGGATGGCCCTCACGCCCCAGCCGACGAGATCCCAACAACGATTTCCAGTCACCGCAGGCGTGAGGCAAGCTCACGCCTGCGGTGACTGGAAGGCGGGACGGCGAGTTATGAATAGCTCACCGTCCCGCCTTCCAGCAAGCGTCCGGACCGAGCTCGAGTCGTCGACAGCACGTAGTATTCCACGCGCGCCACAAGGAGATGTCAGTAAAACCGGGGGGGCCCACCAGGATCGAAGCCTACTGGGGCCATGGGTTCGCTTCTAAAAGGTAAACCCGGGGTCCTGGAATCCAAGTTAAAGAAGGAACATACGAGTAGGTTTTAGTCAGTAAAAGTCTGACACGCCCTCTTCCTTCGTCCTAGAGTGGAACAAGTCAAAATAAGTTCATCTGACATGCGGCAGATAATTATGTCTGGGCTAATCCCACTTTAGAGTAGCAGCTTTTCGGGTAACATCTTTCATCTTAATTTCGGTGCACAGGATTGTGTTCCTTCAATAGAAATAATATTATAATTTTATAAACGTGATTGACTGGAAGTTTTTTTGCTGAACGGATCGGCCCAGGCACAGGTCTTCACCTAAATTAGGACATATACTCTTTGACTTCAATATTAAAACATTCTCTTGAAACTACACAGGTAAAGCCGCAGTCAAAAGCTAATTGAACTCAATATGTCACTGTCGACATAAATACTTTTTTTTTTGCATTCGTACAATTTTCATATCCACTACACTGGAAAAATAGACGTGTGAACGTAGCCCAATAACCTACAAAATTGTTTCGATATTTTTTTTGAAAGCCCGATAACTAAAAATTTATTCCCCTTTTCAACGTTCACTACATAAAAAATCTATTTTACACTGGCATCTAACACACACACAGCTAATTCAATTACAAAAAAAAAAATACGCTGGATATACAAATACAAAAAAAAAAAAAAAAATTCATGAAACAAAATTAAAGCAAAGCTATAAAAAAATCTGTATCGTTCGCAATTTAAAGCGCCGGGACCATGAAACTGTCCGCTGAAATGAAAATGTTGATAAAAACTGAAAAAAACTGTAACGAATTAAATGTACGCTTTTCTAAAACCATAGAGGTTCGACTGCGGAGGTTTACGTGCGCATAAAGTTGGAGCACGCCGGCACAACTGCCTCGATGACTGCCGAACTGATGGCAGAAGTTAGTGCTGGGGTAGACGAATCAACATTGATTTTTATTTCACTAGCTGTAGTCATTGGCTTCACTCACGTGAAAGTAGAAAATTGTCCCAAAAAATTATCTCGATAATGTACTTTGTGCGTGTATTTCTTATCCCTGGAGTAACTTCGGGATAAAAATATCTTTTGTGCCATTCCAGCATATGCTATCCCGTATGATTCTTGGTACCGTGTATCGAGTTAATTGTAATCCATTTAGCAGTTTGGGCGTGATGTAGTTACAAACATAAACATACACACACACTCATAAACTTTCGCATTTACAATATTTGTGAGATTTTGATGTGAAAATATTTTTTGACAATATGTATTATATTTATTTATAACATATTTGAGTAAAAATACAAAAAAAAATTCAAAACCAATCAATAACATTTATTTATAACTACTTTTTCTTAAACTAGTACAAAGAACATGCAAATCGTATAGGTACCTGTGTGTTTCGTACCTACATCACAACTTTTCCTTGGATAGAATCCCTCTAGGGTAAAGTTTTCTGAAGGTTTTTTCTTTATTTTGTTGTCCATTTTACAATGTTGTCCTATTTAACCAACTTCAAAAAAGGAGGAGGTTCTCAATTCGGTTGTATTTTTTAATATATTTTTTTTATGTTTGTTACCTCAGAACTCCGTCGTTTATGATCCAATTGGCCATTTTTTTCCCCTAAAAGGATATGTTTCCAGATTGGTCCCATTTTTTTAAAATCCAGTTTGGATGATGGAATCCATGGGGAATTGAGGAAATTCCTCAAATATTCTAGGCAACTATATGTATATAAGATATACAAATAAATAAATGATTCTGAATAGTTATGTTGAAAATGGTATCATCGAAGTAATCTGATGATGAATATATCAATTTTAATGTAATCGACAGTGAGTAGACCTCTAAAACAACAAGCTATCAAATAAATGCGTCATCATTCTCCTTTTCCCAAAATAAAATTATCATCACATAAGAGCAAGCTCTTAAATGGAAGCGTTTAGATAATACGGACATAGGGGACGTTAATGGGAAAAAACAAGAAAATCGAATCCCAATGGGGCGTCTTAAAAACGGATTCGGTCGTAATCCCGTTTCGATTTGGTAAACGATTAGAGCTATAAAAATGAAGTTAATGGAAACCTAAAGTAATATAGATCGTTGAAAGAACATAATCCTACTCAATAATAATGATCTCTCAGCGATCTCTAAAACGGATTACCTACTATAGTGGCCGGAATCATGTGCTTCAGGTGTATTTTTCGGAGATCTGATGTGTAAGAGAAGTTCCAGATAGTAGTATTATGATATTATGATAGTGAGGATCACTGGAATCCGAATGGACACGAGACGCACAGGAGTTCATTGTGACGACACTTGGAGGAAGTCTATATCCAACAGCGGATATCTCTCGACGTAAATGATGATGATATTTTTGGACACTCCTGTTACATAGTCTACCAAAACTGATTGATTTAAATAATGACTTGTTCAATCGACTTCATCTTATACAGTTTTGTTTTTCATGCGATCTCCTCAGATATCATAGTAAGTACTACTTTTAACGCGTCTTTAATCCCTCGGTCTATTCCACGGGAACCATAAATTCATCCGGAACAACAACAATAATCCAATGAAATTGACGATCGGTAATAGAGTAGCTTTTTATCAGTCAAATAATATTCGTAATCGCAGCGGTACTATGGAAACATTAAAATAATAATACTTTTAAAATAAAAAACAGGATTTCAGTTGAAAATACTGAATACAATGTATCAAATCTCAGTAAATTTACAGAATTCTCATTCAAAAGAGTTCATGAAACAAAATACGTACCTACAGTTTCTTTTTCAAATGAACGTATTTTGATGGAACAAAATAATAATATCGCGACTTCAAAGCATATTCCGCTAATGAAGTACTCGACGTTATTCGAGAAGACAGTAAATTGTGTTAATCTGAATATTCTTTAACATTTTCGAAATTTTTTACCATTTCTTTTACTTTTTCTCAATTATGGACCGCCAGTTTCATTTCAAAATTATTGGGCACAAAAAGTTTTTTTGTACAAATTATATTATTCTTCGGTAGTAAACAGGCAGTTTGACTTGTAGTAGATGTGAAAGGTGATCAATGAATGATAAAACACGATCATAGCGAACACAAACACTAAACTTGAGCATTTGGTTTGTTCGTATGGACGGCATTTTCGAACAAGAACGTGAACATAGTTCGAATTCGAGTTCGTACAACAGTTTGAACTCTCTCAATAGCCATGGCGGCGTCGTTGGAAGTGGTCGATTGTGAAGTAGCGAAAAGTTTTTTGGTGTTCGCATTGATTCATGAAGAACACCGTCCATACAGAACATACTAATAGGATGGCCGCAAACATGTTTGACGAACAGAGTGTTCGATGTTCGTTAGTGGTACACACGTGCGAACAAAGTTGTTGCGTATCATGCAACGTAACTGTGTTCGTACGTACGTACACGGTTTAGCAGTAACAAAAGTTATAAGAGAATGAAAATATCAAAAAAGTCATAACACATTAAAAATGGCTATAAAATATGTTCAATAATCCCAATTTCCTTATTGTAAAATTGATAAAACTTGGTCCTTTAAGAAGTTCGTCGGTCCCTCAGAGAAGTCGGGCGACCAAACTGGGTCACGCCAATTTGTATAGATATTATTAAAATTGCTGTTTGGCGTTGTTGGTTAAGTACTTTTGTGTTTACGTGGCTCGAATTCCAAATACTTTTCGAATTAGACGCTAATTTTAAAATAAATGGGATCTTTTGTTTTATAGAAAAAGATAAATTTAGATATAGCCCTATTAAATTGAACATTGAAGAAGGCATCTAGATAAATACTTTAAACTGATGGTATGGTCAATGGTATATTTTTGCGGATAGACGGTAGTAGAAAATCCCGTGGACGCTCTCCCGGTTTTTCTCACGGTTTATTTATAAGTGAGAAATCATCCAATGTCTTCTCCCACTCTTAGGCGGCGCTGGAGGGCGTGTCAGACTTTTACTGACTAAAACCCACTCCTATGTTCCTTCGTTGCCTTCGTTCCAGGGCCCCAGGGTTCTCTTTCGCACAACCCATGGCCACAGTAGGCTTCGACCCTGCTGAGCCCTACGGTTTTGCTGACCTCTTCTTGAGATGCTCCTGGAAAACTACGCGCCGTCAACGAATTGAGCTCGGTCCAAACGGTCACCGGAAGGCCGGACGGCGAGCTCACGGTCCGCAAGCATACGCTTACGGTGGCTGAAAATCGGGGTTGGGATCGCGGCGGCTGGGATGTGAGGGCCGTTCCCTCATGAATGCGGCCGCCTCCTTCGCTAGCATTACTGCTTCGCAAAAGGAGGTGACCGCCCACCACTCCTCCTCACTCCAGACCCTGGCCTGTACGAGAGCCCGGTGCGAGAGGTCGCTGGACCAATCGCCTCCACGAGAAAACGGCGGTGCTCTGCTCAAGTGGGGCACACCTCTACCATATACTCCACCGTGTCCTCCGCGCAGTCCACACAATGGTGACACCCGGGTGTTTCCAAGAACGAATCCAGTGCAGAAAACTCCCGAACTCTCCAACACGGTGGATGGACCTCACCAAATCTGTTACATACACGAGTATAAATAACAACTCCCAAGCCACTAAACACAGAGCTGCATGGCGTTGCATCCCGAGAGAACCTGCGGCGCAAGACTCGACCGAGACATGACCACGACATCTCTATAAGAGTAGGTACACAACTGTGAAGAAGAGAATAACATAGGCATGTAACAATAACAGTGTTGTATTATCCATTTTTAATGAAACAACAAGACAGTTAATGTCCAACACAGTACCATATAATGTGCAACATGTACCGTGTGCAGGGAGCCTAACGTTACAAACTACATGCAGTTGACGCGCGCGCCGGTGCGTGAACTGAAAGCCGGTAAGATGGCGCATCACAAATATTAGCTGCAGTATAATGTTGACTTCTTTAAATACTTACATACATAGATTGATAACATATTAATCTTTTTTTATTGGAAAATCATTAAAAAAACTCTTGAAAAATTCACCATGGCCCGAGAACGCAAAGGGCCACTGATGAACACATTAAAACCCACCCGGGGTTTTAGTCAGCAAAATTCTGACACGCCCTCTCATTCCACCCTAAAGCGGTAGAAGTCATTGAATGATTTGAACTTCAGAAAGACGAGATTCACTGTCAAATATCTCAAAATGAATAGAAAATGTGGAGAAATTGCTTGATTTAAAGATTGATTGAGTGGGGATAAATTAGTTATTGTGACTGATTGATTCAGGTAAGAACAAATACTCACATAGTTTAGTTACACAAAAAACCGGGCAATTGCGAGTCGACTTGCGTACTGAGGATTCCATACAAATTTACCTATGAAAACAGTTAAATTCGAATTGAGTTACGAAGATTTTTCCGAATCTTAATTTTTTTTTGACGTACCTAACTACAAATTTTTAGTTTTCATATTTTTTCCTAAACTTGTGCTATGAGACCTTGCTTATCACCGGGTGCCCGACTACCTTTGTCTTGTGATCGAGGCCTATCTGTCGGACAGGTATATCATCTACCCTGGTCACCAGGGGGGTGGAAACGGCGAGAGACACGAGGGATTGGAAGCGGTGTTCCGCAGGGATCGGTACTAGGACCGCTCTTGTGGAACATCAGGTACGACTACGTGCTGCGCGGCGACCTCCCTGACGGGGTCTGCGTGGTCTGTTACGCAGACGACACGCTGGTCCAGGCGCGGGGAGAGTCGTACCAGGCGGCGCTCGAACTAACGACACGCGGGTTTACGATAGTCGTTGAGAGGATCCAGCAGTTGGCACTCGAGGTGGTGCTATACAAGTACGAGGCCATATATTTTCACAGCCCTCGGAGCGCGCTACCACGGCGTTCCCATTTAACGGTAGGAGGAATTCACCTCATCGTCGGGGCAACGATGAAGTACATGGCACTCGTCCTCGACGGCTCTAAGCAGACATCATTCGGTCCATGGCCCTTTATGGGGCGCCGGTGTGGGCGCCATCGCTGCGAAAGCGATCGGTGGCCCAGCTGAATACATGCCATGGCCATAAGTCAAGTCAAGTCAAAAGTTTTCATTTCACATAGGCTTACATGGGCACTTATAAAACGTCAGAAGCTAGTGCACTAATATTTATGGCTGGTGCGGGGATAACGCATAGTCTCTGCCAAGGGTCTGCTTCTGAAAGAAAGACTCGGGCCTGGTATGAAAGGCAACGAAGGAACAAAAGTGTGTCACAGGAGACAGGAGTGACATCCCCCGCCTAAGAGCGAGGGATATCTTTCGGAGTTTTGATTCTCTTGAGAGTATCGAAATATACGTTTTTTGCGACAAAAACGGCCGTACCCTTTACCTATAAGGATTCCCTTTTTTTCCTTTTGAGGTATGGAGCCCTAAAAATTGCAAAAATACTGTGAATATTTACATACATGCGCTGCGATATCTAGTTTAATAGTCCATTTCCTTAGCGTCAGTTTATGACTAAGTTAAACAATGAATTTCCGGTCTACAAGATAAGATAACAGATACTCTTATCTGAAAATTAGAAAAACCTGACTGATACATAAACAATTTTACCACAACAGAAAAAAAAAGACTTGGAAATACCAATGCTAATAAGGCTAAGGAGTAGATTTCCCTACCGGAGTCTGTGTTTCCTAATGGTTACAACCTAGGGAACCTGGGGTCTGACTGAATGGGTTACTTTTAGGCAAATATGTTCTATCGTCGACCACATCATCGCTTACATCAGGAACCTTGTAATAATAATAACAAAGAAATCTTTACTTGGTTAAAAAATACACTACTTTTTTATTATTTATTATATTCTTTAGTGTACACCACATAAACAAAAAATACAGGACAAACATTATTAAAAATAAGAATTATAAAAAAATTAAAAAGGATTATATTATAATAATAGTAATATTCAATATTATTATTATAATATAATCCTTTAAGTAATCCAAGGCAGCCAAGGCAAAAGAAAGTCAATATCCTCCCGAGCCAAGCGATGGCAATGTTCCCACCCCCTTCCTTTTATGTAACAATGAGGAAAAGAAACGTCCCTCAACATAAGGACAAGTATCTCTACAGTTTGTGCAAAAACTGGGCAGAGCGCCAGAGTGTTCTGATAGATATTATTATGTATATGATCAGCTCATAGTAGATACAGAAGTTAAACGTTACGTTTACAAGACCTAGATAATATGATATTTTATTCAGTCAGTGAACAAGTCCAAAATATATATTAACTAGCTTCTGCCAGCGGCTTCGCCCGCGTGAAAGTAGGTTTCTTCATACACACTTTGGACCCCTGTTTCACCCCCTTAAAAGTTGAATTTTCAAAAATCCCTTCTTAGTGCTCACCTACGTCATAAAAGGAAACTTCGTGCAAAATTTCACGTTCCTAGTCCGAGTAGTTTCGGCTATGCGTTGATATGTCAGTCAGTTAGTTTCTCCTTTTATATATATAGATAATTGACGTGATGTGTTAATTTCCAAACGTTTTGTCCTTCTGACAATCTGACAAAATGTCATATCGTTTAAAGTTGTAGAAAAATATTCTTAATTTTTGAAATGAAAGAAAAATGTGCACTCTATGATTTGACAGTATGGTTAGTGAAGTGAGCCGTGTTGCGCGTTACGGCTTCGATTTCCACTTGGAACAAATATTTGTATGGCCTGGATTTGGATGTATGTGTATGTGTATCTATTTTTTATTTGAGAAAATTTCTAAGTGAGTAGTCGATTTTTACTGGATCGGTCTAATGTTCCGAAGGGACCCTGAACCAATGCAAACTCTAAACTGGAGTCCTCAAGCAAAGCATAAATGTGGCTGCACTAAGCAGAACTGGCAACGAACGGTCATCGCAGAACCTAAGGAAGACGCGCAAATGAAGCGCAAAACTCAAGACCGAACGGGGCAGCGGCGCACTATGGACGGCCTCTGCCTAATCTAGGGGACAAAGGAACTTAAGTCAAGTAAACCCAGTAGATAAACTAAACTAGTGCGCTTCACCACCAACGATTGCATCACTACCATCAAGTGGGATCGCAGTCCAGAAGCACTAGTTTATAATTATGAAATAAAATAAAAAGTTTTCGTCAGTGTTTGTTAAAAATTTCTTTTGACTCGCACCATAGGACCATCAGATTTTTCATTATCCATTAATTTATCTACATATGTTTTATGTAGTGGTTTTACTGTAATGTGCTATCTGGTGGTTCTGCCACGGTGCCAATTATTGGATATAATTGAGAAATTATTATTTAATGGTTTTTGTCGTAATTACTACAACAATGACGTGGTTTTAAAATTACAAGCGTTTTCCATGGCTTAAGTTAAACGTAATTTATAAGAAAGAACTTATTTAGCTTGTAAACGCTCTATTGCTTCTGTCCTTACCCTATATATATATTTGAAGTCTCCTCTACATATATATTTCTCATTTAGTAAGTGACCCTTTGAAATGTTCCAATCTTTGCTAAAACAATCGTCTTAAGTCTGCCTATGTACCACTACTGTACATAAAGTTTAATCATTTTCTGAATAACAAAAGTCACAGCAACATTTTAGTGGCTCAAAGTGATAGCGATATGGGATATCCAAAAATTGGAAAAAAAGCCGCGTGAATTTATGCTTTTAATATTCCTTTGTGCGAGTAACAGAGCAACGAGCGGCAACAGAGAGCAATATAGTTGATAGTTCACGTTATAGGGTTGGTAACACCTGTCTGTGTCAGTAACTAAGCATACCACATGTCGGTACTGTTTTTTAGATAGTTAACTTTAATTGCCTTATTGGTCTTGAGCGTAAGGTCCTGGGTTCGATATTGGGTCGGACAAAAAGTGCGATTGCATATATATAATATTTTGAACATTGGTCCAGACTAAGCGTTTCGCCTCGTCATTTATACCGCGTACGTCGTAGGACTGTTACAATTTTATTTGCCTGCTGCAGTCTTCCAGTCCGATTATAATTTAGGTGTCTTCAAGGCCAGAATAAATAGGCTCATAATAAACTAATGCGGATGGGATCGCAGTCAAACACTAGTTTATATCAATTACAAAAAAAAATATTGAAGATTAAATCGAACTAGAACAATGCTCTCTACCTGACTTTGCTGGCTACTCATCATTATCACTTGACACAATCCTATTCTTCTCTGTTTGGAGTTTTCTCTGTTAGTTTAATCAATAACGCATCAACGGTTGAATATTTTTAAATGAAAACACTGGATAAGTAGGTACATATGTACATAAGATAATGTTACCGACCTCGGGTCCTGCGTATACTACTCGACACAGAAGACTCAAGAGCAGATAATTATTTGGGAACTTCTTGATCTATTGAAATAATTATTCCGAATGATTATAAATCAAGTATTATGTCATCAATCAAGTGCAACTTTCGCTTGTTAGGTTCCGGTGCATCAAATAATTAGTAAAAGTTATTGATTGCGCATGATTCTTTGATAAATATTATTGATAATAATTTATATTTAATAAGCCATTTTCTTAGATAATTCTGTTAACAATTAAAACCATTTAACCGTGTAAGTTATAATATCCAAGGTGTTGACTGTTTTAAAACACTTCTTAGTTACCGTTACTTAGGAAAAAACCTTACAAGAAAATAACTCTTTTCAAATAATGATTATACCCTTGTTTCTGTGACCATCATCTAACCGCTAATTCACAATACGTTTTACAACAATATGACGTTCCCATGGCATAACTTTTGTCGTATCACGGGAGCACCGAACACCGCGACATCGACGGCAAAAAATATTTGTTCAATAAACCAATTAACACAGTTTATTATTGAACGAAACATAATTAAGGCTTGACTTGTAATATCACCAAACCTTTTAAACCTAAGATATTTTGATAACAAATTTAGCGGCACAAGTAAACGCTAATAGAACCTACAACAAATTGCTATTCAATTTATCTACCAACCTAACAACAATTAGTTTCGGAGACACGGATCCACTAGAACCGTGGAATCAAGTTAGTGTTGTAGGTATAGTTGTTATGGTACTAATGTACAGCGCTTAATTCAGCTGAATATAATTAGAATTTGTCGCTGGAAGCGCTTGATATCGCGGTGCCGATAACAGACGCGTTATTCATCTAGTAATTATATTTAGCTATCTGTTATGTACATAGGTGGCGTTTATTAGAAATTAGTGATTTAGTACATAATTAAACTAGTGTATTGTGTCGGAAAATTATTTATTAGGTCATTTTATTGCTTCGCTGGATAGGTAGACTAGGTTTTTTCAGTGGCTTTGTCTGCTTCACTGGTTCCAAGGGTATAGCGCTTAAAACTAGTTTGTTATGAATTAAAACTACTTCGTCACCTTTTTATACTTACTTGTAGATTTTGTTTTTAGGAACATACTCCCGAAATAAGAAGTTCTAGGTGCTAATTACGAGTAGACCATGTTCCACTTGTGCCCAAATTTTATCTAAATCTGTTCAAGCATGAAGAAATAACAAACACATATATACCTATATACTCAAAAATTTTCGCCTTTATAATAATTATATCTGCTGTCAGAAGTTGTTTAACAGCACTTCAATCCCAGAACTGTGCCATTGTTCTTGAGAGTTACCGTGACCCTGGAACAAAGGTGAGTTTTGGTCAGTAACAGTACGACACTTTAACGCACCTCCCAGAGCGGAAGAAGTACCTAATTTGTATGATTTCCATCCTTAGAAGAAAGCAGCACGTGACTCAGGTTTCTAAAAAACTAAGAAATGCTCTGTTGCTGTGGCAGTTAACTATGTTATGTGGTTTTGTTGTAGCTTATTGTTGTTGCTGTTGTACAACACGCATACATATTGTTTTGGTGTTAAATTATGCGTCACCATGGTTTTAAATCCTTGTCCTTGTCTTGATTCACTTTCGAATGACATATGAAACGTAAAGAAAATGCGTGGTATTAAAACTTTCGTTCGTTCGACGTTTTGCAAGTGCCCATGTAGGCCTGTGTGACATTGCTAATATTGCTGATTTGAAAGCCTATGTTTGATCACTAAGCACAGCTCAATAGTTGACCCAATTTGAATGAAAACTGTGATAGATCATGATAAGGGCAAACATTTTTATTTGGATAATTTATGTGGACGAGAGCGAGTTACTCTTTCAAAAGCTCCAGCAGCAGAACATAGACTTAAGATTTACATAGTCTTCTAATGAGGCGCATTCTACGAGCGATGTGCCCTTCGCACTGCTAATTAATTTGGCGATTCCTACTAGCTACACTTTCGCTTAATAGGCGCCAACTATCAGCTTAACTACACATAATTACACGGTCACAATATCATAGTAACGTTATTTCATGCCAGCACAAAGGCTATTGAGTACAGTGCGCCACACAACTTCGTGCATGACACAATGGGCATACAATGAGCGTTGTCACTGAGGGAGTGGCTGTACTTCCTGTGACGACATGTAATTGTTATGATGGATCTGTGTTCTAAGTGGGAGATTTTATGTTTGACTAAGTCTTTATGAATCGTTGTGCTATAATCGCGCGAATACGCCACGACAAACCTGGTTGTGTCATCTAGTTTTCCCGATCAAATTAACATGACGATCACTTATTCGCGCAATGATCACTTTGTATTAGAACAATGCCTTAAATGCATTATCTTATCTTTGTGAACTTGTTTCCGCATATGGTCCTCGGTGGACTTTTGTTTGTGGGCCATGACTGCCTTCATTCCTACCAGCCGATTTCTCTCCAAAAGCAGATGAGTCCTTTCAGTTTTCTCCGAGAATCTATGAGTGAATTTGGTACTCCCAAGGTTCGTGTTCTTATTTCACTGATGGCTGTGCACTCTCGAGGAGCACGTGCTTGACAGTTTCATTCGACTCCTTGCATACTCTATACCGAAGACCATTATCATTATCCATTATCCATTACACTTATTGTGAAGAAGTGTTTATTCAGTAAGCAGTATCCAGTGATGGTCCTCGCCACCAGGCGCAGGCTGCCTCTGTCCAGTCGCAGAAGGTTACTGGTTAGAGTTCTATAGCTTCTTTAGCCTGCCTGCAGCCCAATGCTAATGACCACTATCTTCCCGCTTGTGTGTTGGTGTGCTCTCGTAGCCAATCACGCAGCTGACCAAAGGGTATTGGCACGAGATATTCAAGTTCGAAAACCACCGTGTCGGACTTCACCTGCTGCTGTCTGCTGCGTCATTGCCCAGAGAACCGTTATGTCCTTTAATCCACTCTAGCGTCATATGCCTTAGACGTTTAAAAAACAGATTAATAATAATAATAATAACCCTGTTCCCGAAACCGGTGGGACACTATTTCTTATATTTTTAAATGTTTTTTTTTTTGGTATTTATAAATATACTTAATAAGTTTTAAGATCGAATAAAGAGAATAATAATAAAAGTTTATTGACATAAAGTTTTACATAGAAATGAATCCCTTGGTCTATAAACTAGTGTAAACTGTATCATAGGGACCAGGGAAATGCATTATTATGTCAGAAATATTTTAAAGTTAAGGTTAAATAACAAAATATAGATTACAGCTAAATGCTGCAATTTAGCAGTCATAGTGATGTGGTAAAAATCAGAATATTGTTTATCATTTTCCGACCCGCACTTGGCCCGCGCGATGCATTGTCTACGGCCCATTCCACTGACCACTCTCCTAGAGATGAAGCTGGAATCCCAGCAGTGAGAACATTATACCCCTACCTGCATCACAACACAAGGGTGGAGGACATCGTGGAGTACGTGCGCCAAAAGCGCACTTCTGAGTCGCACCATAACGTCAATTTCTGATGTCTTTTTCTGATCAAAATTTATTTATGCCTGAAAGAAAATAAATGTTTTATTATTATTATATATTTTATTATTATGTTTCAAACCTGCCTATGTGACTTACACAACTGGGTTATAAGGCTACACGATAGTTCTCCACAAAGACTGGGTAACAGTCTTCCGGACTTCTGATTTCCCTTAACTTTCAGAAACATCTTTTTTGTAAATGAAGAACGGCTTATATTTCGGTTATCCCCTTGAAAACTAGAAGCGTGACATAGGTATTATTTTAAGAATATTTCTAGAGCAGTAGTCTCCTTACAAAGAAGTGTGAACTGACACCTGCTGGCACCGCCTAACTTCTTAATTAGTAACGTAATGACGAACATTCTTGTTCTTATAATTAGTTCACTACAAGTTCTCGCGAGAACAGCTAGCTACTAGTTTTGCTGAAATAAACGTTTTAGTTTTGTGATTCATTATCTAAATTAAGTATAACACATGCGTTCCTAAATAATATAGTAACATATTTGGTCAAAAATTAGGCACTAGGATACACTTTCCTTTCGCAAATTACCAGTATCACCGCCACCAAGATTTAATTTTTTCGCTTAGCGTCAGGTAAGATAGTGGTCAAGCGTGTTCCATCGTCGACCGCATCGTCGCTTTCCATCAGGTGAGATAGCGGTCAAGCGCGAACCGTTTCAAGTCCTATATAGAGGGAAAGCCAGTTGCTATTAACCGGGCATCCTCATATGGGTTCTTAGTGGTTACTTAGAATGAAAGAAGGAAAAACTCAATAACCTCAATGGGTTATTAGGTCTTAGGTTCGATTCCCTGCTATGGCAATCCATAGCAGGGAATCGAACCTAAGACTTACACATACCACAGATACACCACAAATCGCCATTATTGATCAATCAAATAGCCAAAACCTGTAATGGATTTTTGTTGATGTTGATAGCTAATAACGAAGCTTCGAACTTCATTTGAGAAATAATTTACCCACTTATAAGTTACCCATGAACCAAAAAGCATAAGCATAGCATTATAATTAGCTGATTCCCACTGCTGGGACTCTGGATTTTGTGAGCAGTGGAGATGAAATAAATTAGACAAAATAAAGCGCCTGCCTGAGTTTGAACTTACGCCGTACAACTTGTAAGTGGCGGGCAAAATTGGATCAAATAATTTATTCAAATTAAAAAGCTCTAGAATTTCTTTGTCATTAATATCCCTCAACACAAATATGTATTTAAGTAACTAGATAAAAATGCCTTCTCCCATAAATATTTTTCATCTCTTATTGAAACGTTAACAAGTACTTGCTAAGCATATGATTCACTATCGTCGCTCAGGTGCAATTCACATGTCGCGTCATTTGTGTTTGAAATTCAATGTTCGATTGATTTACAATTTATCACGTTAGTATAGCGACCCGCCCCAGTTTTGCCCATGTGTTCTGTTCCCAATTTATGAAATTCACGGTTTTTTCTCTACTATAATGTGCACATATTATAGGTATATGTCACCGAAAAACTGACCGTAAGAGTTTAAAATATCACGAGAAATTGTAAACAATTTTTTTCTAATTAAGACACGGTTATGGTGGAAAATTTGGATGTCATTTCTCGCATACAAAACGACTTATTCATAATAAATCGAGAAATTACGCTACACAATTCGAATATTGGAATTTATTTTACTTTAATACATCATAACCATATTTCACCAAATTCAATTTTTTTTCATAATATTTTAAAGAATATGTTGTATTCTGGTGAACCTATTTTGGACATCTTCACATAAATGGGACTCAATTTTACGAAGAATGCAAGTTATGTAAGGGCCTTTAAAGCAGCAATTAATTGTAGTTTGTCTTTATAGACTTGAGATTTCACGTAGACCCACAGAAAGTAATCTTGCGGTGGATCTCGGTGGCCCGTTGATGTCGCTACCGCAAGTTTCGACGTTAGGCGAATAGTGCACTGATTTTGATAATACATTTTTGGGGGTATGTGGAACAGAGAGTAAAGCCCCACATACCTCCGTTGAAAAGGGAGGATCCTCCAACCAGACGGGTGTTATGCCTGGTGGGCTACTGCCCGATAGATGATTTCGGGCTATTCTATATGTTCTAAACGCGCGGAAAACTTTGATTGCGCGATGCAGGATTATTTCTTATGTGACGCCATAGATGTCGCTACACATTTTAACAATTTCTTGGCATTGTTAAAACATGTAGCGTTCCGTGGTGAAATATCATGAATGAATATGTATCCATGCCTTTAAGAGATATCGCTTTACCATGATAGCCGCTATGCACTATCAAAGTTGAGCATCCCTTATGAATAACCCTACGTATGGCTAGATTGTAATAAAATTACGATTCATCCTTTGAATTTATTCTAGGATCAGAGAAAAAAATTTATGTAAATAATAAGTATCTCAAAATACATTTACGATACCTGAAACTGAAACTTTATCCTGAAAAATCCTTTTTATCTATAAGGAAAACTGATAGTAACCAAATAACTCACAGACAGACACACAAAATCCTCCATGTAACCAACGATTCTATTAGTCAACGTATGCATGCCAAATATGTACACAAAATATTAGTACTGGTACTCTGAAGATTACGATCTAATGTGTCACTGAACAAATATCTTAATTATGCGAATTCTAAGCTAGGTTTGCGGTTCGAACGGCCATGTTGTCTTCAGAATAGGTAGGTGTCAATATTGGTTTAGTGAATCAGATACCTATAATAATAAAATTGTGGTCGATGACTGGGAATGTGTTAATAAGTCCAGAATTGTTTTTTTTTTCTCCTTCGTTTTAAATATTTAGTACTTAAAGAGAAAATAAATCGCGGGATAATTTCATTTATTTTGCAGAATAATATTAATTACTTGATGCCCTGGATTAGGGTTCCGCACCCAAAGGTTACCAACGGTCCGCTGTACGTCCGTCTGTCTGCGGGCTGTATCTCATAAACCCTAAAAGATAGAGTTGAGAGGTAGAGAGTTTTCTATTGCTGCTACAACAACAAATAATAAAATTAAAATAAAGTTAAAAATTGTGGGGGTTGCCATAAAATTATTTTACCCACTCTGGAATGAAAAGGAGTGTCAGACTTTTACTGATTAAAACCGACCTGTGTTTCTTCAGTTGCCTTCTTTCCAGGGCGATGGTAACTCTTTTGAACAATTCCGTAAGTATGCAAACTGCTGTCAATTAATATTCAAAATTTAGTTTACCTTATCAAGTGGGGGTGCTAACACAGGGGGTAAATACATTGGCTCGTTACATCACCAGCAGTTAGGATCAACACGTCCGCCTTAGTCAAAGGCCTTTATGCAACTGTCAACTGTCACTGCCCGTGCACTCGAGACAAGTATACAAACACTGCACCTTCCTTTCATTTTTGAACATTGGGTTAACTTTTCTGGCAGTTAATTTGATTTAAAACCTGTGGAAAATTAATTATCTTAACTTTATTGGCCAAAAATGTATATTGAAGGAGGCAATCTGTAGATCTGATATTGAACATTCCTCAACTTACGGAAAACTTCACTACCTATCGCTGAATGCCAGTCCTTCCTCATGCCAAGATCAATATTTCACCAAAACAATACGGATTCCACAATCTACATTCCGAAACTGCACATAAAACTTCGATCTTAATTAGCTGACTACCCTCTTACTAATCTTTATGGCATCTGCGGAATTGCATCGCTTCCTCCAGCGAGAGCGACGGGGGTACACCCCTAAAATAAGGGTATATTTATAATGTGAGGTCGACTGTGGGGTGCTCTGTGATTGGGTACAAATAATTACTGTTTCCTTCCCCTAGAATGTATTTAATTATTTTGTTAAATACCCGGACATATAGGATATTAAGTTGTTATTAATTAACTAATAGTTTGTGGTTGAAGCAACCTTAAACAAAATATGAAAAGTATTGGAAGTGCACTACGGTTATTGCAATTATCATCATCATTTTAGTCAAAAGACGTCCACTGGACATAGGCCTTCCCTAAGTGTCGCCACAATGAACGGTCCTGTGCATCTCATATCCATCGGATTCCCGTAACCCTCACTAGGTTATCAGTTCATCTTGTGGGAGATTTTCTTACGCTGCATCTTCCGTTGCATTGTCGCCACTCCAGAACCTTTCGGCCTTATTGGCCATCGGTTCTGGGAGCAATGTGCCCTGCCATTACCTTGGTTCTCCTGCGAATATCTTCATTTCTGATATGATCACGCAAGGATACTCCGAGCACAGCCCTTCCCACTACACACAATGCCTAGAGTTTATGTCTGTGCTGTAGAATTCTGCCAGTTGCTGATACAAATACAGGCATCTAGTAAAACTCTATAACCATTTCTTTTTATCAATGACTGTAATAAAAACAGAATCCTTCCATCCATGCTATCTTCAAATACAGCTCAATCTCGAAGGCAGTAAAACTAGATAAACAACCATTTTATTGTTCATCGCCCGAACAGAATATTTAGTATATCTAGTACTAGTTGCCCGACCCGGCTTCGAACGCAGGATTATTTTTCGATTTGAAAAACAATGAATGACAACCTTTATTATTTACCAAGGCTAGTATTCATGCAAAGCCTACAGAATAAGATTAAAAACCTTTTAACTTTCATAGTGCTCACCTACCATACAACAGGAAGCCTTATGCAATATTTCATATTCCTAGTCCTAGTAATTTCGGCGGCGTGGGCTGTATGTTAATATGGCAGTCATTCATTTTCTCTTTTTATAGATATAAATAACAGTATTTGGTATACTGTTATTGAAGTACCAATAACTCCTAAATATCGATATAGATAGATAAAGAATTTACTAAAACTGAAAGAATCGTTTACATTTTTGAGAAGTTAAAAAGTTAATGTGTACATATATTTATTGACAATAATGACCAAGACACGCGACAGCATGTCAAGTCAGGTTCAAGCCAAAAGAGAACTGGCGAGTAGTGTGATCCGGCTTCTTAGGGTTCCTTGGAAACTTTAACCGTGGCGTAGTAAAGGTACAATAATATTATTAACTTATTTATTTAATGTAATTCAATAATTTTATCAATATTTCAATAATTTATTTAATCTATTTTAATTTAATTAATTCATTATGTTATGACAATTTTAATTTAATTTAAGTCTTGGGTTAATATGCCTGAAATAAACGATAAATAAATAAATAAAGGGTCTAGAAGGATAAATTCAACGGCCAACTGATTTGATACCATAACTTATTTTGATAATATCTCTCTGAAGCCGTTGACCCTACCTTATCCTGCTAGACCCTTTGTAGCCGGTATGTGATATTAGGGAAAAATGTAAAAAATACGTACCATTGAGTACAATATTGCAAGAGTTATTACAAATCACACAATATGTGAGTGGGACCTAAGTCCCAAATATATTAGGGTTACAGTAATCCCTAAATCTTAACCTACTTTCTCTAATTCACCTCATTTCCGTACCGTATGTGTGTGTTAGGGAAGTAAGCATGAAAACAGAACTCACAAACTCAGGGTCGCTTGTGAAGGATCCGTGAGTAAAGTAAGCTCAATGGTGTGAGTAACTACGGGTATATGATCTAGGTTATGCTCAGCAGAGAAAATACGATTAAAATCAACTAACATTTTAAGACAATTCAATATCTAGATTGTTCTATATGACGGCTCCTAAGTTATAGTTTGAGCTATGATGAGTCACCAGGAGGATCTATATGGGTATCATGCAATAAATAAGAATGGCTAGGAATTGAATCACTTTACTTCCCAATACTATACGATACAGTGTACTATTACTAGACGGCGTTGTGTGATAGTTGTGGAATATTATTATATTACTAGGTAGGTACAAACAACAAAGCGTAGGATATTTTATTTTTATTTTTTATTATTGATAGGGTCGCGTTTGACCACTATCTCATCTGATGGTAAGCGATGATGTGGCCGAAGATGGAGCACGCTTGCCTAGAAGTAACCTATTCACTCTTGACCTAATTCCAGTGCGTCTTCACGCTGCAACGGCCTGGTTGAAAGTGTCCGCTGTCCTCATGGGATCTCTTCAACCTCGTAGCAAAACAGAAACGCCTGACTCTATCAAAGCTCGCCACCTCTGGTTCTTCTAGTAGCTACTAGATGGCGTGCCTTGTTTTATTGTCAACAAATCAGCTGCTGAATACGACAATCATAACCATAATGGGCCATAGGCCTACCCAATCTCTCTCAGGATACTACTCAACATATAATTAAATCGTTAATAGGTAGTGACAGCTAGCGTTGTTAACGAAGTTAGCGAAATAAAACCCCTCGGGGCCGATGACGGCACCTGGTCCATCCTACGCGACTTGCATACCCTATGGGGTTTATATATCTTCTCTGGAACAAAGAACTAATGACTTCAAGTACCTGATGGTGATTCCGCGTACGAGTTTGATTAAGTCAGTCTACCGCTACAGAGGGATGACCACACAGTCTGTATAATCCTCTCGTCTGAATTTCGATCACGGTGGCCACTCTTAACAGAGATTAGCCAAGAACGCAGAAGATATTATAATGCACAAGTGTGTACGTAAACACAAATGTACTCTCTGTTTCTTTACTCTTATAGTCCGATGGGACGGCAATCCAACACGACCAGAGAGAAATTAGACGCAGGACCAATGGCTTTACGTGCTTTCCGATACACAGGGGTATCATACCACTGACTTCCAAACTCCAGGCTGCTACAAAGTAATACGCAATGGAAAAACACAATAGCACTTTTTGCTCGACTCGGGAATCGAACCCAGGACCCCACGCTCAGCAGTCGCGCTTGCAACCACGAGACTAATGAGGCAGTCAGACTGTCGGTAAACACGTCGTGTCTACCCTTCACCTTGGTCAATATCGCTCACACACCAGGGCCTCTCGTTCCATCGGCGTCCCTGACTTTAGGTCAGCTAAAAAAGCCAGAATTGCAACGATATCCGCCCCAGTCAAGAACAAAAACTCGAAAGCTTTTTTATTATGGGTAGGCTCGCGTTTGAACACTATCTCATCAGTCTGATGGTTAGCGAATGCTTCCCTAGAAATAACCTATTTACTCTTGATTAAAGACCCCTAGGTTGTAGCTATCAGAAAACACAGACTCCGGCAGGTAATTCTACTCCTTAGTTTCGTTGGCAAGAAAGATGTAATACTATAATCACAGGATCACAGCCAAAACATCATTTGTTTATTATTTGACCCAGAGGGTTCTCGGGACACATGCTGGAATATTTCAGGACTGGAGTCTCTTCAAGCGTGGCGTGGATTCAAGCCGAGCGAAAACATCCCCCTTTGCTTGCCCCATTCAAACGCACCACAGATCACAGGGTTAATAACCATAGGACTTGTTACTAAGACCTTCATGTTACAGTAATGAATAAATTAAATTAATTTTAAGCTTTTCCTGATATTTGATTTCCCATTTCCCAACATAAATTAGAAATTGTGGTTTAATGAGATGTGGTAAAGTAAATTTGTTTTAATCTACCTCACGGGATTAGGTATTTTTTTATTTAAAATACATTAATTACTAGATTTGCCAGAAAAAAAACAAACAACACCAAAGTAACAAATGAATAACTAATTTCAAAACCGGTTAATACCAATATTATAAACTATAAATTATAAAGGTTATTTGATATAATAATACCAAATCAGTCTAAAGATATCACAGAACAAATTGTGCAGATTCATAAAACCTATGCTAACAATATAAGTAGGTATGTGATGAATTTGCTCGTAAAGTTAGTCTTTGCTAGTATAGCAAGCTTACCATCTTTGGCTTTGTGTATGAATAGCTTCATTTCTAGGTTAATAAATCTAGTACAAAATGTAGTAAGCTAGCGCCTCACACTAGAGTAGTTAGGATGGAGTTCCATTTTTTGAGCGTTAATTACTATCGGAGTAGCTATTTATTTGTTTATTACATACTTCATGCACATAAAGGTACAGAGGCGGACTTAATGCCTTAGGCATTTTCTACCAGTCAACCTTTGGGTGATGCAGAGAAGAATAGCTAGCTATAATAGTACGATTAGCTTTAATAGTACCTATGTGTTTACTTTTTTTCAGTACTTCTGGTGCTGTGTTTGAGTGATGGACTACTGCGCTGCGGGTCGTGGGTTCAATTCCCACATGGATCAAATTTTATAAATATACTCAGATGTTCCAGGTCTGGATGTCTTGTGTATGCCAGTGAAATGTGGATGAAATTTAAATTTCGAACAATAGTATTTTTACATAAAAATACCATTTCTTTAAATACCTGCCAAAACATTAAATACCTAAAGTTTTCAAAATTACAAGATTTTTCGCAAAACTTTCTGAGTGGCCTGGTATTCATTCTGATAAAATATCTTATTTCTAAAGCAGTGTTTATTTGCTTCCAAATTATATCCTTTGTGCCACAATTTATAAAGAGAAGGAATCTCTTTGATATATTTAATGCTATTGTAGAGTTAAATTAAGTAAACTAAACTTCATTTCGTTGTGTTGAAGACAAAAGCTCTGGGAGTAGATATGAAGTGATTTACTAAAACACTACAACGCAACGCTTTCCAGCTACAGACTGCGTATACTATTCAATTTGAACAAGAGGAGTGACAAGAAAAAAATATAATAACAGAAGGTTGGACTTGAATAAAATTGAAGCATTTTTATTACATTAACACAAAAACATGAACCTGGAGAGAAAGGTAGAGGTATGACAGACATAATTTAAAATTCAATGAAAATATCCGCTTGAGAATCAAGGCTACGAACATAACCCGAAGAATCGCCATACTTAAGTGACAGTGGGCAGGGTACATTGCTTGCCGAACAGATGGTCGATTTGGCCAAAAAGTTCTGGTGTGGCAACCGCGTACTGTAACACGCAGCATTGAAGGACGACCGGTGGTGGACCGACGCAAGGTGTACCGATGACCTCTTGAGGAATTCGATAGATGCGAGAAGAACAGGATCGGTCATAGTGGGGATGGCCTATGTCCAGTATTAGAAGGCTGGCCAATTTGGAACCGTGCACTAGTTTCTAACGTTTTATAAGTGCCCATGTAGGCATACGTGAAATAAATCAATTTTAAATTGAATGGATATGATTATGAGTAATCACTCACAATTGCATTTCGTCAACCATATTTAAGTCTTATTTAATCACGCCTATTACCATAACCAGATACAAATAGAGATTACTACTGAAAACTAAAAGGTAACTAACACTAGCACAGGAGGGCGAGGAATGACGCAAGAAACAAAGATACATGTACAGGAAAAGGGTGAAGTTGAGCCGCAACTTAATTATCAAGACTAACACGGTATTCTACTATCTAGGCAGTCTCGAAGGCGTTCGATAGGGTATGGAGTGGACCGCTCGCCTTCAGATCTCGGGAGTTAAAAATTCCTCAGATGTTTACTTTGGGCGGCTCATTGAGTGAAAAGCCAAAGAAACTAGGTCCGGCGGTACTTCACACCGGGACAGCTTCTAATGTTATACAAAGCACAGGTCCGATCGTGTGTGGAGTACTGCGGCCACATATAAGATGATGCTGCAAAATGCCATCTAGCAGCTTGGACTCGGTGGAAAGGCGTATGAAGAGGCTAATTGGTGATCCAGAGTTCTAGTCTCTAGTTAAATCTAATCTACAAAGCCTTGAGCACAGGCGTAGGGTAGCCAGCCTTTCGGTATTTTACAGGATGAGTTTTGGAGAGTGTGCGCGGGAATTGCATGACTTGATTCCGCCATCTCCTTTCTATCATCGGATAACCCGACTTACGGCAAGTATTCATCTTTTTATTGATAAAATCTTTACGGACCGCGTATATCGAGAGACTTTAACAATTTGCCTGCTGGTTTTTCCGGCCGATTATAATTTGGATGTCTTCAAGGCTAGAGTGAATAGGCTCTTAATAAACTAGTGCGCCTCACGATCAACAATTACATTGCTGCCTACCACCAGGTGGAATCGCACTCACGCACTAGTTTAAATTAATTAAAAAAAGTATTCTTGTGACTTATTTCTTTAATTATAAAATTAATTACGTGTAAGGAACATAATAACCGAAAAACTGCTACTCATAAATGAGATTGGGCCGGACAAGTCAGATGAGCTGTAGGCTAGAAAAACCATTTATTGGGTCCTATTAAACGCAAGGCGCTTTCGTGGCAGACCAAGACGAAGGTAGAAAGATGAGCTTGACTCTTACCGGAGGGAATTGCCCTTAATGATTGAGGACAGACGAGTTATAGAATCTTTACTAAATCTGTGTTTTCTCATCTACAACATAAGAGTATCTATTTAAGTCATAATGAAGGATTGATTGATACTTCTGAGAAAAAATTTACTTACTTTCAGCATCATCACCTACCTTCAGCTGAGAATTTGTTGGGTTCTGCGCAACACGTTTTTTTCTTCCATTCTGACTGTCATTATTTCAAATAAAATAAAATTTTATTTGAAATAATTTATAGTCATTATTTTAAAATAAAATAATGACTATAAATAAGTATATTTATTTTTAATCTGGTCGTATGCCAGTCTTTAAGAGTTCTTTATTAAAGATGAAACGGTCTTGGCCACATCGTCCTCTATGTCTATTTCCCAACTACATTGAGGTCGACTGCAAAATACCTGTATCTTTCAGGAGCGTCTGCTTACCCAAACTACATCATCTAGTTACTCGTAATACGATAGATACTCCGTAGCAAGAGGTGTCTAGAAACTAAAAAAAAAGTTATGTAACTTTTTCTATGTAGTTATGTAAAGTTATGTTGCTTGTTTAGGTACTTCTAATATTTTTATGTTTAACTTTCACGCTGTTTATGCCGTTCTAAGTAAAAACTTGTAAGTAATAAGCTTTCTTATTTTTATAAGTCTTTTACTCGAATGTATTAGCTGTAAGTTTTCTTAAAATCAATAAAATAAAATAAGACTTTGTCAGACTTTCTTCAACAAACATCGAAGATCTACAAATAATATAATAATAATATTCCACAACTATCACACAACGTCGTCTAGTCCCAAGCTAAGCAGAGCTTGTGTTATGAGTACTAGACAACTGTTAAACATACCTACTTATATATTTCTAAATACATACATATTATAGATAAATTACACCCAGACACAGAACAAATGTTCGTGTTCATCACACAAACGTTTGTCCAGGGTAGGAATCGAACCCACGACTTCCGGCATAGCAGTCAGGGTCACTAACCACTAGATCAACAGGCTGGTCACAAATGACAGCTGAGACAAGCGGCACAGCATGCTTGTCAAGGTATTTCCAACAGGCCCCAAGATGATTGGAAACTACAAATTTAGCTAAATTCTTCTTTCGATCAAGTGAGACGCGACTAGTTCTTCTGTATTCATCTGTGTAGTATTTTTGTTGGCAGTGGGTGTCGCCTAGAACTGTTTGTCACTTTTATTGCTGGTGTTTATCTCTTAAATTAGTTCTGCCTTCGCTGATTATGTTCAACTTTTTAATTAATCACGTTTTTTCCCCCTATCTCGCACTTTTTGATCATTTTAATGTTGTTTGTAGTTGTAAAGTTTGACGCGAAAATTATGGGGTGTGGGAATGTGAAATAATTTTCTGGAAAAATAATTGTTTTCGTCGAGGACTTACAGGAGTCACAGTGTATGCAGTAGATATCGAAAAGATAGAATTAGGTAGGTACCCAGTTTGAGACGTTTTATTTTAATCTTAAGCCCATTTGGGGATCCAGTACACAAAGGCTGAATAGAACAGAAAATAGCTACAGCTTTATTTACTAAAATTCTCACACAATACCTACCTTTGGGTAAAGAAAAGCTTTTACTACGCTTGACATTTAAAAACAATCACAAATACAGTTCCTACTTTACTTCCAAAGAAGAAGAGAAATCAATCATTTCCAAGCTTAGGAATTAAAAATAAAAGCAATATTTTTCATCAAAAGAAAAGGCGAAGAAAAATCCATAGACAATAACCGCCGCCATTTTCATTATCGTCGTAAAAGATAAACCGTCACCAAACAAAGAAAACCGGAAGGAAAGCGCCGCTTTTAAAAAATTAAAGCTTCTCTCGAACATTGTATCCGAGCCATCCAAACCAGTTTAGACCAGACATTACACTTCTAATAAAATATCGTCGACAAAATCCTAATAGAACCATAAAAGGGAGACGAATCGTGTCTATGGTCGTTTCGCGCCAATTCTCGTCAAGATGGCCGCGCAACAAAATGGCGGATGAACGCTTTGTTTTTAGGGGATGTTTTTGGCTTTTATGCTTTGGTGATAACTTGATGAAGTTTATAGGACTACATTATTGAGAGTATTCTAAATTGTTTTTGCTGACAAATAAAAGATTAAAGATAGCCGTTTGGGGTTGAAACTCTTGGGCCGTGGGGTCCGAATGCTCATTACGACTCTTAAAGAATTATCCAAAAGCCTAGTTGACACTTCACATGACCCAATGGCTGACTTTTACCTCGATCAGAGATTAAGCATTGTCATACAACGTGGCAATGCCGCAAGTCTTTTGGACACACTTTCAGTTGACAGCTAGGAGTTATTGTCTCTATTGTAAGTTTAAATAGTTTTATTTCTCTAAGTGTTTTGATTTTTCTTGTTTTTTCTTGTTGTTATCAAAAAAAAAGAGTAAAGAAAAGTAGGGATCCCTTTAGAAATAAGAATCACCTTTGTACCTATTTTTCTGTTTTTCTTATCTTTTATTTAATGTGTGTGTATAGAGTTAATAAATAAAAGTTAAACTGTATAATTACTTGACAAAAGTCCTTCTCTTCTTACTGCCTTTATCCCATATTACTTGGGGTCAGCGCAGCACGTTTTTTTCTTCCATTCTGTCCTGTCACCCGTCACACTATCACTAACTCCCTTTTCTTTCATATCACTTCTCACACAATCCATCCATCTTTCCTTTGGCCTCCCTCTCCCTCTCCATCCATTTACATGACAAAAGACCAAAACCTTGTTGGAAGTTATATTTTCGAACCGTTTGGGGTCGAAACTCTCGGTTCGTGAGGTCCGAGTGCTCACAGGTTATATAAAAATCTGTCAAAACATCTAGTTGTCACTTCGCGTGACCCAAGGGCTTTTTTTTTAAGGTGGGAAGTCATCCAAATGACTTCTCGCGCTCTGGGTGGAGCGCGAGGGCGTGTCAGACTTTTACTGACTAAAACCACACCTGTATCCTTCAATTACCCTTTGCGTATTAGGACTACGGGTTTCCCTTTCAGAAATTCTCCGCGGTCCTAGCTAGCGGGCATCGGCCCCACTGCGCCCCTACGGTTTGCTGACATCTCTTTGAGGAGCGCGAGGATCACTACGCGCTGTTAACGACTGGGCTCGGTACGGTTAATTACCGAACAGCCGGACGGCGAGCTACCCAGTGCTCGACGTCCGCAAGCCCGCGTCTACCGTGGCTGGTAGTCGGGGTCGGAATTACGTCGGCTAGGGCGTGAGGACCTTCGTCCCTCACGCGTGCAGCCTCCTCCTTCGCTAACATTACTGCTTCGCAGAAGGAGGCGACCGCCTGCCATTTCTCCTCGCTCCGGACCATAGCCTGAACCAGGGCCCGACGTGAAAGGTCGCTGCCGCCAATTGCCTCCACGAGGACACGGCGGTGCTCCGCTCAAGCGGGGCACACCTCCACCGGTGACCCAAGGGCTGGCTTTTACCTCGGACTGAGAATAAGCATTGCCATACAGCGTGACAATGCCGCCTGTCTTTCGGGCACATTACCAGTCGACAGCGATGTGGAAGAGTTTTTTGACGCCATATTTTAGTTTTAGTTGGTTGTAATTAGTGTAGGGTTTTTATTATTATCTATTTTATTTTATTGTAACTACAGTTAGTATTTTTAAATGTAAATAAAGATTTTTATAAATAAATAAAAAATATCTAGTTCTCATAATTTGGTTGTCAATTTCATAGGTCCATAAATTAGGCCGTAATCCGACTCGAACGTTACAAGAAAAAAGTGTAGAGACTTTCCCGTAAATATCCAAAGTACCACTTTTCCAATATTAATACAACTTCGCAAACAACATTATATTACTATTCTGACAATATCTACTTATTTTATTTGCGAAAGTCAATGGCTAACGGGACTAGCCATTCAAGTTCCATTCAATTTGGGTTATATGGGAGCTCACTCGGGATGATTGTGGATGATACGTCACTGTGAGGGTAGTTTACATGGAGCTAGGTTGTCTTGTGACGATTGGATTAAAATGAAAGAAAAGATTTTGTTAGTTTTAACTTAAGTGGCAATAGGCAAGGTATATTGTCTGCAAAGCGGATGGTTGATGATGCTGTTAGTAAGTTTCAGAAGTAGCGACCACGTAGCAAAATACGGGATATGGGCAAGAAATCCAAAAGAATGACACCTCATCAGGTCATAGCTCTCGTGAGGGCTGGGGAGTCCACGGCACACGAGAAGCATAGGGATGTGGCGACGCTTGACTTATAGACATAGACAATATTATGTCTGGCAGTGAACGTCTTTTGGGCTGAAGTGATCTACATCTATACCCTATACAGTCATATTCATAAAATAGAAGCGTCTATTTGTAATATTATAATAACAATCTTTTACTGAACCATTTACGATACCTATAAAAAATGCAATTTAATAAAAAAAAATTGCCTTTCTTTTTTAATTATTTATTGTTCACCATAACAACTTATAAAATAATAATAATAATACATTTATTTATTTTCTCGACACAACATTACAAAATACAGAGCAATAAATAGCAAATACATAATATACTTTTATTATTCAATATTGTGGGAGACTGGTGCCTAAGCTAGGCTCAAGGTCTGTATTTCAGGACACCAGGATCTCCAACATTTACATTTGCTTATAAACTTACTATAATGTACTCGTACACTGATCACATAAATTACAATATTAGGGTAGCAAGAATAATTTGCATGCATTCACAGACTCGCTAAGATCAGTTGTCGAGTCAGTGATTTTAAATTATACTAAGTTCTGTGTGTTATTTGCATGGGAAGTGTGTGATGTAGTGAGGTAGGGGTGAGTGGTATGTATTTGGTTGTGCGTTTATGAGGATAGTTTAGTGAGTGTTGTGAGTTGTTGCTATGGATTAAGAAAATTGGATGGAGTACGCGAGTGTATGTATAAGAATATTATTACACCATGGTGGTAAGTAATTTTTCCGTACTCTCATAACTTAGCCCCTGGAGGAATGCATTCACTTTCTTTTTGCACATGATTCTAGGTAGGTTAACTATAGGTGATATACGATTTATTTTAATGCACTTCAGTAGCGAAATAACCGCTTCGTAAATTGAGTGGAATAATGTATGTGACGACAGTTTACAGGATTGTACCGTCTTTTACCAAGCGAGGCCGAAGGATGATAAGTAATTAACGAGTGCGGTTTTAATATGATGCTTGAGATAAAAAGCTGGCGTACTGCCACTACTGTAAATAAGTGGATAACAAAGGTCACGTACATGGGCGAGCTTAACTCAAAGTTGTGTTTTCTTCCAGCAAAACATTGAGTGATAGAGAGAGATCACAGTAGAGGGTAGGATCTAGTATACAATTTTAAAATTATAAATAATACGAATAAAGTAATGCATAAATATACCTACATACATAATTTGCCTGCTGCATACCTACATACATTGCCTGTTTACTTAGCTGTCTGTTTGTTCCAGCTAATCTTCAAAACAGCTAGGCTGATTTTGACGGAACTCCACTGACGTTAAAGTAGAGGTCAAAAAATGGCAATACGCTGTTTTACGATTTTGACGCAGACGAAATCGCGGGTACCAGCTACTGTACATAAGGTTTAAATAAATATATAAGTGGAGGCTTAAGAAGGCTCCGGTTGAAGTTTCTGGAAAAAATTGATAAATTGATTATAATAATATATAATATGCTTATGATTATGTTGCCACTTCTTTGAACTTATAGTCATGAGCATTAAAACATTTGATATGACCTTTAGGTACCTACTTGTAGATAAAAAGCTAAAATATTAATCATAACAGGAATTTAAACAATATCTAGTTACTTCTTATCCTCGACAATTCCACAAGAAGAAAAAACGTGAGAAAATCTTTCTATTGTTTTACTTATGATTAATCGTTTGCGCCAGTAATAAACGAAGAATGAACAGCGCCACGACTCACGGCATTAGCATCAGAATATGGATTAGTTGCATCGTACAGCAGCAATATACATACTGCGAGTCACTGATCGCAATTTTAACACAATACAGAAAAAAAAATACAGAAAATTTACTTGAAACATTGATACGGTAGCCATCTTAATATTGTTTTTTTTTATTGATATTGTTACGCCGTGAAACTTGCCTGCGTGATATCATAAAAATCAGAACCATATTTAGATCATTTTTTGATAAGTACAATTTAAGGTAAAAATTTCACGCTGCAAAATTATTTTAAAGACTCCCCTTGGCCCTGGAACACAAAGGGCAACTGAAGGAACACGGGTGGGGATTAGTCAGCAGAAGTTTGACACTCCCTCTCTCCGCCCAGGGCGGGAAATGTTATTTGATGATTTTACACTCCAAAAAAAGGTAATAATATCGCTTCGGTTAAATAATCAATCTTACACTTACATACGTCATTTGGGCTACCACCCTGCTGCAGTCAATCGTACGCGCCTTAGTAATAATAATCTTTTTTTTTCTTATTGTCGATTGGCTCGTCCTTGGCCACTATCTCACGATTTGGTCAACGATGGAACGCACTTGCCTAAAAGTTACCTATTCACTCTTAACTTAAAGATCCCTTGGTTCTAGCTATCGGGAAGCACAGACACCGGCAGGAAATTCCACACCTTAGCTGTACGCAGAATTAATGTGTTCCCAAAACATTTTGTGCGACTTCTAGTGTAACTTCTTTGTTTATCTACTTTGTGGTCATGTACGTGTCTCTCTAGTGTCACAAGGATTATAAGCGCCGTATCCTTCCTTATACAGTGTAGGTATGTGATGGTTTGTTGATTAAGCACCTAGTCAGTGATGACTAACTGATTTTCCACTGCCTGACATTTTTTTCTCATATATTTTTTAAAAGATGACAACATTATATTAGCTTCTACCAGCATCTTCGTCTGCGCATGTAGAAAAATATCACAAGGGAATATAACATCAGGATCGAGGGAAAAGCTGTTTAAAGTGCCGGTAGCCCGCACAAATTTGTTAAAGTCCACACCCGTGACTCGGGCAGTAGAAATACTATAGCGTCTCTCTGTGATTGTTCATTGGCGGAATTCCAGAGGTGACACTAAGTGTATTGTTCTTTATTTAACTTGTGCTGCTTCTTCAAGGCGTTACTTGAAACTGGCCATTGATTACAGGTAAGTTTATGTACGTTGCCTTCACTGCTATCAGTACACAAATATATACCTATGTACTTAAGCGATCAGTATGTGGGTCTGTGTGTCTCTGAGTGCGGCTATTTTGCGACTACATTTGTTATCTGTTAAAACTATTGTATGTGTTAATAAAATATTCCCTGGGTGCAAGGTGCACTATGTGCTATTACAGGGAGGCCAAAGAAAAAATGGATGTATTGTGTGATTTTATTTATTTATTTTATTTTATTTGGGGGACTTACAGCTAACAATACAAAATATATAACGATAAAGTAGATCACGGTGAGTTATTTACAAGCCTCTACATATAATATGAGAGTATTGTTGAAAGTTACAGTTGTAGAAGTAATTGAGTTATACAAAGTTTGGTAGGAAAATAATATAGAAGACAATAATGTAATGCAATTACAAAACAATACTTTTTGACATAACAATGTTTATGGACGCTAAACTGCTTGTAAAGAGATAAATTGAGGTGTGATACAAAAGAAAGAGGTTCTAGTAATAGCGTGACGGGTGACAAGACAGAACGGAAGATAAAAATGTGTTGCACCGATTATAAGTAACATGAAAAAATGGCAGAAAGATGAAGATGATGTGATATTCTGAGGCATTGTCTATCCGTGTGCTAAATTTCATCTAAATCTATTTAGACTGTTCACTGTAGAAACATATACACAAACATACAAACTTTTGCTTTTATATTATTAGTGTGACACTAATTATATATCCGTGCACGAAGTTACATCGCTTATCTTCGGAGACAATCAAGCCGTCAATATTTGTGACATATCAAGATCATAGGGTTAATATGGTAACGGTATTACTATGCAAGAGGTATCCTAGTATATCTTGGGACAGATCTTTGTGATAAATCCTGTGATATATTGTTGCCCTGATCATCTTGTCTACTGATAAGTAAAGGGATAGAGGCTGAGGATCGTTCTTGGTTTACTTAGTTAGTTTAGACCTACTTAGTTCTCTATACAAGCTATTGTCACAGTCTGTTACCTTATGCCCTTTAAGATCGTAGGCGTGGAATTACGGATGACGAGCAACGGGTAGCTCACCGTCCGGTCGTCCGGTAACCGTGCGGACCGAACCCGAGTCATCAACGGCGCGTAGTGTTCTACGCGTGCCTCAAAGAGATATCAGCAAAACCGATGGCTGAAGTCTACTGGGGCTTCAAAAAGGAAAAATCAGGGTCCTGGAATGCAAAAAGAAGGAACATTGTTTATAAGTGGGTTTTAGTCAGTAAAAGTTTAACACGCCCTGTCGCTCCACCCTAGCGAGTAGTCATTGGATGATTTCCCACCTTAAAAAAAAACCCTTTAAGAGGACTACACGATCTAAAGCGCGGCCAATATCTGACTGCATACAAAATAAAGAGATGCGCAAAAACACAGTGCTTGGTTTCTTCATACAAACTTCCAACCCCCGTTTTACCCCCTTAGGGGTGGATTTTTGTAAAAATCCCTTCTTAGCGGATATCTACACCCTATAAGGAACCTACTGCCAAATTTTAAGTTTGTAGGTGTTACAGTTTCTGAGATTTCGTGATTAATCAGTGAGTGGTAAAATCTACAGATTCAATTATGAAATTTAAAAAAGTATAACGATAAAAAATGTTTCTTCCATAATAATCTGACTAACAAAATGATCGAATGTATGTTAGTCCGGTTTTTAATCGATAAAGTAATGTTAGAGGCATCGGTGTTTTTTTTTTCTATTGTACTAAATTAGCTGCATTATATTATGAACACATATATAGTGTGTTATAAATGTGTTGCTAGCATTTATCCTGAAGAATAAAATATATTTTTTTCTGATTTGGTTTACTGCAATTGATCTTAAATACTTTAGCGCATTATAAAACTCTCCTTAGTGATTAGCTCCTGTTAGCTTTTAATTAGCTTTGCTCGCCTTTTCCAAATTACATTGTGACCGGTTTCTAATTTAATCGGATGCTAATCGAATATCACTATTTTACACTGTCTAAACTACAGCTGTAACTCTCACCATCAAAAAGTAAAGCTAGAACTACACTGTGCACACGTGTGCCCCACACACCGATCGGGCGAGTCGGTCTCCTTACGTTTTATAAGGAAACTAGACTTGTAGAGCTTTACTTGATCCACAACACGCGACGTCGTTATATGTACAAATCAGGCGTGTTACACATGTGCGTCGATCAAATGTAGTTCTACTTTTAATGCAGTGTAGGTAGCCAGTGTAAAATAATAACAAACAACGTTGTTCTATTGTCAAAGTTAAATGTCATATCGTAAAAAGTGTCAAATCAACGGAGTAAAGAGTGATAGCTTAGTCTTATATGGACAGATAGAAATAGTTTAATTTAAGTAATCGTAAGTATGTGGAACAGAGTGCTTAAAGTCCGGCAAACCTTCGTTAAAAAGGGACGATCCCCGACCAGGCGGGTGTTGTGTCTGGTGGGCAACTGCTCGATAGTTGATTTCGCAGCGACTACTTATTTTATCTCCATAACCTAGCTACTGAGAAGTACAACGTCACTGACTGGACAGGTCCACTCAAATTTGTGTGGTTCTTTCCTCAAAAGACCATCTCAGACACTAATATGCATGGTGCTCATACGATTTGACCATTACGTGTATACTGTATGGATTTTAAAAGAGACTTTGACCGAGACTTTCTTTCGGTGTTTCTTCAGCTAGGAAACACCGGCCTCATCTAGTTTAAATTGATGTATAAAAGGGTGTTTTTAAAACCTATTTGCTAATTAAATATCATTTATAAATTACTGTTTAGGACTAGATTTTAGTCTTTCAAAAAAAAAAAAAATTCATAGCATTTATTTCAAATAAACCATTTACAGGCACTTTTGAAATGTCAAGAAGTCAGTCAGTTAGAAAAAAATGATGCTAATTGCACATTCCAAAGCGTAGATCTCTATGGAGAAGAATGTGCAAGAAACTCCATGGACACTCTTTTCAATCATGTTTTGTAATTACAAATATCTCTGTTACATGTTTCTTGTCGCTATCATGTGAAAACAATGTCAATTCCTCTTTCTTTTTTCGATCTTCGAAGTAACTGTCAGAAATCTATAAAATACAGCCATGACCAGCGATTGACCTTGGTGCTCGCTCGTCCTTGATCCTTTTCAAGTACAAACACAATTCCATCAGCACCTTTCCCTCGCCCTCGGCCTCTGACACACGATGTATCACAACTGACAACTTAATGAAGTATATTCTTTTAATAATACATTATTTATGAGTCCATGACGTAACCCTTCACTTTATTATTCTTACGTCGCTTTATAAATATTTTAGTTTTGTTTTTTTAAAAACCAGTTTCTAAAATCTATTGCGAGATTATTGTGTGTGTTGACGATCTTTATATATCGATGATGTCAATTATTGTTGTTTTACGTTACGTTGTTTTTTTTTTTGTGGAATATGCCACGTTGCAGTCGTCATCGCTTATTGTGGGGTCTTAGGTTCAGCGCCGAGCTGGGCAAAATGTTATTGTATTTTTCCATATTATTTTTATTATTAGTTAATTTGACTAGCCTGTAAGTTGGTCTTGTGGTTAGTGGCCCTGACTGCTATGCCGGAGGTCGTTCGATTTCTAAGACGGTAAGTTCGGGAAGTTCCTGCACCGGTTTCCTGCGGAAGCGACGCCCGGGTGTCGCCACTGTGTGGACCGCCCGGAGGACACGGTGGAGCACACAGTGGAGGTGTGCCCCGCTTGGGCAGAGCAACGCCGTGTCCTCGTGGGGGCGATTGGCGGCGGCGATCTCTCGCGCCGGACCTTGATACAGACCATGGTCCGGAGCGAGGAGGAGTGGCAGGTGGTCGCCTTCTTCTGCTAAGCAGTAATGCTAGCAAAGGAGGCGGCCGATCGCGTGAGGCAACGGTCCTCACGCCCCAACCGCCGCCAGGATTCCGATCCCGATTTCCGGCCACCGTAGGCGCGGGCTTGCGAATGGCGAGCAATGGGTGGCTCGCCGTCCGACCATCCGGTAACTGTCCGGACCGAGCCCAAGTCGTCGACGGCGCGTACTGTTCCACGCGCGCCTCAAGGAGATGTCAGCAAATCGTAGGGCCCAGCAGGGACGAAGCCTACTGGGGCCATGGGTAGTGTGAAAACGAAACCCGGGGCCCTAGGACGAAAGCAACGAAGGAACAGGAGTAGGTTTTTAGTCAGTAAAATTCTGACACTATCTCTCGCTCCGCCTAAGAGCAGGATTGGTCACAAAATGATTTTCCCACCCAATACAAAAAAAAAAACGCCATTATTATGGCGGTAAGTCCCCCTTTTGAGTAGTGGCTGGAAAGACGTCGCGGCGTCCTCACCTTCCCCAGTTCCTCACCGGACATGGTAAGTTCAGGAGGTTCCTGCACCGGATTCGTGCGGAAGAAACGCCCGGGTGTCACCATTGTTGGTTTTGAGGTAGGCGGAACAGAGAGTAAAGTCCCGCAAACGTTGAAAAGGGTGTTGAAGGGGATGTTATGTCTGGTGGGCAACTGCCCGATAGATGATTTCAAGCTGTTTTATATGTTCAAATCGCAGGATTAGTTCTTATGTGACGCCATAGATGTCGCTACATCACTCCCCTCCGGAGATCGGACATCGATAGTTCTCGATGCTTTTTGATGCGTGCCAGGCCAGTGGTAAGTTGGTTCCAGTGGGTTGGAACCGAATGCCGTATAGTTCTCGGCGAGTCGGAACTGTCTGCCGTGATGCCCCAGTGAGTCAGGGTAGTGCTGTCCCAGTGAGTCGAGATGATTCCCCAGTGAGTTCACTACTTCCAGAGATTCCTCCTTCAAACTAAAAATAAACAAAAAAAAACTTTACCTCTTCATAATATTACTGAAGAAGTGTAGATAATTTGTTCTACACCATCAAAATCCATGTAAACCAACCCTTAAGGTACGATAAATTGTAATACGTCACTAGCGGTTTTCTGCCAAGTCTGACGTCTCCCTATCAACGACACAGATACCCTTTCAACACTCTATTCTATTCCGAATACAACGCTGTTTTTGTACCGGAGTTTGTAGAAAAATTCCACAGTAAGCCAGTAATGTATGATGAAGAAAACGATTGAGTCGTTTTATCAAGGTACACATGTCAGGCCATCTTTTTACGGCCAAATGCTCGAAAAGTTAATTTTATCTTCGCGTCTATTGTTACCCTGTTGTTCACTACTAGTAATATATTGAGATTACGGACCTGGTCGGGAGTGGGTCGGAATGGAGAGTTTATTATTATTTTTTTGCACGAAGAAAAAATTATTGTCTATGTTTCCTGATAGCTATAACTTACGGATCTTTAGGTCAAGAGTGAACAGGTTACTTGTAGGCCAGTGTGCTTCGTTGTCAGCCACACCATCGCTTACCATCAGGCGAGGTCAAACGCGAGCCTATCGATAATTTAAAAGAAAAAAACTTGTTAGCTTCAATAAACGAATATGAAGTATTTTTTTTAAATATCTCTATCAACACCGAAGTTATAAAGCTTCAAAGCTGCTAATAAGAAGTCCGATATGGTGTATGACGACAAAGTTCATCACGCCCCGGCCGCCACAGAAAACGGCGTCTGAGCGATAGACACGGATATATTTGATTATAATTATTATAACTCGTTTGCTTTGCTACCAATTTAAACTTATATTTTTACCACTTTAGCATTTCTCATATAACTCGTACTGACACCAAAAGCGTAAATGTTTAATGACCTACGATTCACCATTTTAAAGCAGGTTTGTAATTACGTCATTTTTGCAACACGTGTCTAGGCGTCTTGTCCTAATACCAAGCGGTTTTCGCGCCAATTCGCAGTCGCAGTTGTTGTTTTCTATGGCAAACCCGATAGCATCAAGCCGACAGAGGAATTTTGTTGAACACATTAACGCATTTTTGTTGATGATCGCTTTGTATTATGACGATGCCTGCCCCCCTAGCCAAGTTACAATCGTATCGTTCACGCCAAACGCTTCGAGTAGGCCACGCCTCCAATTCCTTTGTTCGGACCACGTGACTGAGCGTTGAGATGACGTCAGAACAAAGGAATCGGAGGCGTGGCCTACCTACTCGAAGCGTTCAGCGCGAACGATACGATTGTAACTTGGCTAGGGGGGCTGAAGTAGGTATAGTCGACTTTCTTAGACGAAATATACCATAGATGAGGTTAACTGTAGGATCGTGTCTCTGGGACTCTTCAATCTTCACTGATTTTAGTGGTAGCCTCTGTTGATAACAGGTTTCAAAAGTTCAATGATTGGAAAAATTATGTTAGAATTATTACAAGAGTTTTATATGTAACTAGCGGTCCCGGCAGACGTTGTTCTGCCCAAAAGCGGAATTTAGTAAAAAAAAAATTACCCTACTCTACCCTACTCTACCCTACTCTACCCTACTCTACCCTACTCTACCCTACTCTACCCTACTCTACCCTACTCTACCCTACTCTACCCTACTCTACCCTACTCTACCCTACTCTACCCTACTCTACCCTACTCTACCCTACTCTACCCTACTCTACCCTACTCTACCCTACTCTACCCTACTCTACCCTACTCTACCCTACTCTACCCTAAAAAAAAAAAAAAAGTAAAAAAAAAAGTAAAAAAAAAAAGTACCCTATGTCCGTCTCCTGGTTCTAAGCTACCTCCCCACCAATTTTCAGCCAAATCGGTTCAGCCGTTCTTGAGTTATAAGTGGTGTAACTAACACGACTTTCTTTTATATATTATATAGATAATTCTGAATTATTACAATATTCTATTGTAATTGTATATAATGTAGTTTTAAAACTAGAACTAGTGTTGTCCAAACCTCATCAGTGCCACCGACCAGCGTACCATGGCGTGGGCTTGGAAACGACGAGCAATGGGTAGCTTGGCGACCGGCCATCAGGTAACCGTCCGTACCGAGCGCTAGTTGTCGACGGCGCGTATTAATTCTACGCGTGCCTCAAAGAGATGTCAGCAAAACCGTAGGAGCGCAGCAGAGCCAAAGACTACTTGTTTCCAAATCTTAAAGGGAAACCCGTAGTCCTAGAACGCAAAAGCAACTAAAGAAACATAGGTGTGATTTTAGTTAGTAAAAGTCTGACACGCCTTCTCACACCGCCTTAGAAATTATTAAATGAGTGTGAGTGATCGATTTGTTAGCAGTACACCGCAGACTACCCCCTGTATTATTTTAAATTCTTACGATCCATCCTAAGGTTGTCTGGAAGATATCGCTATTAGCGATAAGACCGCCATTGTACCTACGTTTATGTATAAGTTGTGTTACTTTTATGGTGTACAATAAAGTTTATTCTATTCTATTCTATTCTAAATGATGACCCATCTGAAAAAAGCAAAATCCCGATGCTGAATAGAGAGAAATACTACATCTACAAAAAGTTCATCGGTGTCGCACATTGGCACTCCATTCCTCCCTCCTCCGTGTCCTCCTCAAAAGTAATGAAGTTGTGTGATCACGTTCCTTGGTTTATTTTCATTTATCTTTTTGTTTTTCTTTTGAGCTAGAGCAGTAACGAGATTGCGTTGTTATCCGTCGAGATAAGCCGTAGACCTTGTGTATCTAAAGGTTTATAGAGGGGTGACAATGCTATAGAGAGATGATTAAAATGTTTTGCAGTTTTTTTTTTCAGATCATATAATTTACACTCAAATATTACAAGGGCGAATGTTTAAGTATGTAGGTATGTTTATAACTTTTCACGCTCGAACGGTTTAACGGATTTCGATGGACGCACGGATAGACCATGTCCAGGAATACTATACAAGATAGGTATTTTATTTATTAGTCAAGTAGAAAATTAAAAGTAGAATAGAGTTTTCTTGCGTTATCGAATCCGGAATGAAGATATCCGCGAAAGGACCAAGGTTACCAACATAGCACGAAGAATCGCCAAAGTAAAGTGGCAATGGGCAGGGCACTTTGCTTGCAGAACAGATGGCCATTGGGGCCGAAAGATTCTGGAGTGGCGACCGCGTACCGGAAAACGCAGCGTTGGAAGGCCTCCTACAAGGTGGACCGATGACCTGGTAAAGGTTACGGGAATTCGATGGATGTAAGACGCACAGGACCATTCATTGTGGTGACACTTGGGGGAGGCCTATGTCCAGCAGTGGACGTCTTTCGGCTGAAATGATGATGATGAAAGTAGAAAATTATTCCAAAGGAACAAGTTCCCGGGATGAAAAGTCCTAGGCAGGTAGAACATGTTCTACCCATGTATCGAATTTCTTCCAAATCTGTTTAGCTGCTTGAGCGTGGCCCTGGACAGCAACAGGTCTTGCATCTGAAAAAACACAGGCAAGTTTTAGTCAGTAAAAGCCTGATATTTCTTCTCAAACACCCAGACCGGGAACTCCTCCTGTTCTATTTGATGATTTCTCACTGCAAACATAAGCGTAACACAACGTTCGTGTCCTCTTAGAAGCAGCCAGTTCACCAAATTATTTTCAACTACTGCAACTCCTGAAAACCAGAAATAATAGTGACGACCACATGAGAAGGCGTATTAGATTTTACTGACTAAACTAATCTTGGTCCTTGTGGTTCAGGACCACGAGAGATAGGTACCTCTTTCGAAAATTCTCGTGGTCTTAGTGGACATCGGTTCTCAGTAGAGCCGATGCTCACTCCCGCCCAGTCGCTCCTGCGGTTTTACAAACATATTTTTGGACATGCTCAGTCCTTACCGGTGAGCTATCCATTGCTCGTCATTATGGTAAACTCTAATAACATCTTTTCTGACCAAAGGAGCTTGGACTCTCCCTTTATACTATAATTCGCGCTTGTCACCTACACATCAGCCATAAAGTTAAAAACAAAATCGTTTAAAAAGTAATAAAACCCATGAAATAATTACCATCCAATAAATAAGGTTAATGAGCCTGGTTTTCATGAACAAACTCTGAAGGATAATTAGCACAAAGGTCAGGGGTGTGCTGTTAATTAGGCAGCTTTAGGGGCTACCTACATTACGGGCATTTGAACCGTTTGGATTTCAATCATAATCTTGTTTGATTACAGTTTGTTATTTATTCAGTCTGGTTTTCTAAAGTCAACTTAATAAAAATTGAATCCATTTAGTCTAAACTGTGTTTCTATGTAATTAGGATCCATGTTATTTATTTAAGATTAAACGATATGACACAGTTTTAGTCTAATTTCCCTGAACACGACTGATATTTTTACACGTCATGCTAGATTTTTCTTCTTTTTTTGTTTGTGGGAAAATCATCCAATGACATCCCTCGATTTTGGGCAGAGCGCGAGGGCGTCTCAGAATTTTACTAAATAAAAACCCACACTTGTTTCTTCGTTGTATTTCGTACCAAGACCGAGTCTTCCTTTCAGAAATAGACCCTTGGCACCCGTAGGCTTCGACCGTGCTGGACCCCTAAAGTTTGCTGACATCTCGTTGACGGCGAACTGGATGGGTTGCACTGAAATTAGAATTCTGACGTGTATGTCATAGAGCTTGAAATTTAAAAAAAAAAATATTATTCCTCATTAGTTTAGATTGACGAAACGAAACAAAAATTGGTCGTATCCTATGAAGAAGAACCGGCAAGAAACTCCATGGTTACTCTTTACTAAAAATACTTTCTACAATATTTCCATATTATTGGGTGACAGTGCAGACTAGTCATCAAAGTGGATCTAAATAGAAAATAATCATATTTGTTCTGTTTTCTGATTTAACCTTTCATATGACGTAATTAGAGACACAATTAAAAAGCCATTGTGTCCCGCGTAGATCTGCGTTCTGGCATACAAAAAAATCCTTGTTCTAATGACAGCATGGAACATAATCCCTTAAACAAAACACTGCCAGGGTGTGAATGCCAATTATTTTACACCAATTATGACTGTTTGGCTCCACGCTGATTGGTCTCAATACAAAACAATGAATGCAGCTCAAGTCATGCAAGCTAGAGAGAGGAGAGAGGCTTGTTGTGGGTTGTTATTTTGTGGGGTATAGAGTAATTGATAATCAACCTCTAATATTTTGCCACAGAGGACAACCGGGGCGTCGAAAGCCGCAGAGCGATTCCCGATTCGTTGAAGAGATGTCAAAAAACCGTAAAAGCCTAGTAGAGCCGATGCCCGCTGGGGACACGGGAATTTTTAAAAGAGATACCGTGGTTCTGTCATACAAAGCCATGGGATCTGAAGGCAACAGTCCTTGCATGTTTTGCGCATGGAGATTCAAAGCCGGGGCGAAACTCCACTGCCGCAACAAGTTGTGGCATGATGGACAGAGTTCCGGCGGGATCTCATGGTGGAATGGCGACAGCGACTGTCACAACCCAGAGCTAGGCACGCCATAATTATGGCAGTAAGTCTCCCCTTTGAGGACTGACTGGAAAGACAACAAGGCGTCCTCATCTTCCGTATGACGCAGGTTGTCCCGAAACGTCCGGGTGTCACCATTGTGTGGACCGCCCGGAGGATACGGTGGAGCATACGGTAGAGGTATGCCCCGCTTGGGTGGAACACCGCTGAGTCCTTATTGGGGCGATCGGTGGCAACGAACTCTCGCGCCGGGCCTTGGTACCACATGAGTAGATCATGTGCTGGTACAGACCCTGGTCAGGAGCGAGGAGGAATGGCGTGCGGTCGCCTCCTTCTGCGAAGAAGTAATTTCCAGGCACAGTAAGCGTGGCTTACGGAGGGCGAGCAATGGGTTGCTCGCCGTCCGGCCATCCGGTAACCGTCCGGACCGAGCCCGAGTCGTCGACGGTGCATAGTGTTCCACGCGCACCTCAAAGAGATGTTAGCAAAACCATAGGGGCCCAGCAAGGCCGACGCTTACTGGAGCCATGGATTCGCTCCACCACCCAGTGCTGATCAGTGGATGTCTCATGTTTTCGGTTTCCTCACGATGTTTTCCTTCACCATATACAACTCGTAAAAATACTCCTCAAATATTTTTTATTACCCTAAAAATAAAGATTTAAAATAGATGCTAAATAGTAAAAATAACAAGCCATCGTCTACCATTCCAATCGCAACTACCGATGAATAATATTTTGATTGAAAAAACGAATATGGCCGACAAAATGACGTTCGAAAATACACTCACAGTTTGAATTCAGAACGAAATGCTCAAATATTTCGGTTTCCCAACGACATTGTATCACAAAAAGAATCTAATCTTTTGGAATGCTCTGGCCAGCGTGAAAACGACTGACACAGTCAAAACGTCAAAATATACCAGCATTTTTCATTCGTTTAAACTTTTACAAACTTAATTTACAACTAAAAAAATGTTACAACCCCTTACTATCTTTACAATAAGGTTGATTTTTTCTTTTTGCTCAGTTCTGAAGCTGTAAAGAAGTGTGTGAATGTGTGCACTAGGCGTACCAACCAATCTCTTGTATAGGGCTACGCTGCGTTTGTGGGACTGCGACTTTTTGTCGCAATGTCAGTGGTCTAGCTCGGATTAATCTTAAAACCAAGCGATTTTGCGTCGACACTGCATGCGATTGGATTTGAATTTCGAATGCCAATGCTTTATTATTCTTTGTAGGAAATAGTTCGTTATTTTTGTTACCAGTAGGAAAATAAAGTGTGGATTGTGGGGAAGGTACCAGTGGGTTGTTTGCTAGTTTTAAATTCTAGTGGGTTGAACGTTTCGAAGATGTGAGAGCTTACTGTTGTGTTAGTAAGTGCAATAAAACTGCTCGCTTCAGTATAAAATAATATATTTATTACTCAATAAATCACCTTTGAATTTTCAAGGATTCTCTCATTTTAACCGTCACGCTGCCGGCTTTCTTTTGAGGTGAGAAATCATCCTATATCTTCTGCTACTCATGGCTGAAACGAGAGGGCGTGTTAGACTGCACTAGCTTCTGACGTTTTATAAGTGCCTATGTGAAATACAAACATTTGAATTATGTTTTTTTTTACTTTTACTGACTAAAACCACACCTGTGTCATTCAGTTGCCTTTTGCGTTCTAGGACCATAGGTATCCTTTTCAGAAAATCATTTTGACTCTAGTAGGCATCAGTTCTACTGGGTCCATACGGCTTTGCTGACATCTCTTTGAGGCGCGTGGAACAATACACATCGATGACGACTTGGGTTCCGTCCTTATTTACCGGAGAAGTAGACGGCAAGCTACATTGCTCGTCGTCCACAAGCCCAGTAATGGTGCGGCAAATGCCAATGTCCAGGACGTCTCCTGTGGCGGCGTTAGTGTTAGGATTAGGTAATCGGTATCCATAACATTGGATTATGTTTCTACATGAATGTAGGTACATTACAATTTAACGAGAGCCTTGGTATTACTAAAACTTAACTACCCCATATTTCCCTGAATGGAATCCACGGAATAGAGAGATGGAATCCCATGTAAAAGGCGAAGAGAAATAAATCACTCACAAATCTAAACTCCATAGCTACTGAGATATTCCTAATTATATACAAATCCAATAACAATGTTGACGATCAGAGAATCGAAACAAGGACCAAGGATCACCGAAGCTATCTAATAATAGTTTTAAGTTGGTAACTAGTTGTTCAGGGTTCCGTACCCGTAGAGTAAAAACGGGACGCCATTGCTGAGACTCCGCTGTCCGTTTGTCTGTCACCAGGCTGTAACTCATGAACCGTGATAGCTAGAAGGTTGTAATTTTTACATATGAGGTATTTCTATTGCCACTTTAACAACAAATATTAAAAACAGAATAGAATAAATATTTAAGTGGGGCTCCCATAGAACAAACGTGATTTTATTGCCGTATTTTGCTACGGACGGTACGGAACCTTTCATGCGCGAGTCTGACTCGCGCTTGACCGGTTTTTATGTTAACGCTATAAGTTTGTGTCAACTTTTATACGTCCGAACTTGCAGAAGTGTTTCTTTTTATTTATGGAAGTCAATTTTGATTCAATTTGGACATAACTTGCAAGTTTATTTTTCCCTAAACCTCTGTGGGAAAAAATGGTAAGTTTATGTAGATATGTAAAATAACAACAATCATTTACTCTCTTACATATTTTTTTTTTTATTATTTTTGTCCATTTACAATCCGCCATCCACAATAATTAAATTTGTCTGACGTCAAAACAGATTTTTGAGATTTAGCACATCCAAATCTTTCAGTAATTGTCTTCAGATTGAAGCTAATCTTGTCCTTCTCGATTCTCAAAACACAATGATCAGTGTTCAAGAATGCTTTCGTCAATTGGTTTTTGTGGCGTTTGTTTGTAGGCTTTACAGGACTTGTCTATCTGTTCTTTAACTGTAGGCATTTCTACATAATGATGTTTCGACTTTTGCATAATTTAAAAAAATCATTGACATCCTCTGACAACCCTTTTTTTTTAAAGCCGAATTAGTGTCTATCGTCGCATTTTATATAATTTTTGTCAAAATTTGTAATGTAAAAATGTCATTCGATAGGAATTCAAATAAATCAGCGTTTGACGAATCAAACACGAGAATTTGAATTGATGGTGACGTGTCATTTTAACATCAAAAAGAATACGTATGTCAGTGTGTCGAACCGAATTATCATTTTAGGCGCGAAATACGCCAACGTATTTTCGACTCAACGAATCTACACGTTTACTAGACGTTGACCTCTAACCGGTCTTAGTATTGTGCTAAATTATTAAAACATTGCGACACAATCTATTAATTTTAGAATTAAGATATTTATCTACTGTTCTACGTCTCAATCATGTCTCAGCATTATGCTATGCGCGCATGTCTTTCTTTCTCCTCTCCTGAGGAAGTAACCACCGCACATATATTTTAGTCTCTTAGTTACCATACCCAAATGGATGCACCATCTTCATAGTTATGAACCTTTTTTTTAGAGTTCCTTTTGAGACGAAAAGGAAAAAACAGAACCCGAAGTCTGTCTGTCTGTCAAGACCCTTTATCTCGGGATCTCGTGGAGGTATCGAGTTGAAATTAAAACCATATACTCAGGTATGTAGTCACTAGAAACTGCGAGAAAATTAAACTTCTAAGTTAATAAAAAAAAGATACGGCCGTTTATTTATTTATTATTTATTAAATACTTTATGCACAAACGTACAGCGGCTGACTAATGCCTGTTTATGTCGCAAAAAAACATATATTTCGACACTCTCAAGGGAATCGTAATTTATAGAGTAGAAGTACCTACTCGTGGACCCAGAATCCTGAAATTTGGCATAAAGCAAGGTCTTATAGTACAAATATAGGAATATCTATGAAAACAGTAAATTTGTTGTTAAATCACAAAAAAAAAAAAAATGGATTTATTTTATTAGACATACATACAGCTATCATTACAGATTACCCCATTGCGATAGTGTAGTCAAAATATTAATTACAATAATAATTTCATGTCAATTAGATAATTCCAATTCATAACGCTTACATAAAATAAAATAACAAATATCATAATAGAATTGAAATCAGAATGTTTATTTGTGAAACATAGGCTGTATTTACATAAGGGTCTTAGTTTTATTGTACATGGGCGCTATGTTTTGCCGTGACAGCGTCGCGTAGCATCTGCCCGCGGCGTCGCTCGCGTGAAAGTAGGTTTCTCCATACAAACTTTGGACCCCCATTTCACCCCCTTAGGGGGTGAATTTTGGAAAACCCTCTTTTAGTGCTCGCCTACGTCATAAAAGGAAACCTTGTGCAAAATTTCACGCTCCTAGTCCCAGTAGTTTCGGCTGTGCGTTGATATGTCAGTCAGTCAGTTTCTCCTTTTATATCATCATCATCATCATCTTCCTGCCCTTGTCCCGTGTTATTTGGGGTCGGCGCAACATGTTTTTTTCTTCCATTCTGCCCTGTCACTCGTCATGCTATCATTAACTTCCTTTTCTTTCATATCACTCTTCACACAATCCATCTATCTTTTCTTTGGTCTCCCTCTCCCTCTCCATCCATCCACATGTAAACTCATAACTCTTTTAGTAATATGCGCTTCATCCCTCCTCTTCACATGACCATACCAAGACAAACGATTCCCTTTCAATTTTTCAGTCACTGACACCACTTTCAAACTTCCCCTAATATACTCATTTCTCACTTTATCCATTCTCGGCACACCACACATCCATCTTAACATTCTCATCTCCGCTACGTGCAATCTTTTTTCATCCGTCTTTTTCACAGCCCAACATTCTGATCCATACAGTATGACAGGTCTTATCACGGACTTGTAGATTTTACCCTTCAACTTGAGGGGCATCCGTGGGTCACAAGTTGTTCCCGTGACCTGTCGCCATTTCATCCATCCTGCGTTGATCCGATGTGTTACGTCCTGGTCTACCTCACCATCCCCTTGGACGAGTGAACCGAGGGGATGGTGTCGTGTCCTTTTATATATTATATAGATAAAATCATTAAAATATATATAGATTAAAATATCAATAATCAACCAATGCAATAATGTAGGTAGTCAAAAATATAAATTACAATAATAATTTCATGTCATTTTATTCAATTCATAACATTTACAAAACAATAAAAACAAATTAATTCATCATCTTCCTGCCCTTGTCCCGTGTTATTTGTGGTCGGCGCAACATGTTTTTTTCTTCCATTCTGCCCTCTCATTCATCATGCTATCACTAACTTCCTTTTCTTTCATATCACTCTTCACACAATCCATCCATCTTTTCTTTGGTCTCCCTCTCCCTCTCCATCCATCCACATGTAAACTCATAACTCTTTTAGTAACATGCTTTTCGTCCCTCCTCTTCACATGACCATACCAAGACAAACGATTCCCTTTCAATTTTTCAGTCACTGGTGCCACTTTCAAACTTCCCCTAATATACTCATTTCTCACTTTATCTATTCTCGTCACACCACACATCCATCTTAACATTCTAGTTCTCCGCTACGTGCAATCTTTTTTCATCCGTCTTTTTCACAGCCCAACATACAGTATGACAGGTCTTATCACGGACTTGTAGATTTTACCCTTCAACTTGAGGGGCATCCGTGGGTCACAAGTGGTTCCCGTGACCTGTCGCCATTTTATCCATCCTGCGTTGATCCGATGTGTTACGTCCCGGTCTACCTCACCATCCCCTTGAACGAGTGACCCGAGGTACCGAAAGTCGGAGCAGATCGGTATGGGCGTTCCAGCGAGAGCTAAAGAATAAAAACAAATTAATTAATACAATAAAATTAAAAATTAATATAACATAATTGCTTTAATTTTTATAAATTTAATTTATACAATTTAAGGCAATTAATTTATTTACAGAATACAATTTTTTATTTTTGTTTTTTTTCCGTTAAAACATAAAAAGTGTAATGTAACTTTTGCAATCTCGCTCAGTGAATATGAGAATTCATCATCATCATCATCATCATCATCATTTCAGCCGAAAGACGTCCACTGCTGGACATAGGCCTCCCCCAAGCGTCGCCACAATGAACGGTCCTGTGCGTCTCGAGAATTCAATCTATATCAATTCAGTTTCAGTGTGTGCATTGCCCGCGAGAATAGGATGTTGGCCACCTGCTTGGTGCGACCACGCGGCAGTGCGAACAAATCCGGCCGTGTACAACGTTGAACGTACCCATCGGGCACGCACAAACCAATCTCCTGTAAAATACCCAGATTGTTACCCCGGAAAACTCTTAAAATTGAACTATTTACACAGGTACCTAAGTTTATGTGGAACCCTCAGTGCGCGAATCGACTCACACTTGCCCAGTTTTTATTAATCTTACGTGCTACTAAACAGTTAATTTGCTCTCCTAAAAAGTTTCCGATTTTAACTTAGGTACATGGTGTTAAAACTTAATCGACGTTATGTCTTATTTATAATTTGTCAATATAAACCCTTTATAAAGGTACCAATAGAAGGAACTGTATCTGAAGTGAACAGTTAATTCAGAAACTCTTTGTGTGAGGAAACGGTCTTCCTCATTTGATAGCTCGCCGTCCGGTCGTCTAGTAACCGTCCGGACCAAACTCGAGTCGTTGACGGCGCAAGGAGATGTCAAAAAAACCGTAGGGGCCCAGCAGGGTCGAATCCTACTGAGGCCATTAGTTGTGCGAAATAGAACCCCAGGGCCCTGAAACGAAGCAGGAACAGGAGTGGATTTTAGTCAGTAAAAGTCTAACACACCCTCTCGCTCCACCCAAAAGCGTGAGAAGTCTTTGGATGACTCCCACCTTAAAAAAAAAAATAGAAAATATTTAATCATGAAATTTTTGCTTCGAAACATGCAAAAAAATAATCGTAATAGGTACCTAACTATATATTTTTTTCCTTTTTCTACCATTGAGAAGCCATTTTGTCAACCATGACAGTTTTTTCCACGAAACCATTTACAAATCAGACTGGTTATTACGCTCTTTGTAGAGTTATTTATTACATTGTATATGTATTTATGTTAAGGTATATTTATAACAAATTGTACGTACTTTTTGTGTACTTGTAGATGAGCAAAAAACGCTTGCAAAATTACTGTAGTTACGTGTGACATGTGACAGGTTTTTTTTTAAGAAACGGTAGTTTGTAATTATATCGAGAATTACACCGAACTGTCGCAAGACCGCTACAAATTTGCCCCTTCGAGAGCAATTCATCTTGTGCTTTCGCATCACTCATTTATACTTAAAATTATATGAGTAAAGCTGTAGAGTTTGTTTAAACGCGCGGACATCAGCAACTTCTAGTTCTGATTGAAAATTTATTTCAGTCCGTTTATCAAGAAACGCTAATGCTACATAAAATCAGGATGAGCTAAAAAGTGCGGAGCAGTAACCAAGCATGAAACCGCGGGGGATATGTAGACTGACTTTTTTCCACAATCCCACTGGAAGATAAACGATTTTTTCTTTTTATCATTTCCTTTGAATAAACTTAGCCCCACACTAGGACTAGGACTTTACTCTTGTATTGTGGGTGCGTTCATAAACATATCATCATCATCATTTCAGCCGAAAGACGTCCACTGCTGGACATAGGCCTCCCCCAAACGTCGCCACAACGACCGATCCTCTGCGTCCCGCATCCACCGCATAAACATATAACGCACCTACATAAGACACCCAATGTATGATGATGGCAAAATAGTACCACCTCTTACTATTTTTCCTTGCCGGAGTCTTAGCGTGTTTCCTGAGCTACAACCTGGGGAATGTTACTTCCAGGTAAGCGCGCTCCATCATCAATTAAATTCGCAGATGGAATAATATTTTTTTTTTCCGATTTATTCTTAAAAAGTGTTATGGTTTCATTTTTAATTTTACCTGGAATGTACGCATAATTAGTTAGCTGTACGTATAATGGATTTCAAAAACTTTTTTGGCGGTCATCACTGATGGGTCACTTTCTTTAAGTCCCAGGAAAACTTTTCCCATTTGATCTTCGCACCCAATTCTCGTATTGCTATATGAAGTTTCTAAGCCAACAATTTCTTTTTCGTGGCAGACACGTAGCTATTCTAAGTCAGGATGTTTTGCGCACGTGTTTTGTTTCTGTTACGACATACATACTAATCTTTAGACGTCTATAAAAACTAATACCTATTCCGAACAGGTCTTGCACGAGAGGGAAAGTACTACATACCCCTGTTACGTGCCAGCCTATTAATATTACAAATGTGAAAGAAACTCTGTCTGTTTGTTAGTTCAAAGTCAAAGTCAAAAGTTTTTTTATTTCACGGCCTACATGGGCTCTTATAAAACGTCAGAAACTACTGCACGGTACCAAATTTGTCACTTCCTATGGAGAAGAACCGGCAAGAAACTCCATGGTTACTCTTTTAAAAAAATTTTGATCTTACAATATTTCCATATTATAGTGTAAGTAGATAATAATAAGGACAGTGTAGACCGGTCAATATTGTACTAAAAAGCACAATAAAAAGGGAGTCTTAATAGTACGTAACCTAAGATTTCGCGGAATCTATAGTGTTCTTACATTCAAATTATAAAAAAGAGGCTTTGTTACTTTTTTTCTCCTTATTTGCTTAACCAATCTTAATAAAAAAACATGGATATAGAGTATATCAGGGTGCTGTTTAGGCTGCCTAGATACTGCAGTGCTTCGGGCATGCTCTCTAGCGCGTGTTGATGTTTTTCACGCTAAAATGAGAAAGAAGATTGCGTCGTTGCTAAGCAGATCTAGAACCAGCTCCAATGGCATTCTTCGAAACTTAGCCAATAAGCATGATGCGTCAGTGATCAATCACTGGTTGCGGTTGCTGCATGGTGCGGCAGTAGATTAAAGTTTTCAGGTTTTTTAAGTGTTACTAACCCTTAGTTGATTGAAGTACTTTTATTTAGGTCGGAAGTAATTTATTTATTTTATTTATTTATTAGGCTTTTCAACAATAAGTACGTTATACTTTAAAATTTATACATTAATATAACAAATCTAAGCGCCCCATCACTTATAAAAAACACTGCATGTTGTACATTATGCGCAGATAATAACATAACTAATTGTTTATATAAGAACAATAATACATTAAGAGTTTGGAAAAAAAAAACAAAAGATTATAATAAAATAAAGTAAAATTCATCATCAACAATGACTACGGTGGAGCGCGAGGGCGTGTCAGAGTTCTATTAACTAAAGCCCACTCCTATGTTCTTTCTTTGCCTTGCATTCCAGGACCCGGGTTTCCTTTCAGTAGCGAACCCAAGGCCCCACGCTTCGACCCTGCTGAGCCCCTACGGTTTTTGCAGACATCTACCTGAGGCGCGCGTGGAACACTACTTAACGCGCTATCGACGACCTGAGCTTGGTCCGAGAACGCTTACTGGACGGCCGAACGGCGAGCTACCAGTTGGATAAACTGAATTAGGAATTTCCAGTGTCCATTTTTACTTTGCTGCAAGCAGAGCCGCTGGCTAAAGCTATGTAAAACCACAGTAAATTTTTCAAACACTTATGTTTATCAAGAGGATAATTAAAAATTTCATGGCGAGCAGCTGTTTGACGCGGTAGAGACTCGCCGTTTCAAATCCGCAAAGTAATTAATAATTATGTTCAATTGTTATTTCCGTACTTCCTGTTGACTTTGCGAATTTACATAGATTGTAATTTTTTTTTTGTTTTTTGTGCTCATGGGATTAAAATAGCTAATTTTGTGTTGTACTGAGTTTTAAATGAAACTTCCTTTTTAGGGAAAGAAGTTTTTTTTTCAAAGGGAAGGAATGGGACCCTATTGCAAAGACTCCACTGTCCGTCTGTCTGAAACCAAACTAGGCTGTATCTCATGAACCGTGATAGCTAGAGAGTTGAAATTTTCACAGATGATGTGTTTCTGCAGCTGATGTAGACTCAATTTTCATATTGCAAAAGAGAACAATCCGGGCTATTTATAAAACGGGTCCTCGCGAGTCTCTCAGAAATAAATTCAAAGACATCGATTTACTGACTCTGTCTTCTCTTAACATCTAAGAAAGCATTTCGTTTGTCCGTAAAAACTTAGGACTCTTTAAAGTTAGAAGCGGTTTTCACAAGAAAAATACGCGTAGTAAACACGAAATTGTATCACCCAAATGGATATTAGCTAAGACTAGCAAGTCATTCTTAGTAAACAGCATACGCTTTCATAACAAGCTGCCAAAGGTTTGGAGCTTCTTGTCGGTTCTTCTCCATAGACGACCGATTTGGAACCGTGTACTAGCTTCTGACGTTTTATATGTACCTATGTAGACCTATGTGAAAATAAAAATATTTGAATTATTTTCCGCTGTGACAACAAATACTAAAAACAGAATTAAATACATATCGGATATTATTATGTCGGGTATATGTCAGGGATATGTGTATGTGTGTTGTTTGTGTGTATATATATGTCGGATAGTTTTGATGCTATCATACGCAAATGAACGGCATCCTTGATGCATAGGATACGTGGAGGCTCCAATAGCATCCTGAAAGTAATTGCTGAGAAACCAGACTGTCCTTTCCTGATGCACTGGTCCCGCAGGCATGCCTGCGGGCCTGGTGCTGAGGGAAAATATATGAATTAAGAGGGGATGATATTTTAAAGTTAATTTATTTTGTTTTAATTCATTTTGTTACTAACATAGTTGTTTAAGTATTTCTGTTACTAACACATTATGGATTTTCTATATCTGAATTAAAGCTTTATTCGTGGTTTTGGCATTGAAAAGTTTTTATCTTTAGGAAGTTTTAGAAGTAAGGTTTACTTCCATCTAAGTTATGTCTACTCGAAATCTAAGTTTCAAAGTTGAGTCGTGTTTGATTAACATACATCTAGATAACTGGCCTCCGTGTTCTTTGTTTCTGAAACAGTCAGCTGGCCGTACTTACATATACCGTTTGGTAACTTGTGCTCGATGATTTAATGCTTATGAATGCACTTTAAGACCACTTTATTTAATGCTTATGAATGCACTTTATGACCACTTTAATTATTCAAATTATACAAATATTATTTTAATATACATTATTCACTTTTTCAACTTTATTATATATATCCTACCTACCTACTAAATTCACTACGCACATAAGACTTCTCTCACAAAACTAGCTGATCGTCCTAATGTCACCGCAAGTACCCAGCTGAAAATCAGCGTCAGGTACATTTTTTTGACAGACCTGTTGATCTAGTGGTTAGTGGCCCTGACTGCTATGCCGGAGGTCGTGGGTTCGATTCCCACGCAGAACAAATGGTTGTGTGATGAGCACGATCATTTGTTCTGTGTCTGGGTGTAATTTATCTATAATATGTATGTATTTAAAAATATATATGTATGTTTATCAGTTGTCTAGTACCCATAACACAAGCTCTGCTTAGCTTGGGAGTAGGCGGCGTTGTGTGTTAGTTGTGGAATATTATATATTATATTATTATTATATTATATTTTCCTGACACTGGACTCCCATTTGGTGCAACACTGAGATGCACACCGCACTATAACATTCCACAACTATCACACAACGCCGTCTAGTCCTAAGCTAAGCAGAGCTTGTGTTTTGGGTACTAGACAACTGATAAACATACTTATATTTCTAAATACATACATATATAGATAAATTACACCCAGAAACAAAACAAATGATCATGCTCATCACACAAATAATTTTGTCCTGGGTGGGAATCGAACCCACGACCTTCGGCGTAGCTGTCAGGACCACTAACCACTAGACCAACAGGCCAGTCAACTATGGCTCTATTATTTGTATTTTTCTTTTTTTATTCTTTAGTACCTACATATGTTTATTATTATTCTTTTGTCGATTTTTTTTGTATTTGTATAGGTACTTAGTTTTTATAATTTAATTGTGCATTCGTGTGTCTTGTGTTGTAAAAAAAAATTATCCATATTTTCACAACCATAATTATTTAGTAAGCAATTAGTTATAACTCTTCTATTCTTGATATTTTTATGACTGGGTCGAAAAAATATTGAGACTTTTCAAATGTAGAGAAAAATGTCGCGCATAACATGTATAGCAAAATGCACTAATAATTCCATTTTTTACCAACTGAACATAAAATCCACGATTTGCTACCAACTAGTGATAAGTTAGTTTGATCATATCACTTGCAGAGAACCAGATAACCTAGAAAATCTGGATGACCAGGCAAAGTGGATGGAAAAAGACCGCACGGGCGTTCACCTTCTTGCTGGTCTAATCAGATTATTCTCTATCCATAGGTACAGTAGCATAGAACTGAATCCGCAAAAGCTTTCCACGATCAGCACGACATTAACGTGGAAACAAAAAAAAACTCTACAAAATAAACTCAGTTAAAACCTCCCAATTTTTGACCAACAAATAAAAAAAAACTCGTGAGTTCCGCTAACAATACTCATTAGAACGCTAAACCGAACGCGCCTTCGCGATGTGTGACATTGACAGCTGTCATTGCAACTGTCATTGCGGCGCGTTAGCTAATTGGCGGGAAAACGCAATTTGTGTGAATTCGACTGTATTTGACTTGTCTGTGTTATTGTTAAGCTCAAGTCAGATAGGAAAATAAAATAAAAATATGTTTTACTAGTATTTTTCTGTGTGTTAAACTCATATTTAGTAGTGGTGACGTGAGTAAATCAAATTAAGGCCGAATGCACACTATTAAACCTTATAGCAAACCATAAAGTAGATTAGAATGGCCAAACATGCAGTATGCCTATGCCTTATCGCGAATGAACCATGGTGACCCAGATTGTATGGGTTAATGTGCATGCAAAAACAGTGGAAGTATAACTAATGTTTGTTTGTTACTATGCAAGCTAAGTAGAGTTTGTCATTAGGCTTTTCGCTTCGTTTATTAAAAGTTTTAAGTTTATTTTAAAAGTAGTTTTTGCATTTTTTTTTTAAGTTGGAAATCATCCAATGATTTTTCCAGCTCTCCAGTGGAGCTGGACTGGAATTCCCAAGTGAAAAGAAAACACGGCCGTCCTCAGCAAACCTGGCAACGTACCGTGTTGGCAGAAGTTACGGCCATGGGATTGACATGGAGCGAGGTGAAGCGTAAAGCTCAAGACCGTCCGTCCGTCTATCCATCTGTCAGCGTGTTGAATTTAAAAAAAAAAAACCGTAAGAGGTAGGAAGTTGAAATTTTCACAGAATGTGTATTTCTGTTGCCACTACGACAATAAATACAATTAAAATAAAGTTAAAAATTAAACACTGTAACTGTTCCCGTACAAGATTTTTACATTAATATTGTAGTATGGAACCCTAACTGTGCAGTTACGACACACACTTCCCCAGTTTTGTTATAAAAATCAAAGAGTTCGCAAATAGATACTTTAGACAACTTTAGATAGCTGTGCGTTTCCGTTATGACGATTGCTCTAAAGAAAAGTTTTTTTTTATTTATTCAGTGAATAGGCTCTTAATAATGGAGTGCGCCTCACCATCAACGATTACAACACTGGTTACCATTAGGTAGGATCACAGTCAAGCACTAGTTTATATCAATAAAAAAGTAGGTTGATCAACCATAATAACACAGAATCTTTTAAAACTGTCGCGACTTCATCATTTTATTGTCTTTTTTTTTTGACAAACTTGTATGGAAACATTAATGTATCAGGAGACAATATGAGGAAATTCTCACGATAAATAATTCTAGGCATGCATGGCCCAACATGGTCGAAAGATGAGCCAGTGGTCACCTAGGTGAGTGACCTTGAGGTACAGCGACAAAGAAGGTCAAATGTTGGGTCAGCGAGTGCTCTATAAAATAATAATTATAAAAATGTTGCCAATAGTAAAAGCTCTATGTTGTGTGTGTGTTGTGTTTTTACTGGCATCCCTATTACGGTGATGTCAAATTAGCTACTTCTTTGTGTTGGTGTGGTTTACTGGGTTCAACTCCGAGGTTACTCATTGAGCTTTTTTTTTCTCAGTTTCAAACTTTGAGCTAGTTTGGAATTATTGAAATTTGGGGTGATGGAAATAAATTCACCTCTTGACATATGGGACTTCTAATCTATAGAAATATGGATGTATACTAAAATATATACGCCTTACCCGGCAAATAAAACAGGCGGCTTTGGCACTAGAAACCAGATTTGGTTAAGTCCAATCGCGCAGGGTATCCAGCCTATCGGTATTTTACAGGTTGCATTTTGGAGAGTGTGCGCGGGAATTGCACGACTTGATTCCGCCATCTCCTCTCTACCATCGGACAACCCAACGTACGGCAAGTATCCACCCTTACGTTGTTGACACTTCAACGGTCCGGACTAAACGTTTCGCTTCGTCGTTTATACCGCGTACATCGAAGGACTGGAACAATTTGCCTACTGCGATCTTCCCGTTCAAATATAATTTAGGTTTCTTCAAGATAGAGTGAATAGGCTCTTGATAAACTAGTGCGCCTCACCATCAATGATTGCATCACAGCTTACCATCAGATGGGATCGCAGTCAAGCACTGGTTTATAAAATTAAAAAAAAAAACAACAAAATGGCCACTTGAAGACCTCTCTCATATTATATATGTATTCATTCTAAATGTCGTTGCCAAATTCAACTAAAAACTACCAGGTTTCAGCTCAATTTACCTTACCCTAAATAATCAGACCCCTGAAACTTCTCTCCAAAATTCCACCTACATTTAAAAAAGGGTTCTCCAAACTACCCCCAGACAAAACGTTTACAACCCCTTTATATACCCTGAAGACCCCAAATAGCCCCTCAGACCATTAGTATGCAGTCCAGACGCCAGGCTGAAGCACCTTATAACTAAACTATTACATCTATTCTTAGTCTGATCAACATTTTAACTAAATCTCCCATATCTGGGGCGGTTAACGTTAGAGATGGGGTGGGGTTGCAGTGTTAGTGGGGGAGGGACTAAACTAGAGAAATAAACTTTCATGGTGTTTACCTTTGTAGACTAGCTTTCATCATTATCATCATTTCAGTCTAAAGACTTGCACAATGAGTTTGCGTTTTGAACATGGAGTTTCTTGCACATTCTTCTCCATAGAGATCTACGCTTTGGAATGTGCAATTAGCATCATTTTTTCTGACTTCTTGACATTTCAAAAGTGCCTGTAAATGGTTTATTTGAAATAAATGCTTTGAATTTGATTTTGAATTACAGTGACGAATGACAGGACAGAATAGTAACGTGTTGGGCTGAACCTAAATAACACGAGATAAAGATAGGAAGACGATAAAATACTAAGACGTAAATTCAGTGCCACGTAACCAGAACCTAGCAAGTGTGATAATTGTGACAAAGACAATGAGTCCAGTTAATAATAGTGTACAATTACCTAGTTGTATAGTTCATTACATAATTATAAGCGTAGGAAAAGTCTGAGCATCTTGTGAGCTAGATGTCAAATAATAATGGACTCGAAATCTTTACAATCTATGTGATAACAATAGAATTACATGAAGATGAGAGGTAACGGGTTTTCTGTGTTGGTAATTGTTTTAATGATGAAGATGTTAAGTTGGATTGAGAGAGTACTGCCGTTTTATTTGAGTGACTAATGGTAGATGACCTATTCGATATAGTACAGTACCTGTACCTACCTGCTTATAGTTTGTAGGTCACGTGAAGTCACGTCCACGTAGACGTGTCCTACGATTTATTGTCTTGCATTTGTTACTGGGCAATAAAGTGTGTATTTATAGCATAAGCATAATCAGCCTTATAATTTTCCCACTGCTGGGACTCAGGCCTTCTTTCTATGAGAGGGAATGGACCGTAATCTACTACGCGGGACCACTGCGGTTGGTTCTTAAACATGTGATGTCCTTCACCGTTTTGAGAGTAGTGTAATAGTCACCATAAAAATACTCTACATATAATAATAATACCGGTATTGATAACTTTCATATAATGATTCTGCTAAAAGACTATTCAGATCTTTGAACCTACAATTTAACATTGAATAGCAATAAAATAATTGATCCAGATTTAAACATAAGATTGGCTATATAATTGAGGTAGAGTGTTTTGTTCTGTAAATACAATTGGTTCCATTAATATCTAAGTACTGTACACCTACTACTTTTTGCCAATAACGTAATCAATAAAAGTAAAAATCAACAATATTATCGATCGCAAACAGTAAGTTTTAAAATTATTGTTTATTTAAAATGGTTTTCTTCAGCTTTCTACAGAATTTGTCTGAACTTTAAGTAGAGAAAAATGAAAAAAAAATGAAAAAGCACCACAAACTTTTGGAAACAAGACAATTTTAATTACTGTCTTTGAAAAGAGATTGCTTCTTGATGTTTAATATTTTAGTCACAGGAATTGTTTCATTTAAACAAAGAAAAGTCCACTCTTACTGGTGCATTATTTTTATCATTTCTTTCCCCGCCGCAACTAGGACCACACCACCCCAAAGGTCACCCAAACACCGTTCCAACCACAAACGAAGGACGCATACAAATGTCCCAAAGCCTTCCACATAACATACCCTTCACATCTTATGCACAGATTATACCACACATCCCTTCAAAATTGACGCACACATACAAAAATAATGTATTCGAGAGATATAGCGGGGAATTGCGGGAAAGTCAGTCAAGATGGTAAAAAAATCCATGTCAGGTTCAGACTTTGAATGTGTGCGAATAAAAAAATGAATGTAAGCATGTTTTATACACAGTCTCGTTCATTCCAAGTGTGTTCCCGATTTTTCAAGGATTACCCTAAATATAAAGAAGTGTTCGTAATATGTGACACCAAGTTTCTTCACAATTGGGAGGATTTTCAGCTCGGAAAGGCTTACGAAATTGACGGGGGAATGTGATGGCTTTTACGATATCGCGGCTTTGGCGAGAGGAAATATAATATTGCGTTACATCGTCATTTTAATATAACATGCCAGGGAAAAGGGGTGACAGAAAACTGAAAAGTTTGGAGTGACAAACACGCTAGGCAACGATATTACTACATAAAACACACAGATATAGGCGTTCTGATCAAGTTTTGTTTAGCTTCGTTTTTACCTTACACTATAATTACTTATTTTTTTATTATTTAAGCTCATATTATAATATCATATTTTTTGATAAAACTCTGTTCTTCTGTGCCGTGGGTGATTTATAATACAGGCATTTTATGCCTAATTCAGAGTTTCAGACACGTCAACTTGAGTGACCTTGAAAATTGTCGTTTTGTACACATGGGTGTACGAAATTTATTCTCTACCTTCGTTTCCCTAAAAAAATCCAGAAAAAGTTTGCCTGCCCTGAGGTTTTTTTAAAGCGTATTTTGTTAATAATATAATCTTGTGCTTGAGTACGATACCACCTGATGTTAAGCAGTGACGTAATCGTTGATAGTGAAGCGCACTATTAAGAGCCTTGCCTTGAAGGCACCTAAATTTTAATAGGTCGGGAAGACCGCAGCACGTAAATTATTCTAGTCGTTCGATGTACGCGGTATAAACGACGAGCCGAGTACGTCAGGTTGTCGGAAGGTGATGGCGCAATCAAATCATGTAGATATTGGGTTTATATAAATACTAGCCCGGAGTCAGGATGTCATATCCGGATGATGGGTAGAGGCCCCTATCATATGGGAATTCAACGTAAATGGCGTAATTTGCGGGCTCTAAGGTTCATCTCTGCCAAAGTTACTGGGGAATATAGGCGTGATTATCATATATCCTTATTTAGTGTTAGTATCCTTCAATAATGTGTGTAGTATCGCACCTGGAGATCGATCTATTTTACATCAGCGCATAATAATCATTTAGTTATAAAGTTCTACTAGTACTAAGGTACTGGTAATTATTTGTGTTTGGTTATGTAATTTTATTTAATTTATTTTTAGGGTTCTTTACCTCAAAAGGAAAAAATCGGAAAACTTATAGGATCACTTTGTTGTCTGTCCGTCTGTCTGTCTGTCTGTCAAGACCCTTTATCTCGGGAACGCGTGGAGGTGTCGAGTGGAAATTAAAACCATAAACTCAGGGCTGCGGTCCCTTGAAACTGTGAAAAATCAAACTTAAATGTTAACGAAAAAAAGATACGGCTGTTTATATCGCAAAAAAAGCATATTTCGACACTCTCAAGGAAATCAAAATTCATAGGGTACTTCCCGTTGACCCAGAATCCTGAAATTTGACAGAAAGCAAGATCTTATAGCACTGATATACTTAGTGATAAATCTGAAATCAGCAAATTTGTTGTAACGTCACAGAAAAAATAAATTGTGTTTCGGAAAAATCTTCGAGACTCCATTCGGGAATTGAATTATTAACTTAAGTAAGTTTGTACGGAATCCTCAGTGTGTGAGCTTCGACTCGCACTTGCCCAGTTGCCAGCCCGATCTTTGATATTGCATGTGTCGTGGTAGCCCAGTGGTTAAGGCACCTGCCTCTCATGCATGAGGTTGCGGGTTCAAAACCGGTACCAATGTGAATCTTTCAATTTATGTGTGTTTTTAAGTTTATCTAGAACATTACCTGCATCCTTACTTCGGAAAGCACGAAAAACCGTTGGTCCCCGTTGTCAGTCGTAGATTTTTGACAGTCGTTACAGGTAGGTCTGACTACCTGTTATGTTATTCATATTAGACTAGAAGCCGGCTAGTTGAGAAAATGCTGGGGAGACGATTGCATATATTTTTTTTGGCATGACTTGGTATATAATTTTTTTTATTGATATAAACTAGTGCTTGAATGCGATCCCACCTGATGATAAGCAATGATGCCATTGTTGATGGTGACTAGTTTATTAAGAGCCTATTCACTCTTATCTTGAAGGCACCTAAAGTATAATCGGACAGGAAGACCGCAGCAGGCAAATTGTTGCAGTCCTCCGATGTACGTTGCATAAATTGTTGCAGTCCTCCGATGTACGTTGTATAAATTGTTGCAGTCCTCCGATGTACGTTGTATAAATTGTTGCAGTCCTCCGATGTACGTTGTATAAATTGTTGCAGCCCTCCGATGTACGTTGTATAAATTGTTGCAGTCCTCCGATGTACATTGTATAAATTGTTGCAGTCCTCCGATGTACGTTGTATAAATTCTCTCTACGTACTCATTAAATTGATTACGATGTTTAGTCTTGCTAGTCAACGCAACTATTATAACTAGACGTATTTATGTGGAAGCTCGTCGTTACTAGCGATTTTTCTACCGATGTAAAATTTTGTTATTGGTCTGTAAGATTAGTGTAAAGATAAATAAATGAATAGGTATTGTTTTGTCTTGCACTTACTAACGCTATTGCAAAACTGATTACTACAAATTTTTCTTGTTTTCAGGTTCATCTCCAGGGTTGCAAGATTGTTCAAAAGAGCCACCACAGACCAAGCCACAGACCTTGACCACAATAGCCAACTGAAGGAACACAGTTAGTTTTAAATCAGTAAAAGTCTGACACTCCCTCTTCATCTACCCAGAGAGGAAGAAGTTATGAGTTATTTGATGTTTTCTCACCAGAACAAGAACAAGGTTAATACTTAGAAATCTAATGCCTGATGTCTGTGCTTCTGATACTTTTGTGTTTTGTAAACAGAGCCATGTTGCTCTCGATCATTCGATCATCTGTCCCTCTATCGCCATTGTAGCTACAGTCTTAATATTTGCACAAGTTTAATATCTTTTTGACATAAAACCAAGTGTGCAAACAAAACCTATTAAATACATCCAGACTGACCTGAAGATTAGTTTCCTGCGATTGTCTTTGAGGATCAAGTCATTCGACATTCGGCTACGCACCATCGCCTCTCGACAAACCTTGGGCGGTGAACTTTAGAAAAACCCAACAGTGACGAATCAAAAGGAAAAGACTTCAGAAATGACTAAGAAACATACCAACACATAACTTGGGGTTTGAATAAGGAAACATAATGATGGCGCCCTCATTATATTACGATAAACGGAGTTTGATTCAGAAGAAAAAACTGTAGACCATGCGATAGTTTTTTCCTTGATTGGATGGAAGTGATTCAGCCCTATATATATTTTTATTCAATGCTTTTTTCAAAAAGTAAGCACGTAATAGAAGTTACTACTCCTAATCTAGATAAATCTCGTCTCACAGTATTTGTAATCTTCCGAAACTCCATTCCGGAATTAAACTATTTACATAGGTAAGTTTGTTCGGAACCCTCAGGGCGCGAGTCCGACTCGCACTTGCCCAGTTTTTTTGTATATGTATATTTGGTAGGTCTGAAAATAGGTCAAAGGCTATTTTTTAATCTCCTACCACCACCATTTTTACTTTGTTTATTTATATGGTAGAACAACTTTTGCGAGTCAGCTAGTATCTCTATATTTTTACAAGCTTTATTACGTGGCTTTGCTCTAACGACCTAACCTACGAGAATCGTTCATTTTCCGGGATCATACGTTGTCTTGGAAAATATTTCGTAATCGAATCTGTACTGCTAGAAATTTCTTCATACAAACAAAGAATTAGTTCTTCTATCTACACATAAAAATAAGTAAAATTTGTTTTTTAGTTTGTAGGAGGTAATCTCTGAAAGTACTTGTCCGATTGCTTGCTTATATGAAATAAATGCTTTTGAATGTTTTGAATCTTTGAATTGCAATAATTTTTTCACCGATAGGAAGCTGCTTTATTCCTGAATGACGTAAGCTATATTTTATGAATGCGTGCGAAGGTGCGGGCAAAAGCTAGTTCATAATATTTTTTAGATCAATAAACTTCCAGGTTATGCGGAACAAAGTGTAGTCCCAGAAACCTTTATTGCGAAGGGAGGATTCTTCAAAGTGTTGCGTCTAGTCTGGGTTTCTGCCCGATAGTTGATTTCGGACTGTGGTCTATGTTCTAATCGCGTGGAGAACTTTAATATTTATTTATTTATTTATTTATTTAAAACTTTATGCACTAAACATTGTACAAAGGCGGACTTAATGCCTTAGGCATTTTCTACCAGTCGACCTTAGGGTGGTGCAGAGACATAACATGGCAGGTGCAACTTAATAAAAGATTGTCATAGAGGAAACAAGAACAATAATAAATATATACTTAGATACACACAAATAAAGAATGATATTGAGAAAAAAAAAACAAATACAACAAATCAAGAGTGTAATATTGCGATGCAGGTGTTTATATTTTTAGTTCTTATGTGGTATCATAGATGTCGCTATTGCTTGGTGGCAGAAATGGGTAGGTATCCGTTTAAAGCGTATAGTCCCTTGAACATCTGGCTGGAGTTAAATGCACACATACTCGCTGATCTTTAAAACCATTTTCTTTACGAAATATTGATTGATTTACAATATGCTATGAACATTATGAAAAACACTTAACCTGCAATTTTTTTGTGTTAACATGTTTCTAAAGATCGAAGCCTTTTGAAAGGAGTAGTGTAAACAAGCGAAAAAATGTTTTGTTGTAAAATATTTTTTTGGCAAATGTATTAATTATACGAAAAAATCGTATGTTGATAATGTTATATAGAATCTATATATTGTTTTTTTCAAATCTATTATCTCAGCCGTTACCAAGGAGTAGGCTTCAGAAAGTCACTGTTTTATGGCACTAAATGGGAGCAAGGGCCTATAGAACTTTCTAAGACAAAAAGACTTTTTATTGGTACCTTAAATTAAGTTTTAACTCAACACATTCTTCATAGACCTTGATTGTACACCAAAAATAAAAATCACATTAGGAACTTAAAATTAATAGGGTGTAACAACGGGCGGTCTTATCAACAAGGAACCTCATACAAATATGACAGTCTTCAACAAATTCCCACACTTTACAAAAACATCAACAATTCACTGCCTCAGCTTTGTTCCTACTGCACAGTCCTTGAATATATAATCGTGTGACACACGGACAGACGTAACCTAATGACAGCTACTCATTATTATTGTTTATGCATACATTTTAAGTTAGGTCTAAGACCTTGGATGTGGGTAGTTAGGTCTCTTTTGTACAGGAAGGTTTTTTTTTGTTTGTGTTTTGTTCCGCTTTGATATACGGAGGCACGGAGGTCTGCGTTGCTTGTCTAAATGAGGATGAAGGAAATGACTTCCATGTATATCGTGATCGCCACAGATTAAAAAAATCTGTTTTTGAGTTTAAAAATTTGTACCTATTGTTTCTAATTGCGCTCTTAGGGCCGGTGCACACCACGTTTTTTAACCGCGCCGTCGACGCGCGTTTGTAGCGATATAGACATGATACGCTCGCGAGTCAAACGCATCCTGAAGACCTTTAATAGGATAAAAGCGTGCAGTCGACGCACGTTACTAAAACGCGCGTCAACGGCGCCTTTAAAAAACGTAGTGTGCCCAGGCCCTTAGTTTTTATTTCTTGAGCTGCCGGATCGTTTGAAAGAATTATGAACCGCGATCTTCGGACACAAAGGGCAAGTAAAAGAACAAGAGTGGGCTTCAGTCAGTAAAAGCCTGATACTCCCTCTCACTCTACCCCGAGTGGGAGCATTTTTTTCATTTCTCACCAAATAAAATGAGAGAATCATTGGTCGTCGAATCGAAGCTTCAAAGTCTTGAGCATCGACGCTGAGTTACTAGCCTGTCGGTTTTCTACTGCTATCATTTCGGGGAGTGTGCTTCGGAATTGCATAACCCAGTTCCATCAAGCCCGTTCCATCATCGGGCCACTAGACGTACGGCTATGCGCCATCAGTACATGGTTGACATCCCACCCATACGTACAAATCGTTTTGGGAACACATTCATTGTGCGTACAGTTAAAGAGTGGAATTCCCTGCCGGAGTCTGTGTTTCCTGATAGCTACAACCGAGGGGATCTTTAGGTCAAGAGTGAATAGGTAACTACTAGGCAAGTGTACTCCATCAAAGTCAAAAGTCAAAGTCAAAAATTTTTTATTTCACATAGGCCTACATGGGCACTTATAAAACGTCAGAAGCTAGTGCACGTCGCTCGTCACATCGTCAACCACATCGTCGCTTTCTATCAGGTGTCATAGTGGCTAAAAAAAGACTTCTCCAGTAGGAGAGTTATGTTTTTAGGGAGTGTGTATGGCGTGTTTGTCTATTTCTTAGGATGCGTTCAAATACTTGAAACGTGAGTTGTTTTTTTTCCTCAACATCTCACATTTTGCTAGTTGTCCCCTGCATTGGTTTCATGTGTTTTTTTTTTAACTATTTATAGGTTCACGCTTGATCATTATCTCACCTGATGGAATACCACGATATAGTCGACGATGGAGCACGCTTACCTTGAAGTAACCTATTCACTCTTGACTTAAGGACCTTCAGGTTGTAGCTATCAGGAAACACAGATTCCTGCCAGGAATTCAACTTCTTAGCTGTACGCACAATAACCGTGTTCCTAAAACCTCTTGTGTGTATGGATGAGATGCACCATGTTTGCTAATCGAGTGTCTAAACACTTAACTTATATCGTTTTATTTATAACAAATAACTTAATATCAACAGTGACCTAGACACCGTTTGCAACTACCCAGAACAAATAGTTTCTAAACTAAGACGGAGTACATCGGGCCGCACTTAGCAGTGCGCAGTCAATACAATCGTCTTCTACTTTACTTGACACGCCGTGTTGCGACACTAACACTATGTAAGTCAGATGTAGTCTAGACGGGCAACTTTAGTTGCCCATTATCTTCTACCTACAGCGATCCACAGTAGAACTACACATTATAAGACTCTCCGATCACATAGCACGCCATCACCTCGATTCTTAATAACTTGCATCCAGCTGCTATCAACCACCTCGATGAAATCGTCGATCCGCCTAGCCTGAGAGCGTAAATTGCTTAATTTTAGATATTGTCAAACAATTTATTATGATGGTAACATGTATCATTCTTCAGGCACATTATCTTTCCTCACCGACTGAACGATACTTTGCATGACAAGTGAGCTAACTTATTCTTTGCTTAAAGAATTAGTATTGCCGTTCAACGCAGCAATGCTGCTGTCATCTTAGTACGCCAAAAATATGCCCAGACAATAGCATGTAGCGTACTTCGACGCCTAAGTGTGTTTGTTTTTGCATATACATACGTTCGCAGTTAGGTTATTAATTAGTATTCAGAACTGGTTAATATTTAGTTTGATAACTGAATTGCTCCATTACCTTGGGCTGATCGATGCAGAAAATCTAATCAAAGTGACATTCTATCAGCGACAATGACTGTCCATCAGTCCAAGATGTTTGGGGGATAGACCACGTAACATTTGACTTGCGCAGATCAATTCTAGACTGTTGACTATCAGTAGGTACATCAGTGTCATTTGTCACTAAACTGTGTCTAAGCTTTCTTCAGCAACAGTTGTCGGCCTATTAATTGCTGAACAAGTGGCCCGTGTGTGCAGTTTTAGTATGTTTTACAAAGTGTTATTTTGTAATCCAACAATGTTATGTTACTTAGAAGTTAGGACACCATCTGTAAGTAAGTTACGGCGTTTTATTGCTTCGAGAGGAGTTAAAACAGATCCTATTAAATGATTTAAATGAGTACAAACACCTTTAAAAACTTTTATGTTGATTAGCGGTTTGATTTGATCGCTAATTTAGATCTTATTTATAAAAAAAGAATGAGGGTCAAGGTAGCCCAGTGCTTAAGGCAGTTGCCTCTCATGCGTGGTCCGGATTCGAAATCGGGTAAGTGTGAATTAAAATATCAATGTGAATTTTTCAATTCATATGTACTTTTTAAAGTTTATTTAGGATATTACTGACATCATTCGTAAATCTTTGACAGTTGTTTCAGGTAGTCATGAGATAAAGTAAGTAAAAGTGAGTGTATAATTAATAAGGTGTATAATTTTCTATCCAGAGAAAGGATGTTTAAAATACTAACTCAAAAAACACAAAACTTTATAAGGGTATTTTAACTTAAACAGCCGTTCTTGCCGATCTTGAATTTAGAATCAATATTTGAATTAAAAACTATTTACCAACGAGTGATAGAGCGGAGTATAAAAAGAAAGAAAACGAAAATACAAATTTCGTCAGAACCAGAACATAATAAGAAACGCAGGCTTGTGAAAAATGGAAGGAGTAGGAGGGAGGTCTTAGCTCAGGAGTGAGGGAGAAGAGGTTAGCAAAAAATAAACAAATTAAACAAAGCATATTATGGTTTGGAGTTTTATAAATTAGAGTGTTTGTGATGATACTTAAATCAATCACTTCTTATTAATTTATCAGGAATTGCATGATGTCTAACGGTGATGCGGTGAAAACGGAAACTTTCAACAATAAAAATGCTTAGGTGATAATATGCAAGTCAAGATCACTGTATACCAGATGAAAAATTGGTTAATCAATGAAAATTATTCTTATTTAGTGGGTATTTAAGCATAACCAATCTTTAAACTCTTAATAATAATTTGATTTAATCAACAGTTACATGAATGTTCAAGATAAAGTGGTTTGTCCTCGGCTCTACAAGTTGAAAATCAAACAGTGCAATAATAGTCGTTCATTGAATATACTTATATGTATATAACTAGTGATCAACCCCGGCTTCACATGGGTGTTAGAAATCTTTAGAATTCATGACTTTTGTCTATTATAATATGCATGTATTATGAATTACTTTGATTGGTTAAAACCGCAAGTAAATCCGTTCAGTAGTTTTTGAGTTTAACGCGAACCTAAAGACAGACTGACGCGGTGGGAGACGTCGTTGTTCGTCGTCGTTTTATAATTATGTAAGGATAATTAAATACATTTTTTTTTTATTATAGACAGGTTGGCGTTTGACCACTATCTCACTTAATGGTAACGATGATGTGGTCGACGATGGAGCAGGCTTGCCTAGAAATAACCTATTCACTCTGGCTTTAAAGACCAACCAAGGGATGGTTGGTTGGTTGTTTGGTAGTGGCAAGAAGACACTAACTTCCACGCAACCTCAACATATTTTACTAAGTAATATATAGGTACTTGAAGTGCTTGACTGCGATCACACCTGATGGTAAGCAGTAATGCAAGCGTTGATAGTGAGGCGCAGTAGTTTATTAAGAGCCTATTCACTCTAGCCTTGAAGACACCAAATAAACCAAAACTAACTTGACGCACGTATCGAAAACAATAACAAAATTCCATTCGCACTTGTTTACTACCATACCTACCAATACACACATACATACCAACATTTACTACTACATTCAATGTTATATAATTGAATGCAATATTTACGACATCACTGGCACGTTTGTATCTACCACTTACTAGCACATTCTAGTACTGGCGGCGAGTAGCTAAACCTGTTTGAGACGCCAAGGCAAAACGTGCATGGTGTAGTGGGAGTTTTGAAGTCGTGTGTTTGTTTGCACGTGATTTTTTCGTATAAAGAATGCGATGCGGATAAATGAGGATAAATTTTTAATTTATGCATGAATGGTTTGAAAATACAATTGCAATCGGGATCTCAATTTTTTTTTTTGCTGACGAATAGCCAACTTTACGACAGGACAACATCTGTCGGGTCCGTATTATACATAAAAATAAAATATAAACCATTATCATTAGGCAATCAACCGCCACCAGAAGTCATGACTATCACGCCTGCATTCTCTAAAAGATTAGGCAGAGGTTTATCTACAGATGAAATCTATTTCTCAAACCTCCTCACTAAGTAAAACTAAAGACACTTCTACTAAGATACTCGTAGGTACAAGATTTATTATCATCTTAGTGATCCCTACGATGACCGTTAGAACTGGTTTCTATAATTGCCATGCATAGCTACTGTTTGTAGGTACCTACTTCATTTTTCATTAGGTATCAAGGAAAAAAAAATAGAATTGGCTTATTCTTATGTTAGTACTAGCTCCTGTGGTTTCACCCGCGTCAAAATAGGTTTCTCCATACAAACTTTGGACCCCGTTGGGGGCTCAATTTTGGAAAATCCCTTCTTTTTCTTTGAACAGCTTAGACACACAAGCGGCATGATCCCGACGCACGATACACTTGACACACACGACGGCTGCCGCTGATATTCAAAGTTGGAATATCGACGGCCGACATCGACGCTTTAACAGCCCTCCTAGCCAAGTTACAATCGTATCGTTCGCGCTGAACGCTTCGAGTAGGCCACGCCTCCGATTCCTTTGTTCTGACGTCATCTGAACGCTCAGTCACGTGGTCCGAACAAAGGAATTGGAGGCGTGGCCTACTCTATGCGTTTGACGTGAACGATATGATTGTAACTTGGCCAGGGGGGCAGCTGCCACCGACGCGTCGACGGCTGCCGTTGACCTGTGTGGACGGCTGCAGTTACCTTTGCCGTTGGCAACATATGAGCTCTCCGGCAATTTGTACAATCCAGTATAGAGAGAGAGTTTGTAGAGTCCAGTGTAGTTGTACTCTTGCTAGTGCTGAAATGGCTCTGAATCGTGGTCTCTCACAATGGGCCTCATCAGAAGGCTTAAAGTCAACCAAATGGTAATTGAAAGGGCTATCCATCAGAAATGAAGATATTATATCCGTAAGAGAACCAAAGGTTCCAAAGGTTCTTTAGCAGTGACCGCATACTGGAAGACGCAGCGTAAGATGGCTTCGCACAAGGTGGACCGATGATGTGGAGAAAGTCGCGGGAATCCGATGGATGTGAGTCGCACAAGGCTGGTTGTAGTGGCGACACTTGGGGGTGGCCTATGTCCAACAGTGGATGTCGTACTACTGAAATCATGATGATGATGATGACTAGCCTCCTGCTTACTCTTCCAACGACCTATCTATCTCTATACCAAATTTCATCAATATTTGTGCAGTAATTTAGGCGAGAAAATGTAACAAACTGACAGACAGAAATTACTTTCGCAATAATAGAATTAATACAGAAGTAAGATAAACAATCAAAAGTAAATTCGTATTTTGATCAGTTGACAAAAGACAAATCGTAAAGAAGTCAAATCATTTTTAAACACTTGTATACTTCCTAATTTCTAAATGCAAGCAAACCCAAGAACATAAGTAAGTCCACATACAAAGTACCAGTAGTACGATGTCGCAACGACATGTGCCCCACCCGGGAGCGAACCTTGACCCAAGCAGTGAAAGTGGCCCTTATTGCGTGCGCGCTAAGGTGGCGTATAAGGAGCGAAAACGAAAGTGGAAGGTAGCGGACGTGGTGTGGGGAGGAGCGATTGGCGATACTGAACTGAATTTAAAATTTGTTAAACTGTCTTTGATTTAGTGATCGTAAGAGAGAATGACGAAATTAGAATGGGCTAAGAATTTAAAACCTTCCACTAAAAAAGTATTTCTTATATTTTTAAAGGAACGTTTACATATTTTATCTAAATGAGGGTTTTCTAAAATGACGTCCACCAGGTGGTAGCACTGAGTCGTCGGGTCCAGGCACCTGTCAAAACGCTTATGTTTATGACATTAGTTAAATATTTATAGACGGCTAGGTGGTGACGCCAAAGGAAGAGGTTCTATGTTCGGCTGAACGTATTTTTATTCTGTAAAGCCTCATTTCAATGTGTCAAAAACTCATCAAATTTCTCTACATTGTGTCAAGTTTTTTAAAAACAATTGAGTTGAGACTGTGATGACATAGCGACTGGTCACCAGTTTATTTATTATTATTATTACCTAAGTTAATTAATGTAGTCACATAATGGCCGGCTAGCCGCACTGACACAGATGTCACTCACAAACTTATCACGTAGCTATATCTATAATCACCATCGTTTCAGTCGAAAGACGTCCATTGCTGAACATAGACGTCCACCAAGTGTCGCCACAATGACTCGGACTCTCGTGGCCCATGAAATGTGTTTATTACCTATTAACACTTCTCTAATTACCCTTTTTCAGGTTAAATTGCTATAATAAATTATAATGGTAAATGTTTTTGTGATATTTTTATTGCAAAATAAGCAGACAGTTCAAAGATTAACTATTAGATAAGACTAACTGTTACAGTTACGATAAGCTTAACTGTTATATGACTCAACACAACAGTCTATTTTCTAGTAGTATTGCCCCTATTTCAAAGTGTTGACTAGTTACTGAATTATAGAGTCGCTCCATGTAATAAACTGGAATTTTGCTGCTTCCGGTTAAAGTACCGACCCCAGCAAAGGAAAAAGCTTTAAAGATGATCTCTAAGACCCTCAACTCGGAAACATTTCGTTACTTATAAAAATAATAACAAAACATTCCTTCTCAAGCCCACACAGCTTTTCAATTTTGAATCATGTGGCATTATGTAGAATGTTGTGACATTATTATTGAGTTTTTTTTTATTCCGTCGTTCATAAATAATTATTGTCATTTTGATGTTTACGTTTTTTATTTAAAATCGAAAGAAATGTTGTTAGGCTTACTTTTTTATTTTTACATTGTGAAGTAAGTATGTTGTTCGGAAATAAATAACTTAGTATGACTTATCACAACATCACTGTCAACCTATATACTTTTTATTCATATGCTAATATAATATAATAATGTAATATTCCACAACTATCACACAACGCCGTCTAGTCCCAAGCTACAACTGATAAACATACTTATATATTTCTAAATACATACTTACAAGTAAATAGATAAATTACACCCAGACACAGAACAAATGATCGTGCTCATCACACAAAAATTTGCCCTGGGTGGGAATCGAACCCACGACCTCCGGCATAGCAGTCAGGACCACTAACCATTAGACCAGCCAATAAGTTAATCTAGCTGTTCTCTGCAGTTTCACCCATGTCTTAGGTCAGGTCAGCTCTCGTGGGTCGTAGCGTGATGTTATGTAGTCTATAGTATTTACCGAAAAATGGGCTATCAAACACTAAAACAAATTTTCAATTCGCACCTGAGATTAGTGTGTTCAAACAAACTCTTCAGCTTTATAACATTAGGTACTATAGATAAGCACGCACGCATTATGACATCTAAGTCGAATTAGAATATCTAATATCAAAAAACAAGCTAAATAATTTAAACACCAATTCCCTGCCAGAGTCTGTGTTTCCTGATAGCTACAACCTTTTTAAGCCAAGAGTGAATAGGTTACTTCTAGGCTAATGCAACCGTGCTCCATCGTTGGCGATCATCTCAGATTACCATCAGGTGAGATAGTTTTCAAACGCGAGCCTATCAATAATAAAAAAAACACAATCTCCTTCCCCGCTACCGCTCATCACCGCATCCTCTCCCTCCATATTAACAGCAATGATTCAATTACCATCGTGTCTCCGAGCCCTTTAATTTACTAATTGTGCACGTTAGCACGCTGGACCTTATATTAAGTGCGATTATTGTTAGTAAAGTGACTGTGTCGGGGACCAGGCGGCGATGTGACCGAAGAGACTGACTGATTTCATTAAGAGTAAAGATTTAAACTAATTATATATTAAGATGCGTTGAAGAGCTCAACATGGGTCAAATGATTCTTGCCGCTCTGGGTGAAGTGGAATCTACCCGTGTTCCTTCGGTAGCCCTTGGCCTTCGTGGTGTTTTATTTAATAAAGAAATTGATTGAACTGGAACTTATTTAATTCAATTTAAAATTATAAGTATTACAATAATTTGGAGTGGAGACCGTTGGTAGGCTTCCCACAATCTAGACTATGACCTGGTGAGAGTCACGGGAATCCGATGGATGCGAGACGCACAGGACCGGTCGTTAAGGCAACACTGTGGGAGAGGCCAATGTCAGTGGACATCTTATAGCTTCCTCCCACGGTGTTGGATTTATACAATGTAGCTACCTGTCCTTCTCTCTCATCCTAAAGATGCATATTTTTGTCCTGCGGTCATCCTGGATAGGATGTCATGTAAAAAATACCTTATTCAGTTGTGAATACGGTAGTTCACGTTTCACGAAAAGTTCGGTTTCGTAGACAACTTTTTAGAATTCTTGAGGGCGCGCTTCTTTTAAAGCTCAATGGGTCATAAATAATTTACATCTCGCTTTTTACCGCGGCTTTTCCCACGTGGTGTATCCCATGAATTTTGGTCGAAACGCTTGGGTCATGTGGTCCGAGTGCGATTGATTGATGATGATTTCATGATTTCAAAGATGTTTCTCACTAACTGAGCCGCACTGTGGGACCAGAGAGGACTAGTTGGTACTTTGCTCAAATAATTAATTAGTCACCAGTCTTCGAGGCCCGTTTCCGGCATACCTAGGTGATAGCAATATGAACTATTATTTAATACGTAGGTATGTACATAATAGGATTATTGTCCCTACGTAGTTAGGATTTTCACATTCGTAGCTAGATAGTATTTAAGTCATTTATATACGTCATACATATACTAGCCTGACCTGACAAACGATATTCTGCCAAAAAATTGGGAGAGACGGTAGGACATTGAAAAATACTTAACGACCAATTCTCAACAATTATGCAAAAAAATATCTATAAAAATCGGTTAAGCCGTTTTGGAGGAGTGCGACCAGAAACACCGTGATACGAGATATTTTTTTATTTTTTATTAATGATAGTTTCGCGTTTGACCTCCATCTCACCTGATGGTAAGCGATGATGTGGTCGACGATAGAGCACGCTTGCCTAGAAGTAGTATTTATTCTTATTATTATTCTTTATTGTACACACAATTTTAAACAGACAATAAAAATAGCACAGTTGATGTACATAGGCGAGCTTAACCCATAACTGGGTTTTCTTACAGCAAACCATATGAGTGAGAAAGAAATTTTACATTTGAGGAACTTTAAATGTACAACTAAAAATTAAACACATAAGTTAAATCTAACTTAAAACTAAACAAATATGTGTACAGCACACTATACCTAAACATAATATATACTATAAATAAATCCCTATAAACATTCAACAACAACATAACAACAACAACATCATCACAACAACTATCTCATTTTAACAACATTTATGGCTAATGATGACAGAAAATGTTGCTTAATTCTTCCCCTGAAAACTTCCAACGAAAGGCTATCTAGCTCTCAATGTATGTGGAAGAGAATTTCAGAGGCGCACAGCAGGAACAGTAAAAGATCCACTGTAGCGACTTGAAGAGTGGGGAGGAAAACGAAGGAGAAGAGAGGATGATGAGCGACAAGGTTTTCCTCTCAGAACAAGACTCAAGATATTTCTGAATTAGATTTTATTATTTTGTTAAAATAAGGACAGAATTAATATAACGATACAGTTACTTAAATCATAAGATAGGACTATGTCATAATATTATACTTCTAAAACATTGCCAAAGCAATTACTTTCGTTACCTTGTAAACCGAATTAAGAATAAAGATAAATTACAATTTAATGCCAAAACATGACATTGACATACCAGAGATAATCCAGTCATATCGACAGACTCACACATAGTACGTGACATAGTTGAGGACACAGACTAGCTCAATAATGATAAAACATAGCATTCCGACTACCTACGCTATATCCTCATGCTTGTACACGTAGCTCCGTAGATGTGCATGCTGTTATATGATAATTATGTTATTATTATATAATAGAGCCGGATTCGGTTTATAACAGTTGCATAATTTGAATAAAAATCACGTTCAAGGGATACGGAAGAAAAATGTGATATTGTGTCTAATGACGTTGTCTACCAAATTTTTCACTACTACTTACTGTATCTCAGACATCCAAACGTACAACGTGTACCAAAGTTGCATGATGGATTCTGGACCCACAGAGGTGGAATTTTTCGTCAGCGTTTTCCTATTTTTTTAATATCTGCACTAAGTAAAATAAGATATTGTGTCTACTGATATTGTCTACAAAGTCTTTTCACTACTACCGTGTTTCAGTCGTCGACATGACATATACGTGTACCATGATTCCAGTATATAATTCTGGAACGGCGCGTACTGTTTCACGCACGTCTCAAGAAGATGTCAGCACTTGTAGGGGTCCAGTAGGGTCGAAGCCTACTGGGGCCAAGGGTCTGATTCTAAAAGCAAGACTCGACCCCGGTACGAAAGGCAACGAAGGAACAGGAGTGGGTTTTTAGTCAGTATAGGTGTGACACTATCTCACGCTCCGCCCAAGAGCGGGGGATGGCATAAGATGATTTTCCCACCGAAAAAAAAGGTATATAATTCTGGACCCGTCGTTGATCGTCTAGATTTAGCTGCACTTGAATGGATCAGCCAATGCTCTTCAAATGTAACTAAATCTAAACTATAAGTACGTAAGGTTGACGATACTCAGCCACAAATAGACAATTGACAAGAAACGTAGAAATAACGACCCTATAAGGTAAGAAAATGCATGGCCCTTCTGAATATACTTGATAAGATAATTACCTCAGTAAAACTTTAACAAAAAAAAAAACTAAACTGAAAAATACCGTGTCATATGAAAACTCCTTAGGAAAAACTGTCAGATGTAACTAAACTGAAGAAGAAGACGAATAATAAGTAAAAGCTATCCAACGACATAAAAACAAAGAATCCGCAAAAGCAATCACAAGATGACTCGTCGATCAACTTAACGTACTCAATCATACACAACTTACCAGCATGGATGACGTCACTGATCACCTGTACATAACACACAACATACATATAGTAGATATAGCATAAGTCACGTTTAATATAGGTAAGCAAACAAAGTTTGAAGTTAGGAGTCGGCGTGCATCGAGTTGATCCTGATAAGTTTCAACCTAGTTTCAAACGCTTAGCATATTATTACTTATAGTTTAGTACGGTATTATGAGCTTTGAACACAGTTCTTGATACAAGGTGCTATCTTGTAGTGATACTCTTAAATTATTGCTACTAATTGTCACGGACTTTTGTCTTGAGACACTGTGGTATGTCTATGACCAGTGCGTATTGCCAGTTTTTATCTATATATATTATATCGGAGTTTTCTTGCGTGATCGCATCAAGAATGAAGATATCCGCAGGAGAACCAAGGTGATGCGAGACGCACAGGATCGGTCGTTGTGGAGACGCTTGGGGGAGGCCTATGTCCAACAGTGGACGTCTTTCGGCTGAAATGATGATGATGATGATGATGATGAATTGAAAAATGAACAACACCACAGTACAGAACCCTAAAAATGGCTAATCTGCTCGACAAGCCATGACGAATTTAAGATGATCTAAACTTTGACGTGAATTTGAACTGTAATGTATTGACTTTTTTTATTTAATAATTATATGTGTAATTTGAATTCTATTTATTTGTTTCTTTTATTGGTTCGATATCTTTTATTACTTGACAATGTTTTTTAATAATTTTTTGATGTATAATGTATTGTCTATATGACATATAGAAAAAATGATATTAGAAACCTCAATACCATTTTTGAAGACCTATCCATAGATACCCCAAACGATGATGATGTGATGAAAAAAAAAATTTTGAGTTTCAGTTCTAAGTACCCCATACTTAGAACTGAAACTCAAAATTTTTTGTTTTTTTTTTTTTTTCTATTTTTGTGTGAAAATCTTAATGCGGTTCACAAAATACACCTACTTAACAAGTATCAAGAGTATAGTTCTTATAGTTTTGGAAAAAAGTGGTTGGGACATACGGATGGACAGACAGACAGACATGACGAATCCATAAGGGTTCCATCTTTTGCCATTTGGCTACGGAACCTTAAAAACACGATCTTTTTAAATTATTATAGATATAGAGAACTTATTATTACGAATATAATCAACCTTTTAATGTTCCCAATGCTCAGGACTCAGGCCTCCTCCCTAAGAGAGGGAATGGGCCGTAATCCACCACGCGGGCCCAGTGCGGGTTGGTGGATGTCACATGTCTTCGATTTTTTAGTTCTAGGACATATCGCGATGTTTTCCTTCACCGTTTTGAGAGCAGTGGTGATGAAATAAATTACACAAAGTAATGCGCCTGGTTGGGTTTGAACCCGCGACCTACAACTCGTAAGTCAGGGCCGTTACCACTCGGCCACCAGTGCTCTCAACTTAAAACTCTATTACAAGTAAAACACTCAATATAGCTCAATGATCGGCTCGAGTGCGTCAACATAGTACATGCGCTTGCATTATATTGAGCAACTACGGCTACCAGTGTAGCATGGGCTCGACTGCCCTGCATTCAGACTGTGACTCAATACAATCTGAGCTTGTAATTAATCTGTTTTAAATAGTCGTTCTCCGTTAAATAAAAGCATAAACATTAAGGGGACCACAAGAACCAATCGTGAGTTTTATAATCTGCTAAAGTATATTCATTGCAGTAAAAAAAAAACAGAAAAATATATGTATCGTCTTCTACGATGTCCCACACATCACTCTAGGTTTATCTAGTCCTCTTTCTTTGTCAAGGCGATCTATTTTTGGGATGCGCTCCCGCTGAACATCAGGACGGCATGCAGTCAGTTCACTTTTAGGGTGAAGGCACGTGAACACATTCGCTGGAAGTTGGTGTAATCATCACAGCGTTGATTTGTTGGATTATAATTAAATTGTTAATTTGTATATATGTATATAAGTATATATTTATTATTGTATTTATTTTCTGTTTGTTTACCATTAAGCTGCACCTACCATGTTATTTTTCTGCACCACCCTAAGGTCGACTGGTAGAAAATGCCTAAGGCATTAAATCCGCCATTGTATAGTGTTAATTTCTAGGGCATAAAGTTTTAATAAATCAATAAATATATTATTCTTCACGATCAGTGCTAGATAGATAGTATGTTCAAAATATGATACAGTTAATTTTACATAGAAAAAAATTACAAATACACGCCTACAAGTTACTTTTATCGATTAAAAACCTGACTAAAATACATGCAATAATTCTGATTGTTTGTCAGATTACTCTGCAAGCAACGTTTACCGTGATAGTGTTTTGATTTTACTATCAAATCTATAGATTCTTAGTAAATCGCTAACCGCTTCATATTTGCAAGTATTCTATCATTGCGTATATCTTTTTTTTATGCATTCCGATGGTGACCGCACTCTGAATCCTCTTAAGGACTTTGCAAGTAACGAGTTCTCGTTCACTGACTTTTTCCGTAAACATTCGATTCCAACTGATTTAATATATATATTTTTTTAATTGTTATAAACCAGTGCTTGACTGCGATCCCATCTGATGGCAAGCAGTGATGCAATCATTGATGATAAGGCGCACTAGTTTATTAGGAGCCTATTCACTCTAACCTTGAAGACACCTAAATTATAGTTGGACGGGAAGACTGCAGCAGGCAAATTGCAAATTTTATGTCTGCCTATCTGACTTCCATAACCCAGTATTTTGCTAACACAGTTCCCCTTGGCAGAACCTGACTGTCCGTAACGACTATCAAAGATTTACAAATGATATCCGGACCCACGGTGTAACGTGTTTTCCATATGGACAAATATCATTCAAACATATTTGTAAGGATCTAATCAGACACAACAAGACCACATTATCCTTATAAATTCTTTAAGGTACATTATCGTCTAGGCACACATTTATACATATAAGAATTCATAGCCACCCAATTAAAAATAATTACATAACAAGTCAAGTTCTCGTCAAACACTGTGAGGAGAAACGACTATGTATACAATTAATTTGCAAAGTTTATATAATTATGTGAGTGATTTGCCTATTTATTAATTAAAAGTTCATGTACAGTAGTGGTACATAGGCGGACTTAATGCAACAAAGGTTGACTGGTAGAGAAAGCCTTGTTGCATTAAGTCCGCCTATGTACCACTACTGAACATGAAGTTTAAATAAGTAAATAAATAAACAAGGCATTCTGTACCTTTGAGTTAAATGAGACAACGCTGTGATAGGTGTGCAAAATAAATAGTAGATATTACACGTAGAAGGCAATATCGTTAAATTAAGTTGCTTATGATAATAAAATACATATGTACGTGGGACACTCAAAAAGTTTTGAGAAACTAAAAAACTAACTTCTATGGATAAAATATTTTTATTAAATCTTTTCAAAGAACTTTTCACCAGCCTTTATATAAAGTTTCATGAGTCTGAACCAATTTTTGATACATTTTTTCCAGTCCGTCGCAGACACCTCTCCTCGGCCTTCTCGAACGCTACTAGCTCCTGTTCCGGCGATGAAAATATATCCCTTTCAGCTATTTTTTTATTTTAGGGAATAAAAAGAAGTCACACGGTACCAGATCAGGACTGTAAGGACGCCCCAAGACTCTGACCGGTGTGGTGTCCAGGAAGACCCTCGTTTTGAGCGCTGAGTGCGCGGGCGTGTTGTCGTGGTGAAGCAAGTACCCCGCAGAGCCCGGTGTTCGGTCACTTGTTGCTTATTGCAGACAAAACTTCTGGCAGGCATTTTGAGATATACCATTCGGCGTTGATGCTGATTTGGTCTCGTAATGGAAATGAATTCTTTAGTGTACACTAAAAAAAACTTATAAAATAAGTAGATAACAACGTTTGTACGTACATAGGCGAGCTTAACTCAAAGTTGAGTTTTCTTCCAGCAAACCGTTGAGTGATAGAGAGAGATCACAGTAGAGGGTAGGATCTAGTGTACAATTTTAAAATTACAAATAATACGAATAAAATAATACATAAATATACCTACATACATAAATACAAACATACTTATATATTATAAACCTATAATACATATATATATATACTATGTCATCGTGAAAGGAAATGCTATTTAATTTTCCTCTTGAAGACATCCAGAGAAGGGCTGTCACGTAGGGAGTGTGGGAGGGAGTTCCACAGGCGCACCGCAGTGATAGAGAAGGAGCCATCATAACGACTAGAAGTGTGAAATGGGGTACGAATAAGAAGAGAATTGGCAGTGTGACAGGGTTTACCCCTCGGGACGAAGTACTCAAAGCGCTCACGAAGGTATTGTGGAGAATTAGGATTGTGTAGGATAGTGTAAAGTAGAGATAGGATATGGGTATCTCGCCGACGCCGAATCGGCAACCACCTCAATCTGGTCCGAAACTTCGACACATGGTCGTATTTTTGATGGCCAAAAATGATGCGGATGCACGAAATGAAATCAGATAGCCCGTCAAAGTGATGAAACTAGCGATCAAAATTTTCCCTGCGCTTCTCGAGCGCTTCACTTTCGTTAAGAAATGTTTCATTAAAACTTTCTGAGTGGCCTGGTATGCTAAAATTACAAACTAATCAATACTATGATAAATATCGAACCAAAATAATTGAGAGAACTTGAAATGTAACAATATTCATACTTTTAAGGTACTGCTTGCCGATTAAGTTGAATGGGGTTCTTCGCAGAACAACATATTAAAATAAAAATAATAATAATAAATTCATTGGTAATAAAATATGAGAAATACCTATTTACAATAAGATGGGTCGATTTTCTGGAACTCACACAAGAATTTCATATGTCGTGATATCCATCGTTACTTTGGATTTGTTACTATTATTACTAGGTACATTACAATTGACTTTTGCCCGTGGCTTCGTCTGCGTGAAGGATTTTTCTCCATACAAACTTTGGACGAAAAGTAAGAAACTAGAACAATACCGATATACTGATCAACCAAGTACGGTACGGACAAAATATCATGACAATAATCAATCAATCAATCAATAATTCTTTTTAAGAATCATGTGGCGAATGCATATTGTATATTCTTTCAAGTAGATTAGAATAGGATAGAATAAATTTTATTGTACCTACACCACACTAGTAACATTTTTTTTTTTTTAATTCTTGATAGGGTCTCGCTTGACCGCTATCTCACCTCAATTTTACAGAAACCTAAGTCCATTGGTGCATTGGTGGTCGTATCGCTGAGTTGTGCAATGTTCGGAACGCCTACTTCAGAAAAAATAATCAACATATTTTGACTGTACTATACATACAACAGACTACGTATCACACAAACACACGGACACGATGGCTGACGTAATCGTAGGTTACGAAGATCACGGCTCACGTACGCTGGAGGTACCTGCATCAGTATGTAGCACATGGTGTCCTTGCACCTGCCATGTTTTACAATACAGTTATCCTTATAAGAACCTTATTGATTGTGACTTGAGAGATAAAAGCGCGAGAAGTTGGAGAGGAGATTTTTCCTCCTCTGTTTGTAATGGAGACTTAGTACTTAGATGCGATTGTTTTAAAAAAACTGGGCATGTGCGAGTCGGACTCGCGCACTGTGGGTTCCGTACAAGCTTGAAAGGTAAATTGCGGTTTACGATTTATCTATATATATAAAAGAAGAAACTGACTGACTGACATATCAACGCACAGCCGAAACTACCGGGACTACGAACATGAAATTCTACACAAGGCTTCCTTTTATGACGTAGGCGAGCACTAAGAGAGGATTTTCCAAAATTCACCCCCTAAGGGGATGTAACGGGGGTCCAAAGTTTGTATAGAAAAACCTTTTTTCACGCGGGCAAAGCCGCTGGCAGAAGCTAGTGACGTATAAATATTTAAGATAAAAAAAACTACTACCTAGATCTCGTTCAAACCAATTTTCGGTGGAAGTTTTCATGGTAATGTACATCATATATTTTTTTTAGTTTTATCATTCTCTTATTTTAGAAGTTACAGAGAGCCCCCCCCCCCCCTCTCTGCCAACTTTTACACACACATTTTACCACTTTGGAAGTCTCTCGCGCAAACTATTCAGTTTAGAAAAAAATTACATTAGAAATCTCAATATCATTTTTGAAAACCTATCCATAGAATTTTTGAGTTCAGTTCTAAGTATGGGGACCACACAAAATTTATTGTTTTTTTATTCTATTTTTGTGTGACAATCTTAATGTGGTTCACAAAATACATCTACTTACCAAGTTTCAACAATATAAATACTTTTGGAAAAAAGTGGCTGTGACATACGGACGGACAGATAGACAGACATGACGAATCCATAAGGGTTCCATTTTTTGTCATTTGGCTACGGAACCCTAAAAAACTTGAAACTGTAACCAAATGGTATTGTATTGTGCTATTTTAAGAGTCTGAAGCGGAGGTAGTCGCGGACACCAGCTATCATTGCTTATCATAAGGTGGGATTGCAGTCAAGGACTAGTTTATATGAATTTAAAAAAAAGTGTTCACAATCGGTCCGATTAAAATTACCTGATTGTAACGTCATCATCATTAAACTTTACCATTGAAGCTAGTTAAGATAGCCTAACGACAAGACGCATTAGTGTAACGCAATCAAACACACATTGAGTATTTTTTTTCATTACTTAGAAATCAGTTAATTAATACATTATTTTGGTAATGGAATCTCTGCACTTCCTTTCTTTTAATTCATATAGACTAATGCTTGACTGCAATCACACCTGATGATAAGCAGTGATGCAATCGTTGATAGTGAAACGTACTAGCTTATTAAGAGCTTATTCACTCTAGACTTAAAGATACCTAAATTATAATTGGACGGGAAGACCGTAGCAGGCAAATTGTTCCAGTCCTTCGATGTACGCGGTATAAACGACCAGGCGAAACCTAATCTGCCTCGTAGAAGTTTCAACAATATACCTAATATAGGACACTCACTGTACATTAGGTGGTCCGATGGTAGCAAGACGATGACGACTTACCATCTTACTCTTCCCAATGTATCTTATTTTTTGAAGGTGAGTAATTGTCAGAATAAAATTTTGAATCTCAGACTTTTTTTAAAAGCCACCTGTGTTCCTTCATTTTCCCTTTGTGTTCCATGACCATGGTAATTCTTTCGAACAATCCAGCAATTCTGGTGCAGTCAGGCAAATAGGACATAATCAGCATGCATACTTTAACCGTGTGATAGCCAACACAATCAGACATTAATTAAATATGCACAAACACATTTATCTATTCCTACCAAAAGCATGTAACTGCCACTTTTTATACCAACTAATTGTCTTTACCTCAATAGTGTGAAAACACCGCAAAAAGTGATTATTACGCAATTATCTATTATCTCCGGACATTGTCCTAATTGTCCGGACATTCTCTGTAATGACCAGACATTAAGCTGTCAAGGTTGGCCGTTTAAGAACGAATGTTTTGGACCTTAAAAAGGTCAGAGCTAATAGAGTATGCGCGTAGAATACTAATTTTTGGGGAAGAAATAATTGTATAATAATTTTAAGACGGAACGACGGGCAAAGCAGATCGTATGAATAGCGCAAACATTCAACATTGTAGCTTTTAGCCTAAAAGTTTGTGGACTCCATTCAATTCTATGTGGATAACAGTAACTATGTTTGGATATGTGAGAATTGTGTATGCAGAGGGAAGTTCCTAGTTGATTACTTTCCTTTACTATACTTGAGACCTAATGGCTATCATTACTCGCACAAATTTGTAAGTGACCACAGACTGCTCAAGTATACTTGTACAAATATCATTTCCGACAAAATGAGATGAAAGAAATGTTTTGTGGTATGGATGACGCTTTGGCATTAGTTGCCTTTACTTATGGGACAAAAAGTTTGAAAAGAAGTTAAGACTGGTTAAGAAAAAGAGAATGCTCTCTTTAAATTGATGTGCGAATAATGCTATTCGCACATCAATTTATTAAATGAATTGAAATTAGCATCTAAGGATTTTTTTAGGTTGGAAAATCATCCAATGATATCTCCCGCTCTTGGGCGGACCGTGAAAGTGTGTCAGACTTTTACTGACTAAAAACCTCCTCCTGTTTCATACCAGGGCCGAGTTTTTCTTTTGAGAAGAAAACTCTTGGCCCCAGTATGCTTCGACCCTGCTGGGTCCCCTATGGTTTGCTGACATCTCCTTGAGGCACGCGCGTAACAATACACAGCGTCGACGATTTAAGCTCGGTCCGGACGGTTACTGGACGGTCGGACGGTCAGCTACTCATTGCTCGCCGTCTACTGTGACCGGAAATCGGTATCGTGCGGCCTCTTCCTTTGCTAGCATTATTGCTTCGCATAAGGAGGCAACTGCCTGCCACTCCTCCTCGCTTCGGACCATGGCCTGTACCAAGGCCCAGCGCGAGAGATCGTTGTCGCCGATCACCCCACGATGACACGGCGGTGTTCTGCCCAAGCGGGGCACACCTGTACCGTGTTCTCCGGTCGGTTGACACAGTGGTGGCATCCGGGTGTTACTTCTGCACGAATCCGGTGCAGGAACTTCCCGAACTGACCATGTTCGGTGAAAACCTGTTTCATGCGGAAGGTCAGGACGCCGTGAGGTCTTTCCAGCCACTCCTCAAAGAGGGGACTTTCGGCCATATTTATGACGTTCCCTGCACTGGGTTCCGACAGTCGCAAGTGCTCCTAGAAATTCCACCGGCTGTCGAGAACGAGTCCTAGGAACTTCATCGTCGACCCGACGCCGATGTAAACTCCACCTACCGTTAATTAGGAATGCCGTAGTGGCGTGCTCCAAGGGCCGTGAAAACACATGGCCTCGGACTTGTGCAGCGTCACCTTGAGTCCCAACTGCTGGATCCTCGCAACGACTGTCGTAACCCCACGTATCGCTGGGTCGACCGCCACCGCCCGGTACGACTCTCCCTGTGCCAGGACCAGCGTGTTGTCTGCGTAACAGACCACGCTGACCTCGTTAGGGAGGTTGCCGCGCAGCACGAAGTCTTTAAACCGTAGGGACCCAGCAGGGTCAAAACTTGTACAACACTGCCACACACGTTTAAGTAAACTCTTGCAAACTCAAGTTTGCACAAGTTTGGAATCGAAAATTAGAACTTTTTTTTAAAACTTGTACAAGTCAGAAATTTGCGCAAGTATCTTCCAACACACATTACAGTATACTTGTGCAAGTCTTAACTTGCGCAAGTATAGTAACGTGTACTACCATTAGGAATGTGAATCTTCCAGGTCGCCTGGAAGAGATCACGAAATGCGAAAAGCTGCCAATTGTATGTGTTCTGATACTTATACGTTCTTTTTTGTTATGTTTCTTAAATTTATTATTTATTTATTATATGTAAATAAAGTGTATAATAAGTAAACAATAAATAAGGAGTGAAATTCCCTGCCGGAGTCTGAATTTTTCTAGATAGCCTTTGGGGGTCTTTACTCTCTACTCTATGGGATTTCGTCAGTAAAAGTAACTGATGTAACTCTGTGGGTTTTAGTCAGTAAAATTAACTGATGTAACTCTGTGGGTTTTAGTCAGTAAAATTAACTGATGTAACTCTGTGGGTTTTAGTCAGTAAAAGAAACTAATGGAACTATGTGGGTTTTAGTCAGTAAAAGAAACTAATGGAACTATGTGGGTTTTAGTCAGTAAAAGAAACTAATGGAACTATGTGGGTTTTAGTCAGTAAAAGTCTAAAACTTCCTCTTACTGCATCCGAGAAGCTATTTGGTCATTTCCCATGTAAAAAAAATGTAGTGGAAGTATACCGGCTGAAATAATGATGAAACGTGTCTACTTGTTTATTCTTTGTCACGATTCTTCGTTCTTGCATTAATTTGATTGTAATTTACTGAGGTTTATGCCGGTGAAGCACATCTACTTGGAACAACTTGAAATATTTACCAGATCACTTGAATAAGTCAATGTAATCAAACTTTCTCCTCCTGATAAAAGTAGGTTCAGAATCAACTACTGAATCAATGTCAGTTTTTTTTTAATAGATTTAAATCAAGAGTGAATAGTTAATTTGTAGGCAAGGGTGCTCCATCGTCGGCCACATCGTCGCTTACCATCAGTTGAGATAGTGGTTAAACGCGAGTCTATCTGTAATAAAAAAAAGTTAAGTTTTTTTTTTAATTCTAAAATAATCAATACTTGTTTTGGGATAAAAAAAAAAATTGTGTGGGCGTAAAGACCAACACCGATACGTTACCACTGTAGTGCGTCGATGTCCATATTATTTCCCTATAGTTAGGATAAGTAACATCTTAAAAACCTCCCCCCCTTTTCACCTAATTGCACTTAAGTAAAATTTCAGTGCATAAATTGTGATTGTAACTTAATTTTCTAATTGGGGTGTTTATGGGTTGAGTATAATAGTTACAACTTGTATATTTACCTCATTAAACGCGAGCATCTTTTTTTCATCGCAGCAGTGGCCGTCCCATCCCCCGGATATGTATAATAATAATAGTAATATAAAAGAATATTTTCTCAAAACCGACGTGGGTATGCACCGCGATGTGGTCGCAATGGACAAGGGACTCACCCCGTTATCCATGGCTAAAGAGAACTGGCGCAAACCTGTGGTACTTACTACTGATGACCGCAAGGAAGTATGGAAAGGCAAGGAGCTGCACGGGCGCTTTTATCGGGCTCTTCATGAGCCTGATGTAGATTTCGCGGCGTCCGTGGCCTGGTTACGTTTTAGCGACCTCTTCGGAGAAACTGAAGGTTTTGTCTGTGCAATTATGGACGAAGTTATCTTAACGAACAACTACCGGAGACATATTATGAAGGACGGGACAGTTGACGTGTGTCGGGCATGCCATCGTCCGGGTGAGTCCATCAGACATATTATCTCTGATTGTTCTCGTCTGGCTAACGGCGAGTACTTGCACAGGCATAATCAAGTAGCCAGGATTATTCACCAGCAACTTGCTTTGAAATATAACCTAGTGGATTCGGAGGTACCATACTACAGGTATGTGCCCGACCCAGTTCTCGAAAATGACCATGTCACATTGTACTGGGATCGGTCTATCATTACTGACCGGACTATTGTAGCCAATAAGCCGGATATAGTGGTGATAGACCGATTAGCGCGCCGCGCAATGATAGTCGACGTCACCATTCCACATGACGAGAATCTCGTGAAAGCTGAGAAATAGAAACAAATCAAATATCTCGACTTAGCACACGAGGTTGTCGATATGTGGAATGTGGACTCGGCTATCATTGTGCCGATTGTTGTGACCGCCAATGGTCTTATAGCCAAAAGCTTCGACGACCATCTGTCGAAGCTGTCGTTGCGCGGTTGGATCAAGGGCCTGATACAAAAGGCAGTACTCCTCGATACGGCTCGCATTGTGAGGAGGTTCCTGTCTCTGGAGCCCTAACCACCGGTAGCTTGGACCCTGTTCCCGACACCGGCGGACAACTATTTTTTATATTTTTAAATGTTTTTTTTTTAATATGTTTTTTAAAGAAATATTTAAAAATGTAAACGATATGGATAAAAAATAAATAAATGGAATAATAATAATTTATTACACCAAAAAATACACATTACACAATTTGTCTGTGCCCATAATTATAATATTGTTACAATACATAAAAATTGTGCCTAAATTAACATGTGCTGCCGAACTAGGCTTGGAGCCTGTATTTCGGCATGCAGCGCGTCAAGCCCTGGAACTGGGTCTACTAGTAACAGCTCATGAGCAAATGGTATCAATTATTGTATCATATTAAGTTTAGGGATTATAAATAAAAGTAAAAGAAAAAAGCACAAAAAAAAAAACTATGTCTCATCCGATTATAATTTAGGTGTCTCCAAGGATAGAGTGTAAACTAGTGCGCTACACCATCAACAATTGCATCACTGCTAACCATCAACTGAGATCGCAGTCACGTACCTACTAGTTTGAATCAATTTTAAAAATAAAATTCAAAATATAGCTAGTGACGTAGGACGAAATATTCGGGCTTAATTCATCAACTTGTAAACCTAACAATCACGAGTAAGTATTATTTTTTTTAAAATAAAATCCAAGATATTTTAATTGCTTGATTGGTCGTACCTGTATTAAGTGAGATGAATCATAGTGAACGGTATGCCGACCCTGATAAAGGTTACTGTGAGTAATGCAAGAGCTTTTTGTGCTAGATTTGCAATTCGTAATGCTGTATAGTTGATTTACCTATTCCAAATATCGCTAATGTTATGTAAGACTACACAGAACTTCATCACAAATCGCACCTTTAGAGAGAAAGACGCCATGGTCGCGGGCTTATTCAAAAAAAGAAAGGAAATTAGAAAAAGAATGTATTTATTTGCATGGGGAAATGGAAACACCTTAAAATAAAACAAAATGTACACAGAATAATGCCAAAAGGGCCTCAGGTCATCATAATGCCAAATGGTAACAGAATGCCATTACCTATGCTGCGTTTTAGTTACAGTCCATGAGTACCATATGCTCAAAAATAGAAAGTATACATAAAAAATATAAAATGTTCTGTGCAGAAACCAACTAAAATTAAATGTTGTGATTCCTAGTCATAAAACAACAGAACAAAAAAAGAGTTATCTTGACACTTGAACACAAAGAGCAACTGAAAGAACACAGTTTTAGTCAACAAAAGAATAAAGGAACACAGTTTTATTGAATAAAATAATAAAAGAACACAGTTTTAGCCAATAAAAGACTAAAAGAACACAGTTTTAGTCAATAAAAGAATAAGAGAACACAATTTTAGTTAATAAAAGAATAAAAGAACACAGTTTTAGGCAATAAGAGAATAAAAAAACACAGTTTTGGTCAGTAAAAGTCTGACACTTTCTCTTGCTCCACCCAGAACTGGTGGAGTTGTTCGAGGTTTTACCACTCTCAAAAAAAAAATTTAATGCTCCCATAACTAGTTGATAGAATTTTTTAACAATAATGTTTAACTTGCTTTTACCCGCAGTTTTGCTTACGTGAACTTTACCACTGGAACTGAGTGCGCGTTTTTCATGGACCCATGGCCTTGGCACTCAGTAATAGAGTAGCTCTCTCTCAGTGAAAAAATAATAACCATATTAGTACTTGAAGAAATTATCCTCTACAAAACATAAAAAAACAAGTATAAACTAAGAGGTTAAAACCTCTTAAAATTATAATACTTAGATATCAATTTCAATTTTAAAATGTGAAATCACGAAATATGACTCCTATTAGAAAATATGGAGAATTTGTGGATTGTTCATTAATATCATTGGTAGCATTCTCATTCTCACCCTAGGTTGAGGATATACCTCCTCTCTTTTGTGCCATATTTCCCGGGTGGGTACTAATCTTAGTCTACTGTACTGTTGATGCTAGTACTAACACGTGACTTACACCATAGTTATGTTAACGTCTACCGTAATACCGTAACTTATGCGTCATAGTACCATTGTGCTAGTCACCTAAAGACAAAGTTGCATACAAAGGGGCATCCCTTTTTGGAGTAGCCTCCACGAGTGACAGCACCTGAGTCATAGCACCTACCTCGTAGTGAATACTTAGGAGCATAATAGGGATCTTCGCGAGGGGATGGCCCCTAGAAGTCGATAACTACACTGATCTTATTGGTGACTATTGTGACTAGTACTCCGCCCCGGCTTTGCACGAGTGCAAATTATAAACCTTTCTTGTTTCCTTGTAAAGGCGATCGGCGACGGCGACCTCTTACGTCGGGCCTAGTTCAGGCCATGATCCAGAGCGAGAGAGAATAGGATGCGGTTACATTAATGCGTTAAGGAGGCGGCCACAAGTGTGAGGGAACGTACATCCTCAAGCCCAAGCCGCCGCTACAAGAGACGCCCCGGGCATCGGGAATCTTAGGGCGATCTCCGGCAACTATAGGCGTGGACATGCGTACGACGAGCAAAAGGTAACTCGCTATCCACCCATCCTATAGGGACCAAGCCCAAGTCGTCGACAGCGTGTAGTGTTCCACGCGCGCCTCAAAGAGATGCCAGCAAAACCGTAGGGGTCGATACCTACAAGGGCCATGAAATGGGTTTTGAAAGGGATACTTATGGTCCTGGAACGCAAATGGCAACTGAAGGAACATAGGTGTAATTTAGTCAGTAAAAGTCTGACACGCCCTTCTCCGCGCTTATGAGTATACCTACATGTGGATCGATGAAGAGGAAGGCCAGAGGAAAGATAGACGGATTTTGTGGGGAGTGATATGAAAGATAAGGGAGTTAGTAATATCGTGAAGTATAGTAGTAAGATACAACAAAACGGAAGAAATGTGACGAGAATAAGAGAATTCTACTTTTTTTCAAGAAAAAAGAGCGAGGGTCACTAACACTTCTACCTTACGTGTCGGGTTAAGGCGTAATGTTAACTTAAGTAGCTGTAACTATACCACTACAATATATTTTAAGTTCTCTCAAGGCAAGCCAAGTGCCTCCACAAGTAGGTGAAAAACATAACAATTTATCACTGTTGCACCAACACGTGTCAACAGCGCTGCAGTTAAGCCAGTCTCACCAAGGTCGGAATTCGGATTGGTGACCCATTGAGAAACATGTGTAATGGTGCATTCTGACTCAGGTTTACGTTATAATACTATTAATTGATTTTGCAAACCTGTGCCGATCGACTATCCAGATTGTAAACAAGTTTCTGTGACAAATGATTTTGAATTTTATATTTAAGATTTTAAAGTTCTATTTTGAATGTATAGGATTGAAGTGTATTTTGCTCATGTATTCGTTGGTACGTGCATTGTGATTTTGAATGTTATGACGTTTCATATATGGTTTAAAATTGCATGATGAGCAAGATTGTTATGCACAATGTTGATATCAATACTTTAGTCAGTTTTATAGTTTCTATCATTTTTCTTTACGGCGCGTAAAGTTCTAAATTGTGCACCCATGAAACATTAATTTTACAGTTAATTTTGAACTTCATTTTTGTTGTTAATAGAGTTTAGAATCGTTTCGAAATGCGTTATGAACGATGAAATGGTATTTTAATTTACTTCAAGGTGTTATTAAATTTAGTTCTAGTATTTACAAAATGTGTAGCAATATTGTGTATTGTTTCCGGTACAAATATGGTTCATTGATTTTTTCTGTATAAACGTTTTCCATGAATCTTTTCAACCTATATCAATCTGCCTACTTTGTCCCAAATGCGACTGCAACTGCGTACCTAACCTCCCCAAACCCGTAAACTGCGTAAATAACTAACCCGTCGCAAGACAGGTCTTGGGTTTGTTCTAACTTCTGACCATCCGTAACAACTATCAAAAATCTACAAACGATCGGCAGCCAAGACCAAAGGCTTAATGAGTTTTCTGAGACACGGAGATGGTAAGTTAAAATGGTCACCCATCCTGAAATTGACCTCGGCAACGCTTACCTTACCTTGAATATCGACTCCTTTTTTTTTCGGGTGGGAAAATAATCTCATGACATCCCTCGCTCTTGGGTGGAGCGAGAGATAGTGTCGCGCGTGGAACAGTATGCGCCGTCGACGACTTGGGCCCGGTCCGGAAGGTTACCGGACGATTGTTCTGCGAGTCACCCATTGTTATTGTTCTCTCAAAAAATAAAAAATAAAATAAAGAAAAAAAGAACTGTCGTACTGATGACATAATATATTGTTTGATACTCGTATCATCTTCCTGTCCATGTTACTGGAAGGTGACACCACACGTTGTCTTCTCCCATTTCCTCCGGTCAACTGTCAATAGGAGATGACCCGGGAGCTGAGAGTCGTAAGGCGATTCCCAGCGTTGGCATGGACTTGCGGACGACGAACAACGAGTAGCTCGCCGTCCGGCCGTCCGGTAAAGACCAAGCCCGAATTAACAGCGCGTAATTCCACGCACGCCTCAAAGAGATGTCCTCAATACTGCTGCGGCGATGCTCGCTAGGGCTGTAAGCACGGTTGAAAGAGTTACCATGGCTCTAGAACGCAATGGGCAACCGAAAGACGTTAGGTTTAGTCAGTAAAAGGCTGCTACCCTTTCGCCCGCCCCTAGAGCGAGAGAAGACATTTGATTATATCCCAACTAAAAAAAGTGACACTCTTTACTTTCTCACCAATCCTCTCACAATCCTAATGGATAAAAAAAAGCTCTATCAGAAGACTTAAAGTCATCCAAAAAGCTATGGAAAGGGCTCGGAGTTTCCTTGCGTGATCGCATCAAGAATGATGATATCCGCAGGAGAACCAAGGTTACGACATAGCCCGAAGAATCGCCAAACTTAAATCGCAATGGGCAGGAGATGTTGTTCACAGAACAGATGGTCGATGGGGCGGAAAAGTTCTGGAGTGGAGACCATGCAAGGTACGGATAATGGGAATCCGATGGATGTGAGATATAGAGGTTTGTTCGTTGTGGCGACATTTGAGGGAAGCCTATGTCCAGCCGTGGACGGCTTTCGGCTGCAGTGATGATGATGATGATGAAAAAAAAGCATGCATAAAAAGGCATATTATAAGCCTTTTACTAACATTTCTTTCAAACAAGTAATAAAGCTATTACCACATAATGATTGCTAACACATTTAATTAAATGCCAGCGCAGTCTCCTGAGAGCCGCGATACAGAACTATGCCAACGCTCTCTATTTCATAACACAGCTGCTATTTGATCAAATATTGGCATTTGGAACAACACTTTCTACGGCAGCATTGATATAGATTGAAACAGCTGATCTTGTCGGTAAAAGGATGACGAAATCGTAGTAACATCCGTAAGTAATCGATTGGCACTAAATGTGTAACATGTTGATCCGCAGATTATCTCGTTGTACGGACCAAGTCAAAATCACCAGGTTCAAGACATTTTGTCAGGGTCTGTATGTAGGAGGTCTAAAGGTCAACTACACTAGAAGAGAGAGAGAGGGAGGTAAATAGACTGGATATTTTGTATCCAATAAATCAACGTTTTTAGGATGCTTTTAAAACTGCCCCGTTTCTTTTGTGCGACGAAAATGTTTACTCAGAACCGAACTGACGGCTTCCATGGAGTGCAAAAAAGTCGCATCGCTGATTTGCAGAACGCGTGTCAGTGCCAATATAGCATACTGAAAACAGTAGTTGAGAACCCTTAATCCTCTTTACTGAAGCTTTATGTGGACAGAATGGTCAGGTAGTTTACTCCTTGCCACATCTTTCGCTGTATATCTTGTATCAGGCGCCCACTTCACTGTATTATTTTGTATCCTTGTTTGTGTACTACTAACACTAGTTAGAATGTATTTTACAAACAAAACGAACCATATTGTGGTTTTTTAAAAAAAAACACTGGCTATACCGTTTGCGGTGCAAGATCTATGACGTTTATATTTTTGAACGATCTTAAATAATATTTAAATGTTTTGGCATAGTAAATAACTCGAATTCACTCTACTATACAAAGAATACCGGAAGAAATAATTCAACACATTTTCTACTTCACTTTCAAATCGGCCCTCAAATCAATTACAACAAATATGATTTCTAAAATGTCCGATGTTTAGGGTTCCTGTATGTATTTTTCTTCACCGTAAAACAATTTTTCCTAACTAACTAGTAAGAACATTTGCTGAGAAAACTGTTGCCAAGTTCATGGCAGTTATGTACTCAGTAAAAATAGCGTCGTACAGCAGACCAGCAGACTGTTCACATTAAGCCTCCCACACGTTGGAAATGATATCGGAAGAACTCAACAACATGCACTTGAGACACTTGAGACAGATTAAATAACGCCAGATGATGTCATGGAGTTTCGAGTAAGTGTTTTGCTTGACCGTCTAGGAATGAACAGTGGCGTATTTGCCCTGAGAGTAAGGCCATGGCCTGGGCGGCAAATTGCAAGAGAAGACGCGAACTGTCCCTACCCATGCATGACTAGGTATGATCTTCTAGCTTGCTGCCCCCTAACTTCTTGTCTGTAACAAACAGAGAGGTAAGATTTACAAGTTCGCTTGGTATTCTAACTTTAGGGGAGGCCTATGCCAGAGGGCAAGCTGATAATATTTTTTCTGATGTCGAATGTCAAATTGTATCATAGTAAATAAAATAAAGTAAAATTTTATTTAGTATAACAAATTGGAAATAAAAACAAATATTCTGATAATTTGAATTTGGCATTCTAAATTCGCTCTCTCAGTTTTTAAGCTTATTCTCATAAATCGATAACGATGTGTTTATTCGTTAGCTACGTTATAGCTAACGAATAAACTCATCAAATTGTTTGTTTTTTAGTAAATCCTTAATTTATTTACATAACGAAGAGATTTTCATTTTTGCTTAAGTAACCTTTGATTAGCTCCCCTATGCTCTAGTCCCGTTATGCTCAACTGGAAATATACCTACTATAAACTTTCCATTCGAGCATAGCGGTAGAGTATAGGGGGAATTATTCCCCCTATACTCTACCGCTATGCTCGTAGAGGTCCAGGGCACCACATGTTCAGATACCTACGCCACTAGAAATGTACGTTTTATATGATTTACTGAGTAGCCATTGCCTGATCTTTTGTTTTATTGAGGAAACAAATTACACTTAATGCCTCAACTAAACAGGAGAGGATGCAATATGAAGATTCTTTTTATTGTCTTTGTATTGTCATTGTCACGCATAATCAGCATTTTAATGTTCCCACTGCTGGGACTCAAGCCTCCTCTCTAGGAGAGGGAATGGCCCGTAATCCACCACGCGGGCCCAGTGCGGGTTGGTGAATGTCACATGTCTTCGAATTTTTTTGGTTCTAGGACATGCCGGTGTCCTCACGATGTTTTCCTTCACCGTTTTGAGAGCAGTGGTGATAAGACAAATTACACAAAGTAATGCGCCTGGCTGGGTTTGATCCGCGACCTACAACTCGTAAGTCGGGGCTGTTACCACTCGGCCACCACTGCTCATAATCCACTGTATTTTGTTTAATTTCTCTAAATATCTGCCGCACATCACGAAAGGCAAAGAGGAACTGGATGGAAATATGACTATTATAAAATAACCTGAAGCTCTCTTCGTATACGAATACTAATCAGTTCGACTAACCTTGCACCCTCCTATGCATCGCACGAGGGTGTTAGGTTAGGCTTAACTTTTTGGTGTGGTCTTTTAGTGTCGTTATCAAAGAATAGATCTAAAGCTATTCTTTAAAAACTACACGCTGTCGCTTTTAGAAGCGTCGCCATCTGATGATTCTCAAAGAACTTGCAGTGCTAGTAGATACCATAGTTATACTAATAATAGAAACTATCCCTCTGTCTGACGCAACCAAGCGATATATTTATTGAAACTTCATGCAACACAAAGGTACAAAGGTGGACTTAATTCTCTACCAGTCTACCAATGGTGGTGGAAAGACAACATTCCTTCGGTTACTCTTTGTGTTCTAGGACTACAAGTTTCCTTATCAAAAAATCCCCATGGCTTTAGCAGGCATCGGCTCTCTTTGCTGGGCTCCTACGGTTTGCTGATATTTTTTTGAGAAATGGCTCAGTCCAGATGGTTACCGGACGGCTGGACGGCGAGCTACCCATTGCTTGGGAGCAGTGGTAGGCAGTCGCCTCCTTCTGCGATGCCGTAATGTTAGCAAAGGAGGCGGCCGCACGCGCGAGGGAGCGGCCCTCACGCCCCAGCCTCCAGAATCCGATCTCGATTTCCAGCCACCGTAGGCGCAAGTTCGGGAAGTTCCTGCACCGGATTCGTGCGGAAGCGACGCCCGGGTGGACCGCCCGGAGGACACGGTGGAGCATACGGTGGAGGTGTGCCCCGCTTGGGCAGAGCAACTCCGTGTTCTCGTGGGGGCGATCGGCGGCGGCGATCTCTCGCGCCGGGCCTTGGTACAGGCCATGATCCGGAGCGAGGAGGAATGGCAGGCGGTCGCCTCCTTCTGCGAAGCAGTAATGCTTGCAAAGGAGGCGGCTGATCGCGTGAGGCAGCGGTCCTCACGCCCCAACCGCCGCCGGGATTCCGATCCCGATTTCCGGCCACCGTAGGCGCGGGCTTGCGGACGGCGAGCAATGGGTGGCTCGCCGTCCGACCATCCGGTAACCGTCCGAACCGAGCTCAAATCGTTGATGGCACGTAGTTTTCCACGCGCGCCTCAAGGAGATGTCAGCAATACCGTAGGGACTCAGCAGGGTCGAAGCCTACTGGGGCCATGGGTTCACTTCTGAAAGTAAAACCTGGGGCCCTTGGAATGCAAGGCAACGAAAGAACATAGGAGTGGTTTTAGTCAGTAAAAGTCTGACACGCCCTCTCGCTCCGTCCAAGGGCGGAAGATGCCAATGGATGATTTCCCACCTAAAAAAAAAGCTGTACTCATAATGAATGTGTTCTCAAAACGCGTGGCACGGGTGGCATTTCCATCATATACCGGTGGCACAACGCCATACGTCTAGTGGTCCGATGATGGAACGGACTTGGCGGAATTATGCAATTCCAATGCACACTCCCCGAAATGCAAATGATTTCCTTAAATATCACATAATTCAGAACTGCAGGATGCAGGTTCCAATTCCTCGTCAATACATTCATAAAATATTATGCTTATAAAGTTATAATACTAATAACCGTTAAAACTTCCACAACAACATCGTAACAAACACAGTCATCGCATTGATAAAATAATTAACAAAGTAATCAAAAATAAATGACTTTAGTCATCAGAACCCATTGAGGACATATTAGTCACATTTCATTCATAAAACATTTAGTTGTAGTCATTATTTGATCTACTTATTACTATAAAATGCTTCCTGGACGGTCGGAAGCGCTACTACCTACTGATTTCTCATCTAATACATCTCAGTTGCAGCTTGGAGTCTGATTTACTGGCAATGCCTATACGCACAAAACGTTTTGGAAACACATTCATTGTGCATACAGCTAAGGAGTGAAATTCCTTGCCGGAATCTGTGTTTCCTGATGGCTACAACCCGGGAATCTTTAAGTCAAGAGTGAATTCTAGGTAAGCGCGCCCTATCGTCGACCGCATCGTCGCCTTCCATCAGGTGAGATAGCTGTCAAGCTCGCCCTATCAAGAATAAAAAAAAATGTCTGGAGCGCGAGGAAATAGGAAACGGTCGCTTCCTTCTGCGAAGCAATAATGCGAGCGACAGAGTAGGATCCGCCGTAGGAGCCAGTTTGCGGACGGCGAGCAATGAGTTAGGCCTTTTGTCCGGTAAGGATCTAGTAGTGAATATACGGTGAGGGTCATTTGAAGACCTTTAACAGTAATTACGGATAGTCAGTAGCCAGGAAATCTGACACCAGTCTTACCAGTGTTTCCGTGTAACCGGTTTGTGTGAGAGAGTATCCTGCTGTAGTCGTTTAAGTTGGAAGCTGACTCTAACTTTGTTGAAGAACCTCGGATGTTGGGAGTTTCAGGGCCGATTTCTAGCCACCGTAGGCACGGACTTACAGACGATAAGCAATGGATAGCTCACTATCCGGCCGTCCGGTAAAGACCAAGCCTAAGTTGACAGTGCGTAGTTTTCCACGAGAGACGTCAGCAAAACTGAAGGGATCCAGTACAGCCAATCCCAGCTAGGTCTGCTGGAACATTTGAAAGAGGAACCGTGGCCCTAGAACACAAAAGGGTACTAAAGGATACAGATGGATATTTAGACTGCCAACTAGGTATGTATACCCCAGCTGTACTCTTCTCAGAACAGGCATGTTGTTTTGACTGTGATGTAAGTACCTATTCATTAATTATAGTGTCTATTTTATTCAACTTTATCACCTAACCGCATTTTGCGCGCCTATGTACAACCAGTAGGCCGAACGATGATGGTAACAAAACCACTATAACCTGACCGCTTATTCTATTAAAAACTCCGTAAGACAAGGGGTGAGCTACAAACCCTACCGTCGTGTAGTTGACAGTACCTGCGCGTGCGCAAACAAAGTGTAATTACGCGAACATTACGCGTAATGCTACTTGGAGTGACGGAGGCATTGTGTAGAAGTGTGTCGTTGTATGACCTCGGCGGCTTCGGAGCCTTCGAGTTGAGTTTACTGGCCGATTTGATGAGTTACCAGCTGCTTCATGGTTCGTTAATAGTTCCTTTGTGTTTGTAGTTTGGTATAAGGAGCCCTTTAATTGTTCATATGGAAATGTTAGAAGCAAAAGGCCTTCAAGTGGGTTGAAAGAATTAGGAATTTGACGGCATGGTTGGCGCATATATACTTGAGCTCTGTTTTTTTTAATAATGGATAGGCTCGCATTTGCCTAGAAGTAACCTATTCACATTTAACTTAAAGACCCCTAAATTGTAGCTATCAAGAAACATAAAGTCTGGCAGGGAATCTCCTTCGCTGTAATATAATGTTTCCCAAAACGTATATACAAATAATTCCCAAAACGTACAAAGGTACACAAAACGTACAAACGTAGAAAGGTATACAAACCATACGTACAAAGGTACGTATGGGTGGGACGTCCACCATGTACCGGTGGTGCAACGCCGTACGTCGGGTAGTCCGATGGTAGAAAGATGATAGTGGAATCAAGTCATGCAATTCCCGCGCACACTCTCCAAAATGTATCTACAAGGTTGGCTACCCTACGCCTGTGTCTTAACCGATTGGATCACCAATTAGCTTCGTACAACTTATATAATGCAATTTTAATAGCACTGTCGTACCCTAAATTAGTATTTAAGTTTTTTAGTCTGTGTAAAAGTCAAAAAAGAACGAATCAACAACTAGTCAATTATTCGGGTGCAAATTGATACAGTTGTGTGTTAGTGTAGCCTCAACGCCATCGAGGAACTAGGCCGTATCGCGGTCTGTCCTTTGCCCCTTTTTATGAACCACAAAAAAGAACATCAATACGTGACATTATGTTTCTTCATCGTTTGGGTAAAAAATGTGTTTCAAGTTCACACCGCCCGCCATAACGGTCGTTTAAAGGGTATCAGAACATTTTTGATTATGGTTGGTCGGTTGGCTTAATTGACTTTATTATTATACATGAGTGTCTAAACAATAACTGGCTCTTGTTGCTTTATAAAAAATCTGAAGATCTAGCGTTTCGCCTCATCGTTAATATCACGTAGGTATATCGAAGAACTGGAATAATTTGAGTACTGCGGTTTTCCCGTCAGATTATAATTTAGGTATCTTTACGAATAGGCTCTTAATAACATCTATGTACGCTTCAGCATCACTGCTTACCATCAGATGGGATCACAGTTAAGCACTGGTATAAAACATTTTTAAAAAATGGTTCCTCGATGATTTCGCAGTCGGTGCTCGGTACTACTGATCGCAGTCAAATACTAGTTTATATTAGTAAACATAAAGATTAGGAAAGTTATATCTATATATATAATCTATATATATGTATAAAAATCAATGCCACTTTTCGTTGTAATTTTGTAACTCAAGAACGGGCACACCTATCCAAACCAAATGCTTTGTGCGGACTATCCAAACCAAATGCTTTGTGCGGACTATTCGGAGTAGGGTAGAGTAGGGTAGAGTAGGGTAGAGTAGGGTAGAGTAGAGTAGAATAGGGTAGAGTAGGGTAGAGTAGGGTAGAGTAGGGTAGAGTAGGGTAGAGTAGGGTAGAGTAGGGTAGAGTAGGGTAGAGTAGGGTAGAGTAGGGTAGAGTAGGGTAGAGTAGGGTAGAGTAGGGTAGAGTAGGGTAGAGTAGGGTAGAGTAGGGTAGAGTAGGGTAGAGTAGAGTAGAATAGGGTAGAGTAGGGTAGAGTAGGGTAGAGTAGGGTAGAGTAGGGTAGAGTAGGGTAGAGTAGGGTAGAGTAGGGTAGAGTAGGGTAGAGTAGGGTAGAGTAGGGTAAGGTAGGGCAGGGTAGAGTTGGTTAGAGTAGTCAGTTGACGGGAGCGAAGCTGCGAGCAAAAGCTAGTATATGTATATTTTTAAACATAAAACGTTCTCTAGCATATCAGGCAGGAGAAACGTGGGGCAATGATAGACACAACTCCAGTATTATGATTTTTTTTTAAGATGGTAAGAATCTAATAACTTGTCCTGCTCCAAGGTCTAGCAAGAAGGCATGTCAGACTTTTATTTACTACACTCCACTGGAGCAAAGAAAATAATGTTTGTGTGTTTTTGTATAAATAACAATCCCACAGAGTTCTTGTTTTTGAAGCTATAGACTCTGCGTCTTCCATCATATGCTAATCTTAATAGCTAAAATCAACCGGTTCTTAAACCTCATCATAAAGACGATACATTTCATTTTGATAACCTTCCAACGATTAAAATGCATGGAACTAACAACTGCACAGAACTCTAAAGGTTGCGCGGGTTCAGGGCAAATATCATTGATAAGAGTCCTGTGGTTGGTACTTAACATTTTTGTGCTTTAATCTTACTGATAACCCCACAAGTGGTTGGCCAGATAATCATTTCCTTTATCAGAAGTAATTACCTAATGACTGAGAGGCTGTGCAAATTTATTTTGCATTTATGATGCAGATTATAATTTGTTATTTATAAATTGTTCCGCAATAAAATGTTTTTCTTTCTTTCTTTCAGATTAAAGTATCCTTATGCATGGATTGGGTGAAGGATGACAGTCGAGTTGCTAGATTATCAGGTTTAAATAGGTTAATTTCGGCGAGTATGTCTTGTTTGCATCAGAATTAGTCAGGATCATCTAAGGAAACTCCAAGCATAGCCCTTTCCGTTGTTCCTCTTAAAATATACCTCTTTATTATTATAAACAACTTAATAGAATGATACTTCATTCCATTTGAAATATCTATATTATTAATTTATTGTGCACACCTACCAATGTGTACTGTTATTTAACTAAAAGGTTGACTGGTAGAGAATGCCTTGTTGTATTAAGTCCGCCTATGTACCACTACTGTACGTGAAATTTAAATAAATAAACTCATATTTGAAGTATTTTTTTAAGAAACTTTCTCCAAAGTTTAGAGAAAGAGTGGTTTGGATTCCAAACCACACAATGTTCACCAAAAGAAACGGTTTTTATTTTCTAAACAATAGATTAGTGTCAAAATAGGCTGCAGGATTGTTCGAAAGAGTCCCAGAAAACTTGGAACGCAAAAGGCAACTGAAGGAACACAGGTTTTATTTTTTTTATTTGGTAAAATCATCTTATGACAAATCCCGCTCTTGGGCGGAGCGCGAGATAGTGTCAGACTTTTACTGACTAAAAACCCACTCCTGTTCCTTCGTTGCCTTCGTCCCAAGGCCCGGGTTTCGTTTTCACACTACCCATGGCCCCAGTAGGCTTCGACCCTGCTGGGCCCCTACGATTTACTGACATCTCACTGAGGCGCGCGTGGAAAAATACACGACGTCGACGACTTGGGCTCGGTCCGGACGATTACCGGACGGTCTGAAATCGAGACCGGAATCCCGGCGGTGGTTGGGGCGTGAGGACCGTTGCCGTTGCCACACGCGATCGGCGACAGCCTTCCACTCCTCGCTCCGGAACATGGCCTGTACCAAGACCCGGCGCGAGAGATCGCCGCCGCCGATCGCCCCCAGGTGGGTTTTAGTCAATAATAGCCTGATACTTCCTTTCGCTCCCCCCAGAGCGGGATAAGTTCCATTTGATAAGTAACTGCTACCAGCGCCTTTGTCCACGTAATAGTAAACAATTATTCTAATGGAACATCTATTACTTACGGGATAAAAAAGAGACATATGTGGTACTTCAGGATATGGCCTATCTTTATACCAAATTTCATCAAAATCTGTTAAACCGTTCGACCGTGAAGAAGTAACAAATATACCTACACACTGACAAACTTTCGCCTTTATAATATTTGGAATTTACCGAATGCCAACCGGGCGTTTAAGCGTTATCACTCTTTTCCTGCCTTCAAAAAAATAACGTTAACTCGAGTGGAGGAAATGGCAGAAAATAATAGATTTAAGCACTTATATCATGTAGGAGAAAATTCACAATGCCTCCTATGATTGTGTGAAGTTTTTCATTTTGTTACTAAGGCATCCGTTCAGAGACCAACGAACCGAATTAACATTTTAGGCGCGAAATACGCCAACGTCTTTTCGACTCAACGAATCTACACGTTTACTAGACGTTGACCTCTAACCGGTCTTGCGACTGTGCTAAAGTATTAATATATTGAGACACACTCTAATAATTTTAGGACTAAGATGTTTTTCATAGCGCTGTGGATCTATCTCTCACTTTATCTCAGCATTATACTATACGCTGATGTCTCTCTCTACCCTCTCCTGAGGAAGTAACCACCATATTGTACATATCTATATAAACACTAAGACTTTTAATCTCTTGGTAATATTCAAATAGTGATACCCAAATGGATGTACCATCTATATAGTCATCCCTTTTTTATTGTTTAAGGAGCAAAAACATCAAATGACTTTTCCCGCAGTAGGATTAGAATATTTTTTTTTTTGGATTAGGATTAGGATTTTAGATTTTTACGGACTAAAACCTACCTTTTTTTTTGGTGGGAAATCATCTATTGACATCTCCCGAGAATGATCATCTCTTGAGAGGGGTGGGTGTGTCAGACTTTTACTGACTAAAACCCACTCTTGTTCCTTCTTTGCCTTCGTTCCAGGGCCCCAGGGTTCTCTTTCGCGTCACCCATGGCCCCAGTAGGACTAAAACCTACATAGTCCTACTGGGGGTACGGCTAGGAACATAGGTTCCTTATAACCTATGAAGGAAACTTTACTATACGGTTTTAGTGACATCCCTTTGAGGTACACGTGGAACACCACGCGCTATCGACTCAGGCTCGGTCGTCTCCTGTGGCGGCAGCTAGGGGGTAAGAATGTCGGTTCCTCACGGATCATGACCTTCACTTATATTACTGTTTTGCAGAAGGAGGTGACCACTTCCCATTCCCTCTGTCGTTATCGCTTCCACGAGGACACGGTGGTGCTCCACCAAAGCGGGGATAGTCAGCAACCTGTTACCTACATATAATGTCCCTAGCAGCTCGAGCAAAATGTTGATAGTATTTTATTTCGTCACAGCTTTATAGAAACCTACAAAAATCTCATGGATGCGAGAGGCAGGAAAGTATAATCTGCTAATTGTATCAACAATGTTGGAGTCGGTTTACAGTCTTACCAGATACAACTAATACCCACGGCACAAGATTAATTTCTAGTATTAGACAACCCTCCTTTCAAACAGAAAAAACACTCATAGTATTCAACGGCGGCTATTTTACTGACTTCTACTGTCTACAATGAAGATGAACAAGAAGAAGGGCTATTCTCAAATATCACCATAAAGGAAGATTCCTTAAATACAATATTTTCAACAACAGATGATAAATTCCGTTCTGCGAAGCATGACTAAAGCACACCTGGTGGTATGCAAACGATAAAATAACTTAAACTGCTTTGAAACCACGTATATACAAGCAGTATAACTGGACACATCATAGTATTAGAGGTACTGATACTCATAACATCACTTCTATTTTACACAAAGGAGTATGCAACGTTACACCCACACTTATGATCTGTTCGCCATTACATATGGGGCTAGGGCGTTGCAAACACAACCTGCCAAAATGGGGGATTATAGCCCTTCCGACCCTCAGTGTGAGTGCGGCACTCCTGCCCAGACGATGACTCACTTATCAGAGTGCTCAAAGTGTCCCTATATCTGTTCTTTGAAGGACATAAAAACGCCATTGACGCTGCTATAAACGTGGCGACCTATTAAACCCAAAAACTTTAAGAGAAAAGAAAACCATCAATTCCAGAAGAAGAAGATATGGGGCTTATAACTGCCTGCTTAACAGAGATGGCGCGTTTATCCGAGAAAAAATCCAGAGACTAGGTATTTAATAAGACTCGATCCACCTAGTCCAACCTGTGCCTTTGCGGCGCAGTATCTACGGCCCGCTCGAATTGTCGAAGTATCGGCACGGTGAAGTGAAATAGTGTTCGTATTAGTAATTATTAGTCTGCTTTGACATTCACTAGTGTTTGTCTAAATGATTCGTACGTCAGTAATTTTAATTTGAACCATATTTCAATGTGCCATTATATCAAATCACCCATAGGCTGGCTAAAAGGTAAACCTTGGACTGAGAATAAGCATTGCCACACTGTGTGGTAATGCCACCAGTCTTTTAGGTGCACTACAAGTCGCCAGCAATGCGGAGGAGTTTCTTGGCCCCATATTTTAGTTACTTCTTAAGGGTTTTTATTTCTTTATTTAGTGACTGAAAATATGTTCCATTAAAAAATATACAGAGGTAGTAGAGTATGACTTTTTTTTCAGATAAGTTTAGATATGTAAAGCTTAAAAACTTTAACATAGCTCCGATTACTGTAGATTTAAAATTCATAAACTCTTCACATATCAACTTATTCTGGTTCCTTCGTTTGTTGGCAAATATCTTCAAAACGTGTACTCTATGGGGCCAACAGAAAACCAGTTTTTATTGTTGTGTAGCTCAAGGTTAAAAGCGCTTATAAGTATGTGTCCGAGGTACTTTTTGGGCCCTTTCACTGTTTGGGCTTACGAAACCATTGGTGGTGCTATGAGTTGGTTGAAAGTAAAAGTGTGGAGCTTTTGAGAACTTTGTATAGTAAATATTTGTTATGGTATAACTACTGGTTGCACGCTGTTTGTTATAACTTTCTGTTTTACTAAAACCGCTGTTGTTTATGCTACAAAACTTTATGATAAATTGAAGAAGAATAGCGATGTTTTCTTTGATTGTAAGGTAGTTGGCATAGTCTTTAAGTAATGAAAGATATATTATTCTATTTTCTGAGTGAAAATTCTTAATAGGAACCCGAAATTAGGAAGAAATGGTGGACATCCCACCCATATGTTCAAAACGTTTTGGGAACACATTTATTGTGCGTACAGCCACAGAATAAGTGATAGTACAAGGTACAGCTAACAAGTGGAATTCCCTACCGAAGTCTTTATTTCCTAATAGCTACAACCTAGGGGTCTTTAATTCAAGAGTGAATAGATTACTTCTAAGCAAGCGTGCTGCATCGTCGACCACATCAACGCTTACCGCATCAGCCCCCCTCTAACCAAGATACAACTGTTTCGTTTCGATTCTCATTTCGTTGATCGCCTCGAGTCAGCCACGCCTTCTATTCCTTTGTTCTGACCACGTGACTGAGCGTCGAGATGACGTCAGAATAAAGGAATTGGAGGCGTGGCCTACTCGAGGCGATCGACGAAAAGAGAATCGAAGCGAAACGGTTGTAACTTGGCTAGGGGGGCGGTGAGATAGTTGTACAACACGAGCCAATCCATAATATAAAAAAGACTTAGGCGCCTATTTCATCACTCGATATTCAGACAGTCTTAGTCTATGTAGCGTCACACAAGAAAAAGAGCAACTTACGCCAATGTCGTGTAAAGGAATGAAACAGAACGATGAGATAAATAGATAAACATAGACTAAGACTGTCTGAATATCGAGTAGTGTAATAGGCGCTTAAGGGCTCGCCTCATGTTGTAAGAAACCTTCCATTAGTAAAACTGAGGTTTAGCCACACCTCTACTAAGGCGTGTAAACTATGACATCATCATCAGCTGATGACGTAGTTACAGCTTCTAGTGGTTATAAAGACTGGCTTCTTAAGATCGACCTCATGGCACCGCTCCATAGCAACCCACGGCTAAACTGCACACGTGACAGCTTCGTTTTGTATGAAGATGTAGGCGAGATCGTCCACCGCTCGCCGTGGTCATACTACGCATGTATGCGTGTGCAAACGTAGATTAGCGTAACAGACCTCTTATGCGCGTTCTACAGCGTCTCTATGGCGTCACAAAAGCATTTAGCCAGTCAAAGTACATTATTTAGCTTTTGATACACATTCCAATATATTGCAGTACTTGGTCCATTTTCTTCGAGCATAATTTTACCGAGATCGTGGCTGTTTCAATGATTCCACATATTGGTCAGTTAGTAGACACTTGAGATACAAAACTACACTATTTTACCACACAATATCTCCTAGGAATCAATTCAGCCACCCAAAGGGCGATCCAAAGGGCTATGCTCATTTTCGAAGAAATGAAGATATCCGCAGGAGAATTAAAATTTTTGATATAGCCCGAAAAAACGCTAAACTTAAGCGGCAGGGGGCAGGGCGCATTGCTCGAACAGATGGTCGTGGGGACGAAAGGGTCTGGAGCAGCGACCACGTTCTGGAAGACGCAGCGTTGGAAGGCCTTCTACAAGGTGGACCGATGATCTGGTGAGGGTCCCGGGAATCCGATGGATGCGAGACGCACAAGACCAGTCATTATGGCGACACTTGGGAGAAGCCTATGTCCAGCAGAAATGATGATGACGTTAAAAACAGCCACAAAACTCCACTCGCAAATATCCCGCCAAAACTCCAACGGTTGCTTAACGTCTAACAACTGCTATTTCTTACCTATATTTTTTTTAAAAGTCTTCTCAATATAAACGTTCACTAAAAAAATAACCTTAAATACTCAAAGCTAAAGTCGAAACTTGAATGAAACAATGAATTGAAATTTTCTCGAATTATTAATGAAAGTATAGCGACCTGTCGAACCAGCCTGATCAGATGAGCACGTGTATTTTGACACGTGCCTCCTAGCTCAGGTGACACGGAACACTCTGCTGTGCGAATATCACCCGTAGTTACTACGTGACTATAGATTATTTAAGTAAGTCTACGTGCAAATATGTATGAGTTATTAGATGAAATTCTTATAACATTGGTATGACAAACAAACAAAGGTTTTTTTTTTTCAGATTTTTGTACTTTTCCCGCGACTCGTGGCTATCCTATAGAAATAGTGTATTATCTGAAGAAAGATTAATTTTAAATACTCAGCGAAATCAAGACTTTTTATCGGAAAAAGAATAAAAAAGAATGTTATTGCTTTACATAACATCCTTTTAAGTAAAGCTACCAATGTGGGCATACGCTTAATAAGCCTTTTAATGTCCCCACTGCTGGGACTCAGGCCTCCTCTCTAGAAGAGGGAATGTGGAATGCGACATCTAGGTGCAGGTTGGTGGATTTCACAGGTCTTCAATTTTTTTTTTCTAGGACGTACCGTAATAAACTAATCTGACACGCATTCCTGCTCCACCCTAGAGCGCCAGAAGACATTAGATGATTTCCAACTTAAAAAAATCTGAAGTCTACATTTGTACCCGACTGATGGCAACAGGCCGCCTATCTCTCACACTAAATACAAACATACCTGTGAAAATTTCGGTTTTCCTTTTAAACGTGTCTGCCTACCCCTTTAGAGAATAAAAGCGTGATATATTATTAATTTCTTAAAACCATTTCCATATTGTTTTAGATTCCGAGTTGTGTAGGCATGAGTCAGTCAGCCAGTCACTAATTTAATCAGATTATGAGTCAAATTCTGCGTAGCAATGTAATAAAACTTAATTATAACTGGGATTCTACCTCGTCATTAATTAATTAAATTAAGTAATTATCTAATTAAAATCAGGTATTAATAAGTCAGGAATGAAGACATCCGCAGGAACCAAGGTTGCCGACATAGCCCGAAGAATGTGGCAGTGGGCAGGGCACATTGCTCGCAAAACAGATGGGCGCTGGAGCCGAAAGGCTCTGGAGTGGCAACCGTACACTGCAAGACGCAGTGTTGGAGGGCCTCACACAAGCGGGACCGATAACTTGGTAAGGGTCGCGTAAATCCGATGGATGCCAGACAGACCTTTGGGTGATTCCGAGAAAAATAATAAAAAAAGGTGAATACAAAAAACCTTACCGTAGAATTACACAAATGAATACACAAATATAGGCACCTATTTACCTATTAACTTGGTCCAAATAGGTAATTGAGAAATATTAATGCTGTGATGATATTACTGCCAACTTCTTCCGAATATGCTCGCATACTTTATTATTATTAGTATCAAACTTTTACCCACTAAAACCACACATATGTTCCTTCTTTGTCTTTCGTTCCAGGACCCTGAGTTTCCCTCTCATGGTCCCAGTAGGTTTCGGCCCTGCTAAACCTCTACGGTTCTGCTGACATAATTATCTTTAAGGCGCGCGTGGAACACTGCGCACCATCGGCTTTGGCTTGGTCTGGATAATTACCAGACGGGTGATGCGGAAGCGAAACGAAGCGAGGTGTGACACTAGACAATAAGTTTACAGATTTCTGAATAGCAACGATGATCTACCTATTAGTTTCCATTACGTTTTCGTATAGTATTGTATTTTATTTATTCGTTACCATAGGTAAAGAAATACACATCTATTTTTGACTAGCTTCTGCCAGTGGCTGAACTTTCACTTCAGCTTCAGTCAGTTTCTCATAAACTTAAGACCCCTGTTTCATTGCTTTAGTGCAAGATTTTTTAAAAATCTCATAGTGCTCGCCTACGTCATAAAGAGAAACTGTGTAAAATTATGCGTTGATATGAATGTCAGTCAGTTTCTCCTTTTATATATATAAATGAATAGAGTGCTATGTTGTGCCAGTGGACATATATACCTACAAATATGGTATTCAAATCTTTCCAGATGCCTTTAAAACTCTGTTTGGATTTCGTGTTTAATTAAAAATAATTTTACCTTCGATTATTATTTTGCTGCCATTTTGCTGTGAGTCAATTTCGTGGAACCAAAACCGGATATTTAATAAACTTGTTATTCGAAGAATCTCGCGTAAGTAATGTGGTTTCTATAAAGTAGAAGGAGATACTTACTATCATAAATAATTTCCGGTTTATTTCATATCCACAAATGAATATAGTTTCTTTAAACTACTCGAGTTTTGTGATATTTTAAACTGTGGAATATTATTATTTCATTATGAGTTATTACGAGTATATCTCAGAACCCTGGGGTCCTGGACCTTTGGAAGCCGTACGAAGAATCGAAACCAACTCGCAGAGGCCCCATAAACGCTTTTAATGGAACGTGGTACCAACCGGCGATTATCCCTGTATGCTATGCTAGTGCATCCAAAGACTACCCCCGGTTAACGAGAAACTATTTCGACATATGGAAAACTAAGATATAGGGCTATGGTTTTTGTAGTCTTAAGTGGACTGGTTTCCAGGACCTGCCTGAACAATGTTATTAATTTCAATCGATAAAAAGACAGGGGATGACTTGCACACTCAATTAATTATTAATTTAATTAGTGCGGGGAATCGAACCCTCGTTACTTATAGCAACCAATCATTTAGCTCTTGCTTTAAAATAGTGCTGATATTGAATAACTAGTTTCTTCACCTAGCTTCGCTCGTATGAAACGCAATAAAGAGACAGACAAAAACATATCTTAAACTAAGTCTTGGTGTTCTTGTGAGTCAAGAAAAATCTAACAAACTAACTCTTCAGTAAGAGAATCATTGATATGAGTATATCACTCAATTATACACTATAAGTTTTTTTTTTAGGTGGAAAGACATCAAATGACATGTCCCACTCTTGGGTGGAGTAAGAAGGCGAGTCAGACTTTTTTTCGACTACAGTCCACCTTTATTCCCTTTTTTTCCGTTCTAGGGCTACTTCAGACAGAAGAAACGCCCGGAGGACACCGTGGAGGTGTGCACCGCTTGGGCGAAGCACCGCTATGTCTTCGAGGAGTCCACCTGTGACCTCTCGGACCGGGCCTTGGTTAAGGTCAAGGTCCGGAGCGAGGGGGAATGGGAGGCGGTCGCCTTTTTACACAAGTGTGCTTTTAGTCAGTAAAAGTCAGACAAGCCCTCCCGATCCACCCTAAAGCGGGAGAAGTCATCGGATGAATTTTCACCTTTAAAAAAGGTAGGTATTATTCTCTAAACCTAACTCAACTAAACAAGTGTCTTGGTAGGTAATGATTACACATTTGTTAACTAACTAAACAATAGCTAAAAACCACAGAATAGCAATATAATTACTGCCTGCGAAGCTGTATTTGTGGTATACAAATGTCATCACTTATTATTACAGGCAACTAAAATGTCATTGCATTATTATTGATTTTACTACAGATGGTCAATCAGAAATCAACTTAAACTTTGTAGCACTAAAGTAGATTATTGATCACGTAGCTACATTTTGTAAATTATCTCAGATTTGGTATTCAAGTTTAAGAACAATATTGTTTTAAATAATATGTTTAATTATTAACTGTAGCTGGGGATCGAACTCGCGGCAAATGTCAAACTAAAAATTTAGACAGGTAAAATTGAAAGCCCTTAGCAAGACTGGTGCAAGATTCTGATGATGATAACCAAAGGACAAGCGGGACTAACGCAAAGTATAAAAAAATGACGTTGTCAGACCTTTAATACGAAGCGACAAGAAATATGTAACCAAGATTTATGTAACTCATAATATGATTTAAAAGAGTGTCCATGGAGTTTCTTGCACGTTCTTCTCCATAGAGATCTACGCTTTGGAACGTGCAATTTAGCTTCACTTGTATTTTTTTTTTTGACTGACCGACATTCTGACAATTCAAAAGTGCCTGTAATTGGTCTATTTGAAATAAACGTTTCTGATTTCTGATTTCTGAAACAATAAGGACGATTTTCGTAGTTCAAGTTGAGGGCGACTGTATCCAACAGAATTCACTCATCTGTGAATAGTAGGCCGATCTAGATAAAAAACTAATCTAGTTTCAGTTATGCCACAGCTGACAATGACAGTGAGTTTCTTTGTGTATATAAATATATTTTTATTGGGTGGAGGATAAGGAGTGGTTTTTAAGATCGTAAAGAAAAATCCCATTGCGTGACATTCGTTTAACCAGTTGTTTAAAAAAAACTTGAGATGTTTTCTCAAACAAAAACAATGAAGAAAAAGTTGTAATACATTGAATTGAATTAAATTGAAATTCATGAAATGGAACTCGAATAACTGAAAATGAATTAAATTGCATTTAATGAAACAAAACAAATTAAATGGAAATAAATGAATTGAATAAAACGGAAATAAAATAAATTATATTGAAATAAAAAAAATTAAGATAAATTGAAGTTATTACAGAAGAGTCAGTATTCTGGAAACTCTAGTCACTTCTGTTATTATTTTGTTAAGACATGGATATTGGAGCAGGCTACAGCCTACATGTTTGTGCTAATAGTTTACGAATTTCTTGTGTTTCTCTAGTGTGTTTTAAAAAAAAGAGTAAGTATGTGAAAACGTAAGAAGTAAACTAAAATTTTAACATAAACACGACTCTCTTCACAAACAAATGATGCGTATTTCAACCCCATTTTAATTAAAGTTATATCTTCATGAATTTTGACGTTTAAAAAGAAACACTTTATCTACTTACCTCACGGATATCTATGACTTACCTACTTAGGGTAAACGGCGATTTGGAGGGCACAGAAGATCGGCTCAAAACTACTATAAATAGTGAAAATCAGACAAAGAAAGCAGTTGCCCAGCAGTGGGACAACAAATGCTGCTATTTGTAAAAGTATCTAAGACAACATATTGTTTATTTTCGTAGATAACCACTAGTGACTGACAGACATACACCAAACTCAAAAAAAAACCTACATTAATTTCTTATCCTTCTGTCACAGTTATAAATCAAGGCACTAGCTTCATTGCAGTATAATTTCCTGTTTCCACAACAACTTGCAAAGCTTCCTGTGTAACTAAAGAATGCAAAACAAACGGCGCCAGGTGTCGTAACTATACTATACAGAACACGTGGCTTCACTCACGTGTGTCCGAAGGTGTTCATTACATTTTACTATAACATAAATGTACAGCGGATGCGAGAAAGTGTGAGTCAACGGAAACATTATAGCTGAGGACTGATTATTATTTATAGTCTCACGGGTTTGTAGGATTCTAAACAAGATTTTTACTCCGTACAGGAATCGCAACCTTGACACGCAGCGCTGCAGCTAATCGCTTGGCCACTGCGCCTACTGCGCTATCAATAAAATTAAGGCTCCTATTTAGTGTTTTCTGACAAGCCTACTCCTCGGTAACGGCTGGGTTAATAGATTTGAAAAAAATATATATTTATTATAGACTAGCTTCTGCCAGCGGTTTCGCCCGCTTAAAAGTAGGTTTCTCCATACTTACTTTAGACCCCCGTTTCATCCACTTACGGGGTGAATTTCGGAAAATCCGTTCTTAGCGGATGTCTACACTCTCTAAGGAACCTACCTGCCAAATTTTAAGTCTGTAGGTGTTGTAGTTTCTGAGATTTCCTGATTAATCAGTGAGTGGTATTTCGCTTTTATATATATAGATTATCAACATATGATTTTTTTCTTATGACTAATACATTTGCCAAAAAAAAATTACAACATGATATTTTTTCTTTTGTATTCCCTACTCCTTTCAAACGACTTTAAAAATATGTTTACACGAAAAATTGCTAGTTAAGTTTTCTTCAGAATTTACATAGTATATGTAAATCAATCAATATTTTGCAAAGAAAATGGTTTTAGAGGTCAGCGGGCTCTATGCAGGCACAGGCGGCAGTACGAGTATGTATGCGTTTAACTCCGGCCAGATGTTCAAGGGGCTATACGCATTAATATTTCTTTGCAATGAATATTTTGTTTGCGTGATAGGGATAATTTCTGTGTAAGAAATAATAATTACAATGAAGATCGAGTCAAGGCAGAATGGAAGAAAAAAACATGTTGCGCCGACCCCAAATAACACGGGACAAGGGCAGGAAGATGATGATGATGATGATGATCGAGTCAAGAGTCCAGAAGGAAAAAATACGTAATTATTTTTAGCGTCTCGTACCTATCCTTAAAACTTTTGGATTTTAATGAACACTAGAAAAACAAAAGTAATTTATTATAATATTCACATGTCAATATAATCAGGTCATGATTCAAAGTGAAGTACAAATGTAGGAACTAAACTGATCAAGAGGAGCCTCGGCGTGTGGTGTCGGAAGGCTGAGAATGACTGCCAGCCTGAGCTTGACGTGACCAGTGTGAATCGACCCTTACACTGCCTAATAGAAGTTATTTTGCAGGTTTTATTTACTAAAACAGTAGTAGTAATTATAAACTGGGAATGTGGTTAATAACAAACCCACGATATCCAGTTGGTACGTAGATACATAGCCGGATGTGGCTAAACGTCAGTATTTCATTGCCATTTGACCTCAGAAGATGATAGAAATAAATCTGGCGCTGAGTGATAAAATATTAGAATTTAAATAAAAATTTAAGTCTATATCCCGACCGTTTAGAATACATCATCCCGGTCCCGATTTCCGGCCAGTCAGTAAAAGTCCGAAACTAACTCCCGCACCGCCCAAGGGCGGGATTTGTCATAAGATGATTTTCCCACCCAATAAAAAAAAAACCCACAAAATATTAAATTATGATTAGATACAACAAAATTGGAGTTAAAAACAAGGTTCATTTTTAAACACAAATGGCGCCGCAGTATAAAAATGCTGATTTAAAACCTACTGAACACACAACGCTAATGTGATGTAATTTAAACAGCTGTTGTCTGTTTATATATTCCTCTTGTTGACAACAAAGGTAATATTATTTCGCACTATTATTCCGAGGTTTAACCACAGGAATAGGAATTAGCTGTGTCATTGTGGAGGCGATCGGCGGCGGCGACCACCTGGGTCAGGCCATGGTCTGGAGCGAGAAGAAATGAGGAGCGTTCGCCTCCTGCGAAGCAGTAATACTAGAGAAGAAGACAGCCGCAACCCTAAAGGAACGGTTAAGCTAGAACTACATTAGAATGACGTCGCGTGGCGTGGATCAAGTGTAGCTCTACAAGTCTAGTTTAGACCGACGCGCCCAGATCATTGTGTGTGGCACACGTGTGCGCAGTGTAGTTCTAGCATTATCCTCACGCCCTAGCCGCTGCTACAGGAGACGCCCCGGGCATCGGGAGACGACGGCGCGTAGCGTTCCACGAGCTCCACGAAAAGAGGTCCAGCTAGGGCCACAGGAACTTTTGAAAGAGATAAATCGAGGTCCTAGAACGCGAAGGGCAACAGAGAGACAAAGGTGGATTTTAGTCAGTAAAATTTTAACACGCCCTCTCGCACCACCCTAGAGCCAGAAATGTCATTGGATGATATCTTGTATTACGATATTTAACTGGCCTGTTGGTCTAGTGGTTAGTGACCCTGACTGCTATGCCGGAGGTCATGGGTTCGATTCCCACCCAGGACAAATGTTTGTGTGATGAGCACGATCATTTGTTCTGTGTCTGGGTGTAATTTATCTATAATATGTATGTATTTAGAAATATTTTAGTAAGTTTATCGGTTGTCTAGTACTCATAACACAAGCTCTGCTTAGCTTGGGACTAGACGGCGTTGTGTGATAGTTGTGTGAATATTATATTATATTATTATATTATATCCCACCTCAAAAAAACCTACAATTCTCATTAAATTTCTTTATCAGTGAAAAACTTTTGTAATTTTGGTTCTAAATCTCTGAGGGTCAACCTGCTCAGTCTGTTCCCAGCTATGTTGGCTTTAGCAAATTCAGCTGAATGAACTGAAATAACCTGTAATTGACTTGGAATGACAACCTATTTATATTACACCAACGGCTTTTCGAGGTGATGAGGAAACTCAATAATAGGTATGTTAGGTTGGTGACCCATCCAGAAACCGACCTTAGCAAGTCTCGTTTAACCTTGGAACTTAACACGTGTGGCTGTTATTACTCTAGCCAGAAGCAGCGCTGCTCCTCTCAAAGCTGAGCGCATGGATATGAAATTATTTTTTCTAAGAGATATTAATTTAAGAGGACTACAGGTCGAGCTAATCGCAAGTTTTATAATGCACAAAGTATATGACCCATTGCAGTAAACAGAATCAGAAAAATATATGTTATTCTTCGGGATATGTAGTGTATTCAATATTTAATACAGCAAATTTCGTAACATGGAAACAATCACAAAGATGCCTCTAAAAGTTACTTTTATCAATTAAAAACCGAACTAATATACATGCAATGATTCTGATTGTTCGTCAGATTATTCTACAAGCAACATTTTACCATTATTGTGTTTTAATTTAAAAAATCAAATCTTTAAATTTTTAGTAAATTGCTAAAATGCTTTATATTTCGTTAACATTGTGTCTTTGCGGATCTCTTTCTATTGTGTGTAGTACGTGAGTGACCGCACTTTATGTGCTGATAGTCCTCTTAAATATCCTTGCCCAGCAAACCGAATTATAAAAACACAAACTTGTAATTTGTCTACCAAAATATCTGCCACACTGATGACGTAATACGAAGAGCGCATATTTTCTCTAAACTTGTTCGACGATGGAAAAAAGGGCAGTCTCAAGCGATGACATAATGTTTTAGTAAACAAACTGGTTCTCGCTTCACTGCGCAGCGAGGAATATTTAGAAAATAGAAATCTATTTACTTACCTAAATATTAGAAGCTGACTCATACATATATGTTGGGTAAGTAACTTAGTTTTAAGTTCCTAGGCATCAACTAACAATTTATAGTAACTCGTGTTGTGCTTACCTGTAAGGATTATTTTATTTTTTTACAACTTTCACACAACACCATCTAGACTACGTAGACTAAGCAGAGCTTTTGCTATGAGTACTAGACTACTGATAAACATACTTATATATTTCTAAATACATACATATTATAGATAAATCACACCCAGCCACAGAACAAATGATCGTGTTCATCGCACAAACATTTGTCCTGGGTGGGAATCAAACCCATGACCTCCGGCATAGCGGCCAGAGCCATTGACCACTAGACCAACAGGCCAGTCTAGGTCAGTCAATAGCTGATGCACTAGTCTATAAGTTTATTGGATGTATCTCATATCTTTATATTTGTAATTCATTGTTGGTGGGCCAAAAAAATAAAATAAAAAATAAATACATTTAAAAAAAAAATGTGTGATATTCATTAGTCTATTGTTTTTCTTTTGTTTCTTCTCAAGATACCGCTATCTATACGCATAAATCGTTTCGGGAACACATTCACTGTGCGTACAGCTAAGGAGTGGAGCTCCCCGTCGGAGTCAGTATTTCTTGATAGCTTTCTAAGAAAGAGTGCTTAATCCTCGCCCACATCAGATGAAATAGTGGTCACACGCAAGCTTATCAGTAACAATATAAAAAAGTCTAAGTCTTCCTTTTATTATAGTTCATACTTTAGTATTTTAAAAAGGGGAATCATTATTTTCCTTTGAGAAATTAAATATCCCATAGGACTACTTTTTAGGGATTCATCATCTTAACGAGCAACCCCCATAAGGGTTGATTTTAAATATTATTGACGCCATCTCCGATATTATAATACCCTACTCTTAAACTTATTCCCTAAGGACCTATGTGGGGTTGATTTTCTAGAAGTCCTGAATAAGACTCCATTTTTTTTCTTCAAATTATTTGTACCTACATACATTTTGTTTCTACCATTTATATTGTAGGCTGTGCATTTCGCATGAGTCAGTCGTGGAACTATTCAATCTTTATATTTTTATGGTGACTGATATACCTAAAGGTTGGTGTGGGTTTTTCGCATGAGTGTGTGAGTCAATAACTTTCTAACTTATGTAACGAGAAGAGGAAATTCTAATTATGTAGGTACATACTAAATGCCGGAAGTTACTCGTACAAGTACTTCGACGGGCTTTGTTTTACGCAAATTATGAGACAGTTATTGAGGCAATTTTGATTATGTGTAATTTAATAAATGAAGAAAATAGAAAGGTTTGCATTTCATTTAATCATGTATGAAATTTCTTACAATTTATTTGAATATGTTAATGTATGCGACTTTTCTGCATAATAATTTTATTATTTAGCTAACAAAACGATATTTTATGATAATTATCACAAGAATGAGGAAACAAATTAAAAATACATTTCAGAGATATTTTAACATTTAATTTTTATTACAAAACGAAACGACTTAAGACTAGTTTCGACTTACAAATGACATTATTATAAAGTATCGTATAAAAATAACTTATAATTATCAGCTAATAATTATTACGGTAATAATGGTTGTGGTTACTTCACTTAGTCTAATTACATGGTTTATAAATGTATTTTACGCATGCAAAAATATTTTCTCCTTTTTTTCTTGAAAGTTTGTACCTATACTTTCTTTGGCAATTGGACGCACACTATTACAAACACACATTTATTTAAATATATTAAATATGGCTCTTTATATAAAGGACGGAAAATCGCTCCAAAACTTATAAAAACTATTATATTAAAACTCGATACAAAAAAAAAGTAAAATTCTCTATAAATATTGTGATTATCAAACAAACAGGTAAGAACACCAAGTCTTGGCACATCTTGTACTATACTACATGAGAAACACGTTTGATTAAATTGTGAAATCCAAATAATGTCGTAATCTTTAAATTACCATAAGTTCTGCTGAGCATACTTTATCGACTCACAATAGCTGTTGCGTAAAGATTAGCATATTTCGATGGACCGAGCTGTATACACTGAACGACAAATACGAGCGGGCCTATTATGACACACCTCACAGGTAACATCTATTACACAATGGTTCGACCTCAAAACGAAGCAGAATCTGGCACAAGTAGGTACGACTCGCTAACTACTCGTCGCGAGCCCACTGCCCAAAGTGAGGTCACATTTTTCTCATAGACGACCTCCAATCACTTCACAATCTCCACTCGTCCATGGACGCTTATTAACGCAAAATATAACTTACGAAACTTACATACCGAGCTATGTATACCTAACTATGTTAATCGTGTGTGTCGGAGACACTTGGTGGGGCGAGGCCGACGGATAACCATGTCTTAGGTACAATTGAGGTCCGTGATGAGTCAAGCAGGTACTCATCATGCAGTTAATAAGGAAACCACTGATTAGGTCCACTCACTCGAATCTTAATATACACTTTGACCTAAGGCGCGGCACAGCGAGACACGGACTACACTATGAGATTGTTTAATTAAAGCAAATTAACACTAACCGACAATCAGATGGAATGTTACATTAAATCAGATGTAAGAGAACAAAGGTTTCAGGCTTTCCTTTCAACAAGGAAACGAACTTTATTCAGGAAGACACACCGTGAAAGAAAGGAAACTTTGAAAGGGAAAGTTACTTCAGGCAAACAATCGGTATCGAATCGTAGTCTCATACCGTAGCGGCATCGATCGGCGGTATCGATAGTAATACTGTGGCACTTAAGACCTAGCACTCCGTCTCACCTTCCTTGCGCTCCGTAATGTAATGCTCAACTTCCCGCAGAGAATGGAACAGTTTCCACGCGAGCACTATACCACAGATCTCCAACAGAGCGATGATTAAGGACGCTCCAGCTATCGATGAACTGATGATCTTAGTATAAACAGCAGCCACTTTAGCACAACCGAGACGTTCGTTAGCTTCCTTGTCGGTGAACTCACATGTCGCGCGATAGTAACTGTCGAGACAGCACGTAAGAGGTAGATCGTTCCTCCAACTCCTGTAGTCTCGGGCGTCGTTGGCGCCACAGCACCGCAGCTTCCTCTCGATCCTTCCGAACTGCTTGAAGACATCTGGGTTGGACTGCGAGTTGTAGTATCCATCGTACACTGTGTCCTTGATGAATCTGTCAGTATCTTCTCCATCAACGTACACGAAGATAAGAGTGGCTGTAATCAGCTGTCCCAAGACGATGAGAAGCAGGAAGAATCCATAGATTCCCAGCATTCCTCTGCTTTCCCTGCTGGCGCCACACCAGCCGCAGAAAGAAATTATGATGATGAATAGTCCGAGTAAGATGAAGAACCATGGTGCGACCTGCGGCCAGTAGATCCTGTAGTCCAATAGGTAATGGTTGCTGTTTCTGAGGCCGACGAACTCGGTCAACTGGACGAAGAACCAAATCCCGGTTGCGGCGGTCACTAGCCCGAAGACCGCGTAGACAATATTCATAACATAGAGAGTATTTTTGATAACTTCGTCTTTCCCCATGATTGAACCGTGCGCGCTCGCTGTTGACAACGAAATGAGAGGCGTGCGTGTGATGTAACTAGTTTTATAAACTTTGGCCGCACCTTACCTTGCGCGCGCGATGGTGGGCACAAGCGATCAGCCCCTCTTGTCAAGACAAACTGATACAACCGCGATTATTCATGTTTTATTTAACCTCATTTGTGTGTTCTGCATAATTATAAGATGGTGACGAATAATTGTTAGTTAGTAATTATGTATTGTTCTCCGATTTGGGTAGCTATGTGTCATTGATGTTTAATGTACTTTAATTTTGGCTTTCTTGTGTTTAGATTTATTTTTTGTGTTTACAAATAGAGCATCAAATTTCTTTGTTTTGTTTTGTAAATTGGTTGTAGTTTTGTATACTTCATTCATTCGTGGTACCATCGTCGTTGTGTTGTGTTGTCTTAGGTAGTGTTGTAAATAGAAAAAAAGGAAACAAAAAAGTTTATAAAACATCCAGTCTATTTTAATATCGAAATGCAAATTCACAAAGCACTTAAAAATAATATAATTAAATCAACATTTATTCTTTATATCTATATCAATACTTATGTCTATCAGGGTTTGTCAAGCCTGCCTGACGAGGCTTGACGGCGTGTAGACAGCCTAATCTTTGGACTTCAACTCTCGCGCAACTTACAGATACATACACGACATACTTATAAAGTTTCTATAATTCTCGATGATGTGATAAACGAACAGAAAAATAAATATTACGTAAGAAGATTTTGCGTTACAATTTTAGTCTTTAACGTGTGTCGTTAAGGTTTAAAATTGCATGTTTCCAAATGTTGTTATTGCCATTTTGGTTACTATAACGCAACTTAGGTACTGTGGTTTCGAACCGGCATTAACGTCATTTGGAAACTTTACATTTTTATTTTAATAAATATTTATTTATAGGAATGTTTAAGTTTTTTGTTAAATTTGTTTATGTAGAGTTTTGTTACAATAACAAACTACTCAATACATACTACTACTTATAACTCTGATCAGCTATAGCGAGTAACATTTCACACAGTAATGTCCTTTTGAAATGAATATAATGTTTCACTATAGCCAAAACTTCGAGCTGCTATTTAGAATTTTTTCTCAAGAAAAAACCATCAAGACTTTGCTCGACCTGGGAATCGAACCCGGGACCTCACGGTCGGCAGCTGCACTTACGACTACTAGACTAGTGAGGTAGTAGGCTATAGTTATCCTAAGAACATGCTTGAGTGTAAAACAATCTTATAATTATTATCCTTATAAACTAAATTAATTAGACGGACTCACAAACATATTAAATCGCAACCACAAAATAAGGAAAAACCCCAGAAAAATACAAAACAGGTAACATAAACCAGTTTGATACACTATTATTACATCATTTGATCATCACAACAATACAATACATTATTGTATAACTATTCGAGATTCGAAATCAGATTGGTAAAGTCAATTAACACTAATTATTTACCGATAACTGGTGTTATCACCCCACTGTAGTGTACTAACACTAATTATCGTCCTACAAAATTAACACAACTGAAATATTTTAATACATTTTTGAGAACCAAAGCGTAAAAAATATTACAGGGAATATCTCGTATTCGATCTAAGTAGATTTATAATAGAAAGGTCAGTCAATTTTCATAAAGTTCATTCAATGATAGATATGACTAACAGCAGATTCAATTATCTGGTTATTAAGAGTACTTAAAATTGACTCATTCATGCTCTTTGTTCTTTACACTTGACTGCACTCAGTTTAATGCATTCTATGTTTCAAGACGCCCAAGCCACTAACGGTGGAAAATTATATAATATTAAAGCTAGATTCCCTTTCATGTGCAATAGTCCTACTTAATCTATCAAATAAATACTTCAACTAAGAAATACTGTCGCACAAAACTGTATACTATTGCATTAGCACCTCGCACACGTAACATATTACTCAACATCGATTTCTCTTAAAGAAAACTAGTCGAGTCAATACTGGTCCCAAATAAAACCTTGCGGCACACTTAATTTGAATTAATGCTTAATTTTTAACAAGTTCTTTTCGCTGTCGGATTCCATTTGCACGGGCATCGGGCGCGGCCTTCTCTTGATGCTCTTCGATAAGGTTACTGCTACAATAACATTCATAAGCGCAATGAATGCAGTGAACACACACGCACCGGATAACACGCGGATGATAACCCTCGTGTAGTTAGTGGCCACCTCGGTGCAGCCGTGCCTCTCATTGGCCAGTTTGTTTGTAAAGTCGCAGTCGATGTTGTAAGAGCCGATCCAGCCGTGGTAGTAGGTGTCGCAACACGAGACAGGGAACTCACGGCGCCAGTTGATGTAGTCCCTCGGGCCGGATGCACCGCAGCATTGCATGCGCTTTTCCAAGTTACCAAAAGATGTTTCCAAGCTTTTGTCATTCTTCATGGTAGTGTACACGTCCCAAATTGCGTCTTCAATGAATTTGTCAGTGGAGCTCGAGTCGGCGAATGACAGCGCAACGACGGCGGCGGCGACTAGCGCCACAATCGCTGTGACCTCGAACACGATGTACATCACCACGAGACCGTTGCTCTTCTTCCTGGCACCGACGAAACCACAGCACGATACACAGATCACGAACACTCCGACGAAAATGAACACCCATGGGATGGCCTGGGGCCAGTACACATTGTAGTCTAGAAGATAATGGTTGGTATTTCTTAAGCTGGTGATGCTGTGGACTTCCACGAAGAACCAGATTGCTGCGCACGCGATCCCGATGCCGAAGATCACGTGGAGTATGTTCAGGATGAACAGGAGAACGGAGGACGCACTCGTAGTACTCATGGTTGTTTGTTTAATGTTTGATATTCGTTTAACTTGACACACGTGCTGTTCGCTCGAACGTACGCAATTAAATGGCGGGGTACAGCGGCCGGCGGTACTTATAGGAGCGTCGGATCAAGGATTCTTAGTAAACAGTGATTCATGAATCCCATGATATAGGAATGACGGTGTGCCTACTTTGCCGTTATGACGTTTGTAAAATAATAAACATTTATTTAATTTATATTATTTTAACGTCATATATACGTAACATATATGTATGTGTTCCAGTGAATTGTTAGCTCCGATTTTGTATAATTAATTTAATATTAATTATTCCAGGTATGTTGTATTAGGACAATTACTTGGTGTATTAATTAACACAATGATTATTGTAGGCTTGATTGCATTGCAATTACTTAATGAGTGGTAATTTTAGAAGATTAATTAATTATTACGAGTACTTATATACTTTTACATTTTAACTGTGGGAAAATACTTTCACAGATGACCTAAAAAAATATTTACCTTTATTCTATTTTAAAGGAAAATGAAAGGAAAATTAATCAGATATTATAATTAAGTAGTTCTATCATTTCCTGTAGGTGCTTTAAGTTCGTTATGAGTCAATCATAAAATATTATGTCTGTAATCAGTCCGTCTTACAAAATAGGTTGTCATACTACTATGATCACCATACGAATTATTTTTTAAAACGTACTTCATTTCATTTGACCTCATGCAACTGAATATTATACATGCTTCAATACTTTATTCCTTAATAGGGAGATAAATACCAAGATAACAGTAACAAATACCTTATATAAAATAATGATAACAAATAAAATGAAACTGGTCATCACTAAGTATGTCGTGCATCAGGTTAAGGGAGGAAATCTTTACAGGTAAAAATAATAAAACTATTATGACATGACGATCATCCTTTCTAAGGTATTCATATTAAGTTAGTTTATTTATTTTTTTACACTTAATTCTACTGTAATTTAATTCTACTATATGTGAGAGGTATGAATAAACGTTTTTTCTTTCTTTTTCTTTCATATTGGCTTGTGCTAGCATCTTCGCTCGCGTGGAATTATTACTTCCTCATGGTAAATTAAACTAATACTAGCGATCTGCTCCAGCTTTGTATGAGTGTTAGTAATCTTTGAAACTCTCGGTTTTTCTCTATTACTTATTTAATATGCATGTATTATATACCTAATCCTTCCATGGATTAGTCTGTCTATTGTTGAAAACTGCGTGAAAATCCGTTCAGTATATTTTGATTTTATCGAATTCATACCTACTGACAGACAGTCGCAGTGGGGGCTTTATTTTATAATATGTAAAGATAAAGTAGTTTATTAGGATTCCGTACCGAAGTTTGTTGTCCATCTGCCTGTCTGTCAAGACCCTTTTACTTAGGAACACATGGAGGTATGAAGCTGAAATTATAATTATATATAACTACTTATAATAATCAGTTTGGCTATCCCAAGCATTAATGAAAAAATTATATTTTTAATTCAACGCAATTTAACGATAAGGTTGTTTGTCCTCCGTATAAAACACCGCCATTTTAACACTCACTAGGAAATCAAAATCTACTTTCCTTTAACCTAGAATTCTGCAATTTGACATGAAGAAAAGTCTCATAAGACGAGTATAATAGGAAAAAGTGTGAAAACTAAAAATTTGTATTTAGGTCAGAAAATTCGGAAAAATCTTCGAGACTCCTTCGGGAATTGAACTATTTACTTTAGGTAAGTTTGTACGGAACCCTGAGTGCGCAAGTCTGACTCGTATTTACCCGGTTTTTTCTTAAACAACCACACACACGATAGACAGATTTGATAGTTGAACACATTTTATTACTAAAAGCAGACAGACTTTTCAATTCATATCTTTGACTAAATCCCGTTTATAAGTTAAAACGAAGCTATTATACCATGAAAACAAATTGGATAAAAACTTCCTAGTACTGGCATGCTATAGTTGACCAGCACAATGGCTAACCTTGGATAGTTTACAGCGCGATACAGATTAGTGCTCGCTCCGTGTACTTGTGTGAGCACAATAAGAACTGTGTGCGACGCTACGAAAATATATTATGTTTCTGAAATTCGTGTCGAGTAAACAATAAGAAATTATCTCGTTATAAAGACCATTAATAATCTTATTATATTCAGGATTCCGTACCCAAATTGTTAAAACGAGATCCCCGCTGTCCGTCTGTCTGTCACTAAGCTGTATCTCATGATCCACAATAGCTAGACAGTTGAAATTTTCACAGATCATGTAATATTGCGTACAAAGCGTTTTGGGAATACATTCATAATGCGTACAGCTAAGGAGTGGAATTCCCTGCCGGAGTCTGTGTTCCCTGATAGCTACAACCTAGGGGTCTTTAAGTCAAGAGTGGATAGGTTACTTGTAGGCAAGCGTACTCCATCGTCGGCCACATCATCGCTTACCATCAGGTGAGATAGTGGTCAAACGCGAACCTATCAATAATAAAAAAAAAAAAACTATTGCTGCTATAACAAAAAATACTAATAACAGAATAAAATAAATATTTAAGTGTGGTTCCCGTACAACTAACGTGATTATTTTTGTTGCCGTTTTTTGCTACGGACGGTACGAAACCCTTCGTGCACGAGTTCGACTCGCACTTGACGACGGTTTTTATAAGATTTTTCTTGTGATGCAAAGGAGTTTGTTTGATTACATTTTAGGTTTCACACTAATGTTATAAGGCAAAAGCGAATATTTGTGTTTGTATTATGTCTATATTTGTTACGCCTTCTCGCTCAAACGACACAGCGGATTTCGAATTAAAATTGTTACCAGGATAGCTTATATACTGGAATTAAAAGAAACGACAAGAAATATAACCAAGATTTGTGTAATTCATAATTATGTTTTAAAAGAGTGACCATGGAGTTTCTTGCACGTTCTTCTCCATAGAGATCTACGCTTTGTACGTTCAATTTAGTTTCACTTTTTTTTGACAGACCGACATTTTAACAATTCAAAAGTGCCTGTAAATTGGTCTATTTGTAATAAACGTTTCTGATTCCAGTAGTAGAAGCTAGTCAGCTATATTTAAGTCCCTTTATAATAGAAGGTTCTGGAATGGTAACCACGAACCGGAAGACGTAGCGTTGGAAGGCCTCCTACAAGGTGGACCAAAGACCTAGTGAGGGTGCGAGACTCACATGACCATTCATTGTGGCCACACATTTTGGGGGAGGCCTATGTCTAAGAGTGGACGTCTTTCGGCTGAAATAATGATGATGATGATGATATTAGAAGCCGAAGCTGTATCAATCTGACACAAATCCAGTTTCCTGGCTGCTACTAACTACGAAAATTCTAATGGAAAAACACAATAACACAAACTCCCAACGTAGGAATCGAACCATAGAAGTCGTGCTTGAGCATAAGTTAGCAGTAGTGCTTGCAACCACAGAACAGCGAAGTAGTCAGTACCTAACTTCATTGCATTCTCTCAATACTAAAGCTTCCTACGTACGTAGTAGAGATGGGACGGTAAAGATTATACCGGACCCGAATTTACAACCGGAGTTCTTAAATTTGATTTTTCGGAATCAAAATTGGAATTGAAACCAAAATCGGAGGCAGAAGCAGAAAGCGTCAAATGAAACACTAATAAAAACCCAATCAATAACTCAGATAGCCTACAAACGCACATCATAAGGCAACGGAATGAACATTAGTGTGGTTTAGTCAGTAAAAGTCTGACACGCCCTCTCGCTCTACCATAGGTTGGGAGAAGAAATTAGAAGATTTCCCAACTGAAAAAAAAAGAAACATTCCAAGTATGAAACCAAAAAACAAGTGAAAGTAACCGACAGACAGCCCGAGGGGAGGGAGGTTTCTCACGCGACAAATACAAACTTGTTTGTACCTCAAATAATACACTTCTGATTAAAAATCGGAACGGAAGTCGGAATCGAAGATACTAAATCAATCGGAAGCTCCGAACTTTCAGAATCGGATCCAAACCTGTATGTACGTACTCAATGCGGATCTTTATAAAAGTAACAAATCTGCTAACAAAAAACTATTTTCGTCGCAATGATTCGTTCTGTCAATGTCACAAGAGGTCGTGAAGAGGTTAATATCAGACAGCACGTGAATTAACACCTGACACCCAATGACATCATACTTACGTCGTACAATACACGTGTAATAGGTGCCCAGACCTAGGCTAGCTCAGTCGGGATCCACGATAAAAATCAATGTGGGCATACAGCATGCAAAGGGCAGATCGCCGTCCAGACTGTTCGGCGCGTAGTGTTCCACGCGCGCCTTAAGGAGATGTCAGTAAAACCGTAGGGGCCCAGCAGGGTCGAAGCCTACTGGGGTCACAGGCGGGCTGTGCAAAAAAGAACCCCGTGGCCCTTAAACGAGGGCGTAAAAGTAGTATAGGAGTGGATTTTTTTATCTTTAATATGATGTATTTAGAAATATATAAGTATGTTTGTCAGTTGTCTAATACTCATAACACAAGCTCTGCTTAGCTTGGGACTAGACGGCGTTGTGTGATAGTTGTGGAATATTTTTATTATTATTATTTTGTCACTAAAAGTTTGACACGCCCTAGAACGGACACAAAGAATTCAACGTCTATTGTAGGCAAAAATGTTCTTTCGACGAGCGATCTAAACAAACCGATATTAACGCGTCGCCGCGACGTGAGCGACCGCCATCTTTAGCGCGATAATGTGGCCACTAGACAGCGAACCCTGTTATTTTGTACTAGTACTAACCTACAGCTCTGACTCGATCTGATACACTTGCGGTTGAAGAGGACGAAATTGTGAAGTATTATGACTGGATGCATAATGAAGTTGTATTTTGTTTTTTTTTTTAATAACAAAGACTTCAACTGACCACCCGGTTGTAAGGATTTACTTACCTCGCCGTCTGATACAGATCTGGCCTGGATCGGCTGCGAGTCGTGTCCCACGCCGCACGCGTGTGTCTAAGAGATGTCAGTCAGTAGGACCGATGCTTGCCAAGGCAGCTGGATTGAACGAATGAGTTATAGATGACATTTATTCAGTGAAATTCTGACACTCCTCGCTACACCAGAGCGGAAGAAAATATTTTCTGAAACAAAAACTAGGGATCAGTACTGAGTTCATATTATATGTCATAATATACGTTACCATAGCAACACTGCTATGGAGAATACAGGTGTGATTTTATGTTATAGTAGCTGCTGCCTGCAGCTGTAGCATCTTCACCTTTTTATTTAACCTCCGTGAGTATGACTGTGGCATCACCGCGGGCCCTAACAGAATACCAGCGCTGCGTTATTTCTCGTTTTAAATATCGCAGCATATGCTGAGTTAGGCGCCTTTTTGGCCTTGCACAGATTTTAAAGTAATTTTTTCATACTTAATTCTACTGTACTTATTTTAATTCTACTGTATGTGTGAGGTACGAATAAACGTATTTTTCGTTCTTTCTTTCTTCAAAATAGAAAGTCGTCCCAAGGCATCATACTCCTGGGATAAAAATCTATCCCAGACATCCTATTTGCCAAAGAAAGAAGGAAAGGAAGAAAGAAAACATGTTTATTTTGCCCGAATAGTCGCACAATGAAGAGTTAACAAACACCACTTACAAGCTTTCGCCATTATAACATAATTATTATATCGTGTGATTAACTGTTGACGGATCATTGGAAACAAACCAGGTCTTAACCCGTACCCTGCAGTCTCTACCTCCGTCAAAACAGGGTCAGTAACATCATATACTGCATTATTATTGTCAGCAGATACGAATGGTGCCAAATCCGGATGTTCGTGGACGTGGTCTGTGTCTCTATTGGCAGCCGGACAATGGATGTCCTGCTAAGGACTAAAACCTGTGTGTGTTTGCGCAGCTGTGATAGACAATATAAGCACCTACTTACTGCAAACCTAAAGTAATAAAATAAAAATGCTATTTTGTTACTTTGTCAACGCAATAATGATATTAAATCATTCTTCACAAAGGTTGTATGTAGGTATAGTAAACAAAAATAAGTTATATACTAAACAAAGTGTTCGTTCACACACATTGTGAAAATTTGTGAGAGACTTAAGTCTATACTTAAATACCTTACCTGATCACAAAGCTCGCCCACCGATTTTTCACCGAAGCCTGGTGATTTTTATCTCTACAAAATACTATCCTAGACGACTAGGTTACCTCCTAGAGACAAATAAACAATTATTATACCTTTCCTCACCTACTAACATTTTTTTTTGACGTTAGATTATATTTTATTCGTCACAATAATATTTCTATTTAAACAAAAACACATAACTAACTAAAACTATATATATACACTAAAGGCTACCCCTAACTAAAATATGGCGTTATAAAACTCCTCCGCATCGCTGTCGACTGGAAGTGTGCCCAAAAGGCTGTGAAAACGTGGCATTTACTAACATTATAAAGCTGATTTTGTTTTGTTTGTTTAAACGCGATAAACTCACGAATTACTAGTTCGACTCGAAATCATCAAATCATACTATTTTAGTGTTGAATAGTTAATTTATTGAGAAAAACAATAAGCTCTATAACATCACGCTACGATCAACTTTTGAGGAGTAGTAAGCAAAAACGGGGGGGACAGCTAGTAGCAAGGATATCCTACCTAACACAAATCTATAACCACCATTCATTGACGCCTGGAACACCATACACATTACCAATATATTATAATCAACCTTGAAAACAAAGCAGCTCTTGAAACCGAAACACAACGTTTCTTTTGGCGTAAAACTAAACATTTCCCAGTAATAAATACCCAGAGAGAACTAACACTTTCATAGAAAAAAACACTGCTAAAAGTACTTTTTTTATTAATATTTTTCGCTTGGATACTAAGTTCTTTAAGCCATGTTTTCGTATAAATTGTTAATCTGTTTACCATTAGAATGGATGTACACATTTTAATGTTTTTGTAGCATTTGGCAGCAAATATATCAAGTCAACCTTCTTGGTAATCTTCGCTGACTTAGACAACACTACAATAAAATTCTCAGTGCCATTTTACCAAGATCGCGTCCGTTTCAATGGTTCCAGATATTGTCCAGTTGAGCAGACACTTGAAGTAAAAAACTACTCCAATTTTACATCAAAATATTCACTAGGAATCAGTTTTCGAATACATAATTAAAATGGCCACTGAACTTCATTCAAAGATATCTCGCCAAAAACTACAAATCTACTTGTAACCTGACGGACTCACTTTTGTAATCTGAAGCCACGTGCATCTCTAGCACGTGGCAGAGCTGCAGATTGCATCACAATACACGAACACATGTAGATACAAAACTACAGCTTAAGTGCCATCATTACTAAATAACAGCACTGTTACCAAGTTTCCGAGAACTTCCATTGTTTGCGGATGACAGCGGAAAAACAAAGGAATATCCCTGAAAAAATAAAATGAGGAAATGATCCTTTCTCTGGGATACAGGAAAAACCGGAATAATTTTACAGGATAACGGATAATTGAAATTGTAAGTACATTGCTTGAGGAATTGGGAAAATAATGATTTCTAAAAGAAACGCCTTGAAGAATTTCTGCAGTGGAATGTTGTGGTAAAAAATTCAATCCATCTGCCTTCATTTTTTCTTTAAGTGCTTTTTTTTTCTTGAGGTGGGAAATCATCCAATGACTTCTCTCGCTCTAGAGTAGAGCGAGAGGGTGTGCCAGACTTTTACTTACTAAAACCAACCTGTGTCCTTCAGTTGCCATTTGTGTTCTAGGACTACGGTTTCCCTTTCTGTAATTGACCCTGCTGGGTCTCTACGGTTTGCTGACATCTTTTTGAGGTGCGCCTGACCCGGGCCTTACTGACAGGACGCCGAGGTACCCATTGCTAGTCGCCGGCAAGCCCAGGCCTGTGGTTGAGGGGATCGTCCTGCGACTCCTAACACCTGGGGCGTCTCGAGTGGAATTCCTTCCGGAGTCTATGTTTCCTGATAGCTACAACCTAGGGGTCTTTAGGTCAAGGGTTATTAGGTTACTTATATTCAAGCGTGCTCCATTATCGACCACATCATCGCTTACCATCAGGTGAGATGGTTGTTAAACTCGACCCTATCCATAATAGAGCAAGTAAAAAAATCTACAAAGCCTCGAGCACAGGCGCAGGTAGCCAGCCTATCGGTATTTTACAGGTTGCTTTTTGGAGAGTGTGCGCGGGAATTGCATGACTTGATTCCGCCATCTCCTTTCTACCATCGGACAACCCGACGTACGGTGAGTATCCACCCTCACGTTGTTGAAACACCAACGGTCCGAACTAAGCGATTTGCTTCGTCGTTTATACCGCGTACATCGAGGGACTAGAACAATTTGCCTGCTGCGGTCTTCCCGTCCAACTATAATTTAGGTGCCTTCAAGGCTAGAGTGAATAGGCTCTTAATAAACTAGTGCGCCTCACTATCAACGATTGCATCACTGCTTACCATCAGGTAGGATCGCAGTCAAGCACTGGTGTATACAGAATAAAAAAAAATAAAAAAAACCGAGCAAGTGCGAGTCGGATTCGCACACTGAGGGTTCCGTACAAACTTACGTATGAAAACAGTTTAATTCCCGAATTGAGTTACGAAGATTTTTCCGAATCGCAAAATATTATATTTTTGTGACGTTACTACAACTTTACAGTTTTCAGATTTTTTCCTATACTTGTGCTATGAGAGCTTGCTTCATGCCAAATTTCAGGATTCTAAGTCAACGGGAAGTACCCCATGAATTTTGATTCCCGTGAGAGTGTCTGCGTTTCTTAGGTGCCTGTTTTTATATATTTTCTAACTCTTTTTAGTGACAAGTCTTTCATATTGCTGCCAATGTAAGTTCTTTGTGAACTGATACATTTGATTCCAATAATAGGTACAGTAAAAACGCTTGAACGCACCGAAATTATTTCCGTATATTAAAGCGTTTTTGCTTCTAAGTACCCATTACTGTAACAGGACTTCCTCTATAAAAACCCATGACATTTTTTCTTATCGCTCAATACTATTGCTCCATAATTTCACACCTATACCTACCTACTCTTGGTGTTTTTTATGAATGAAGCTCGGTGCCTTCATTCATACAGTTTTCCTTCCTAAACAGCGGTCTGTTTAGGTAGGAAAACTTTATGAATGAACGTATTTACGCTTTGTTTACTAACCCTACGTATTTTCCATTGATTCACTTGTGTTTTAATGTCGGTAGCTACAACGTGACAGTAGTCTGGTTTCAGATGACATGTTTTGTTATGTAACGTGGTGAGTACAGGTGTTTTGTGTGTATTGTATGGTTATTGCATGTTTGAATGGAGGTAAATGAACTTTTGTAATTTCAAAACTTGAATTTGAAATACTAAAACGATCCACAGGTTTTCTGCAACTCATCATCATTGGCTGCTGTACTGCAGGTTGTGCGTTCAAATTCCGGGTATGTGAATTTACCTACGCGTACAGGAGTTATTGTAGTGGGTGGGACACGTTATAAATAAAATTTACCATTTTATCAATATAACTGTGTTACGGAATAACCATTGATGTATCCTGTAAAAGTCTGCTGACGTTCTTAAATTATTATAATTAAGAGAAATTTCTTAAAAATCTGCCTTTTACCTGTTGACATAAATGAATTAAAACGTTATACTTTCTGTTACAGGGAAACAATGTCCTCATTATGTTTGTCCATGTAAAACATATCCCTATCGGTACTAGTCTACGGTTTTTTCGATTTGCAGTCTCCACTATAGAATTCGAAAAATCACTTCTACCCTTAAGATTAAACATTATATGAAGAATTTGGGTTGAAATCCAAACAATTCTTGTAAGTGATCACTCTAGTTTTTCTTCAAAAGGTAAAGTCCTAAATCACTTATCAACGTCCTGCCCAAAACCTTTGAAACTAGAACACTGTTTTGCACAGCAGTTTCTTATATGACGTATATGTCGTGGCCAGATCTTAGAATTCATCACTTCATGAAATGGCCAACTTAAACTGGCCAGATCGTTTAAACGTTAACATTTGATAATATGTCAATCCTCGTTTGGCCATATCTATGATGTAGGATTTTTATGATAATAAAAGCTCTAAAGAAAGTAGGCCAAACGAGGATTGAAATATCATTAAACTTTAACGTTTAAAACGATATGTCCACGATCTGATCAATTTATGATATATACAAAGGAAAAGGACGACAAAAAAGGAAGGAAGGGAAAGAGTTTTTCAAATTTCACTCTCAAAGGGGATTATATAGAGAAACCTACTTTTACGTGAGCGAAGAACAAGACAGCCCTTCCCCACTCGTCTATCCTCAACGTGAGCATGATTTAAAAGCTAGTTATTTCATCCAACAAAATCCAACGCAATGTTTGATGAACAAAGAAAAATAACACCTGAAAACTCTGTTGGTATTCGGTAATAAAAGTTTTTGAAAAAAATAAAAACATCACTCAGAATTTTGATGAAGACCTCAAGTTCACGCAAAATAGCAGATTTTCAGAGATCTTTACTGGATTGGTCTCACACAAATTTATGATTTGATCTCTATAGAAATCTAGATAATATCCATAAGATATTTAAATGTTTCAAAAATATTTAGAGAAAGATGTGTAATAACGTCATAATCACGTAATTGAGCGGTTGTATGAAAATGTACATAGGGAAGGTCGCTCGTAACGTACTTTCCGAGGCACGGAGTGTCTGTAATGTAAATTTAACTCATACGAAAACAAAATAGGTATTACACCTCTTTGTGTAAACTCATTAGAACTAATTGGGTTATCATAGTACTCTAAGAGAAAAGGTGTGTAAGTAAACACAACTGTCTCAACATTTGCTTAACTAAAACACTTTCTTTTCGACGATGGCGTCTAAAAATACAGGCTGTATAAATACTAGATGTGTGTAAACAAAATGGGTCAGGCCACTACATGTATTACCTACTAGAGATATGAAATGTACCTACAAAAGTACTATATTGACCCAAAATTGGTCAAAGGCAATACCAATTACTTAATAGAGGATACGCAAGCTAAGTCGAAGTGTAATTCTGCCATGTAATATTAATTGAAATTATTAGACAGTGGTGGCCCATTAGTAACGGCGGGACTTACGAGTTGTAGGTCGCGGGTTCAAACCCAGCCAGGCGCATTCTTTTGTGTAATTTATTTTATCACCGCTCTTCTCAAAAACGGTAAAGAAACGAAGAGAATGTTTTAGAACCTAAATTACGAAGACATATGACATCCACAAATCTACACTGCCTCTCCTAGGGAGAAAGAATAATGTTCTAACTGCTAGGACTCAGGGTCCTAGCAGTGGGAACATTATATGGCTGATTCTGATATGTTATTATTTATGTTAATGATTTAAGTTCTATTTAGCGAGACCAACAAACAGCTATTCATTTTTATATATAGATATAAATTGGCGCTTAACTGCACCACCCACCTGATGGTAAGCAGTGATGCAATCGTTGATGGTTAAGTGCACTAGTTTATTAGAGCCTATTCACTCTAGCCTTCATGACGCCTAAATTATAATCGGACGGGAAGACCACAGCAGGTAATGTGATAAACAGCTGTCTTGTTTTTGGGGAGTTTGTTGTCACGTTAGTGTTGCACGTTTCTTCTTTACAGCTATATACCTGCCCCGCCTCCCCGCCCCCGTCACCACTTCTTCATGTTTTCACTGGGACGGATGGACGTTTTGGGGGACTGTCTTTACGTAAACTGTGGACTTTAAAAAGGGCTGACTCTCATCATTCATCATCATCATCATCATTTCAAACGAAAGACGTCCACTGTTGGACATAGGCCGCCCCCAAGTGTCGCCACAATAACCGGTCCTCTACGTCTCGCATCCATCAGATTCCCGCGACCCTCACTAGATCATCGGTCCACCTTGTAGGAGGCCTTCCAACGCTGCGTCTTCCGGTACGTGGTCGCAATTCCAGAACCTTTCGTCTCCATCGACCGTTCTGCGAGCAATGTGCTCTGCCCACTGCCACTTAACTTTTGGGGATTCTTCGGGCTATGTCTGTAACCTTGGTTCTCCTACGGATATCTTCATTTCTGATGTGATCACGCAAGAAAACTCCGAGCCTCCTGGCTCCCAGTCAAATATAAATAAATTTTAATTATAGAAAATAAATAAATTTACTACATACATAAATTTACACTACTCTCTCTCTCTATTTTTTTTTTGTTTACAATATTTTTTTAGTTTTAATTTTATTTTTTTAGTCGGAATATTGCATGATTAATAAATAGGTAGCTAGAAAAGCGATAATAATAGTAAACGAGGTAAAGCGAGTGCTTGCGATAGAAACCTAGTTACCTTAATTGAGATGACGAAGTGATAAGCGTTGCATACCAACGGCTGTTGTCGTTGGAGTCGATGAACTGTAACTGTGAATAATTCTGATGATTATGATTTAAACAATGGAGCAGGATACAGTTACATTCTTAAGCCATTTGGGGTTGAAACTCTTGGGCTGTGTGATTCGAGTGCTCATACACTATTTAGAAAGAAAAAAGAAAGAAAACAAAAAAAAGAAAAAGAAATATATAATATAATATATAATATTCCACAACTATCACACAACGCCACCTAGTCTCAAGCTTAGCAGAGCTTGTGTTATGAGTACTAGACACCTGATAAAGATAGTTATATATTTCTAAATACATACATATTATAGATAAATTACACCCAGACACAGGACAAATGATCGTGCTCATCACACAAACATTTGTCCTGGGTGGGAATCGAACCCACGACCTCCGGCTTAGCAGTCAGGGCCACTAACCACTAGACCAACGGGCCAGTCCAATAATAAATATAAATAATAAGAATGGAAATAAGTAGATAATATCTTCTTCTTTCTAATTTCATATTATACCCAAATGTGTAGTTGATAGTCCACGTGACCTAAGGCCTGCCTCAGCAGCCACAGGTTAAGACTTTACAATGGGGAAAATCCACCAGTCTTTTAGCTACACTTCCAGTCAGCAACGATGTGAGGAATTTTTTGACGCCTTATTTAAGATATTTAAGGCGTTTTTCTTGATATTCTTTTTTGTAAAAGCATACATTTGACTCATATGGACCACAACATTCGTAGCCACAGCTACTCCTGCTAGCAAATTCAACAGTTACGACCACCAGGCAAGCGCAAGGAAAATATAAGGGTTACCAACCCTAAAAAAAAACAGTATTAAATATTTTCCTTTCCTTTGAAGAATAGATTTGAAAGGGAAGGAATATTATTTTTATTTTACATAATATGGCAAAAACCACACAATCCTTCAAGTCCCCACAAGCACCTGGGGGAAAATGTTTTTTTCTTGCGTGGTTAGGTCTACCTATTCATATCCAGTTGTTTGTTTTCATCTAGTGAATAATATATGGTAATAAAAGGTTCATACTATTATGCAGACTTCGTGGTTTACCCTTACCTCACCGACATTGGGATTTTTTTAAGGTGAGAAATCGGGTCGAGGCGCGCGTGTAACATTGTAACACGCCGTGAAGGACTGGGACTCGGTCCGGACGGTCGGGGCAGCAGCTTCTGGGGCGTGATGGTATCCATTCCCTCAAGCGTGTGGTCGTCTTTTTCGCTAAAATTATTACTTCGCTGAAGGAGATTCCGCCCTTTCTCTCTCGCTCCGGATCGTGGCATGAACCAGTGCCAGGTGCGAGAGGTCACCACCGCCAATCGCCCCTCCGAGGACATGGCGTTGCTCCGCCCAGGGGTACAACTCCATCGTATGCTCCCATATGTCCTTCGGGTAGTCCGAACAATGGCGAGAGCAGGGCGTTTCTTGCGCCTGAATCCGATGCAGAAACCTCCCGAAATTACTGTGTCTGATAAGGAGCAGCGTCACGCGGAAGGTGGTAACGCCGTGTTGCCTCAGTGAACAGTTCCTATAAGATATTAATTTAATATTTCTACACAAAACTTGCAATGCTAGTTTATTATTTTGTGACTCAGTTTAATATTAAGATCTTAATTAATATGCTTTGAAATAAACGTTTCTATATAGACAAATTAAAACCGGGTCCATATTATTTAAGTTGTTTTTAAATACATATATAAATAGTCGGTAGCAATTGTTAAATAAAATCTGTTTCTAAAATAATATCTTTGAATAGCGAAAAACCTAATTTAAAAAAAAATGAATGGAAGGTACACGATTGATTTCAGCAACTATAAACATACTTTTTTATGAAACAATCACCTGAATCGAAACCACAGCAAAAATCGGCCAAGTGTAAGTCGGACACGAAGGTTTCCGAACCATCCGTATAAATATTTATTTTATTTTTAGTATTTCTTGTTATAGCGGCAACAGAAATACATCATCTGTGAAAATTTCAACGGCTATTCAGGGTTCACGAGAAGCAGCCTGGTGACAGACAGATGGACAGCCGGAGTCTTAGCAATAAGAAAACGGGACAAGTTTTAATGCACCCTAAAAAATAGCTAATAGGTAGGTACTCTCACAAGCCCTTCATTCAAGACGACTACCGCACTCCTACAAACAAAATGACTCATCTCAAAATTATCTCAGATAAAAACCTTATCAATTTTCTCAACACAAAGTTCATTACCCTTTACCAGTTTACTACAGAATCCGGCTTATTCTCGGTAACACACTCACGTTACCGAGTATCGAACCTACGACCTTGACTTTGCATGGCTGCTTATGACTCACTGCGCCATTCATGCCCCCACTTCCTTACATTACCATAACGACTTAAGATAAATCTGAGTCATAGTAATATGATGGCGCTTCCTTATATTTCATGGTATTAATTTGCCGTCAGAACGGAAGGTGCCAAATTGACTCATTGGCCAAAAGTATTGTCATTGTGTTATTCATGGAAATGATATAGTTTTTGGATTTCATTAAACAAGTAACTCTTATTTACTTAGTCTTACTTTACATCACGCTTGTTTTCCAGAGTAGCTGCCGTGACCACAATGTTTGTGTAATAAGCATAATCATTTGTTCAGTTTCTGAAAATCTTTTCTCTCACGCTTGCGGTCACTAGCATTACTGCTTTGCAGAAGGAGGCGACCGCCTACCATTCCTCCTCGCTCCGGACCATGGCCTGTACCAAGGTGCGAGAGATCGCCGCCGCAGATCGCCCACACGAGGACACGATAGTGTAATTGAGGTGGTGGAGTCGCTGGGTAAATCTAGTGCGTATGACATAATAAACACACATCTCACCAGATATGTCATACTCTCACGTAATAGGGGGTGTGTCTATTGCCGACGTGCCCTCTCTTTCCGATCACCGACTCCGAGGTGCTTGAATTATTATTTAATGGAAAAACCCACGGGTAAAACCAGGTAAAACTAAACACTTTGTTTTGATTTCAATGTCACTATTGTCAACGTCATATTTGATTTTTGCCTTTTGTGACGATTTTCTCGAAATCTCCGCTCAATTAGAACCATATTTTTGTGGGTGATAAACCTTTGTATAAGAAATCGAATTGTGCTAGACACAGATTTTGATTCGGCCTAGTATTAAAAAAAAAAAACTGAACTATATAATAACTATTAAAAAAATATGTTATTATTTTACCAGATTCAATAGTCAGTCAGTTATCTCCTTATATCAACACACAGCCGAAACAACTGGGACTAGGAGTGTTAAATTTTGCACAAGGTTTCCTTTTATGACGTAGATGCAAACTAAAAGATTTCCAAGGATTATTCAAAATTCACCCCCTGAAGGGGCGAAACGGGGGTCTAAAGTTTGTATGATAAAACCTACTTTTACGCGGGTATTCAATAAAAGACAGATGTGATTTTTCGGGCAGCTAAGGAATGGAATTCTCTGCCGAAGTCTGTATTTCCTGATAACTACAACCTAGGAGAAGTAACCTATTCACTTTTGACTTAAAGATAGTCAAAAGTGAATAGGTTACTTCTAGGCAAGCGCACTCTATCGTCGACCGCATCGTCACTTTCCATCAGGTGAGATCTGATATCTATGGGTGAAATAGTTGTCAAGCGCGAGTGTATCAACAATAATAAAAAAAACTGGGCAAGACGTGCAAGTCGGACTCGCGCACTGAGGGTTCCGTACAAACTTACCTATGTAAATAGTTCAATTCCCGAAAGGATTTTCGACGATTTAACGAAACGCAAAATAAGTTTTTTTTGTGACGTAATAACAAATTTACTGTTTTCAGTTATATTCCTATACCTATGCTATAAAACCTCACTTTATGCCATATTTCAGGGTTCTGGGTCCACAGAAAGTACCCGTATGGTACCGTACAGAGTGTCGAAATATACATTTTTTGTGACATAAACAGCAGTATCTTTTTTTTTCATTAACTGAAAAGTTTGATATTTTTTCACAGCTTTAAGAGACCGCAGACTTGAGTATGTGGTTTTAATTTCAATTCGATACCTCCACACATTCCCGAGTTATAGGACAGTTCCAGACAGACGGACAACAAAGTGATCCTATAAGGGTTCAATTTTTTTCCTTTTTAGGTACGGAACCCTAAAAATAACATTATGTGCCGTTAACTTACTTATCAACATTGCAACCTGTTTCTAATCAAACCACTGCTACAGCTAACTTCCGCACTGTATCACCGCAGCCTCCCAACAGGTACCTCACTCGAGCTGCCATGTTTACATCTCGTACGCACGAGATGACTCACCACTACAAACAACACTCTTCTCAGAACAGAGCTCACGCTAGCTAGAATGTTATAGTAGTTTCATCCCCACTGGTGACACATTCGTTTGTCAATGAAATTATTATTGTACGATTGATACTACGGATTATTTTTGTTAGTATTATTGTATGTCATTTAGTCATCATATTTTTGAGAAGTTCTCCTATCCTCTTAGCTCCTTTATTTCAAATTTCACATCTTTATTGTAAATCTTAATGTACATGCCGCAGCCACATGGTTTATTTAGCCGATAGGCTGATGAATATATATTTTTTTAGGGTGAACTCTCTATACTATACCCCCAGGGAACCTAACAATATATTTAAGCCTATTTGATTGTTTTGTATGAATTTACAATCGGCCTAGGAATTTAATTAAACAGCTGGTTATTATACCATTTGGCTGCGACATACGTAAAAGGTAATAAATGTAAACAATTATGAGCCTTGTCGGGCATAGTAACATTGTAAATGGTAAGAGGAAATAACAGCGCTAAAGTAAGCACACATTTTATTTTCCGTAGCTGTATAAAAGTATATAATTATGTACTGTCAATACACACAAAAACGTTTAGTATTTAACATCCTATTTATTGGTGAAAACCGATCAAAATCCGTTGCGTAGTTTAGGTGAAATTAGCGAATATCGTGGACATTAACCCTTTTTTTTTCGGTGTGAAAATCATCTAATGACATCACCCGCTCTTGAGCAGAGCGAGAGGGCGTGTCAGACTTTTACGACTAAAAACCTACTCGTGTTCCTTCTTTGCCATTGTTCCAGGGCCCCGGGGATCTCTTTCGCATCACCCACGGCCCCAGTAGGCTCCGACCCTGCTGGGCCCCTATGGTTGTCGTAGACACCAACTGCGTTTTATACTAAACAAGTAATAGAAATCTTTAAAATGCACAGCTTTACTCTAATATAATATACATGTATTACACACTTAAATCTTCTTTATGAATCACTTTGTCTTTTGATGAAGACTGCATTTAAATCCGTTCAGTAGTTTTTGAGTTTATTGAGTACACACAGACAGTTGCGGTGAGGGACTTTATTTTACAATATAATTGTAAGAATAGAGATTCTTACTTCAAATACATAGAATGACGCATTTTCTTAATAAAATAACTAATTTTACTAGGGTGGTATGGAAGATAAGTAGGTATTATATTATAATGTTTTGTCATTGTTTTAAGAAACCCACAATCTAAATTAATTATTATTATTTTAGCAATGTAATTGCGTCGGCATTGACGCAGTTGTTAGTCATGCCATTTGTTATTGTTACTATTTTAATGTGGTTTATAATAACAAAATATAACAATAAATTATTAAGTTACAATAATTTTTCGTAACGTTTAACACAGTTAAAATCTACACTAATCTATCCTAAATGACATAGGCTGCTTCAAGAAGATGTCAGCAATCGTAGGTGCCCAGCTGGGTCGAAGCCTACCGGGGCCAAGGGTCTGATTTTGAAAGGAAGACTCGGCTCTGGTATGAAAGGCAACGAAGGAATAGGAGTGGGTTTTTAGTCAGTACAAGTCTGACACTACCTCCCGCTATATCCCCCCTCCCGGATAATTTTCCCACCAAAAAAAAAAGTGACACAGGCTAAATTATTATATAAGCAGCTGTCAGAATCAAGAATAGCGTTTGGTTCTCGCCAAACCCTATCCTAATAACTTCACTTAGTTCCCCAAAATGGTCACGCCATTTTAACATAATGTGGCGCTAGCATCGAACTCTAAATCAAACAACTAGAGTACGAAACATCACAATGCAATGTCGACCGACCGGAAAAACAAGAGTAAGCCTACTGGTTCAGTTATTTCTTTATCTATACTAAAATTTCAAACAAAATAAATAAAAATATACTTTTGTTATATGTTTTTAGGATCATGTACCTAATCGACAAAAACAGGAAAAAAAACCCTTATGGAATCACTTTGTTGTCCGTCTGTCAAGACGATTTTTCTCAGGAACGCGTAAAGGTATAAAGCTAAAATTAATCTCAAATACCCAAGTCTGCTATCCCAAGCAGCAGTGAAAAAATCAAACTTCTACATCAACGCGATCTAAAGATAAGGCGCATATTCTGACACTCGCTCTAAAATCAAAACCTAAAAGGTACTTCCCGTTGACCATGAATCTTGAAAGGCATGAAGCAAGGTCTCATAGCACAAGTAGAAGAAAAAGTTTGAAAACTGTAAATTTGTAGAATTATGTGACAAAAAAAAACACTTTTTTATTAAATTAATTAATTAATTTTGCATGCCGTAAGACAAAAAATATTGGGCCTCTCCATAAATTAACACCTTATCTGTTACCTACATTATTGGCTTAAATTATTTATATTTCTATTTCTTCGTTCCGGAAAAATCTTCGAAACTCGATTCGGGAATTCAACTATTTACGTAAATACCGACTTGTCTATTTCTCTCATCTTTTAAGCCGAAAGACCTCCACTGTTGGACATAGGCCTCCCCCAAGTATCACTAAAACAAACGGTCTTGTGCGTCTCCCATGGGGAATCTGGTGATTTTCACTTTAAAAAAAAACGTTCCTCTTCAAATCACTAAAAAAAATGGCGCCCGTCACTTAAACCAAAATGATGCAACTTATTCAAGCTCCATTCAGAAGCTGCGGTTAGACTTACTGGTATTATCCCTTCCTGGTAGTGGATGCAGCTCAGTGCATCATCTAGTTTTAGTGCTCAAGTACTTGTTCACGTGTAAACAATGACTCGTTGACTTTTAATTACTGCAGTCAGATCTTATGCGTGTGAATGAATTGTTAACGCGTGCATGAACGACTGTAGTAATTATTGATCACCAACATGGTTCTCACATGATCTGACCAGTGCATGTTAGCCATTTAAAAGAGACTGTAACCTTCTCGACATACTACAGTGTTTCAAGACAAAAGTCTATGATCAGTGCGTGTTGTCAGTGGTCACTTATGGCTCCGAGACGCGGTCGTTTATAATGGGTCTCATCAGAAAACTTAAAGTCACCAGAACAATGAAGAAGATTATGCTCGGATTTTTTGCGTGATCACATCAGAAATTAAGATATCCGTAGGAGAACTAAGGATACGGATATAACCCACTGCTTGCAGAATAGATGGTCGATGAAGACGAAATGTTCTGGAGGAACGTCCGTGTACGGAAAGACGCAGCTTCCACAAGGTTGACCGGTGACCTGATGAGGGTCGAGGGAATCCGATGGATGCGAAGTGCACAAGACCAGTCTTTGTGGCAACACTTAGGGAGGTCTATGTTAAGCAGTGGATGTCTTTCGGCTCAAATGATGATCACCTTTGAGTTTCTTTCGGGTTTTTTTCTTAGGATAGTCTAGCTTGGAAAGGTCGTGGGATTTATCGAAAGAGTCGCCCTGGCCTTAGGACGTATAGGGCAACTGAAAGAACACGGGCGGATTTTAGTTAGTACAAGTCTGATACTCTCTCTCGTTTCTTCTAGAGCGGGAGAAAATATTAAATGATTTATCGCAAAAAAAGAAAAGAGAAGTCTAACTTGAACACACCAGCACCGTGTAATTTAAATTGATGAAAAAGATTAAAGTATAAGTGTGGTTTATAACATAATTATTATAATAATATAAATGCATAATTAAACGCATCACATTCTAAATAAAATTCTATTGGATTCCGTAAATTACTACCTAATTCTCTTCCTCTCTCCTAACTTTGCTGTGCCCGACAGGGTCCATATTGGTCTGTGAAAATTTTTTGACACCATCTATGTATACATATGGATTGCAATAAAGTATTGAGTATTGAGTAACTAGCATAAATTTTTGCGGCTTTGTCCGCGTAATACTAGGTTTCTCCATACAAAATCATAATTTTTCCTTATTCTTTATATACATTATCAAAGGCACCTCTGTGCAAAATTTCAGTGTTCTAGGTCCAAAAAGGTTTGTACTGTGCGTTGATGTCAGTGAGTGAGTGAGGACTATAGCTTCTATACGCATATTGATTAATAAAATAAATATTATTTTTCAACTAGTTTCGGATTACATGGGGCTAAAGTTTTCAAGATAGGAGGTGCTAGAGCTGTTTACATGATGCGAGATAAACTAATAGCAAGCAATAAAAGTCGGAGTTGGTGCATCACCATCTTCCTGCCCTTGCCCCGTTTTATTTGGGGTCAGCACAACATTTTTTTTCTTCCATTCTGTCCTATCACTCGTCACGCTATCACTAACTCCCTTTTCTTTAATATCACTTCTCACACAATCCATCCATCTTTTCTTTAGCCTCGCTCTCCCTCTTCATCCATCCACATGTAAACACATAACTCTTTTAGCAACATGCGCTTCATCGCCATTTCGCCTCTTCACATGACTATACCAAGATAAACGATTCCCTTTCAACTTTTCAGTCTACTGGCGCTGGCGCTACTTTCAAACTTCCCCTAATATACTCATTTCTTACTTTATCCATTCTTGTCACACCACACATCCATCTTAACAAAATGAGTAGGTATACTTTTGCTAATAATTTTCCCTTTACTCGAAAGTCTTTCGGTTTTTTTTTTTTTCTATAGCTTCTTTTTTTTTAATTTGTTAGGTTACTTCCTATTACGACTCACTTATTTTTTTTTTAATATGATTATTTTTATTGTGCTTTTGGGTACAATATCGACTGGTCTACACTGTTCTTACATAATATCTATTAATACTGTAATATGAAAATATTGTAAACAATCATTTTTTTAAAAGAGTAACCATGGAGTTTCTTGCCGGTTCTTCTCCATAGGAAACGACCAATTTGGAACCGTGCACTAGCTTCTGACGTTTTATAAGTGCCCATGTAGGCCTATGTGAAATAAAAAAATTTGACTTTGACTTTGACTTTGTTACGTACAAATCAGGCGAGTTACACGTGTGCGTCGGTGTAATGTAGTTCTAGTTTCAATACTACTATTCCCCGTACGATGAGACTTCTGACTGCCTCAAGGTTGGTAATAACAATTTGACAAAAACGACAAAGAAAAGGGCATTTTTGGCAAGGTCATGATAAAGAACTGATTTTAGCACCATCTGGTCAAGTACAACAGCACCTGTGCTACCCACGTGTAGCGATAATACATTTCAGGTGAATTCTGTGAGTCATTAAGTAGTTAATTTTATTTCAATCTTGTTATTGCGGTTGCGCATTGTTTGTGCATTGGACTTAGTTCTTTGTGATTTTTCATTCATTAATATTTTGTAGGTATCAACGTATTCCATGGTCTGGAGCGAGAGGAAATAGGATGACGGTCAGCTACTTCTGTGAAGCAGTAATGCTAGCAAAGGAGATGATCGCACGCGTGAGGATGTACATCCTCACGCCTCAGCCGCTGTAGGGTAATCAGAGTGGTCCCAGGCCACCGTAGGCGCCGGCTTGCGGAAGAAAAGCAATGGCCAGCACGCCGTATGGTCGTCCGGTAACCATCATAGTGTTCCACACGTGCCTTAAAGAGATGTCATCAAAATATAGGGGCCGATGCCGCTAGGGCCATGGCTGAAAAGAAAACCCGAGGTCCTTAGAACGCAAAGGACAGCTGAAGGACACAGGTGTGGTTTTAGTCAGTAAAACTCTGACACGTTCACCCGCTCCAGCCAGAGCGAGAGAAGTCGTTGGTTAGACTAGTGGAGTGGTTAGTATTTAATAAATAATGAGTCCATTATTTCATTTACCTATCGTTTATTTATGTTAAAGATACATCATTATAAAAGTACAACGCTTATTTCAAAAAGGATTTTTTTCCAGCAGACCTGCGAAAGGAGAGATTAGAAGAAATGTAGACAATAGTGTGTAGAAATAAGAAAAGTAAAAAAAAATATAACCCAATAGTACTGATGTCGGTTATCCACCAATATGATAGGTGTATAACTGTCTTTTGTTGCTATTCGATGGATAATGAAGCATTGAGTGTCATAAATGAATCATCATCATTTCATCCGAAAGACGTCCACTGTTGGACATAGGCCTCCCCCAAGTGTCGCCACAATGAACTGTCCTGTGCGTCTCGCATCCATCAGATTCCCGCAAACCTTACCAGGTCATCGGTCTACCTTGTGTTCATTTTTTACATGAAAAATCACGAAAATTATTCTCGTGCTCTGGGAGGAGCGAGGGAGAGTCTCGTATCAAACTTTTACTGGCTAAAACCCACCTAATTTTTTTCAGTTGCCCTTTGCAGTCCAGGGCCGAGGTAACTACACCCTACATAGGGCTTTGTTGTCGTATGCAGGAGGCGTTCTGTGCCTACTCCCATGGGGAAATACTATAGTGTTAGTTTCCATGTTTTTTTTATTGATAGGCTCGCGTTTGACCACTATCTCACCTTTTTTTTCTATTTATTTTATTCATTTATTACATCAATAATCATTTATAATATCTGCCAAACTGCATAGCAGTTTGTCGGCAGTACATTCTCCTGAATTTCGCTTAATACTAAGACCACATCTGGTCACCCCCCAAGTTTGTAGGTAGGTACTCGTTGTGAGGTAAACAGCTGCAGCACCACAACCTGATGTTAAGCGATGATGTGGCCAACGATGGAGCACGCTTGCCTAGAAGTAACCTATTACGCCAAATTCAATCAGCTAAGATATCAGACGATCGATGAACTTCAGACAAAACACCCAATTTTCAATCAAACAAATGTGTATTTGTTTAAAACCTCGCATCTTGACGTATATAGACTATCAATTCCACAAAACCAAACCGTCCAATTTTATCTGAAATAGTTTCATTAATTAGTGTTAATCAACGGCTAATGACTCTAACTGTATGTAATTGAAGCGTATGGGCAGATCAATATGACCTTCGTGGAACAGCTTCTATCAATGACGCCGATACACAACTAAACACTAAGACTCAGTGTTTTGACAAGGAGTCTGGAAGAAAGGGAGATGTGGTAAAACGTATAGAGGCCAATACAGGGTAAACAGGAGACTGGGAAAGGACAGAAGAAAGAATAAATATCAAGGTTAATCATATAGGGAAGGAGAAAAAAGAACTGGGTAAGTGCGAGTCGGACTCACGCACTGAGGATTCCGTACAAACTTACCTATGTAAATAGTTCAATTGCCGAAGTCTCGAACATTTTTCCGAATCTCAAAATATATTTTTTTTTTTTTTGACGTAAAACAAAGTTTACTGTTTTCAGATTTATTCCTATGTCTGTACTATAAGACCTTGTTTTTTGTCAGATTTCAGGATTCTGGATTAACGGGAAGTACCTAAATTTTGATTCCCTTGAGAGTATCGAATTATACGATTTTTGCGACATAATTGGCCATATCTTATTTTTTCGTTAACTTAGAAGTTTGATATTTTTTCACAGCTTCAAGGGACCACAAACTTGAGTATTTGGTTTTAATTTCAACTCGATACCTCTACGCGTTCTCGAGATAAAGGGTCTTGACAGACAGATAGACGGACGAAAACAAAGTGATCCTACAAGGGTTCCGTTTTTTCCTTTTGAGGTATTATTATTGAACCCTTAAAATAGAAAAGAACATCACACTATTATAAACGTGAAAGTTTGCGAGCGTGTGCTTTAATTATGTTTATTATTTATCCACACTCGAATGGTTGAACAGATTTGGATGAAATTTGTCACACAGGTAGATCATGTCCTGGAGTAACACATAAAATGTTTTTTTTTCTGGATTATTTGGGATATTTTCGACTTTTATGTGGGCGAAAGCTAGTTAATAAATTAACATTGCGCTGAGCATGCCCATGCCGAAAGGGTTCCCAATTTAGCAGTTGCTGGGCGTCAGACACCCAGTCATCATTTTGAAGGTTGGATTGAGAAGGTAAGATAAGCAACAGCTCAGCATAGTGTCAAATGGCAACACAAGGCTACCATCTGATGCAGAATAGTAGCTCGCCGTCACAAAGGCCCAGACCTGAGTCAATGGGGCGTTGTTGCAATGTCAGCATAACTGCTGGGACCCCGGTAGGGCCGACGTCTGCCAGGGCTGCACGAATATTTGAACACAAAGGCCAACTGAAGAAACACAGATGGGCACTGGGCAGACATTAACTCTTTAAAAAAAGATATTATTAGAACTTAAAAAAAAAACAACAACAAAAAAGGGGTGACTATAAATCAAGATGAGGGATAGATACTTTCCCAAAAGAGCTGTATCACAATGAACTTGTCTTTCAAAACAGTTTACTAAAAAAAAAGTGAATGAAAAATTCATATCAAAATGTTTTCTACGATCTTAGGAACTTCTCGTTTTTTATTTATAACTGGAGGATACGAGAGTTAAGGCGGACAATTTATCTTATTTACCGGGTCACGGGCTAAAGCCGCTTCCGACATCCTTTGTTATAAAAATAAAGAATCTTCGTCTAAAAATACTTCACTTTTTGTGAACGTTTTCATTGATAAAAACTGTCATGCTTTTAATGTAAGGCAAGTTCAAGGTTGGCAGAGGATTCTGTTAAAGAGACTAGTTTTTTTTAGGTGGGAAAATTATCTTATGACAAATCGCGAGATAGTGTCAGACTTTTACTGACTAAAAACCCACTCCTGTTCCTTTGTTGCCTTCGTCCCAGGGCCCCGGGTTTCATTTTCACACTACCCATGGCCCCAGGAGGCTTCGACCCTGCTGGGCCCCTACGATTTCCTGACATCTCCCTGAGGCGCGCGTGGAACAATACGCGCCATCGACGACTTGAGCTCGGTCCGGACGGTTACCGGACGATCGGACGGCGGGCTACCCATTGCTCGCCGTCCACAAGCCCTACGGTGACCGGAAATCGGGATCGGAATCCTGGCGGCGGTTGGGACGTGAGGACCGTTGCCTCACGCGATCGGCCGCCTTTTTTGCTAGCATTACTGCTTCGCAAAAGGAGGCGACCGCCTGCCACTCCTCACAATAAAGAGACTAGTTGTGTATTTGTTGATAGCTTTTGTCTTATCTAATCTAAGTCTAGAGCAGTGGTGGTTAAGTGGTAACGGCCCCGACGAGTTGTAGGTTGCAGGTTCAAACCCAGCCAGGCGCATTACTTTGTGTAATTTATTTCATCACCACTGCTCTCAAAACGGTGAAGGAAAACATCGTGAGGAAACCGGCATTTCCTAGAACAAAAAATTCGAAGACATGTGACATCCACCAACCCGCACTGGGCCCGCGTGGGTGGATTACGGCCCATTCCCTCTCCTAGAGAGGAGGCCTGAGTCCCAACAGTGGGAACATCCGACGTGAGTATCCGACGGGATACAAAATATCTAAGTATATAACGAGAGAAATGGTTTATGTTGATAAGTGAATTGTTACGTCTAATCTGAAGAACTGTCATGACGGTAGACTATGTCCTGGAATAGCGCATAGGATACATATCCCTGGTGGGATAATGATCTACTTTTACGCAGGCGAAGCCAATGGCAGAAGTTAGTAGGAATATAGACGAAAAATGCCTACACTTCACATATGGCCATCAATCAACATCATCATTTCTGCCGAAAGTCGTTCACTGTTGGACATAGGCCTCTCCCAACTGTCGCTATAACGACCGGTTCTGTCCGTCTCGCATCCCGCGACCCTCACCAGGTCATCGGTCCTGGGAGGCCTTCCAACGCTGCGTCTTCCAATACGCGGTTGCCACTTTAGAACCTTTCAGGTCCATATACCATCTGATCTGCGTGCAATGTGCCCTGGTACCCCACTGCCACTTATGTTTGGCGGTTCTTCGGGTTATGTCGGTAACCTTGGCTCTCCTGCGGATATGTCATTCAATAATTCATACTGCTTGAAACAACGATCTTTGCAGGATAAGTGCTAATTGAACAGGCGAAAAGTGAATAGTCGAGGTAAATGGCACACGATTAGAGTGGCCTATGCCCAGCCGTCTGTTGCTACTGCAGCAACATAACTAAAATGGTAGGTTACGGTTTGGGAAGGCCTAAGAACAGATGTGGACATGTTTCGACTGAAATGATGTTCAGAATTCAAACTGATACTTAACTTCCTGCGAGTTTAGATTTTAGACAGCAAATGACTAAACCAATATGACTAAACTACTACTTTTTTTAGTAAATCGTCAAATAACTGCACAAAGGCAAAATGCAGTGTAATAATTTCTAAAACCCACCGCTGTTCTTTCAGTTACCCTTTACATTCCAGAGCTGCTTTGAGTCTTTCATTCAATCCCGCAGGAGAGGCGAGGCGTGAGTGGAAAATAACGTACCAGCTACACGATCTTTGTCCTTGTCTGACGGTGAGTTACGCCCGACGCCCATTATCGACATCGACTAGGAAAGGATCCTTCGGCATGCCAAGGCATAGATTCCGAAAGTATGCGCTTGCATGAAAGTATGCCAAAGGATCCTTTTCCTTGCCGATGCCGATAATGAGCCCCGGGCTTTACAGTGTTCAGTACCTAAAAAAATAATTATTTATCAAGTTTACAGCCGTTAGTCACCCTTATGACATCTGAAGTATTGAAGCTTAATTCTGAATTACATGGAAATGTAAAATAATAACTGGCAACTGAATCATAGCGTTACGACCACAATAATATTACGCATATACATCTACACTGTCCACGTCTTTATCTACTGTTATTACGTCCGTGTATGTTAAGTTATAGTAAAATAAATTCATTCTTAAAGGTACAACTTGTAACTGAAATGACGCACACTCATATACAACGCAATTTGAAAATTAAGTTACGATCATAATTAAAATTTCAAATTAGTTATAAATATTTTGCAAAACCGTTTTAAATCCAGTTTGGACTTATCGAATCTTGGAAATGTTTCAGACTAAGTGGGATTCATAGTAAATATATTCTGCACGACCTTGAATACTATGAAAAAAGAAATCGCTACGCTTAGCCTAAACTACCAACTTAAATTAACAACACATGATAATGCCTTGATTGCTAAACTAACGGATTCTGGAAGTATAATTTACTGAAGACTGAGAAGGATCTGCGTTTCAAATCTTATAAAACAAATCCCCAAAGAATGTGAGAGTCGTCAATGGACGACTCCCTGTGCTCAACGAAACAAATGCACAAACATAGCTCAAACAACAGAACAGCTAAATGTCTATGACAGATTGCTGTGCTAAGTAGGATACAGAAAAAAGTAGGCAAATAATATGGGTTGGTTTCGACGCACTACAGTAGTAGTAGCAGATTTTGGACTTATGGCTAGGCGTTCCAATGTGAGAATAAAAATAAATAAATAAAATAAAATACACTGGACGTGCATCGGTGTTGGTAACGTACGCAATCAAGATTTATCAAGAATTTATGAAAATAAGACATTAATTCCGCTGGCCTGTTGGTCTAGTAGTTAGTGGCCCTGACTGCTATGCTGGTCGCGGGTTCGACTCCCACCCAGGACAAAAATGTTTGTGTGATGAGCACGATCATTTGTTCTGTCTGGATGTAATTTATCTGTAATAAGTATGTATTTAGAAATATATAAGTACGTTTATCAGTTGTCTAGTACTCATAACACAAGCTCTGCTTAGCTGGAGACTAGACGGCGTTGTGAGATAGTTGTAAAAAAAATATCCTAAAATAATCAAGAATTAATTTAGGATGAGTAATTATATACTTTAAATCGGTTAAAAATAGCTGAAAAAGATTCAATATTCAATCCTATACATACTACTTTTAGGATGCTATTCCAGTACATAGTCTGCTCGACCATACAAAAAAAAATGTATAAATAATCTAAAATAAAGTTTGTATGTTTGTTGCATGATAGACCGCAAAAAATAACGTCTGTAAAGTTGAGGGTTAAGATACATATACTAAAAACTATTGTTTAATTAATTCGAACCGCAGAAATAATACCTAAGGATGTGATTTCTGAGTTGTGTGCCTATTCGTATTTCTTGGTAGGTACTGTAATAATTTTTTCCTGTACAATACCAATCTACCCAGCTTTATCGGGATTTTGGGGTCGGCTGCCAGTCCAACTGAATGGAGCTGGAGTATTTTGGATGAAGCTATATATGTATTAGATTGCCTGATCAAACTTAGGTTTTTGAATGATCCACATATTCCAATACAGACAGAGTTCCGGCGGGACCTCATAGCCTACTTCTGTGAAGCAGTTATGTAAGCAAAGGAGGCGGCCGCACGCGCTCGTGCGTTGGAACGACCCTCACGCCCCAGATGTCGCGGCTTCGGCCCTCTGTCACCGCGCTTACTGACCAGCTGCTGCGGATCTAGAAGGGAATTAAACGTATCTCTAGTTAACTATGTATTGAGAGTTATAGTACAAGAATCGAAAAGGGATCTCGATCCCGATTTCCGGCCACCATAGGCGCGGGCTTGCGGACATGCGGACCGTGGGGGCCGAGCAGGGTCCGAGCCTTCTGGGGCCAAGGTTAGCTTCTGAAAGGAAAACCCGATCCTGAAATGTTTTTAGTTAGTGAGTCAGACTGAACGGTTTTAGTCAGTAAAAGTCTGACGCGCCCTCCCGTCCCACCCTAGGGCGGGAGAAGTCATTTGATGATGTACCACGTGAAAAAAAAATACTTCAATATTTTAAAGTGTTTGGCAGTTCGCATAGTCTTTAACTGTCAAGCATACATTTCAGGACCGTGTATATTCCTTCTCATCGCACTGGGTTTATGTCTAATTCTTAAGCAATCTCTGGAAGAGGCTTCCTATTAATATTAAAAGTATTGAAAGTTCTACCCTCTACCGGAAAAATCGGAAAAACTACCTAAAATCCAATCAACCTTAGTCTGGTCTTCATCCTAATTATTTTGAGTTCTTTTAATTATAAAATCACATGACATCTATAGCGTCACATAAGAACTAATCGCATCGCATAATTAAATTTCTTCTCGCGATTGGAACATATAGAACAGCCCGAAATCATCTATCGGGCAGTTGCCCACCAGACATAACATCCCGTCTGGGCGGAGGATCCTCCCTTTTCAGCGGAGGTTTGCGGGACTTTACTCTCTGTTCCGCCTACCTCCAAACATGTTTTATTATGTTTCACTTAAAAAAAAAAAGTGTACATCGGGACACACGTTTACAAAGAATTTATTTTCAGCAGTCAAGTCATAGATCACTGGATGTTTTTGTGTCCAATAAAAAATAAATAAAAAAATTCTATTCTATAGATTGTCAAACTGCTGTGAGCTTAATTTTAATTTATTTTTTTGCTGAATGTTCACCTACGTATTGAATTCGGAGGAAAATATGACTCTTAAACATTTGTTAGAACAAAATTTACGTCCGCAGTCCAACAAATATAGTAACTGTGGTTAATCAAAATACTTGCGACATTACCACAATCTTTTGAGTACTTCTAACCGAAGTTATTACTAGTCCCCAAAAACTTCACAAACAGGTAAAATGAAAACAATAGAGTTATTGAATATTTGCGGTATTCATATTCAAATGCGGTATTACGGAGGAAAACCCAAGGTATTGACTTAAGTTCTGTTACAGTTAGAACAATGGAAACTGATATAAGTGCTTATCGAAATAATTTTCGTTAGAATAGGAGCCTAAAGGTGTTTGCGAAGTTAGATTTTGACGATCTTTGGTTTATTTATTACTTAATTAATAGCTTCAGCTAGAGTCTTACCATTTAGCCTCAAACTCCACCTACTACCCAGAACAATAAACTATCAACCACTAAAATAAATCAAAACTTACTAAAGATGGTGTAAATATTAATGAAAATCCCGTCGAAATATCCGTATGGACAATTAAACTATTGTCTGTAATTGTGGGTAAAACAAACTATTGTTTTTAGTATGATTAACAAAACCGAATTGACGTAGGAACAGAACACTGCTACCTACTCGTAAATAAGTGTATGATACATGTCAAATGTATGCTATGACCCTGACGTAACAGAGAGTTTTTAATTTATCGGAACTGCAATCTCTCTAATCTGATGGTAAGCAGTGATGTAATCGTTGATGGTAAGGCGCACTAATTTGTTAAGTGCCTATTCACTCTGACGACACCTAAATTATAATCGGACGGGAAGACCACAGCAGGCAAATTGTTCCAGTCCTTCGATGTACGCCGTAAAAAATTGACAAAAGTCAAAAGTTTTTATTTCACATAGGTCTACATGGGCACTTATAAAACGTCAGAAGCCAGTGCACGGTTCCAAATTGACGACGAATTGAAATGGTTAGTCAGGACTGTAGAAGTTTCAACAACGTAAGGGTGGATACTCGCCGTACGTCGGGTTGTCCGATGGTAGAAAGGAGATGGCGGAATCAAGTCATGCAATTTCTGCGCACACTGTCCAAAATGTATCCTTTAATACAGTTTTAAGTTAGGTACGTAATGTATTAGGTATATTATTATATGACACCTGGTCTGGCTTGTACGGGTTTCCCCGACCTCCTTAGCCTCTGTAGTCATCAATTTATTATTTACCTACTGTCTACTTAGGTACCTATCTTTTCCCCAACTATTTTGAAGAACAGTTGACTGCTAGTTTTACATGGCCTATCTGACTTTCATAACTCAGTAATTGTACAACTTTTATTTTTTAATTTTATTTATTTTGTGTAAATGTATGACTCAAAAAAAAAACTTTTTATTATTATTTTTTTCATATAGTCCTACATGGGCACTTATAAAACGTCAGAAGCTTGGGCACGTTTCCAATTGGTCGTTTTCTATGGAGAAGAACCGTCAAGAAACTCCACAGTTATGTTTTTGAAAACTGTTTGTTTTACAATATTTCCATATTACAATGTTAATAATAGGTATGAAAGGATAGTGTACACCGGTCAAAATTGTACCCAAAAGCACGATAAAAATAATAAAAAGTGGATCGAAATAGAAATTAATCTATGAATCCGGGAAGTCCAATAGTGTTCTAACTTTTACCTACATAATAAAAAATGGGATAAAAATAAGTTTTATTAATAATTGAGATGTTTACTGGTTGATAATTAAATTTTAATCGAATGCAACTTATTTAAATTTATATAATTTAATTTATTTGCAATTTAAAGTACATTTAACACGCACATATCACAGTTTAATATATTCGACATATTTTTATTGTTATTGGAATAGTATATTAATTTATGATGCAAATATGTTCCTAATATTTGAGTATTATTAGTGATTATAATTATATTATTTATTGAATGTATAGAATAGCCAAGACATTCAATTATTTGACTGATGAACTTGATTCATATTATTTATTGAATCAAATAGTAATAATGAACAAGTTCCTTTGTTATTAATTATTATAAAAAACCGTCTTACTTGTAAAATTGTATTGTGTAAACTTTATATTTTTGCATGCCTTCAAAATACAAAATTCATATATTAGTGTAATTTTTAGTACATTTTACATGAGACTTTAATAATAAATAAATTACCTCCTCAATAACCTACCTTAAAGGTGTAAACTCTTTCTCGTTATTAGTAATTATTATAAATACTAATAATCAACATATTAAAATAAGGAGCAAACACCACAAACACAACATAACAAAACACAACATAACTTAATGAATAGAAATTAGGATAATAATAACATATCAAAATTAAATAAATATCAATGCCAAACCATTTTATTCCTCTTGATATTATTAATATTACACGACAATATAATGCTATGATTTGGAATTCCCACTGTGGTTAAGGTAATTACATAAACTAAACCACCTACGTTAGCAAATATTTGGTCATAAAATATATAAGGTGTTAAAAATTTAAATTTCGAGAGGACATTGTACTCCACATTATGAACAACTTTTACTATGGGACTAAACCACTGAAATAGCGAAAAAAAATCAGCTGTTCCATACATTTTGACGAGTTATGCGAACATAAACGCGAACAGCTGATTTTTTTTCGCTATTTCAGTGGTTTGGTCCCATAGTAAAAGTTGTTCATATTGACGAGTATATGGTCCCTTCGAAATTCTTAAAGTTAATTTTTTAAAACCATATATACATTTTCGAGTTCGAATTCGGGTAAGTACCAATGTGAATTTTCCAATTCATGTGCTTTTATAAGTATATTTAGGACGTTACTGACACTCCGTGGCTCGAAAAGTATGTGAAGTCGCTAGCGCCGGTTGTCTTTCGTAGATCTTTGACGGTTGTTACGGGTAGTCAGACGCCAGAAAATCTGACCATCAGTCTATCCAAGGAGTATCGAGTTGCCCAGTACCTAACTGGGTTGTGGAAGTCTAATAGGCAGTCGCCTCATGTAAAACCCGGGTATTCAGGCGCATCCGGTTACACAAAGGCTAGAGAGATGCTGTCGACGATTTGAAATTCCAACTGTGGTTGAAGCTACTACCTGAACTTACCTAACTACGCAAACATTTGACTACATATTATATACATTTTCGAGTTTTTTTTTTTCAGTGGAAAGGTCATCCAATGGCATCCCTCGCTCTTGGGCGAAGTGTGAGGGTGTGTCAGACTTTTACTGACTAAAAACCCACTCCTGTTCCTTCGTTGCTTGTCATACCAGGGCCGAGTCTTCCTTTCAGAAGCATACCCTTGGGCCTAGTAGGCTTCGACCCTGCTGGGCCCCTTTTTTTGTTTTTTTTTTTTTTTCGGTGGGAAAATCATCTTATGACATCCCCCGCCCTTGGGTGGGGCGGGAGATAGTGTCAGACTTTTACTGACTAAAAACCCACTCCTGTTTCTTCGTTGCCTTCGTCCCAGGACCCCGGGTTTAGTTTTCACACTACCCATGGCCCCAGTAGGCTTCGACCCTGCTGGGCCCATACGATTTGCTGACATCTCCCTGAGGCGCGCGTGGGACAATACGCGCCGTCGACGACTTGGACTCGGTCCGGACGGTTACCGGACGGTCGGACGGCGGGCTACCCATTGCTCGCCATCCGCAAGCCCGCGCTTACGGTGGCCGGAAATCGGGATCGGAATCCCGGCGGCGATTTGGGCGTGAGGACCGTTGCCTTACGCGATCGGCCGCCTCCTTTGCTAGCATTACTGCTTCGCAGAAGGAAGCGACCGCCTGCCACTCCTCCTCGCTACGGACCATGGCCTGTACCAAGGCCCGACGCGAGAGATCGCCGCCGCCGATCGCCCCCACGAGGACACGGCGTTGCTCTGCCCAAGCGGGGCACACCTCCACCGTATGCTCCACCGTGTCCTCCGGGCGGTCCACAAAGTGGCGACACCCGGGCGTCGCTTCCGCACGAATCCGGTGAAGGAACTTCCCGAACTTACCGTGTTCGGTGAGAACCTGCGTCATACGGTAGTTGAGGACGCCGTGAGGTCTTTCCAACCACGCCTCAAAGAGGGGACTTACCGCCATAATTGTGGCGTGCCCACTGCTAGGCCCCTACGGTTTACTGACATCTCCTGAAGTCGCGCGTGGAACAATACGCGCCGGGTTCGGTCCGGACGGTTACCGGACGACCGGACGGCGAGTTACCCATTACTCGCCGTCTACTACACGTTTTCACTTAGTATAAAGAAAATATTGCGTATTTTGTCTTAATAATTCATCATACTTTAAATACCTACGTAGGTACATTAAAAAACGCAGACCCACATAACTGACCAACTTTTATCTTGTGTTTGCCAGTAGGTATGTGGCCAACGTATTTTCGTATCTCAGAGACAGATTAACCAATTGCAATCCCATAATGCTAGAGTATGTTGGTGAAAATACTATACATACAAGCATATCTAATATGAAAATACATGCATATCTGTTATGAGCTGCGGGATTTTTTGAAAGAGTCACCCCGGCCCCAGAACGCAAAGGGAAACTAGAGGATCACAGGGTGGTTTTAGTCAATAAAAGCCTGACGTATCAGCCCATTTTAGTCAGTAAAAGTCTGACGCGCCCTTCCGTCCTACCCAAGGGCGGGAGATGTCATTTGATGATGTTCCACGTAAAAAAAAAAAATACTCCAATATTTTAAAGTGTTTGGCAGTTCGCATTGTCAAGCATACAAAAAATTACTTCTTCATGCATAGGTATTCCTTCTCATCGCACTGGGTTTATGTCTAATTCTTAAGCAATCTCCAGGATCTCTGGAAGAGGCTTCCTATTAATATTAAAAGGAATAAGAGTTCTACCCTCTACCGGAAAAATCGGAAAAACTACCTAAAATCCTATCAACCTTAGTCTGCTCTTCATCCTAATTATTTTGAGTTCTTTTAATTATAAAATCACATAACATCTATAGCGTTACATAAGAACTAATCCTGCATCGCATAATTAAAGTTCCCCTCGCGATTGTGACATATAGAACAGCCCGAAATCAATCAAGCACGGGCACTTGCCCACCAGACATAACATCCCGTCTGGTCGGAGGATCCTCCCTTTTCAACGGAGGTTTGCGGGACTTTACTTTCTGTTCCGCCTACCTGCTTATTATGTTTCACTTAAAAAAAAGTTTACATCGGGGCACACGTTTACAAAGTATTTATTTTCTGCAGTCAATTTATAGATCACTGGATGTTTTAGTGTCCAATAAAAAATAAATTAAAAAATTCTATTCTATAGATTGTCAAACTGCTGTGAGCTTAATTTTGAAAATATGAATCTTAAACATTTGTTAGAACAAAATTTACGTCCGCAGTCCAACAAATATGGTAACTGTGGTCAATCAAAATACTTGCGACATTACCACAATCTTTTGAGTACTTCTAACCGAAGTTATTACTAGTCCCCAAAAACTTCACAAACAGGTAAAATGAAAACAATAGAGTTATTGAATATTTGCGGTATTCATATTCAAATGCGGTATTACGGAGGAAAACCCAAGGTATTGACTTAAGTTCTGTTACAGTTAGAACAATGGAAACTGATATAAGTGCTTATCGAAATAATTTTCGTTAGAATAGGAGCCTAAAGGTGTTTGCGAAGTTAGATTTTGACGATCTTTGGTTTATTTATTACTTAATTAATAGCTTCAGCTAGAGTCTTACCATTTAGCCTCAAACTCCACCTACTACCCAGAACAATAAACTATCAACCACTAAAATAAATCAAAACTTACTAAAGATGGTGTAAATATTAATGAAAATCCCGTCGAAATATCCGTATGGACAATTAAACTATTGTCTGTAATTGTGGGTAAAACAAACTATTGTTTTTAGTATGATTAACAAAACCGAATTGACGTAGGAACAGAACACTGCTACCTACTCGTAAATAAGTGTATGATAAATGTCAAATGTATGCTATGTCCCTGACGTAATAGAGTTTTTTTTTTTTTAATTTATCGGAACTGCAATCTCTCTAATCTGATGGTAAGTAGTGATGTAATCGTTGATGGTAAGGCGCACTAATTTGTTAAGTGCCTATTCACTCTAGCCTTGAAGACAGCCAAATTATAATCGGACGGGAAGACCACAGCAGGCAAATTGTTCCAGTCCTTCGATGTACGTGGTATAAAATTGACAAAAGTCAAAAAGTCAAAAGTTTTTATTTCACATAGGTCTACATGGGCACTTACAAAACGTCAGAAGCTAGTGCACGGTTCCAAATTGACGACGATTTGAAATGGTTAGTCCGGACTGTAGAAGTTTCAACAACGTAAGGGTGGATACTCGCCGTACGTCGAGTTGTCCGATGGTAGAAAGGAGATGGCGGAATCAAGTCATGCAATTCCCGCGCACACTCTCCAAAATGTTTCCTTTAATAGAGTTTTAAGTTAGGTACGTAAAGTATTAGGTATATTATTTTATGGCACCTAGTCTGGCTTGTACGGGTTTCCCCGACCTCCTTAGCCTCTGTAGTCATCAATTTATTATTTACCTACTGCCTACTTAGGTACTTATCTTTTCCCCAACTATTTTGAAGAACAGATGACTGCTAGTTGTACATGGCCTATCTGACTTTCATAACTCAGTAACTGTACAACTTTTATTTTTTAGTTTTATTTTTATTTTTTGTAAATGTATGACTCAAAAAAAAAAACATTTTATTATTATTTTTCATATAGTTCTACATGGGCACTTATAAAACGTCAGAAGCTAGGACACGTTACCAATTGGTCGTTTTCTATGGAGAAGAACCGTCAAGAAACTCCACAGTTATGTTTTTGAAAACTGTTTGTTTTACAATATTTCCATATTACAATGTTAATAATACGTATGAAAGGACAGTGTACACCGATCAAAATTGTACCCAAAAGCACAATAAAAATAATAAAAAAGTGTATCGAAATAGAAATTAATCTATGAATCCAGGAAGTCCAATAGTGTTCTAAATTTTACCTACATTATAAGAAATGGGATAAAATAAGTTTTATTAATAATTGAGATGTTTACTGGTTGATAATTAAATTTTAATTGAATGCAACTTATTTAAATTTATATTATTTAATTTATTTGCAATGTAAAGTACATTTAACACGCACATATCACAGTTTAATATGTTTGACATATTTTTATTGTCATTGGAATAGTATATTAATTTATGATGCTAATAGGTTCCTAATATTTGAGTATTATTAGTGATTATAATTATATTATTTATTGAATGTATAGAATAGCCAAGACATTTAATTATTTGACTGATGAACTTGATTCATATTATTTATTGAATCGAATAGTAATAATGAACTAGTTCCTTTGTTATTAATTATTATAAAAAACCGTCTTACTTGTAAAATTATATTGTGTAAACTTTATATTTTTGTATGCCTTCAAAATACAAAATTCATTTATTAGTGTAATTTTTAGTACATTTTACATGAGACCTTAATAATAAATAAATTAGCTCCTTAATAACCTACCTTAAAGGTGTACACTCTTTCTCGTAATTAGTAATTATTATAAATACGAATAATCAACATATTAAAATAAGATAGTTATAACAAAACACAACATAACTTAATGAATAGAAATTAGGATAATAATAACATATCAAAATTAAATAAACATCAATGCCAAACCATTTTATTCCTCTTGATATTATTAATATTACACGACAATATAATGCTATGATTTGGAATTCCCTCTGTGGTTGAGGTAATTACATAAACTAAACCAAATACGTTAATAAATATTTGGTCATATAATATATATAAGGTGTTAAAAATTTAACTTTAAGAATTTCGAGGGGACATTGTACTCCTCATTATGAACAACTTTTACTACGGGACCAAACCACTTAAATAGCGATAAAAAATCAGCTGTTCCATACATTTTGACGAGATAATGCGAACATAAACGCGAACAGCTGATTTTTTTTCGCTATTTCAGTGGTTTGGTCCCATAGTAAAAGTTGTTCATATTGAGGAGTACAATGTCCCCTCGAAATTCATAAAGTTAAGTTTTTAACACCATATATACATTTTCGAGTTCGAATTCGGGTAAGTACCAATGTGAATTTTCCAATTCATGTACTTTTATAAGTATATTTATTACGTTACTGACACTCCGTGGCTCGAAAAGTACGTAAAGTCGCTAGCGCCAGTTGTCTTTCGTAGATCTTTGACGGTTGTTATGGGTAATCAGACGCCAGAAAGTCTGACCATCAGTCTATCCAAGGAATATCGAGTTGCCCAGTACCTAACTGGGTTGTGGAAGTCTAATAGGCAGTCGCCTCATGTAAAACCCGGGTATTCAGCCGCATCCGGTTACACAAAGGCTAGAGAGATGCTGTCGACGATTTGATATTCCAACTGTGGTTGAAGCTACTACCTGAACTTACCTAACTACGCAAACATTTGACTACATATTATATACATTATCGTGTTTTTATTTTTCGGTGGGAAGGTCATCCAATGACATCCCCCGCTCTTGGGCGTAGCGTGAGTGTGTGTCAGACTTTTACTGACTAAAAACCCACTCCTGTTCCTTCGTTGCTTGTCATACCAGGGCCGAGTCTTCCTTTCAGAAGCATACCCTTGGGCCTAGTAAGCTTCGACCCTGCTGGGCCCCTACTGACATCTCCTTAAGTCGCGCGTGGAAGAATGCGCGCCGGGTTCGGTCCGGACGGTTACCGGACGACCGGACGGCCAGCTACCTATTGCTCGTCGTCTACTACACGTTTTCACTTAGTATAAAGAAAATATTGCGTATTTTGTCTTAATAAGTTGTCATACTTTAAATATCTACATAGGTACCTTTATTTATTACTTATTAAAATAAATTGTATTTACCAGAAGGTATGTGGCCTACGTATTTTCGTATCTCAGAGACAGATTAACCAATTGCAATCCCATAATGCTAGTGTATGTTGGTGAAAATACTATACATACAAGCATATCTAATATGAAAATACATGCATATCTCTTATGAGCTGCGGGATTTTTTGAAAGAGTCACCCCGGCCCCCGAACGCAAAGGGAAACTAGAGGATCACAAGGTGGTCTTAGTCAATAAAAGCCTGACCTATCAGCCCAGCGGTACAGTTCTATTATTGGCCTCGTTTAAATCCTGAAAAGTGCAAGTGGTTGTGCAGGATGAAGAAGCCCAGCGGTCAGTGTGCATGCGGTTGACGTGACCCACGTAATCCTATCTGAGCCTGACAGCCTTTTTTTAGAGTTCCGCACCTCAAAAGGAAAAAACGGAACCCTTATAGGATCACTTTGTTGTCCGTCTGCCTGTCTGTCAAGATCCTTTATTTCGGGAACGCGTGGAGGTATCGAGTTGAAATTAAAATCGTATACTCCTGTCTGCAGTCCCTTAAAGCTGATAACAAATCAAACTTCTATATTAACGGATAAATAAAAAGATACGGCCGTTTATGTCGCAAAAAAAAAGAATATTTCGATACTCTCAAAGGAATCAAAATTCATAGGGTACTTCCCGTTGACCCAGAATCCTGAAATTTGACATAAACTAAGGTTTTATAGCACAGGTGTAGGAATAAGTCTAAAAATAGTAAATTTATTGTAAGTCATGTAAGAGTGGACAGTCGCCGTACGTCGAGATGTCCGATGTTAGAAAGGTGATGGCGGAATCAAGTCGTAGGTACTATATAATTATGAAAACTATCAATGATATTATAATTCAGAAATCAGAAACATTTATTTCAAATATACCAATTACAGGCACTTCTGAATTGTCAAAATATCGGTCAGTCACAAAAAGGTAAGCTAAATTGCACGTTCCAAAGTATAGATCTCTATGGAGAAGAATGTGCAAGAAACTCCATTTTTTTTCGCATCTATTATGTGAGCACAATATAGATAAATAATGAAAAAAAAATTGTAATTGAAATAAGCCACTAGCAGCTAAGAGATGATCAGTCTCAGCTGACGACACCCGTTCACGAGTATGATGCGTGCATCAAGCTCAGTCAGCTCAACTTTTTTTAAGGGATTTGAATGACCCAGTAACACAGACTTCAATAACAAACTCAAGCTCTTAAGCCACTTTTAATCGCTCAAGTACATAATCTCTAAAACCCGCTTCAAAAAATAGAATCAAGATCCATATTTCACGACTTGAGAGGCATAAAAATATCAAATTAATTTGAGTCTTCCTTCATTTTATTTTCTGCCTAAGACTCAACCCTTACAAAAATATTTGAACAATTCTTTCATCTCTGAAGGACTTTATTAAAGCTAGCTCAATTAAGTCGTGGTCGGCTTAGCCGTAAGCCAGAGGGATAGTGATGTTCAATCCCGGGATTTTTTTCCGGAATTATAAGATTTTTCCGGGATTTCTTTCATATTGCTTAAATGTCTGGCCGTGATTTGTTTTCTTTTTTTGTGTGTGTTTTTTTTTGTTATTTTAGTTTATCTGCAGTGGTTCTACAGGATTAGGTATATAATTATTTAATCCAGTCTCTTGATTACTGCAGATTAGCCAGCACAAATACTAACACCAACTTAGCATAATAAGCGTCATCATCTTCCTGCCCTTGTCCCGTTTTATTTGGGGTCGGCGCAACACGTTTTTTTCACAGCATAATATGCATAATTAGCTTTTTTAATGTTCCCACTGCTGGGACTCAGGCTTTCTCTCTAGGACTGAAAATGAGCCGCAGTCCACCACGCTACGTCACCGTTTGAAGAGTAATAGTGAAGAAATAAATTACACAAAGTAATGCGCCTGGCTGGATTTGAACCCACGACTAACAATTCGTAAGCCGGGGCCGTTACCATTGGACTATAACTGTTCAACATCAACTTAGGTATGTACCTAATAGTAAGTTGGTCTAAGTAATTTTGCTAGTTATTCTCATACCATATCACTGTTTATTTGAGTTTCTGTAACTCAACCATTTCCTGCGACTACAATTCTGTTACTGCTGTTTTAGGAATAAAAAGTAGAGGAGGAGCTTCCAGAGATCATCTCCTGTAAAAAAACAAACATTATTATTAGTTTTCATTATAGGTATACACATTATCTTTTATCGTTCGTTAATCTGATAGTATAACTCAGCTAACCTACCTACATAATTATTACTTTATTTTATTTTTTTACTCTACCACAACTTTTCAGACATCAGAATAACTACTTTAAGGTATAGCTACCGAACTCTAACGATTTTCAAGTACGTAAATACGAAATATTTCAAGTCAATTAACAAACCCCAATCCGGGCACATGAGTATCTACGACACAGATGGCGCTCTAAGTCACGTAGCACAAAATTAGATCATTAAAAACAAAAACAAAACTAAACATGGTACAAAATAGGAAACCTTTTAATACTTTGGTCCCATAATTAACACAGCCCATCTAACGAACGGGTTGTGGGCGACAGAGGGGGTCAGAGGGGGTCACGGCGGGTCACTGCGTGTTGTATCCACCCTTTAATCGCGGGATTTACGATGATTTGTGTCCTAGTGATGGGACACACATTTTGGGATAGTCGGTTGACATTATCGAGTTTCTGCGATTAATTTGAATGCGTTTTGGTTAGAATGGATTTGAATGTTTATGAAATGGCTGGGTTTTACACACAAAAATAAAATTTATCGACTTATTAAGTGATTAAAAAAATTCGATATTCAAAATATTTTTATTTCACATAGGCCTACAGGGGCCTACACTCATAAAACGTTAGAAGCTATGGCACAGTTACAATTGCTCGTTTCCTATGGAGACGATCGACGGTAAGAAACTTCACAGTTACTCTTTTAAAAACAGATCATTGATTTTACAATATTTCCATATTTACAATATTAAACGGACTAATAATGGCAATAAATTGAATTAATTTTGTCACTAATAAATCACAATTAGAGCCTATGAGGACAAAGAGGTAATTCAGACACAGCATTTTCCTCAATTATAAAATGCCGTTCAATTACTTAACTTTAATTAATTGAAGAGGAACAAAACGGTCTTGACATGACAATATCGTCAGATAAATGTTTGATGACATTGCTGGCAGTAAAATGTAAATGAGACAGTATATTCTTTTTAAGGGTTCCGTACATCAAAAGGAAAAACAGAACCCTTGATCACTTTGATGTCCGTCCGTCTGTCTGTCAAAACCCTGTATGTCGAGAACGCCTGGAGGTATCGAGTTGAAAAACCATATACTCAAGTTTGCGGTCCCCTGAAGCTGTCAAAAAATCAAACTTCTAAGTTAACGAAAAAAAAAGATACGGCCGTTTATGTCGCAAAAAACGGTATCATTTGACACTCGCAAGGGAATCAAAATTCATAGGCGTACTTCCCATTGATCCAGAATCCTGATATTTGGCATAAAGTAAGGTCTTATAGCATAGGTATAGGAATAAATCTGAAAACAGTAAACCTGTTACATCGAAAAAAAAAATCTTTTATTTTGCGATTCGGAAAAATCTTCAAGACTCCGTTCGGGAAATGAACTATTTACATAAATACGTATGTACGGAACCGTCAGTGCGCGAGTCCGACTCGCACTTGCCCAGTTTTTCTTGTTGTGATTAGGCTCGCGCTTGACCACTATCTCACCTGATGGGAAGCCACGATGCGGTCGACGATGGAGCACGCTTGCCTAGAAGTAACCTATTCACTCTTGACATAAAGATTCATTTTTCTTTATTTTTCAGGGTCTTCAGTCTCTCTTCTCCTGAGATCTCGTTCTTGCGTGATGGCAAGCAAAGTATTACTAAGATGAAGCCAGCGAGCTCATGAGATTCTGTTCACATTGACACCACCATTCAGCCTCAACTCTTCTGAAGGGAATCAAATGACCTAGTACATGCTCCATCAACAGTAAAACATAATATAACATGTAAGTATGACATTTCAAAAGATTGATTGTAGTAGTAAGTAGAGTACTACGATGTAACTGCATCGTAGGCTTCGTGGTCACAAGCTTGACTGTTAAATTTCTAGGTTCGATTCTTAGGTCGGGCAAAATGTGCTATAATTTTCCTATTAAGAGGGTCCTTTTCCACTCGCCTATCGTCAACATCGAGCATGCTTTAAAAACTTGTTACTTCATCTAACGCAATCGAACGCGATCATCTAACGCATTCGGTAATTCCGTGTTTTACTCGAATATTTTACAAAACTTATAAATACGTGTTTTTTTTATAACCCTAAAAAGCTTTTGAAAAAAATTGACATCATTCAGAATCTTGATCAATTTTGCAAGGCTTCTATTGCTATATTTTTTTGACTTTTTAAACTTTTTAGTAAATTATGAAGTGTCAAAGTTCAGCAGATTTTCGGACGTCTTTGCTGGATTAGTTTTATACAGATTTATAAATTGATTTCAATAGAAGCCTAGATAATGTCCACGAGATACTGTGTTTCCAAAATATCTAATGAAAAATGTGTAATAACGTCATAATCGCGTACGTGATATGCAAAACAGTGAAAATGTATATCGATTTGCATCCCCTTAAGAATTACGTTAAAGTAGGTCGGAGTTTGTGATACCCCATGTGTCGACTCTCTCCGGTCGTATCAGATTACCGTCCCATTTGACTATGAGCACTATATCTCCTGCATACAGTCACAAACAATAAGATTTTCAGACATTGTCATATTTTCTATCTAGCTTTACTTTTGCCATTCAAGAAATAAATGTACAACAATTAAGGTATCAAGAAAATGTGACATTGTACATAAACCTTATGTGTACTTGTACTTTATGTCCATTGAACCTCATTGGTCGTGACTGTACTTGGTTAATCTCTTTTGAGATTGGCTACCGTGATCATATTAATTGCTAGCCTATCTTTCATAGAATTTTTCGTTACAAAAATATTTAATCTGCCTTCAAAACCTCAACAAAAGACCGCAGTACTGTCACTAGGCAGAGCGGTCAAATTAAACGTAATTAAGCAGAAATTATGAGCCCACCATCAGATGTAGCTTATGAGTTACGACTGTGTGTATGTTTTGTTCAAACAATGCCAGATTATGTGGCCTACCTCGTATAATATTCTCGTTTTCAAATTATTGTGTTTTAAGGTGTTTATTTTGTTTAGATTTGCTGGTCACTGTAACAGGAAAAAGATGTTAGTTACTGAGAATAACGAGTGGTTAATTACCTCACTTACTCTTAAGTTACTTTATGTTTTTTCTTGGATGTTGACGGGTGATCATGATTCGTCAGCTAGCTAGGTACATCGTTTGCCACCGTAGGCGTAGGCTCGCGGGCGGTGAGCAATGGGTAGGGCCTGATAGGGCCATGAGGAAAAGTATGAAAATGATACCCGTGGTCCTAGAACGCAAAGGGCAACTGATAGAGCTTAGGTGTGGTTTCAGTCGGTAAAAGTCTAACACTCCTGCTCCGCTCTAGAGCGTGAAAAGTCATTAGATGATTTCTCACCTTACAAAAAAAAGGTACTCTCTATATTTCACGGCACTCAGGTTATTGATTTTGTAAAACACATAGATACACTGACAAGAGCGAATGTAACAGTTTCAAGAGCGTGAGAAGTTCCACTTTTGATAATTTCATGAAATCCAGAAACATTCATAGACGTAGAGTGTACGTACTTTTTTATGTGGGAAATAATCCTATGACTTATTCCACTCTAATGCGGAGTGAGAGGACACCCTCAGACTTTTACTGGCTAAAACCACATCTATGTTCCTTCAGTTGCCCTTTGCGTTTTAGTACCACGGGTTTCCCTTGCCCTGCTGGGCTCCTACGGTTTTGTCGGCAACTCGAACTTGGTCCTGACGGTTACCGGATGGCCGGACGGCGAATTACCCATTGCTCGTCGTCCGCAAGCCCACGCCTACGGTGGCTGAGCTTACTTACTCACAATTTAACGTGAAAATCACCATAAAACCATGCTTATTACTTTGTAAACAATAAAATATATTTGATCATCGTTGTAGTAACATTGACGTCAGTCCCCACGATGACGCCAGTCACTTTCATTAGATAAACCAAAATGGTTATTTATGACTTTTGTACACAGACAGTCCCAATTCTATCTCCCTTCATTCAGTCCATCCAAACGTTGCTTGAAAGAGATTGCCCTGTGCGATAAGACCATCCGTTGTACACTTGTTTTTGTAAATGTTTATCCTGTTCAAATTATGAAGTATACAATAAAGTCAAGCATACAAAAAACAAGCAAATCGGGCAAAAAATCGAAAAGTTAAAAAAATCCCGACGCGCGTCTGGCAGTTCATAGCTACGAAAGGACAACACCTATCGGATTATCATCATCATCATTTCATCCGAAAGACGTCCACTTTTGGACATAGGCCTCCACCAAGTGTCGCTCTTGTGCGTCTCGCATCCATCGGATTCCCATAACCCTCACCAGGTCATCGGTCCACCTTGTGGGAGACCTATCAAAGCTGCGTCTTCCAGTGCGCGGTCAAAACTTCAAAACCTGCCGGCCCCAACGACCAACTGTTCTGCGAGTAATGTGTCCTGCCCATTGCCACTTAAGTTTGGCGATTCCTCGAGCTATGTCGGTAACCTTGATTCTCCTGTGAATATCAGCATTCCTGATGCGATCACACAAGGGAACTTGTAGCATATAGCCCTTTCCATTCGCAATGCCGAGTTAGCTAGTAAATAATAAAGGTTATGGAAAAAAGAGGAGAGGAAATTGTGTTTAAATAGTAACAATTACACGGGATATTTGAGGTTAAGCAACGATTGTCGAGGTTAGCCCGTGGATGATCATGCATTACAAACATACGTAAAGCCGATGCTCCCGGCTGTCATTTGTACATCTTTGACAGTCGTTAAAAAGAGATGTCAGCAAAACCATAAGGGGTCCAGCAGGGCCGAAGCCTTCTAGGGTCATGGGTCGACTTCTGAAAAGGTTAACCGTGGTCTAAAAACGCAGAGGCAACTGAAGGAACGTAGGTGTGATTTTAGTCAGTAGAAATCTGACACACTCTCGCGCTCTGCCCTAGAGCGAGAGAAGTCATTCGATGGTTTCCCATCTTAAAAAAGGCAAGCGTGATCCATCCGTGCCTTACTTAAATAGCGAAAAAGTGAAGGGTAAAACATTTTAGACTTTTAAATATCTTTATCGCTGACAAAATATTACCTCTATCCCATGGAATTAGTTGAGCAGCTGTCATCAATCAATCAACTTTTTAAATTTTTTCTGACTTTATCGAGGAAAGCAAAGGGCTGCTCTTAATTCTTTATAACAGCATAATCAGCCAACTGCTGGGAACCAAGCCTCCTCTAGGAGAGGGAATGGGCCGTAATACACCACGTGGGCCCAGTGCGGATTGTTGGATGTCATGCGTCTTAAAATTTTAGGTTCTAGGACATGCCAGCTTCTTCATAATATTTTCCTTCACCGTTTTGAGAGCAGTGGTGATAAAATAAATTACACAAAGTAATGCGCTTGACTGGGTTTCAACCCACGACCTACAACTCATAAGTCGAGACTGATATTTTTTTAATTAGTAAAACTGTTTTATTATTTGAACCTTGTACCGATATGTGGACATCCCACCTATACGTACAAAGTGTTTTTCACATTCATTATAAGTACAGCTGGAGTGGAATTCCCTGCAGGAGTCAGTGTTTCCCGATAGCGACAACCTAGGAGTCTTTAAGTCCTGAAGCGGAAACACGGCGTCCTCCCCTTTCGCATGACGTAGGTTCTTACCGGACATGTCAAGTTCGGGAGGTTCCTGCATCACCATCGTGTTCTCGTGGAGGCAATCAGCGGCAGCGGACCTGGTTCGGACTATGGCCCGGAGTGAGAAGGAATGGCAGGCGGTGGCTTCCTTCTGCGAAGCAGTTATGCTAGCAAAGGAGGAGGCCGCACGCGTGAGAGAACGAACGTCCATACGCCCCAGCCACCGAGATTCCGACCCCTACTACCAGACACGGTATACGCGGGTTTGCGGACATCGAGCAATGGGTAGCTCGCTGTCCGGCCGTCTGGTATAATTGGCCGGACCGAGCTCAGTCGTCAACAGCGCGTAGTGATCCACACGCTTCTCAAAAAGATGTCAGCAAAACGTAGGGGCCTAGGGGCTGATGCCCGCTAGCTAGGACCGCGGGGAATTTCTGAAATGGAAACCCGTAATCACAGGAGTAACTGAAGGACAAAGATGTGGTTTTAGTCAGTAAAAGTCTGACACTCCCCCGCTCTGAGAAGACATAGGATGATATCCACCCAAAAAAGGGGCCTTTAAGTCAAGAGTGAATCGATCGGCGGCAGCGATCTCTCGCGCCGGGCCTTGGTACAGGCCATGGTCCGGAGCGAGGAGGAATGGCAGGCGGTTGCCTCCTTCTGCGAAGCAGTAATACTAGCAAAGGAGGTGGCCGATCGCGTGAGGCAACGGTCCTCACGCCCCAACCGCCGCCGGGATTCCGATCCTGATTTCCGGCCACCGTAGGCGCGGGCTTTGCGGGCGATCGTCCGGTAACTGTTCCGGACCGAGCCCAAGTCGTCGACGGCGTGTAGTCTTCCACGCTCGCCTCAAGGACATGTCAGCAACCGTAGGGGCCCAGCAGCGTCGAGGCCTACTGGGGCCATGGGTGATGCGAAAGTGTATCTAACGCACTACTATCTCCCGCTCCGCCCAAGAGCGGGGGTTGTCATTAGATGATTTTCCCAACCGAAAAAAAAAAAATTCAAGAGTGAATAGGTTACTTTTAGGCAAGCTTGCTCCATCGTCGGCCACATCATCGCTTACCATCAGGTGAGATAGTGGTCAAACACGAGCCTAAGCAAAATTTAAAAAAAATATATTTTTCTGAAATAAATTATTATTAATAATAATTAGTTCCATCATTTTCTAGTGTGTGACAAAACAGCTTAGTACAGCTCAACAAAGTAATCAACACTTTCAATAACGTCACGAAATTACAACCTCTGCACATTTGCATGCAATCAATGTACAGCATGCTATATAAAAATAGCTCGGTACAGAAATAAATAATTGTTCTAAATGACTATCATTGAAGTAAATGAATGAATAAAAAAACATGGCAAACTTGTACAATTTAACCGACCTTCGCACAAGAGGTGGTGTTATGAAGCGAAGCGTGAGAATTCTGAGCGCCGTACTTCCTCATTTTATTCGTGTTTGCACGTATATTCGTACTTACGAAGGTATGTTACGGCTAAACTAGTTGCGGACTAACCGCAACCGGCCGTCCGGTTACCGTCCGGAACGAGCCCGAGTCGTCGACGGCACGTAGTGTTCCAAGAGTACCTCAAAAAAATGTCGGCGAAATCGCTCATACCGCCAGAGCCACGGGGAATTCTGAAAAAAAAAATCCGCGTGTCTATAATGCAAAGAGAAATTAGGACACAGAAGTGTGGTTTTTGGTAATAAAAGTCTGACACACCCTCTCGCTCCACAAAGAACGGTACAAGTTATATGATGATATCACACCGTCAAAAAAAACCCACACACCTACATAATACGCACAATGAGCACGATGCTCTGTTCTGTGTCTGGGTGTAATTTATCTATAACATGTATGTACCTATTTAGAAATATATAATTATGTTTATTAGTTGTCTAGTACTCATAACACAAGCTCTGCTTAGCTTGGAACTAGACGGCGTTGTGACATAGTTGTAAAAAAAATATCCTAAAATAATCATCATTCTCACGTCCAAAAAAATCCTATAACTGCAATTCTGCCCTGCCAGGAGTAACATTGGTCAAACGTAAGAACACTACTACTGCAGTAGTCCAGGCTACCACGAGTTTTTAATGCGATCCATTTGACGACCTAAACTGAAGTGTTAAAGGTATGGAACTATATAATAATAATATTCACACAACTAAACTAGACGGCGTTGTGTAATAGTTGTAAAAAAAAAAGGAAAAAAAATATCCAGACTTAAAAGTCTCATCATCATCATCTGTATCATAAATGATAGGTAGGATTAGATTAATATAATAGGTATATAGATACCTACTCAAGGTTCTTGTTTACTACACATGAATTAGGAGAAAACAGAAATCGATATAGTAACAGCTAAGTATATTTAACTCGTCAAGGAAGCGACTAAGAAAAATACTTTGTGTAATATACACATTTTTTTTTTTAGATGGCAATCTCTTGCTTGGATTACGTTAATTATTTTGTTGGCAGTAAGCAACACCGTGTTAAGTGTCAAAAACTACTAAGCTACATTTTTCTTCTGAGATAGATCGTGAGACCGCTGGGGAATGCCACTAATTCCTTGTTTAAATGTTATACACGACAACAGACGACCAACATCCAAACTCTAGGCTACTACAAAAAAATTCCTGATATAAAATCCCAATTACGCTTTGCCCAACCAGGAAATCGATTCCAGGACTTCACGCTCAGCAGTCGTACTTTGCTACCACTAAGCTAACGAGAGTGTTAACCTACGCTTTAATCTACACACAAAGCAGTACCGCAGGAAAAACAAAGTTATCAAGAACCCGAACAATCTCCCAACTTAAGTGGCACATTGCTCGTGGAACAGATGGTCGATAGGTCTGAAACATCCGAAAGGGCTTGAGTGGCGAACGCGTACTGGAAGACGCAGAGTTAGAAGGGGAGACTGACTAGGTAGACCGATGACCTGAAAATGGTCGCGAGAATGCGATGAATGCGAGACGCACAAGACGGATCGTTGTGGCGACACTTGGGGAAGGCCCATGTCTAATATTGGACGTCTTTCGGCTGATGATAATTGTAACGACAATATGCAAATTAATAAGTTGTCACGCTGGTAATTAATCTTTTTTACAACAGCTTGCTTACACGCGGTGGTACACATAATATGAGTAAACTACTCATAAACTTTTAACTACCTTCTTTGGAAATCCTCTAAATTATGCCTTTTTTAGTTTTCCGTACCTCAAAAGGAAAAACGGAACCCTTATAGGACCACTTTGTTGTCCGTCTGTCTGTCTGTCAAGACCCTTTATCTCGGGAACGCATGGAGGTATCGTTTTTTTTTAATTAAAACCATGTACTCAGGTCTGCGGTCTCTTGAAGCTAAGAAAAAAATCAAACTTCTAAGTTAACGAAGAAAAAAGATACAAGTCGCAAAAAACGTATATTTTTATCATCAAAATTCATAGGGTACTTCCCGTTGACCAAGAAATCTGGCATTATGTAAAATCCAATAGCACAGGTATATGTATAAACCTGAAAACAATAAATTTATTGTTACCTATGTAGGTCAAAAAAAAATTGGGATTCGGAAAAAATTTCGAGACTCCATTCGGGAATTGAACTTTACATAGGTAAGTTTGTACGGAACCCTCAGTGCGCGAGTCCGACTCGCACTTGCCCAGTTTTTTGGATAATCAAAATACTTCTCCCGCTCTGACTGGTGCAAGAGTGTCAGACTTGTACTGACTAAATCCCACCCGTATTCCTTCACGTACCAGGGCCCGTGAAGATTCTTTGGAACGATCCCGCAGCCCAGGCAGTTTTAACAATACCTTAACGACTGGTAGTTTTGAACACTGACCAACTAACCATGATCCCTGCAACACATACAAAAGTGAGCGCATTCAACGTCTTTGTTATAATTGCCTTTATTAAAAGCTTGACACCTGACACTTGTGAGTCATATCCCTGTGAGAAACTATCCTATTAGCTGAATATTATGACACTGAGTAATTTCAAAATCATTGTTTTTATTTTATTATTGGTGAGCTATCTGTGGTTACTGCCCCGCATCTTCTAGTCGTAGCGTAATGTTATATAGCTTACAGTCTTCCTCCCTAATAAATAGGCTATCCAACCTTTTAATTTGAAATTTATTTAATTTGCCTTTTGCTTTATTAAACTACTACTTGATCTTTTGTATTGTTACCAATAATTTTTATTGACTATTTAGATTGACTTTTATCAGAGCATTATTATTATTCTTATTTTTAAAGTCATGACCATAATATCATATGACAAATACATTTGCATGCAACGATAAGCTGAATTCGGTGAACCTGTGCAAACCCATATAATGCAAATAAAATTATTGAATTGAATTGATCTTAACGATACTACATTCTATTTTAAATATCTGTTATTTATTTATTGTGCACACCTACCATAGTGTTGTCTTTTTTAACCCAATGGTTGACTGGTAGAGAATGACTTGTGGCATTATGTTTAAATAAATAAATTGAATTGAAACCTAAAATATTTTTTTCCAATACGAATCAGTAGTTCCTGAGATCAGGGCGTTCAAACTAACTCTAAAGTTTTAAAATATTATGAATACTATAAGTAATAAAGATAGACTGGTGCTTGATCACTATTCCACCTGATGGTAAGCAATGTTGTGGTCGACGATGGTGCATGGTAACCTATTTAGTCTATTCACTCTTGATGTAAATTAAAGACCTCTAGGTTGTAGCTATCAAGAAACACAGAAGCAGGGAATTCCACTCATTAGCTGTACGCACAATGAATGTGCTCCCAAAACGTGTATGTGTATGGGTGAGATGTCGACCGTGTACCGGTGGCGCAACGTACGGCGTCTAGTGGTCCGATGATAGAAAGAAGGTGGCGGAATTGTTGTTTATTATTCTGTAAGATTATTCTTATTCTGTAAGATTGTTGTTGTTCTGTAAGATTGTTGTTATTCTGTAAGATTGTTGTTATTCTGTAAGATTGTGTATTTGATCTATAGTCTAATAATAATAATTGCCTGATAATTAAGGAAAATTATTACTATGTTACTCAGTCGTTACTGGCGTGTTGACGACTTAGTGACGGACATTAGTGATAAACATGCCCCGTGGGTATTGATGGTCGCACAATTTACGCAATTATTCAGTGGCCGGTTGCGGTCACGTCATTGTGCGTAAATTACATCTGGAATAACAACATCACGCCTGTTTCCACTGAAGATTTAGCAGAAGTGTTTAGAGTTCATCGGTTATATTAGAAGTAAAAGACACGGGAGTTTTGTGGGACACGCTTTTGGAAATGTTCTCAACTGTAGTTTGGTCTTCGTCAGAATTATTATTGAGTTTTCTTAATGATTTGATATTTTTCATAGTATTTATTAGTTTATAATTTTAGCATATATATGTATTTTATTATTATAAATAACTTATTTTTTATTTTATTTGTTCTTTTTAAAATATCTGTTATTTATTTATTGTGCAAACCTACCACATTATTTTCTTTTTAACCCAAAGGTTGACTGGTAGAGAATGCCTTGTTGCATTAAGTCCGCCTATGTACCACTACTGTACATGAAGTTTAAATAAATAAATAAATAAATAAATGTTGAAAATTACTGATAACCATATTTGAATAATTGCGCGCTGAGGATTTCGTACAAATCTACCTATGAAAACCGAGTTGAGTTACGAAGATTTTTCCAATTCATATATTTTTTGACGTAATTACGAATTTACAGTTTTCTGATTTTTCCCTATACTTGTGCTAAGAGACCTTGCTTCATGCCAAATTTCAGGATTCTAGGTCAACGGGAAGTACCCTATGAATTTTGATTCCTTTGAGAGTATCGAAATATACGTTTTTAGCTACATAAGAATTGGAGAGCAGTGGTGGCCCAGCGGTAACGGCCCCGACTTACGAGTTGTAGGACGCGGGTTCAAACTCAACCAGGCGCATTACTTTGTGTAATTTATTTCATCCCAACGGCTCTCAAAACGGTGAAGGAAAACATCGTAAGGAAACCGGCACGTCTTAGAACCAAAAATTCGAAGACATGTGACATTCACCAACCCGCACTGGGCCCACGTGGTGGATTATGGCCCATTCCTTCTTTTAGAGAGGAGGCCTGAGTCCCAGCAGTGGGAACATTAAAAGGCTGATTATGCCTATGCTTATGCTAGCTACATAAGCGGCCTTATCTTTTTTTTCGTAAACTCAGAAGCTTTATTTTTTCACAGATTCAAGGGACCGGAGAGCGTAGTATATGGTTTAATAATATCAACTCGATACCTCCACGCGTTGCCAACATAAAGGGTCTTGACAGACAGACGGACAAACAAAGTGATCCTATAAGGATTTCGTTTCTTCCTTTTGAGGTACTGAACCCTAAAAATTCAGACAAACCTAGTCCGTAAGCAAGACATTGCTGTTGTTGTGCATTCAAAAGAGTGTGCGCAGGAATTGCATGACTTGATTCCGCCATTACCTTTCTACCATCGGACAACCCGACGTAGAGCGAGTGTCCATTCTAACGTTGTTAACTCCTCTACGGCCCGAAATAAAGGTTTCGCCTTGTCATTTCGAAAGTAAAAAAGAAAAACCTAATAGCACTTTTGACCCGACTCCCGAATCGTCCATACTCAGCGTCACGCTTGCAAACACGAGACCATCGATGCAGTTACACTTCACACAGATATTATAATGGCAAAGTATTAGGTAACGAAGTCATTTTAGTTTATTCCATCCTGGGAGTATGTACCCTTGGATCAATTTTCTACATTCAGTGAGAGAAAATTAAACAAAAATTATCTATGTCTCTAAAATCTTTTTCATATTTCTTACAGTTATTTCAGATAAAACGACCACACCGTATACCATGCGCATTGTTTGAAATTTTTATCCTGTTCGAAGAAAATAAATAAACGAAACATTCATATATGTATACTAAACTACAGAGGATAATGTAACAAATCAGGACTCAGGAGATTTTTTTTTCCTTATTTACAAAAAATAATAAAATACCCTAAGTTTAATGAATACGATATTGTGCATGTCACAAAAAGAAATTACTCATTTGACATTTTCCCCAAGTGAAGTTTAGTGGCTGTTCCAACGAGGTAAATCAGAAGAAAATAAGTTACCTGTAGAGAAATAAGTCCATTTTGCTATGTAAGTTACCTATTAAAAAACTGGAACGTCAGCTGTGTGATGACTATTGTAGTCAAAACAAGGCTTAATAAAGTATTTAACTGGGAAAGTACAATTATAATTAATTTTCATCATCATCGAAGGGCTGGAACAATTTGCCTGCTGCGCTCTTTCCGTCCGATTATAATTTAGGTGTCTTCAAGGCCAGATTGAATAGGTTCTTAATAAATTAGTGCGCCTCACCATCAACGATTGCATCACTACTTACCGTTAGGTGGGATCGAAGTCAAGCACTAGATTATTAAAAAAAAAAACATTTCAGCGAAAGACGTCCACAGCTAACATTGGCACAGCTAACTCGCCACAACGACCAATCCTGTGCGTCTCGCATCCATCGGATTCTCGCGACCCTCACCAGGATATCGTTCTACCTTGTGGAAGGCCTTATAACGCTGCGTCTTCTGGTACGTGATCGCCACTCCTTAGCCTTACGGCTCCATCAACCATTTGTTCTACACCCAAAGGGCAATGGAGAGGGCTATTCTTGGAGTTTCCTTGCGTGATCGGACCCGAAATGAAGATATCCGCAGAAGAACCAAGGTTACGGACATAGCCCGATGAATTGGCAAATTTAAGAGGCAGTAGGTAGGTCATATTGCTCGTACATCTATAGCTCGTACATCGAGTGCGCGCCAGTTTCAACAGCATTCTGAAAACTGTATCTGACCAAGCGGAAACCTCCACGTTGTGGCATTTTTTAAGCCTTTTGGTGCAACAAGGGCAACCTGGTCATTAATAATGTGTCCGTCTTTTGTGTGTGGTTTTTTGGGGTTGACTGAAGCAACAAGATAGGCAAAACACAATGTTCATAACACACTTAGCATAGCACACTTGGCATAATCTCTTTTTAAGTCCTATAAAATATTGAATTGTTGTTCAATCAGAAATTAAAAAAAATACAATCAAATACTTTTCTTTTACTTTTGAATTGTCAAAATGTTGGTCAGACAAAAAAAAGTGAAGTTAAATTGATCTCCACTTACTCCAAAAAACAAGCCCCTTGAGTAGCCATACTATTTTGCCTACGTCTAAGTAAAATTTCATGGCAAGCAGATCATTCTGAGTCAATCTCTGTCCTTAATAAACAACTAACCGCACGTGTTATGGTGTTTACAACTACTTCCTTCCTAGTACGTCATACCATGGGATTGACGATGGGATTTGTGTTCCATGACGTTGTGCTTAGGTGAGATGTGTCATACACGTTTATATATTATATATGTACTTAGGTATGTCGCTACGTATGTGACTATCCCATCTATCTGTTTTATTAAATCTGAAATCTTGATTTATTATAGACAACAACCGAATTCAATACAAAAAAAACCAGGCAAGTGCGAGTCGGACACATACATGGAGACCAACCGACTATTATCCCTGTACGCGCTATACAAGTGCACAGACATTCAGTATCTCTTTCCATTTATCAGCGAATAGAAGTATGTTAATTGGCCCCTACCTGACTATGTTATTAATAAACATCGATAAAAAAGGTGGGTGACTTGCATACTGAATAAACATATCCTGAGGTGCTTGAGGAGTGTAATGGTACCTATACCACGGCTATCAGGACAATCCCAGAAGAACTGTCAAGATCGTTACCAACACCTTAATGGATACATCCTTCTCCTGAGCACGTTTGCTTATGTAAATCTCCAGTCAAACCAGCAAATAAAGGCAAGCCGGAGATGAGGATCAAGAACTCTCCCAGGAGATCGAATCTATTGGGTCGTTAATGCCAAACAGTTCGCCAAAAAAACTGCCTTGCGGATTATATCTCCCATCATTTTTCCAGCCTTTTCCCAACTAGCTTGGGGTCGGCTTCTAATCTAACTAGATGCGGTTGACTAGTCGTACCCGTGTGTACCTCTTTTATTTTTTTACTAATACTAACTGACCCGTGGAACTTCGTACTGTTACACTCAATAAATATACATAGTGATTACCTTTAGCTATACTTATTGATCGAATGATTTAGACCAATGTATTTGACAGTTGCTGTAATTTTTCAATGTATTTGGAATATTTTCTAATTTATTTTTCCAATTTTTAGGATTCCGTACTTCAATAGGAAAAACGGAACCCTTATAGGATCACTTTGTTGTCTATCTGTCTTTTAAGACTCTTTATCCCGGGAACGCGTGAATGTATTCAGTTGAAATTAAAACTGAAAAAAAAAATATAATCTGGTCTGCGGTCCCTCGAAGCAGTAAAAAGTCAGACTTCTGAGTTAACTATAAAACAAAAGATACGGCCGCTTAAGTCGTGAACAATGTTTATTTCGACACTCTCAAAGGAATCAAAATTCATAAGGTACTTCTCGTTGACCTAGAATAATGAAATTTGGACAAATTTAGGAAAAACTCTGAAAACTGTAAATTTGTAGTTACGTCAAAAAAAAAAACTTTTTTTGCGATTCGGACAAATGTTCGTAACTCAATTCGGAAATTGAACTGTTTTCATAAGTAAGTTTGTACGGAACCGTCAGTGCGTGAGTCCGACTGGCATTTTCCCGGTTTTTTTTTAATAGTTATTCTGCTATTTGGGGCAGAGGCGAATCTAATAAAGTATTAACAAATATTATCAAAATCGGTCCAGCCGTTCTTGAGTTATAAATGGTGTAACTAACACGACTTTGTTTTATGTACTCGTTTATAGATTATTATTAAGAGAATAATTGGTTCTGGTGTCTCACGTATGTACCCACACGGTAGGCGCGGGCTTGCGGACGGCGAGCAATGGGTGGCTCGCCGTCCGACCTTCCGGTAACCGTCCAGACCGAGCCCAAGTCGTCGACAGCGCGTATTCTTCTTCGCGCGCCTCAGGGAGATGTCAGCAAATCGTAGAGGCCCAGCAGGGTCGAAGCCTACTGGGGCCATCAGTACTGTGAAAACGAAACCCAGGGCCCTGGGACGAAGGCAACGAAGGAACAGGAGTGGGTTTTTAGTCAGTAAAAGTCTGACACTATCTCTCGCACCGCCCAAGAGCGCAATTTGTCATTAAATGATTTTCTCACCTAAAACAAAAAACGTATGTACCCACATTTTACAATAATTAAAAACAATAGCGTTGTCCTCTCTACACTTCTAAGACGGACATTACATTACAAGGGTCATATTTCCCTATAGTGTACAATGTATAGCGTAAGTACCTACCAATAGTGTTATTTGTTTCGACCGATCTGTTTCAATTAAATTAATAATTAAATGACGTTGAAATAAACGTGTCTGGTCTGTGTCATATGAGTACTGACGTATATGTGTGATACAGTACGTGTCTCTGTACATGTAAGTTAGTCAATTAACTTAAGCACGTAAAGCCGGTGGTCCTGTGCCTGATCCCTCTCCGGTCGACGGCCTGGCGACCATATTTTCCAAACCCAGACTGGGTTATATATCAATATGCGTTTAATTTTAAGTTTCATTTGTATTTACACGAATAATAAAAATTTATAAAATACTTACCGAACTGTAATTACAGTAAAATAAAAAAAATAATAACATCAAAATAATAACATTAAAAAAATAGTATCATCATCAATAATAACAACAGAAACAAGTGCGAGTCGGACTCGCGCACTGAGGGTTTCGTACAAACTTACCTATGAAAACAATTTAATTCTCGAATTAAGTTACGAATATTTTTTCGAAAAGCAAAAAGAGTTTTTTTTTGTGACGTAACTACAAATTTTAAATTTTCATATTTTTCCTATATTTGTGTTAAGAGACCTTGCTTCATGCCTAATTTCAGAATTCTAGATCCATTGGAAGTACCCTGAATTTTGATTCCCTTGAGTATCGAAATACACGTTTTTACAACATAAACGGCCGTATCTTATTTATTCGTTAACTCATTAGTTTGATTTTTTCACAGTTTCAAGGGACCGCAGATATATGGTTTTATTTTCAACTCGATACCTCCTCGCGTTCCCGAGTTGATAGACAGATAGACAGACGGACAACAAAATGATCCTATAAGGGTTCCGTTTTTTCCTTTTGTTGTACGGAACCCTAAAAAAAATCCTAACCCTTATTGAAAAACGTACATCTATACTAAAATGTTGTTATGGTAAGTTTAGTCATTATTTACGCTAATCAATTATTTAAATCATTTATTGACGTTTAAGATAAATCTGACGTTAGATTTATCTTAAATGTAGGCTGTGTTTAAATAAAATCTTAAATTTTCCGTAGGTAAGTGAGCACAGATATTGTCTATTCTGAACAGGATAATTCATTATTTAATTAGTTTCCTTATTATGTAAAAACAAGGCGACAATTATGACATTTTAGAATGATGCGGAATTCTTCAAAAGAACACTGAAGAAACACGGGAGGGTTTCAACCGGAAAATCTCACTCTCTCTCGCACCACCGAGAGGGAAAAATAATAGGATGTTTTGTGGTGGCATCATTGCCAAACTTAAGTGGCATTACACAAGGCACATTTTTAGCAGTACAGATGATCGATGGGGCCAAAAGGTTCTGGAGTGGCGACCTCGTACTGTAAGACACAGTAGTGGAATGCCTTCCACAAGGTGGACTGACCACTTGGTGAGGGTCGCGAGCGGCGAACTACCCATTGCTCGTCCGTTCCCTCGCCCGTGCGACCTTCTTTTTCGCTAGTGTTACTGCTTCCCAGAAAGAGGCATCTACCTGCAATTCCATCTCATTCTAGATCATGGCCTGGCTGCAGCCGATGGCCTCAACGAATTCGATGGATGCGAGACTCTCAAAACCGGTCATTGCAGCGACACTTGGGGAGCATTATGTCCAGCAGTGGACATATTTCGGCTGAATTGATGAAGATGATGCGTATAACTGACTTACTGTATAGAACTATATTCTGTTAGTACTTTCTAAAATTGACATTGGTTCAATGTATAAACAAGCGAAGTCAAAAAAAAAGATACCTAAGCTAATCCGTGTCATCAATGTCACTTGTCATGTATATTAGGAAGCAATACGAGATGTACATATTAATGTTTTATTACGTGAGTCACCAATGAGTCAGTATGTAATGATCCGTACCGCGACACAACTGCGACTCGCTTCGCTGTGCATATATGAAGCCCGCAAGCTTGTGGAAAAATTTCAATATTTACTAACACTAATCAAGGTTGAGATATAGTGTTCAGTTTTGGAGGAATAGTTTTATATATAACTGTCAAAGAGCCTTTGTACTCCAGAAGAGGGTCATACAAACTATGCTTCGGATATCTCGAAGAGCCAGCTGTCGGCCACATTTTATACATTTGAAACTTCTTACTGTACCCAGCCTCTATGTTTTAGTATTATTGGTGAATTTGAAAAAATACTAGAAAGTACGCGAAGGAAAGATTTAAAAACAAAACAATACCCCACCCTAACATTGTTCAACACAGTCCTCAATATCAAGCTGTGCGGATTTTTAACAGGTTGTCATTCATCATCATCATCATCATTTCAGCCGAAAGACGTCCACTGTTGGACATAGGCCTCCCCCAAGCGTCGCCACAATGACCTATCCTGTGCTTCTCGCATCCACCGCACTCCCGCGACCCTAAGTGAACTTGAGCGAACTTAAGTGGCAGTGGGCAGGGCACATTGCTCGTAGAACGGATGGCCGATGGGGCCGAAAGGTTCTAGAGTGGCGACCGCGCACCGGAAGACGCAGCGTTAGAAGGCCTCCCACAAGGTGGACCGACGACCTGGTGAGGTTGTCATTAGACTTAAAAAATACTCGAGCTTGTTTAAATCAAGACTCAAAGCTTTCTTATTGGAGAAATGTCTCTACTCGATAGATGATGACATATCGACGACTTGATACTATGGTGTTAAAGTGTGACTGAGTAATATTAAATTTAGTAATTGTTTTATAATGTTATTCACTTTTTTAATATGTTTGTTTTCTTTGTTTTATTAAATTATGTAGTATGTGTTTTATAATTTTAATTAATGTTTTTTTTATTTATGATTTCATTTCAAACACAATGTAAATTGTTCCTGAAAATAAATTGATTGATTGACTAAACTTTCTACGACGAGCAGACGTTGGGTTTCTAAACGATAAAAATGTTCTTTTTTTTAAACTCGACGATTTTTTCTATATGACAAAATTTTTGCAATGTTTTCTATATTGTTTAGACTTCAGTAATTTATTACTGTAAACATGTCATCTATTGATAGATTTATTTTTATATAGCCTCTTTTTTTTTGTAATGTGAATGTGAGAACACTGTAAGCCTTGGGGATTCATAAATTACTTTCTATTTTGATCCACTTTATTATTTTTATTGCGCTTTTGTGTAAAATATGGACTGGTCAACACTGTCATTTCACAGCTATTTATTTGTAATATGGAAACATTGAAAAATATTTAAAAAAAAAAAAAACAGTAACCATGGAGTTTCTTGCCGGTTCTTCACCTTCGAAAACGACCAATTGGAACCATGCACTAGGTTCTGATGTTTTATAAGTGCCCATGTAGACCTATGTGAAGTAATACGGACCATGGCTTGAACTAAAGGTGGACGCGAGAGGTCGCCACCGTCCAAGTAAGGTAGACTTCCAACTTATGCTCTACCATGTCCGCCTGAGCGTTTCTTCTACCTGAATCTGAAACCGGAACCTCAACATACACACAACAAACACTTACCTTGACAATTAGTCATGCCCAATGAGAACCTGCGTCAGACGTAAAGTGAGGACGCCGTGGCGCCTCTCTAGCCACTCCTTAAAGAGGGGGCTTACCTCCGCGATTGTGGCTCTCCCAGTATGAGATTTCCATTAGTAAATTTTTAATCCTGCCATTACCACTCGCACAGGAAAACAATTAAATAATTGCTTTGATATTACGTACGCAAGTCTCTTGGTTTTCTAATTCATGTCAATCAGTGATTCATGCCATGATTGTTGGACTCTGCAAGTTTAGTTACAATAGAAAACTGAACAAACCCGTTAGGTATAGTGGTATTAACTATTAGGTTCACAACTGGTCTCCATACTTTGATTTGATGCTATTTTCTGGTTATTTTTCCTGATTCGATAAACACAAATTAGCATTTTTGTAGTTTGCAGTTTTTTATAATTAATAGTTAATGTTTTGACCAAAATAATGATGACCTGATGAGAGTCGTGGGAATGCGATGGATGCGAGACTCACGGACCGTTCGTTGTGGCGACACTTGAGGGAGGCCTATGTCCAACAGTGGACGTCGTTTGGCTGAAATGATCATGATGATGAATAACGGACTTACGGACAATGTCGCCTGAAAAACTACGACGCTACCGACCGGAACTGAGGAAGCTGGGTGCTGGTCGCTGAGGATTACGGCCATAGAGGATTCTAGTCAGAGTATCAAAGTCACAGAAACTTTATGTCATAATAAAAATAATAATCCTTTATTATCAGGCAACTAAAGCCCTTAGATAAAAAACAAAAATAAACTTACAAAATAATAAACTAATACATTTATAAGAAACTATTACAAATTATTAAAACTATTGCACACGAATTGACGGCGTCGTGTTCCGATGCGAGGTCGGTATCCTTCCACAAAATCGTCGATACATGACACCCTTCGACCAAAACCCTCCCTTGAGGAAGGTGTCCAAATGGTGAGTCCGCACCCGCACCACAAACGACAACAAATAACAAACAACATCTACATTGAGGGTTTTTTTTTAATTGATACAAACTAGTGCTTGACTGCGATCCTACCTGATGGTAAGTAGTAAAGCAATCGTTGATGGTGAGGCGCACTAGTTTATAAAAAATCCATTCACTCTAACCTTAAGGATACCTAAATTAATAGGGGTTAAAGTATGAAATTGCCGTTTTATTGTAATAGGTACTTCGAATTGACATAAAAATGTTTTCACACAGTTTGTCGAATCTAGATCACTAGAGTTCTATCGCAAAGGCATAAATGACCTTCCTATTAGATGGCAGCAATGCTAATTATTTTGATAATAAAGCTAATTATTTTGATTAAATAAATATGTTATATTAAAAAAAAATCGGCAGATTTCATACTTTAACCCCGAATATTATTGGACGGGAAGACCGCAGCGGGCAAATTGTTCCAGCGTCTCGATGTACACGTTATAAACGCTTAGTCCGGACCGTAGAGGTTTCAACAACATAAGGGTTACTCGCCGTTCATCGGTTTGTCCGATGGTAGAAATGAGATGGCGGAATCAAGTCATGCAATTCCCTCGGACACGTTCCAAAATGCATCCTGTAAAAGGGTATCACGGAGGGTACGGGATTCCCTTGAATATCTGGTGGGCCAATATTTAAAGGACACATCATCTCCTTAGCCTTTTCCCAACTAGCTCGAGGTCGGTTTCCAGTCGAACCTGATGATTGGTAACCAGACCTCCAGAACCCAGTTACTGGGCAACACAATACTAATTGGATAGACCGATGGTCAGACTTTCTGGCGTCTGACACACACACAACAAGTATGTAACGACTGTCGAAGATCTACGAATAACAACCGGGAGCAACGGCTTTGCGGGCTTTCTGGGGTACGTCGTGTCATTAATAGGGTCCTTTTCCACTCGCCTATCGTCAACATCAAGCATGGTTAAAAAGATTGTTGCTTCATCTAACGCAATCAAACGCGATATTTGATAAAGAGGCAATGCTAAAAAAGAGAGATAACGCCTGAAAACTCTGTGGGCATTCGGTAATTCCGAGATGTACTTGAATATTTCACAAAACCTGTTCCAGGAGATACGTAAAATATAATCAAATCCCTGACACTCAGTGCAACAGCCAATCGCTCAACTACTGCGCCAATCGTGCTAGCAATTCTTTCATCAATCACACACAGAAGAACACACGTAAACAAACCGTTGCCATGGTAACGAGATAAAACAGAGCGCAACACAACAGCGCAGCATCACTTGGGCTGCGGGATTGCTCGAAAAAATAACCCATAGCCCTGGAACGCAAAGGGAAACTGAAGGAAGGCAGCTTCGCTCCACCCAGAGCGAGTGAAGTTATTTGGTAAATTCCCAACTTAAAAAAAAAAAACTTAAGGTAAATTACATTTTTTTTTTTGTTTTAGCAGGAGTTGGAAATCCTCATAGACGCCCACACTTTCTCACTTGAGGTACTGTGGCTGACTTTATGAGAGCCCTTTGTATCTTTTGCTGTTATTTGGGGACCTTGGATCATTTTAGCTTCTACTTCGCGTGGAGAGAATTTATTGGATACAATAGTTTTACTTTATATTGCTCAAAAAACCATCTCAGACTCCAATATGCATGGTTCTCATATGACCATTACATGTTTGCTGTATGGACTTTGTAAGAGACTTTGATCATTGAGTTTGTTTCGGTGTTTCTGCTCAGGGTGTCATCTAGGAAACATTAGCATTAACATTATCATCATCTAGTTTAAATTAACATGTAAAAGTGTTTTTAAAAACCCATTTGTAAAACAAATGTCATTTATTATTTATACGGTAAATCACATGGCAATATGTTAGCCTTGTTATTATTGCAGAATTAATATATCAGGAGCTTTGGGAAAAAACATGGCGCTACGTAGGATGTACAGGGAGAGGTTTACACGTTAGCTGCACAGTCCACTTGTTTGCAACCTCGCATAACGTGCGTAGCGTGGCCGCGGCGAATGTTGGACAATGCTAGCTATAGTTTCATTCATAGCTAAATATAGTGCGTAGCTTAGGTATTAGCCTATCCCACCGCCTATGAGAAAGCGAATAGCTTCAGTATGCTCAGGTTCCGCATAGTTTGCGGATGACAAGAAATGGGTACCTAGCTCGCCGTCCAGCTGTCCAGTATGGCCGACCAAGCCTGAGTCATCAACAGTGCGTAGTAGTGTTCATCGTGTAACTCAAAACGTCAGCATAATTGTAGAGATGCAGTAGGTCCGATGCCTCCTAAGACCCTAAGATATTTTGAAAGAGATACTGTGTTTCTAGAAAGCAAAGTTTTTAAAATTTTGAAAAAACCTGGTACAAGTTTTGTAAAATATTAGGGTAAATGACGGAATTACCGAGTGCCAACAGTTTTCAGGCGTTTTCTCTGCGGTCTTCCCGTCCAGCTATAATTTAGGTGTCTTCAAGGCTAGAGTGAATAGGCTCCTAATAAACTAGTGCGCCTCACCATCAATGATTGCATCACTGCTTACCATCAGGTGGGATCGCAGTAAGCACTGGTTTATATTAATAAATAAAAAATAAAATAAAAAACTCTCTTTGTTCGCATTGCTTCTTCATCAAACATTGCGTTGGATTGCGTTGAAGGAGCAACAAGCTTTTAAACCGTGTTCACGTTGACGATAGACGAGAGGGACAGGACCCTCTTAAGTAAAAAACATTACTACAACTTCAACAACAACTATCATGTATGTATGTTGCCTACTACTACACTAATGGATATTTGATCAGTCTGTGGGTGGCGTCTCTTAGTGCGGCTGTTCTGCGACTATATTTGTTATCTTGGGTATGCCTATTAAAACAATTGTATGTGTTAATAAATAAATAAACTTCTAGCATTACTCGCTTATCGCTAATTGCCGACGGTGAGGCAGATACCTTAGCCTCACTGTTGTACAGCCTTAAGCCCAGTTCACACAGAGAAACAATTGAATATCGGTCACGAATCCCACTCTAGTTGTTATAGTAAATAGTTTTCATAGAGATCGTAAACAAAGACTGGCTTACAGAATTGTTTCAGCTATTGTGGTGGAATCAGTGTGGTTTGAGGGATCGGTATCATACCACGACGGCCCTGCATCGATCTGGTTGAGGATCGGTGGGAGAACAGAAAGTCGCGCAGTTCTGTGTTTTTTTTTTAGTTGAATAAGTCAGTGAATTTCTGAAAAAGTAAACTTGAAGACTGTGCGTAATGTTAAAGTGACTCTTGACACAACGATGAAGATGGAATTTAGTTATGGAGATCAAGGCGTCATGGAAGTAGGTAGGTTACATGTCTACGAGTTCGACCGACTTGTTGCACGTTGCAGAGTGTAACTGTAACATGCAATGTGACGGGGAGTGGAATGCATATTCATTGTTCTAACATTTGTAAAATTGCCTTTTCATTTATTTAAAATAGTATAGATATATATAGTATAAATAGTCAACATTACAAAACCCTTATATTCTTCTATTACTTTTTTTTCACTTAGGACGTTCTCAAATAACTTCTCTCACTCTGGTTGGAGTAAGAGGGAGTGTAAGACTTTTACTGACTAAAACCCACAGTATTTCTTCAGTTGCTCTTAGCGAGGACCGCGTTAACTAACGCGTTGACACTTCAACGGTCCGGACTAAGCGTTTCGCTTCGTCATTTATACCGCGTATATCGAAGGACTCACCGCACCTCACTATTAATGATTGCATCACTGCTTACCCTCAATCAAGTGGGATCGCAGACAAGTTCTGGTTTATATTCTATTCTATTCTATTCTATTCTATTCTATTCTATTCTATTCTATTCTATTCTATTCTATTCTATTCTATTCTATTCTATTCTATTCTATTCTATTCTATTCTATTCTATTCTATTCTATTCTATTCTATTCTATTCTATTCTATTCTATTCTATTCTATTCTATTCTATTCTATTCTATTCTATTCTATTCTATTCTATTCTATTCTATTCTATTCTATTCTATTCTATTCTATTCTATTCTATTCTATTCTATTCTATTCTATTCTATTCTATTCTATTCTATTCTATTCTATTCTATTCTATTCTATTCTATTCTATTCTATTCTATTCTATTCTATTCTGTTCTATTCTATTCTATTCTAGAAGGTTAGCTATAAAATCTTAATGGATTACCTAACCTTCAATAAGACTACGCATCAACGTTACTAATACCTATTTGTGCCAATATTAAAAATACTAGGTACTATAAATACCGTAAAAAATAGTATGAATCACGTTGAATGAGTCACTATCACAATTTGCAAAATATACGACCTGCGCCGCGACGCGCGGTGCGCACTGTTAGCATAAAATGCTTCTAGATCATATTTTATAGATGTTGTTGCTAACTGGATATGCTACTTTGCGGTCAACAATTTATTTTGTGACTGTATTTTGAGGGCTTCCTTTATGATTTGAAAATAGTTGTAGATACTAAATTTTATTATACCTACTTAAATTGATATATGATATTTATTTTGCAAATAGGTTTTAAAAAACACTTTTACAAGTAATTTTTTTGTTAGTTTAAAAATAGTATTATATTATATTCAGTTATTTATATAGAATTAATCATAAGAGAGAATATATCAATACATCACCACCAAAATAAGTATAGATTTTAGCTTTGTGTATTTTAAATTTGTTAGTTCTTCTGTAACGCCATAGATGTCGTTATAGTCCTAAAAAAATCCTGTCTGATTTTGTCATGTGTGTATTATATAAAGTTAGTTTTTAGTTTTAGTTTTCTTTGGCAATGTTACAGACAACCATCTAAATTATTTTATCGGGACAAACTTTTCGACTGACCCGTTAGTCTAGTGGTTAGTGGCCCTTACTGCAAAGCCGGAGGTCGTAGGTCGTTTCCCACCCAGGACAAATAAACTTTACATTAAAGATACGCTATTCTTTTTTCAAAATTAGATATTGATTGGTTTCTTTGTGTTTTGTATTTTCTGTAATATCGCGGTATTTGTAACTATTTTTGTATGAAATACCTATAAGAAAACTCGCATTATTTTGTAATATGAGTTCTACCGTGGAAACAACGTCTCTCAAGCGATATGCTATATTGATGAAAACTGCTAATGAATGGGATGACAATTTTTGTTATAATCACTTTCACGTTGGAAATTTTATCTCACAAATAATTTTTCTCCTCAGTGCGGCAACAAGACAAAATTTACAAAACGAAGGCTATTAAACCAAGAGCACAAAGTTATTTTGTTAGAGGAAAGTCGTATGTATACTTAATTGATATTGCTTGCCCTTTGAAATGCACAGTTACTATGTTGGAACTCTTAATATGAAAATAACGTTATTTTATTAGCTTTCATGGGTGTAAGAGCTGCAATATTACAGAAAATACAAAATACAAAGAATCCAAAAAATATCTAATTTCGGAAAAAGAATAACGTACCTTTAAAATGAAGTTTATTTGAATTTAAAATTCCAAGTCAATCCAAAGATACTACTACACTTCAAAGCAACCCGTTTTAAAAAACGGCAATTTCATAGGTAAGGAGCTATTATTGGTTTAGTACGTGTGTATAGGTAGTAATAAGATGTTTACTTATTTTTATTCTTTTCCAATTAAAATTTCTTCTTTAAATTCTCTATAGACACGAGTTTATTGTTGTTTGTCCAATTATAAAAATTGAACAATTATCTTGAATTATTTATTCAAATATGCTAACTGTAGGCAGACTAATATTAAATGTTTTAATAAAGGGATATGCACATACAACAATGTCAGTTTATCAGCCCATATCTATAATTTTTTTTTCAATTTGCACACGTCTATTTAGTAATAAGTATATCTTTGATAGGACAACTTTTCTAGTAAACTATAACAACAGCAATGAAAATCACAACACAGTCTTGTGGATGTGTGTATTGTGTGGTTTATTAATTTTGAGGTAAAAAGTAGTTATACAGCTCAAAGAAACCACATCTACTAGGTGCCACATCCAGCAAACTAACATCCTTCGACGTAATTGCCACAGAGTGAGTCATAATCAAAAGGCACGTGACCAGTACGACCGCAGCACAACAATAACATCAGCTACCGCGTGCCGGTGACTACTTACTCTGTGACATTAAGTGACAGGTGGATGGAAGAGAAACTCATCGAGTTATGCCTATGCTTTGGAATGTTGAAGCTATTTTGTATGGCATGCTCGTACGGTTGGTGTCTGCAATGAATTTTGGCTACGATTGCCTCGTTGTTTTTTTGGTCCCAAAGCTACTGAGCGTGTGGTCCTGTGTTCGATTCCTGGGTCAGGTATAGTGATTTTTCCTGTAGGAGCCCCGGAGTTTGAAAGGCGATGCCGTGACACCCCCGTACGTCGGAAAACACGTAAGGCTGTCAGTCATGTATCTGATCTCTCTCTGGCCGTGTTTTTTCCTCAAAAGACCATCTCATACACTCACATATTACTCACCTATTTAATTTAATTTAGTGTAATTTATTGCCATTTAATGCAATTTAGTGTATTTTTAATGTATTGTAGTATAATTTAATCTGGCATCATTTAATTAATAGATACTAATGTAATTTAATTCAATTTGACATAATTTATTTAATTGATTGATTTATAATAATTCCTTATTTTATTGATTCTGTTCTTTTTTACCTTATTATTATTTGTTAAATGTACAATTGATTTAAAATGTAATAAAAATGTAATAATTTGTTTACTTAATTCTGTAAGTGCTGCGCACACCTTTAAGTGAAGAATTCGCTGTGATACTGTTTATTGTTAAGATTATTCTTTTGTAAATGTTTTTGCGAACTATTCGTTGGAGTGCCGTAACAAATAAAATAAAAAAATAAAAATCTCAGACACCAATCTGTATGGTTCTCATATCATTTGATCATTACAACTTTGCTTTATGGACTTTCAGAAATCAGAAATCAGAAACGTTTATTTCAAATAGACCAATTACAGGCACTTTTGAATTGTAAAAATGTCGGTCAGTCAAAAAAACTACAAGTAAAGCTAAATTTCAATCTTTAAAAAGAGACTTTGACCCCTGTGTTTGTTTCGGTGTTTCTTCTTAGGGTAGTCAGTTAGGAAACACCGGCACAGAATAAGAAATTGACACCGGCCTCATCTTGTTTAAACCAACGCAAAAATTTACGTGTAAAAGCGTCTTTTAAATACCTATTTGTAGCAAAAAAAAAAAAAACAGAGAATTGACTATAATATCTCCTTGACTAATCTCCGTCGAGGTCTCCATGACCGTTCAACTGTGTTCGTTCAGTCTTCCATTGCATTCCAGAGCTGCGATGACTCTTTCTGCCTCAGTTTTTCTTACAGTCAATAGAGAGCTAGTATTTTACATCAGCAAGTTGGAACTTGTTAAACCCCCCATAAATACGAGATTACTTAATACCAGAAAAAAAAACAATATACCTATATTTTTGTAAAAAATAATTATATTATTTTTCTCCACAATTCATCAATGATGATAACAACAGGCGCTTACATAAAACAAAATTAAAACAAGTATAAGTAATAAATACATTATTAAAATATTAAATCACAGTAAAACATACAACAGAGCAGTGATGGCCGAGTAGAGCAGTGGTGGCCGAGTGGTAATGGCCCCGACTTACGGAGTTGTAGGTCGCGGGTTCAAACCCAGCCAGGCGCATTACTTGTGTGAAATTTATTTCGACACCACTGCTCTCAAAACGGTGAAGGAAAACATCGTGAGGAAATCGGCATGTCCTAGAACCAAAAATTCAAAGACATGTGACATCCACCAACCCGCACTGGGCCCGCGTGGTGGATTACAGCCCATTCCCTCTCCTAGAGAGGAGGCCTGAGTCCCAACAGTGGGAACATTATAAGGCCGACTATGCTATGCTAAAACATACAACACTAATAACAGGTAATGATAAACGCGTCTTGAAGTTTGTCGAGACTGGAACCACCTTTACGAGCGGGTCTAGCGCTACGAGTACGCCCTGCTATCGTCAGGTCGTCTCTGGTTTCCACGAGGCGTTATTCTTCAACCAGTATATCGTCGCGACTCGACGGCTGCCCGCTCGTCCACAATCTTTTCACACTTGTTAGGTATATCAAAAATGGTTTAGACCGACACGCATTGCACAAGGTTGCACTAGGTCAAGTCGCGCGGTGCGTCACGTCGTAGATGTCTTGCTCGCCGCGATACTATCGCTTTTGATTTGACAGACGCATGACGATACTATCGCCGCGATACTCTCGCTCGTAGAGGAGGCGCCTATGACGCAGGTTTATGTGACGTCATGATGAGGTGCATGACGTCTCCGTCTCATTTATTTAATCGGACGAAAAATAATAGTCGTAAAATATGTCTTCAAAGCTGAAAAGATACAAAAATATTATTAACAATATTGTCACCAGAAACATTAAAAGATTGAGTAAAGTAGTATATTTTTCAATTAATAGTGGTTTGTGACAGTTTTAGTCAATATTCTTCCCGTAACAACGTTCTAAGATGTCCTTAACTCATCTCAATCTTGAATATGTTATATTATATTTTTAAAGATATTTTAAAAATCAATGCACAAGTAATATCAATGTTTATTTGACTGAATTTTATTTTTTGTAACTACAAACTAAAGGTGCTTTCTTCAGAGACTTTCGAATATAAATAGATAATGCTTCTTATCAGAAGATATAACGCTTAATGATCAAGCTTTAGCTCGCCGTACTGATTGTGTGACGCAGTTGCGTTGAGAGCAGTGGTAGCCGAGTGGTAACCCCGACATATGAGTTGTAAGTCATGAATTCAAAATCAGGCAGGTATATTTTAATCTAAGTCGCCGACCACAGATTTTTGCCGTGTTACAATAGCGATTCAAACGTGATACAGTCGCGAATCAGTTGCAATTTTTTCGTAAGTCTTATACTTTCATCCTCGTAATCACGTTTCTGTATCGTCACTGACACACAACTGCATCGATGCAGACGCAATAGAGCCGATGCTCTATTAATCAATCTGAATCAGGCGTTCACAGGTACCTGTGAAAGACTGATTACGCTGTTGTTTGCATCGATGCAGTCGCGCGTTAGTTGTGATGAAGCATTCTCGTGTTTGCAAGCATTATCGCTTCGAATGCATGTCGCAAATGCGACAAAGGGCTAAAAGTTGCGATACAGCAGCGCGTTTATGATATACGCCATGCAAAAAACTGCTCCCAAAGACTGCTCAGACGCATTTTTGAAGTGAAAACTTCTTTAGCGGCGTTGAGCACTTTTTCTGTAATGGGTATAAAATCTTAAACTCGCGTCAGGACACGTGACCTGATCGAAAAAGCGTAAGACGGATTTCGGAGAGATAAACTTTTTAATGTAAAATAATTGTAATAGTTTTAAAGTGTTAAATTTTTAATGTAATATAAATTGTCATGTTTGTGTACGATAGCGCAATAAATGAATATTGTATTCTACCGCATAAATGATAGTACTTTTATACTGATAAAGCAATTGGTGCAAAATTATTCCCTAACCATTCCAAAATATCAAACATGCTCAACGTTAATAATCAAGTTTTCACTTCTGCCGGCACTCCCGGAGTGCAACCCGTCTTTTTTTTTTTTTTTTTTGAGGATGGGAGACTATCAACCAATCAATATCAACCACTCCTAACCTATCAATCACTTCTCCCATGCTGGGTAGAGATTGAGTATAATTTTTTTTAAAAACACAACTGTGTTCCTTCAATTGCCCTATGCGTTCCAGGGCCACACCTGCCGTTCTGAACACAACAAGCCTTAAATAATGGCTTGGACCTTTTTGATCGATGAGCTTATGAACGCACCATTAGGCTATGCTAAAAAAAAATAGTAAATAGTAAAATAGTACTCACGGTTTTGGTGTTGTCGTCGTCGTGGTCATCAGCATACTTTTCCCAGGTGACTGTATCGGTCTCCCGACATCAGCGGGATGAGGTGGCGCTGACCATGAGACTCCTATGAAAGTGATCAACAGCACCACGATAGCTAGTTTGGCCCACATTTTCATGAACACGGTACCTTCGTGTTTAAAGTAGATTTAAAAAATGAATTCAGTTTTCAATGTATCCCTATTTATATAAGAGGCTCCTTAACAGTATCGGTATTATGAGGGACCCTGTCACGTAACATCGAACAGTGGAATACCCATTACGTAAACTAAAATAGATTTATTATAATTTGTCCCAGTACTGTTGTTGGACTTATTTTAAGGCTTTCCTTATAGTTCTAATTTTATTTCTGTTATATTATTTAGACAGACTTTTCCATAAATAAGTAGGTACTACCTGGCTGGTTTAACCCAGATTGTAACAGGCACGTTACGGACAAAGATGGTTACTCACGAGATGCCTGACGGAGGACGTCGCCTTCAAGGTTGACATCAGCGAAGGTAGTGTGACGATCTGGTCAAACATGGGCCAGACATCGCCTTAGACAGAGAGGTTTGAAAACGGAAGGCAAAAAAAAATTTTCCCAGCAGTGAAACACAATGTAGTCTAACAAAATAAAAGGCAGGTGAGGTATAACCAGATGTTTTTTTTTTTATAAACAAATGTTTGACTGCGATCCCACCTGATGGTAAGCAGTGATGCATTCGTTGATGTTGAGGCGCTCTAGTTTATTAAGAGTCTATTCACACTAGCCTTGAAGACACCTAAATTATAATCGAACGGGAAAACCGCAGCAGGTAAATTTTTCCAGTCCTTTTTTTCCTTTTTACGAGGCGAAACGCTTAGTCCAGACCGTAGAGGTTTCAACAACGTAAGTGTGGATAGGTACTCGCCGTACGCCGGGTTATAAACATAAACAAAGCAAAAAGAAGGGTTGAGACATCGTAATAGCTGGCCATTGATTAAAAACTGCTTAGTCATAAGTGTTTCTATTAGTTTTACACGATTTACATTTGATTCAGTGCAGTTTTATACTCGTAGAAACGTGTATGTATGTGTTTTATTAATTAACATCCACACAATTAATTGAGAGATCTAGCACCCAAACTGGTGGCGTACTCTGAAACCTGGTTCAGCCCATGGTTCGGAACGAGAGGGAATAGTTTTATTTTTTGTGGGTGGGAAAAATCATCCAATGACATCCCACGCTCTGCCTTCATCCAAAGGCCAAGTTCTCCTTTCAGAGACAAACCCTTGGCCCCAGTAGGCTTTGACCCTGCTGGGCCCCTACGGGCGATCACCTCCTTCTACGAAGCTGTAATGCTAGCGAAGGAGATGGCCGCAACTGCTGCGACATGAGACGCCCCGAGCATTAATATTTCACATCTTTCACACAACGCCGTCTAGTCCCAAATTAAGCAGAGCTTGTGCTATGAGTACTTACTAGACAACTGATAAACATACTTATATAACAGGTTACCTTTGAAATTGCTGTTTTTTAAAACGGGTTTTTTTTAACTCTAGGACACGGCGTTGCTCTGCCCAAGCGGGGCACACCTCTACCGTGTCCTCCGAACGGTCAACACAGTAGCGACACCTGGGCGTCGCTTCCGCACGAATCCGATGCAGGAACTTCCCGAACTTACCGTGTTCGGTGAGAACCTGCGTCATGCGGAAGGTGAGGACGCCGTGAGGTCTTTCCAACCACGCCTCAAAGAGGGTATTTACCGCCATAATTGTAGCGTGACCAGCACTGGGCCGCAACAGTCGTTGTCGCCATTTCACCAACTTTGAAGTGTTATATCTTCGGATTGACTAGAAATAATAAGTTCAAATAAGCTTTATATTACAGGTACTTTATTATTTTTTCGAAATTAGGTATTTATTGGTTTCTTTGTGTTTTGTATTTTCTGTTATTTCAGAGAATTTCTAAATACATACATCTTCATTTCAGCCGATAGATGTCCACTGTTGGACATAGGCCTCTCCCAAGTGTCGCCACAATGAACGGTCCTGTGCGTCTTGCAAAAGTGGACCGATGACGTAATAAAGGTTGCGGGAATCCGATGAAATACATACATATTATAGATAAATTACACCCAGACACAGAACAAATGATCGTGCTCGTCACACAAACACTTGTTCTGGATGAGAATCGAACCCACGCAGTCCACTAGGGCCACTAATAACTAGACAACAAGCCAGTCAAATAAATGGAAATAATTTGTATTAAGTACTTATTTATTTATTAGTAGGCCAACAACATTATTTACATAACACAACTACAGTAGGCACATATGTACTCAGTACACATTCATAAGTATAATCATTAATTCAATTATAGTCTGACACCTCATGCACCATCTGTGGTTTTCTTATCTAAATCTAAAATTATTACTAATTCAAAAAACATCAAAAAAAAAACTGTGCAAGTGCGAGTCGGACTCGCGCCCTCAGGGTTCCGTACAAACTAATTTATGTAAACAGTTCAATTTCCGAATGGAGTCTCGAAGATTTTTCGTAACAACAAATTTACAGTTTTCAGATTTAATCCTATACCTGTGCTATAAGAGCTTGCTTTATGCAAAATTTCAGGAATCTGGGTCAATGGTAAGAATTCTATGAATTTTGATTTCCTCGAGAGTGCTGAAATATACATATTAGACACAAAAACGGCCGTATCTTTTTTTTCATTAACTTAGAAATTCGATTTTTTCACAGCTTCAAGAGACCGAAATTTGAGTATATGGTTTTAATTTCAACTCAACATCTCCACGCATTCCCGCTAAAAAGGATCTTGAAAGACAGACAGACAGACGGACAACAAAGTGATCCTATAAAAGTTCCCTTTTTTATTTTGAGGTACTGAACCCTAAAACAACAAGTTCGTAAAATAAAATAAAAAACAGGTACAGGTAATAAATTAAATTTTAAAATTAACAAAACAATAAATAAAATTAAAATAATACATGAAACCATATCACATTAACAACATACATACAGCATCATCTTCACGACTTTGTCGCATGTTACTTGGAGTCGGCGCAACACGTTTTTGTCTTCCATTCTATCCTATCGCCTATCACGCTATCACTAACTCCCTTTCCTTTCATATCGCTCCTCACACAATCCATCCATCTTTTCTTTAGCCTCCTTTCTCTTCTCCATCCATTCACATTTATAATCATAACTCTTTTAGTAACATGCGTTTCATCCCTCCTCTTCACATGACCAACGACCAACTCCAAAAACGATTCCCTTTCAGATTTTCAGTCACTACCGTCACTTTCAAATTTCCTTTTTTGTACTCATTTCTCAATTTATTCATTCTCGTCACTTCTCACAATTTATCTTCAACATTCCCAATTCTGCTACATGCAATTAACAACATATTGACACACGATTCATAAACTATTATATTCGTCGTCACTTTTTGATTTATCCCGCAAAATAATAGTCGTAGATAACATCCTCGAAGCTGGAAAAGAAAAAAATAATAATATTAGAAAAAAATTACTATTGTGAAGAAGATAGAAGTTAAGCATTATACTATTAGCGGCTTTAGCTGACTGCAAGAACGAAATCCTTACACTCTAACGTCCGAACGAATTTGGATGAAATTCTAAGATGGTATCTGGAGCCAATCCCGCCTTGCAACTTTCCTAGGTCCGACTGTCTTGATAGCAGACTATTCTCAGTTCTTGGCCATACATCGAGCCAAAAAGTAGGGAATCTTAGCAAGCGTGAGACGGTACGACAGCTACTTAAAAACTTTATCAAGCACAAGTTCGATCACCTTGTCTGGAGTACTGCTCTCATCATTCGGATGGATCAACCAGATATTTGGTGTGCTTGAATCAATTGAGAAACGAGCCAAGAGATTGGCGATGATGCATTCATCGAGTCGAAGCTTCAATATCTTGTGCACCGACGCCGCGTTACTAGCCTATCAGTTTTCTACCGCTTGCATTTCGGTGAGTGTACGTAAGAATTGCATAACTTCATTCCACTAATCCTACCAGATTTACGACGATGCGCCTCCAGTACGTGGTAGACATCCGGAATTCCCTGTTGTAATCTGTGTTCCTAATAGCTACAGCAGAGGGGTCTTTAAGTCAAGAGTGAATAGTTTTCTTCTTAGCAAGCGTGCTCTATCGTCAACCATATCATCGCTTACCATCAGGCGAGATAGTCGCATTTGAGTGAACTTATCTATAAATAAAACAAGTGCGAGTCCGACTCGCGCACTGAGGGTTTCGTACAAACTTACCTATGAAAACAGTTCAACTTACGAATTAAGTTACGAAGATTTTACCGAATCGCAAAAAAGGATTTTTTTTGTGACGTAACTACTAATTTACAGTTTTCATATTTTTTCCTACATTTCTGATATGAAACCTTGCTTCATGCCAAATTTCAGGATTCTAGGTCAACGAAAAGTACCCTATGAATTTTGATCCCCTTGAGAGTGATAAAATACACGTTTTTTTGTGACGTAAACTTAGAAGTTTGATTTTTTTACAGCGTCAAGGGACTGCAGACTTGAGTATATGGTTTTAATTTCAACTTGATACCTCTATGCGTTTCCGAGATAAAGGATCTTGACAGACAGAGAGACAGACTGATAGACAGACAGACAACAAAGTGATACTATAAGGGTTCCGTTTTTTTACCTTTTGAGGTACGTAGCCCTAAAAAAATCTAAAGAAGTACTCACGGTTCTGGAGTCGTCGTCGTTGTCGTCGTTGTCGTCGTGGAAGCCTTTGGTGCACTTTTCCCAATTGGCCGTATTGGCTTGCCAGCGATACATAGGCTTACAGCTGGATGAGGTGGCGCCGACCACGAAATTCCTATGAAGCTGATTAACAACAACAGGACAGCTAATTTCCGCCACATTTTGAAGAACACGGTACTTTCGTGTTTGAAGTAGATTTTAACAATGAATGATAGTTTAGAATGTGGCACTATTTATATTTTCCTTTAGCCAAGCTTGCCCTAGGGAAGCTATGACGCCCGTGAGTTAAAAACCTACTAAACCTTGTCATTTAAAACTGAAATAGGTATCACGTAATTTGCTCTAGTCCTGTTGTTTACGCAACCTATTTTATTGATTTCCTTGTAGGTCTAACTAAACCACAGTTACACACATCATTATTTTTTTGCACATTCTATTGTCATTATTTTTTAAATTGGTTTAACCCATTACTATCATCATCATCATTTCAGCCGAAAGACGTCTATTGTTGGAAACATGCTTCCCCACGCGTGTCACCATAACTACCGGTCCGGGCGTCTCGTATCCATCGGATTCCCGCAACCCTCACCAGGTCATTTCGTATTCATCAGATTCTCGCGACTCTCACTAGGTCATTTCATATCCATCAGATTCTCGCGACCCTCACCAGGTCATTTCATATCCATCAGATTCTCGCGACCCTCACCAGGTCATTTCATATCCATCAGATTCTCGCGACCCTCACCAGGTCATTTCATATCCATCAGATTCTCGCGACCCTCACCAGGTCATTTCATATCCATCAGATTCTCGCGACCCTCACCAGGTCATTTCATATCCATCAGATTCTCGCGACCCTCACCAGGTCATTTCATATCCATCAGATTCTCGCGACCCTCACCAGGTCATTTCATATGCATCAGATTCTCGCGACTCTCACTAGGTCATTTCATATCCATCAGATTCTCGCGACCCTCACCAGGTCATTTCATATCCATCAGATTCTCGCGACCCTCACCAGGTCATTTCATATTCATCAGATTCTCGCGACCCTCACCAGGTCATTTCATATCCATCAGATTCTCGCGACCCTCACCAGGTCATTTCATATCCATCAGATTCTCGCGACCCTCACCAGGTCATTTCATATCCATCAGATTCTCGCGACCCTCACCAGGTCATTTCATATGCATCAGATTCTCGCGACTCTCACTAGGTCATTTCATATCCATCAGATTCTCGCGACCCTCACCAGGTCATTTCATATCCATCAGATTCTCGCGACCCTCACCAGGTCATTTCATATCCATCAGATTCTCGCGACCCTCACCAGGTCATTTCATATTCATCAGATTCTCGCGACCCTCACCAGGTCATTTCATATCCATCAGATTCTCGCGACCCTCACCAGGTGATTTCATATCCATCAGATTCTCGCGACCCTCACCAGTCATTTCATATCCATCAGATTCTCGCGACCCTCACCAGGTGATTTCATATCCATCAGATTCTCGCGACCCTCACCAGGTCATTTCATATCCATCAGATTCTCGCGACCCTCACCAGGTCATTTCATATCCATCGGATTCTCGCGACCCTCACCAGGTCATTTCATATCCATTGAATTCTCGCGACCCTCACCAGGTCTTTTCATATCCATCAGATTCTCGCGACCCTCACCAGGTCATATCATATCCATCAGATTCTCGCGACCCTCACCAGGTCATTTCATATCCATCAGATTCTCGCGACCCTCACCAGGTCATTTCATACCCATCAGATTCCCGCGACCCTCACCAGGTCATTTCATATCCATCAGATTCTCGCGACCCTCACCAGGTCATTTCATATCCATCAGATTCTCGCGACCCTCACCAGGTCATTTCATATCCATCAGATTCCCGTGACCCTCACCAGGTCATTTCATATCCATCAGATTCCCGCGACCCTCACCAGGTCATTTCATATCCATCAGATTCTCGCGACCCTCACCAGGTCATTTCATATCCATCAGATTCCCGCGACCCTCACCAGGTCATTTCATATCCATCAGATTCCCGCGACCCTCACCAGGTCATTTCATATCCATCAGATTCTCGCGACCCTCACCAGGTCATTTCATATCCATCAGATTCTCGCGACCCTCACCAGGTCATTTCGTATCCATCGGATTCCCGCGACCCTCACCAGGTCATTTCGTATCCATCTGATTCTCGCGACTCTCACCAGGTCATTTCATATCCATCAGATTCTTGCGACCCTCACCAGGTCATTTCGTATCCATCGGATTCTCGCGACCCTCACCGGGTCATTTCATATCCATCAGATTCTCGCGACCCTCACCAGGTCATCAGTCCACCATGTAATACATAAATTACATAATTATTATTTTTTACAAACATCATCTTTTTAAACATGTCAAAAATTTAAATTGTTTACTATAATATAATTTGGTTTATCTTTTTTACACTTGTACGTTTGTACAACTGTTTATTTAACACAGTCATGTTAAATAAACTATTAAAAATTAACTATGTGATTTGTTGTTCCTCTAAAGCAAACCAAATTATTAAAATTTCTAAAACAAGAAGTACCTAGTTTTTTGGAATTAAAATTTGTAAATACTCAAAGGCTGGCGAACTCATCTTGATAACGAGTGACATACGAGCCACGAATTCACCTGAAATCAGCCGAACGGTGCGCGATAATTCACGAACGCACTTTTGGTGAGGCCGATGGTTCGGCAAATTTTTGCCGAAACCGAAATTGGTACCGCAATTAGATTTTTTTGCCGAAACTTACTTGAACTGAACTTTCGGTCTGGCACTAGAATTTATATACGGCTGTAGGCAGTTTCAATTTGCATTTTCTCCACAGAAACGCTGTAGGGTGGTACTTAACTAATTAGCAAATGAGTACAAAAAAAAATAAGATGCTTTATCGAATTTTCTCGTCGTTTTCGATTTCTGTTAAGGAAATACCTGTGTTAAATTAATTAATACTAATTTAACTTAACTTTAAGCTAAACATACCTAAAGAGGAGTTTGAATGTTGGTTTTAATATTGAAGAGTGACTTTATTATATAATTTATAATAAAGTCACTCTTCAATATTAAAACCAATACAATTTCATTTAAAACTAGTTTTGAAAAATCATCTGGAAAACGAAAAAAAAAATTATCTTTTTTTTTATTATGGATAGGCTCGCGTTTGACCAGTATCTCACCTGATGGTAAGCGATGATGTGGCTGACGATGGAGCACGCTTACCTAGAAGGAAACTATTCACTCTTGACTTAAAGACCTTCTAGGTTGTAGTTATCCGAAAAACAGACTCCGTCAGGGAATTCCACTCCTTAGCTTTACGCACAATGAATGTATTCCCAAAACGCTTTGTACGTATGGGTGGTATTTCCACTATGTATTATTTATTTATTATATTATTTATTGTACACCACAAACTTGTAAACCAAAATACAGGACAATATTAAATCACTAGATATAAATATCAAAAACTACTCTAATTTGAAAAGTAGATGTTCTAAGTCCTAGAAAACATTTGTATTCACACAGACAGTTAGATAGATAGATACCTATATTCTTTATTGTACACTAATAATAAAACAGACAGTTCCAAAAGATAAGAATAAAAAATTACCTATAATACGGAAGCTTAAAAAAAGAGTCAAGTTTAGGAAGTCGGCTGTTTTTTTTCTGTAAAAAAATCACAAATGTTACTCTGTAGTGAGGCAGATACAGGCTTTTTTTCCGGTGGAAAAATCATCTTATGACATCCCCCGCTCTTGGGCGGGGCGGGAGATAACGTCAGACTTTTACTGACTAAAAACACACTCCTGTTCCTTCGTTGCCTTTCGTACCAAGGCCGAGTTTTCCTTTCAGAATCAGACCCTTGGCCTCAGTAGGCTTCGACCCTGCTGGGCCCCTACAGTTGCTGACATCTCCTTGAGGCGCGCGTGGAACAGCACGCGTTGACGACTTGGGCTCGGTCCGGACGGTTACCGGACGGTCGGACGGCGAGCCACCCATTGCTCGCCGTCCTCAAGCCCGCGCCTACGGTGGCCGGAAATCGGGATCGGAATCCCGGTGGCGGTTGGGGCGTGAAAACCGCTGCCTCACGCGATCGGCCGCCTCCTTTGCAAGCATTACTGCTTCGCAGAAGGAGGTGACCGCCTGCCATTCCTCCTCGCTCCGGACCATGGGGCAGGTACGGGCTGATCAAAGTGCAGAGGGAAAGACTTAAAAAAATATTGTCACTTTATTAACATCCCTGTTTCTTTTTTTGGGCTTTTTTTTAATTAATATAAACTAGTGCTTGACTGTCATCCCACGTGATGGTTAGTAGTGATGCAATCGATGATGGTGAGGCGCACTAGTTTATTGAGAAAAAGCTATCAATACTATCTATATATAATTATAGTATATTAATTAAAGTTAGAACAACAAGGAAATTCCTGAATAATATTTGCATAAGCAACTAGACTAGGGCATATTACATCAAATCTATGCCAGTTTTACGTAATTGGTTTTTCACTGTATTAAACCAACGTAATAACCACGCAATGAACCAATATATGGGTACAAAAGGAAAATATATATATAGTGTAATTTTCAAAATTATCATTCATTGTTGAAATCAACTTGATACACGAAAGTGTTCTTCAAAATGTGGCGAAAATTAGCTATCCTGTTGTTGTTGATCAGCTTCATAGGAATCTCGTGGTCGGCGCCGCCTCATCCAGCTATAAGTTTATGTATCGATGGAAAAACGGTATTGCCAATAAAGAAAAGTGCACCAAAATCTACTACAACAACGACTTCTACTACAACAACAACAACAACGAGGTCGCCGCCAAAATCGTAAGTATCTTTACTACGTACTGCGATTTTAAATCACTGTCTTAAGGCTGCGCTAGTCTTCGGCTGGAACTCGTCCGTAGGCGTGGCTAAAACACGTGCTGTTTTGCTTAAAACGTATTGATTGATTGATATACTCTTTATATTAGATTGTCTCGTCGCTACAGGCGTTGAAAATGACGAGACAATCCAATAGAACACTTATATATAAAATGTTGTACTCGCGATATCAATTAGTTGAGTATCTATTAGTTAAAAATGCTGACTAACTAACGCAGCCTTCAACCGTATTACCCTAATTATAAATAAAATTACTTAGAAAACTGCTCAACATTTAAACTTTTCTGGCAACAATGTTACTAAACATATTTTTTTTTTTTTCAGATTTGAAGATATGTTTTACGATTATTATTTTGGGGAATAAATAACTGAATACCTCATCATGACGTCATAGGTATACGTCATTGTTTGGAAATACTTCAAGACAGCGAGTAAAATTAATGATGTGGCTTGGAAATCCACTTTCACATTAGAATTTTATCACCGCAAATTATAAGGCACCATCTCTATGAGCGAATGTCTTGCGGCGTTATTATCGTCCTACCTCATCATTCCAAAACAACTCTATGATCGAGATCACCAGACTGCTTGTCAGCTAACCGTCAACTCGAGACGATTCACTCGCCCGTGGAAGCGCCGCCTTAAATTTAATGTACTAATTTAATCATTTATCTGTATTCAATTTAATATAACGTGATTTTATTTGTTAAAATGTTACATAGTATAAGCATAATAGCATAGCATATGCTACCAAACCACCATCCAACCCGCACTGGGCCCGCGTGGTGGATTACGGCCCAATCCCTCTCCTAGAGAGGAGGCCTAACTCCCAGCAGTGGGAACATTAAAAAGGCTGATTCTGCTTATGCTAAAATGTTACATGTTGTAATTTATTTTATTTATTAATTTACACCTTTTATTAATTAAGTTGTTGTTGTTGTATTTTTTTATAAATAGATAGTAATGTTACGTTGTTGTGGTGCTAATTATATGTAATCACAAATACTATTTCATTTGGTGTCAGCCTATAATCAATAGAGTATTTCAGTATGATAAAAATTTAAGTAAAAGTTTACAATTGTGTAATATTGGTTTTAGTTGATAAAATAACAAAATTCATTTCAAAGTTTTCATTTATTTAGTTTGTTTTTTAATAAGCGAAAAAACGAAGACGAAATATCATGGTGGCTACTATTTGTATCTGCCATGATATTTTGACATAAGGTTACATGACCATGATAACTAAAAAGTGTCAAATGTCAACTGATGAACTGCTCTAACTGCTAACTGACGTGTCTATGTTCCTTTAATTTTTAAAGTCAGTGCATTTATTTAAATGACCAACTGACGTCATGATCACATGGCGTCTAGAGTTTTCATCAAATTAAACTCAAATATATACCTAATAAGTGAAAAAAAAAAACATTTTTATGATACATAAATTGATTGAATAAAAAATTCGTATTTTTTTTAGAAGTTTATTAGCCCCTGAAGATTGAATTGAGACACGTACAAATAAACACCACTATTTTTTAATTAGTACAAAAAAATATAGGGCTCTATCCGTACCCGTTACTGGTCATATTTGTGTACTCAAAAGTAAGTAAAACGAAATCCCAAAATTGTCCACGAAAATTTTTCATAATTGTTAAATTAATATTGAATCATAACAATTGCTACTAGAAAATTCTACGCGCAGTGCTTTTTCATTTTCGTAGTCATTTATTCATTCATAATCAATAAATAGCTTGTACAATATTTTCAATAATGGAATGACATTTTGAGACTCATAACGCAAAAACAACAACTTTGCTGTTTATGAATATTATTTATTGAGATCTTACTAAAATAATAACAAGACCTTCTCTAATAACCTTTAAGTATTTGTACTATTTTAAAAATAGTGGTGTGAATGTACTCATGTATCATTTATGTGCGTGAAGAAATGTGCCTACTGTCAATGTATTAGGTATAAAAACAGGAGTAATTATTTTATTATATTATTATGTTAATATGTAATGAAAATTATTTTGTTGTTTTTTTAAAGTTCCGTACCTCAAAAAGAAAAAAACGAAACCCTTATAGGATCATATTTTTGTCTGTCCGTCTGTCTGTCTGTCAAGACCCTTTTTCTCGAGAACGCCTGGTGATATTGAGTTGTAATTAAAACGATATACGCAGGTCTGCGGTCCCTAAGCGGTGAAAAAATCAAACATCTGAATTAACAGAAAAAAAAGATACGGCCATTTATGTCGCAAAAAATGTGTATTTCGACACTCTCAAGGGAATCAAAATAAATAGGGTACTTCCCGTTAATCTAGAATCCTGAAATTTGGTTGAAGCAAGGTCTCATAGCACAAGTATAGGAAAACATCTGAAAACTGTAAATTTGTAGTTACGTCACAAAAAAAAAAAACATTTCGGAAAAACCTTTGTAACTCAATTCGGGAATTAAACTGTTTTCATAGGTAAGTTTGTACGGAACCCTCAGTGTGCCAGTCCGCCTTGCACTTGCCCTGTTTTTTTACTTATTACCGTCCCACCAAAGTTTAAAATCTCTGCAACTTTTAGTGTTTTGCTTATCTGAAAATGATTAACACTAGCAACTTTAAGATCAACCTTCTAAGTCCAAAATTAATTACTAACTAACAGAACGAGCTTTTAACTAACTTTGTTCGAGAGTTATAATCTAGAATTAATTGTTGGCTACAGTGCCTATAAGCTTATTAAAGTTAAGTTTCAAAGATTAAGCTTTTACTTGTTATTTATAAGATTTGGGACGAATAGAAATGAAGTGGAAGCTTTATCAAACCTAGTATTAAAAACCGGCCAAGTGCGAGTCGGACTTGGCCAGTCGTACGAAAGGTTCCGTACCATTATATATAGAACTTATTTTTACACAGTTTATTTTATTCTGTTTTTAGTATTTGTTATTATAGCGGCAACAAAAATGCATGATGCGTGAAAATTTCAACGGTCAATTACGGTTCATGAGATACATCCTGGTGACAGACAGATGAACAGCAGAAAGCAGCTTTATTTCTGAGTGACATAAGCTATTTTTTTTTTAATATTTGCTGACAAAACCGCGGGCAAAAGCTAGTTAGAAATATAGATAACTATCACCAAGCCACTCCACCAATTTTTTATGATAAGTCGTACACAGTTCACAGTTCAAACAGTGGAATGCTTTGCTCGTGTCGGTCAGGCAAGCACAAACGCTAACAGCTGTTAAAAATATGGTCAAAGATCAAAGACATCTCCTCTTGAACGTCATTAAGTACATATTTGTGTGCATCCATTTATAAATATGGTTTATATTATATGTATTTTATTACTAACGCGTGGCAGAAAACACCGTTTACTGGCTGTTCCAACTTCCCGTACTATTGCACATTCCAAGTCGCCTATTCCTCGAACAATAGCCGCCATTAACGCTCTCCTGAACTCAAACACAGGTCTTGATGTGTTTGCGGATGAATGGAAGCTGATAATGTCAGAATGTTTGAATTTTTGTGAGAAGGATGCATGTTTGAGTTTAAAAATTAGGTATAAGTTTAAATAGTGTAAGGCTTCGGCCGTTCTATTTAAAAATAATAAATAAATAAATAATAAATTAGTTAAGTATGTACTGTATGTATATGTAAATAGTAAACCACAAACTACCTACATTTTTCTCCTTCTCTGTCAAACCCATCCATTTTTAGGGTTCCGTACCTCAAAAGGAAAAAACAGAACCTTTATAGGATCACCTTGTTGTCCGTCCGTCTGTCTGTCAAGACCCTTTATCTCACGAATGCGTGGAGGTATCGCGTACTTATACTCAATTCTGCGATCTCATATCAGAAATCAGAAACGTTTATTTCAAATAGACCAATTACAGGTACTTTTGCATTGTCAAAATGTCGGTCAGTCAAAAAAAAATACAAGTGAAGCAAAATCTTGAAGTGGTAAAAATAAAACTTCTAAGTAAACGAAAAAAAAGATACGCCCGTTTATGTCGCAAAAAAACGTGTATTTCTACACTCTCAGGGGAATCAAAATTAAATTCATTGGGTACTTCCCGATGACCTAGAATCCTGAAATATGGCATGAAGCAAGGTCTTATAGCATAAGTATAGGAAAAGATCTGAAAACTAAATTTGTAGTTACACGTTACACTTTTTTTTTGCGGTTCGAGAAAATTCTTCGAAACTCAATTCGGGAATCGAACTGTTTTCTTATGAAAGTTTGTACGGAACCCGTTCGCGAGTCCGACTCGCAGTCGCCCAGTTTTTTTTATAAAAATCGCTTTTAGCGATAAGAACACCCATTGTGACACCCAACTGATTTTAAGATCCTACTGTAATTTTATTTATGGTGTACAATAGAGTATATCTATCTATTACACCAGCATTCCCCAAAAGTTAAGGTAGAGTTGTCTGTACCTGTAATATTCTACATTCAATTTCTAAGGAAGACATCTAAGTCACCCCGCCATTTCCTTCGTCATCAATTTTGCGTTTTACCGGCCCACCGCTCGACTAGCATGCGGCACACATGTCCAGCCAGTCCCACTAACACCTGTAGAAATATAATAGATTTTTACCTACACTATCTATTAATTAAGTGCCTCGTTATTCTAGGTCGTAAGTGCGACTGCTGAGTATGGGCTCCTCGGTTCGATTCCCGGGTCGTGCTAAAAGTGCTGATGGGTTTTTCCTTTAGGAATTACTCTGTAGCAGCCTGGAGTCTGGAAGTTTTTTGGTGTGATATCCTCGTGCCTCGGAAAGCACGTAAAGCCGTTGGTCCTGCGCCTGATCGCTCTTCGGTCGTGTTGGATTACTCTCCCATCAGACTATGATGGTGAAGTAACAGAGAGTGCACCATGTGTTTGCGCATACAGTTGTGCTCTATAATATATCTCCTGCGGCTAATCTAACTTGGCTAATCTCCGTTGAGATTGGCCACCGTGATCTGAACCCGATCGGGAGGATTATTTATATGTTACTCAAACTAATTAAAACTATATACATATTAACTAACTAACTATTTATACTAAAGGCAAAAACTACTAGCTAAAATATGGCGTCATAAAACTCCTCCGCATCGCTGTCGACTGGAAGTGTGCCCAAAAGACTGGCGGCATTGCCACGTTGTATGGCAATGCTTAATCTCTGACCGAAGTAAATAAAAGTCGGTCCTTGGGTCACGTGAAGTGTCAACTAAGCGTTTGGATAATTCTTTAAAAAGCGTATGAGCACTCGGGCCCCACGGCTCACGAGTTTCAACCCCAAACGGCTCAAAAATATAACTGCCGACGATGTTGTTATATTTCCGCCGCTTGAGATTACTTTTCGTTACTCAAATACTTTAATAAATAATGAACTTAATTAACAAAATGTTATCAAAACCGACGTAATTTTTTTTTTATTATTAAAATATGTCATGGTTGTATGTTTATGCACCTACGTTTTATTAAGTACTTTTTAGTTCATGAACTAAATACAATAAATATGGTTTACCCAATATATCACATATTTCGACTATCTTCCTTATCTTGTAGATTAGCATGCGATAACATTAAAAACAAAACGGTATAAGTGTGAAAACTTTTTTTTTGTCTTTGGTAATCTTTATCTTTATGAGGGATGAAGCGCATGTTACTAAAATAGTTATGAGTTTACATGGGATGGATGGAGAGGGAGAGTGAGACCAAAGAAAAGATGGATGGATTGTGTGAAGAGTGATATGAAAGAAAAGGAAGTTAGTGATAGCATGACGAGTGACTGGGCAGAATGGAAGAAAAAAACATGTTGTGCCGACCCCAAATAACACGGGACAAGGGCAGGAAGATGATAATGAATTAGAATAGAATAGAATAGAATAAAACTTAATTCCTAGGTGTTCTTTTCTCCTAGGTACTAAACCGATAAATACTTTTAGAGGTATGTGGAACAGAGTGTAAAATTCCACATACCTCTGTTGGAAAGGTGAATCATCCGACCAAACGGTTGTTTGTCTAATCTGGGCAACTTCTCGAGAGATGATTTCGAACTATTGCATATTTTCAAATCGCGCGGAGCAGTCTAATTGCGCGATGCAGTATTTCGTAACTTAGTTCATATGTGATGCCATAGATGTCGCTACACACTATACTGGCACTCAAAACCCAGAACCCCAAGTATGAAAGTTGAGTTATCGACCAGACTAGAAAGTAAAAATAACAAGTCAAATTCGTGTCGGACTCGTACACGAAGGGTTCAGTACTACAATATTAAAATCGGGGAAAAAAATAATGCCGAGAAAATAAAGTCTCTGTATGAAAACCCAATACTTTTTTACTTTATTTTAATACATTTTATTATTTATTATAGTAGCGGCAATAGAAATACACACTCTGTGCAAATTTCATATCTTTATCTTTTACGGTTTATGACATACAGCTCGCTGAAAGACGGATAACGGAGTCTAAGCAGGTAATAGGATCCCGTTGGCACCCTTCAATTACGAACCCTAAAAAACCAGTAAATAAAGTTATAAAATTACTTTCTTTCATTTTTCCTCAAGCCAATTCGATAAGTAAACACAAATCATTACCGATACACAACACGAAAATATTCACAAATAAACAAAATTCAAATAAAACTTATAGCAAAGACCGAAATAACATAACTTCTGGCATTTTCTTATTATAATACAAATAGTAATGTCAAATGTAATAAGAACAGTAAAATATTAGGGCAAAGGGTCCCAGCGATATAGATTTCCGATAATATTTATATTTGTATAAACTTTCATATGAATTGTACGATTGGTTTTGTCTTGGGAAACTTCGCTATCATGGCCTATCTTACAGAACCATGCAGTTTTATCGCAATAAAAAATATCTATAATCTTCACGTCCCACACGGTGGAGCAATGACCTGGTGAGGGTCACGGGAATCCGATGGATACGAGAAACACAGGAGCGGTCGTTATGATGATGATGATGATAATGATGTCATTTCAGCCGAAAGACGTCCTTTGTTGGTTACAAGCTTCCTTCAAGTGATACTGCAATGACCGATCTTCGCATTCATTGGATTCCTAAGACCCACACTAGGATATCGGTCTATTTTGTGGGAGGCCTTCCAATGCTGTATCTTTCCCGGAGGACACGGTGGAGCATACGGTGGAGGTGTGCCCCGCTTGGGCAGAGCAACGCCGTGTCCTCGTGGGGGCGATCGGCGGCGGCGATCTCTCGCACCGGGCCTTGGTACAGGCCATGGTCCGGAGCGAGGAGGAATTGCAGGCGGTCGCCTCCTTCGAGCAATGGGTGGCTCGCCGTCCGACCGTCCGGTAACCGTCCGGACCGAGCCCAAGTCGTCAACGGCGCGTGCTGTTCCACGCGCGCCTCAAGGAGATGTCAGCAACTGTAGGGGCCCAGCAGGGTCGAAGCCTACTGGGGCCAAGGGTCTGATTCTGAAAGGAAGACTCGGCCCTGGTACGAAAGGCAACGATGGAACAGGAGTGGGTTTTTAGTCAGTAAAAGTCTGACACTATCTCCCGCCCCACCCAAGAGCGGGGGATGTCATAAGATGACTTTCCCACCGAAAAAAAAAAATGCTGTATCTTTCGGTACGCGGTCAACCCCTGTTCTATGATCAATGTGCCCTTCCCAATGCCACTGAAATTTAGTGTTTTTTTCGGCTATGTCGGTAACAAAGTAGAAAGAAATTAAGAAGCATACCATAGACAGTGCTTATGTAGCGTATAACAAAGGAGACGGATACGCTTTCATACAATCATGGGTTTAAGAGATGAAAGTGGTGATAATTAATAATTTATACACTATATATATTTATTTGTTTATGCACGTAAACGTACAAAGGCGGACTTAATGCCTTAAGGTATTTTCTACCAGTCAATCAAAACTCGACCAATTAAGCCTTGTTATATGTTCCCACTGCTGGGACTCAGGCCTCTGCTGCTCTCTAGAGGTTATGTAATGATTTTATTTTGCCTTATTCACTGGGAATACAAGTATAATGATGACGAATATTGTATGGAGTGTGTTTTTATCAAAATTATACAGAATTCTTGAGTTACACCCATTTCGCTTATCAACCTACTAAAGATTATAAGTTTTAGCATATTATATCTGTATTATCGCATTATCTAAAGATATTCGTATTAAATGGGACAATTATCGTAAGGCACGACAAATGACACGCGCTTAGTGTATTTTATAAATTTTGTGATATTATTTTAGTGTGACAATGTGTAAGTTTACATTTTATTTGTATTTTTAAAGTAATTAGTGACACTGGGGGACGCAGCGTTGGAAGGCCTCCTACAAAGTGGACTGATGAACTGGATTCCCACCACCCTCAGTCGCTGGAATCCGATGGATGCGAAACGCATAGCACCGGTCGTTATGGCAACACTTGTCGAGTCCTATGTCCAACAGTGGATCATGATGATGATGATGAATTAGTGGCAGCTTGTGTAAATGATTTCTCGGTACTGGTTTGAAATAAAGGCACTGTCATACTATGTTTAGCAGCGGTGGTGGCCCAGCAGGAACAGAGATGGCCCAGTGGTAATAGCCCCGACTTACGAATTGTAGGTCGTGGGTTCAAACTCAGCCAGGCGCATTACTTTGTGTATTTTATTTCATGACCACTGCTCTCAAAATGTTGAAGGAAAACATAGTGAGCAAACCGGCATGCCTTAGAACCAAAAATTCGAAGATATGTGACATCCACCAACCCGCACTGGGCGCGCGTGGTGGTTTACGGCCCATTCCCTCTCCTAGAGAGGAGGCCTGAGTCCCAGCAGTGGGAACACTAAAAGGCTGATTATGCTACTATCTCTCTCCACTGTCTTACTTCTAGATGTAAGCGATGATTTGTTTGTCTTTGGAACATGTCAACTTATTTACTCTTGACTAAGACCCTCCAATTGTAATTGTCAGGAAAAACAGTTTGCGATTGGGAATTTTACTCCTTAAGCAGTAATGCTAGCAAAGGAGGTGGCCGCACACGTGTGGGAAAGGACTTCCTCATGCCGCCAGGATCCCGATTTCTAACCACCTTAGGCGTGGGCCTTAGGAGAGCAGTGGTGGCCGAGTGGTAACGGCCCCGACTTACGAGTTGTAGGCCGCGAATTCAAACCCAGCCAGGCGCATTACTTTGTGTAATTTATTTCATCACCACTGCTCTCAAAACGGTGTAGGAAAACATCATGAGGAAACCGGCATGTCCTAGAACCAAAAATTCGAAGACAGGTGACATTCACCAATACGCTCTGGGCCCGCGTGGTGGATTACGGCCCATTCCTTCTCCTAGAGAGAGGAGGCCTGACTCCTAGCAGTGGAAACATTAAAAGGCTGATTATGCTAGGCGTGGGCTTGCGGATGACTAGTAATGGGTAGCTCACCGTCCGGCCTTCCGGTAAACGTCCGGGCAGAGCCCGAGTCGTCGACGGCACGTAGTGTTCCTCGCGTGCCTCAAAGAGATGTCAGCGAAACCTTAGGGGCCCAGCAAGGCCGAAGCCTACTAGGGCCATGAGTTGTCCGAAAGGGATCCCCGGGGTCCTGGGACGCAATGTAAAGAAGGAACATATGAGTGGGTTTCAGTCAGTAAGTGTCTGACACGCCCCTCCGCTCAGGCCTAGAGCGGGAGAAGTTATTGGATGATTTCTCACTTCATTAAAAAATTCGTATAGAATGAATGCGTTTCCAAAACATTTTCCCAAAAAAAAAAAATTGTGAATATTGTATATGACAATAACAATAAGATAAACTGTTGCCACCAACTGTCAAACATCAAATGTGAAAATGTCTCACTGATGGCAGCGCGAATGTTGAATCATTCGGTTCCCTTTAAAATGGTTGAGCTGAGTGGTATATACGCGTCATGTCCGTGAACGGGCGCTGTCAGTTGAGACTAGTCATATCTTAGGTGCCAGTTGCTTATTTTAATTTCTAAATTGATTCTTGTTTCTTGATTTTTGATCTTGATTCTTGATTCTTGATTCTTGATTCTTGATTCTTGATTCTTGATTCTTGATTCTTGATTCTTGATTCTTGATTCTTGATTCTTGATTCTTGATTCTTGATTCTTGATTCTTGATTCTTGATTCTTGATTCTTGATTCTTGATTCTTGATTCTTGATTCTTGATTCTTGATTCTTGATTCTTGATTCTTGATTCTTGATTCTTGATTCTTGATTCTTGATTCTTGATTCTTGATTCTTGATTCTTGATTCTTGATTCTTGATTCTTGATTCTTGATTCTTGATTCTTGATTCTTGATTCTTGATTCTTGATTCTTGATTCTTGATTCTTGATTCTTGATTCTTGATTCTTGATTCTTGATTCTTGATTCTTGATTCTTGATTCTTGATTCTTGATTCTTGATTATTGATTCTTGATTCTTGATTCTTATCAACATCGTAATCTTCCGAAACTTTCACCAACTATATTGAGCTCCGCTTCCCGTCTGATGTCCCGGATGACTGCAGCTACTACTAGTTTACAGCGGATCAAGGTACAAAGACCTGACCGACCAAACGGGTATTGTGTCTGGTCCGGATATCTGCCCGTTCCATAATTTTAGACTGTTCTAATCACACTGAAATCTCTAATACCGCGATGCAAGATTTTGAATTTATATCCTACTAGCTTTTGCCCGCAGCTTCGCCTTCGTACATAAAATATAGCCTATGTCACTCAGAAATAAATCGGATCAGTACCTACTATCAGAGAATAACTGCTACAAACAAACAAAAAACTTTACCTCTATGTAATATTAAGTGTAGATGGGTGTGAGCTACAACAGCCTAAAAAAACCATCTCCCTCAATTCCAGGGTTCATCCTGTTCCTCATAGCACCATGCCTAGCATTGCACATGCACGAGCCCCTGCCACCGACCCGCATCTCCAGCCTTAGCCCTGTGGAGGGTTGGGTCCAGGTCCGGGTGAACCACTTCATGGCTTACGACAGCAGGACTTATCCCATGGTGAGTGGAACATAGTTATTTGATTAAGATAATCATCCCATCTGCTTTCCTCAAAGTCTGTCAGGGCTAGTAGAATTAAGCACATGAAAACGGAGGTCATCTTACTGTCATGGGTTACAAGACTATATTAAGAGTTGCCGCACCCTTGGAACGTAAAAGGAACACGGGTGGATGGTTATGTCAGAGAAAATTTGAAACTCTCTCTCACTGGAGTGTCATATTTTTGGGTCCACCCAGAGAGTTTGAATTTATTTGATAGTTTTCTACCCATAAAAACATGTTGCCATAAACTGAGCACAAATCCAGACTAATTAAACGCCTTTAACCATCCACCGTGCAGCAGCTGACCCCATGAGCTGACCAGTTACCATACTCAAAAATTCAAAGAAGAAGCGAGTAGTTTCTGAAGTAATCTTTATCTTAAGATCTCAACAAGGAGTAGGTACTTATAAGTAAAAAAAATATGAAATTGAATCATGAACAGCCAGAATCAGGTGGATTTTGAGGCAATAATTTTACTTAGATTGGATTTTACCAAATTTAATATTGCTCCCATGCAGCTGCAAAACAAAATAATCTAAAATTGTTGAGTTCTGCGCCGTCTAGTGAGAATATGGCCATGTCAGAGCAAGCAGCTTTCACCTTAAGTTCATAGGAGACGGTGCTCTACATTATCTGCCTACCTGTTCACCACACCAACAAATACTAGATATGAGAAAATAGTAATTAATATTCCACAAGTAAAATCTATATATATATAAAAATAAATAGCTGTTCGTTAGTCTCGCTAAAACTTGAGAACGGCTGGACCGATTTGGCTAATTTTGGTCTTGAAATATTCGTGATAGTCCAGGGAAGGTTTAAACGGTGAGAAAAATGGAAAAAAAAACCGAATACAACGCCATCTCTAATTAAAATGTCATTATAAAATGAATTATGCTGTTCTCATAATGCCAGTAGATGGCGTTATCCTAACTATGAGGCGGTACGAAGTTCGCTAGGTCAGCTAGTATTATATAATAATATTCCTCTACCTCTACATATTCTCCTCCTCTTCCTAACTCTCACACAACGCCTCTAGTCCCAAACTAAGCAGAGCCTGTGTATGAGTACTAGGCAACTGATAACCATACTTATATTTACACCCGGACGCAGAACAAATGATCGTGCTCATTACATAAACATTTGTCTTGAGTAGGAATCGAACCCACAACCTCGGGCATAGCATTCGGGGCCATTAACCACTAGACCAACAGGCCAGTTAAATTCAAAATAATACAATAAAAATTTGCTGAATGTGGCCATGATAGACATTTGTACCCATACCATAAGCCTTTTTTCCTTTCCAGCGGTACTACTACAACAATGAGTTTGCGGGGCAAAACATAGTGATCTTCGTGGGTGGGGAGTGGGCCATTAGCGAGAGCTGGACGCAGGCGGGGCTGGCCTACGAGATGGCGCAGCAGTTGAGAGCTGGCCTCTTTTATACAGAGCACCGGTTTTATGGGAGCAGCAGGCCTTTCGCGTAAGTTTTTCTTTTTAGGGTTCCGTAACCAGCGGGTAAAACGGGACCCAATTACTAAGACTACGCTGTCCGTCTGTCTGTCTGTCTGTCTGTCCATCTGTCACCTGTATCTCATGGACCGTGATAGTTAGACAGTTGAAATTTTTACAGATGATATATTATATCTGTTGCTGCTACAAAAAAAATAATAACGTGTTTTTTTTTGCCGTTCTTTGCTAAGGACATTACGGAACCCTTCGTGCGCGAGTACAACTCGCACTTGGCCGGTTTTTTATATTCCAGATGAGCCAAAAGCTCGTAGCTAAACGTAATAATAGCTGCATGGGTTGATTTTTAAATATTGCTTACCGCTGGCCGAGGTCAGTCCGTAATCAATTATTTCAGTATACCGAGATTTCTTAGTGCCTAGGAGCCAAGGAGTGTCTTGTTAGTCAGTAACTGGGTTGTGGAGGTTAGGTAAGAAAATATTGGTATTCAGCTGCATCTGGTGAGACTAAAAGCCGTCCCCTTAGTTCGGACAGTGTAAGGAGATTGATTAAATTCTGATGATCCAGCTGATGACCGAGATGTCGCCTGATGGTACTAAGCAATTAATAACATACGGCAGTTAGAACTTGTAAGGGCACTATGGTATAAAATAGAATAGAATATCGTTTATTTAATAAGAATGGCACATTTATATTAAGATACATCATCATTGTAACGGCATGGAACAGGCTCCTGGAAAGTGTTGTGAAAGCTCCCACATTGAACTGCTTTAAAAATCGGTTGGACAGACTAAACATCTCCAAACTATATGAAACACACGCATCAGCTAAATAGCTGCTAGTGTGTCTTACCAAATAATAATAATAATAATCATCATCATCATCATCATCATCATTTCAGCCGAAAGACGTCCACTGCTGGACATAGACCTCCCCCAAGTGTCGCCACAATGAACGGTCCCGTGCGTCTCGCATCCATCAGACTCCCGCAACTGACAAGTCATCGGTCCACCTTGTAGGAGGCCTTCCAACGCTACGTCTTCCGGTACGTTTCCGCCATTCCAGAACCTTTCGGCCCCAACGGCCATCTGTTCTGCGAGCAATGTGCCCTGCCCATTGCCACTTTAGTTTAGCGATTCTTCGTGCTATGTCGGTAACCTTGGTTCTCTTGCGGAAGATACATAATATTAAGATACATAAAAAAAAAAAACAATTATAACGCATACAATGCATTTTTGCCTTAACTAGGTTGGACCTGTGTGTCAGGCTAAAAATCACTAAGAATCTAAGCTACTTGCATATTATTTTGCAAGTTACGGACATATGTGTAGTTAGTTAGGTGGGCGTTTAATTAATTTGGCTTGTTACACCTCTGCCTAATAACACGTACAGAGTTTCCTTCGCGAACTATTTTAGACTGATGAACTGTTTCTTCATTACTTATTGCAACAAATTTATTAGTAATCTGATCTTCACTAATTTTATTAGGACTATATCAGATACTCGTACATCTGACTATGTATACGAACCAGTTAAATTGAAAAATTTGGAAATTTTGTATGTAACGTTACATCGGACGAAAGTGTGCTGCCGATGACATCAAAAACGTCCTAGCACCGCCCGTTTCAGGGTCGAGTTTGGGCCAAAGTTACGGGAATATTTGGAATAGTCACCGCAACTCTGGAATGCAAAAGCTGCTTTAGTTTCTATAGAAACATCGGTGGTATTTAGTTGGAAAAGTTCACCCAGAGCGAGAGAATTTATTTCATGTTTTCTCACGAAAATAAAAGGATCGTGGACAGAATAATAAAATTCGAGCAATCAGAAAAAAAAGAAAGAAAGTTATTTTTTAAATAAATAAACGAAACTACTTAAAAACATGTTTTAAAGCCGGTGTTGCCGGTGTTTCTAAAACTTTAGCTTAAAAACTATGTCCTCAACGGTCTGAAGGCTCGCCGTCCGATCGTCCGGTAACCGTTCGGACCGAGCCCAAGTCTTCGACGGCGTGTGCTGTTCCACGCGCGCCTCAAGGAGATGTCAGCAACTGTAGAGCCTACTGGGGCCAAGGGTCTGATTCTGAAAGGAAGACTCGGCCCTGGTATGAAAGGCAACGAAGGAACAGGAGTGCGTTTTTAGTCAGTAAAAGTCTAACACTATCATCCACCCCGCCCAAGAGCGGGGGATGTCATAATTATGATTTTCCCACCGAAAAAAAAGGGCCTGAAACGAAAATAGGCCAATAAAGAAGTCACTATTATTTAAAACTAGCTTCTGCCAGCGGCTTCGCCCGCGTGGTAGGAGAAAATTGTCCCAAGGGAACATACTGCCAGGATAAAAAGTATCATATGTGCTATTCCAGGATATGGTATACACGTGTACCAAGACTCATGGAAATCCATTCAGTAGTTTTTGCGTGACAGAATAACAAACATCCATACATACAAACTTTCACGTTTATAAATTAGTAGGATATTGCCATTGATGAGTCCATATCCCGGCCAATGAGCACAGTGCTCCGCCCAAGCGAAGCAGACCTCCACCGTACGCTCCACCGTGTCCTTCGGGCGATCCGCACAATCGTAACACTCAGGCGTTTCTTCCCATCGAATCCGAAACAAGAATCGCCTAAAAAAATTTCTTCCTAAAGCAGATCCTCAACGGACACGGTTGCTGTTAAGGATCTGCTACAGGCAGAAAATGAAGACGCCGCGGCACCTCTTTAACCATTCCTCAAAGAGGGGACTTATTGCCGCGATTGTGGCGACACCAATGTCTAAAGTTCTGCGTACACAGCGATTGTATATTATATGCTTATTTTATGTAGATAATCTAAATTGCCATATGTTTAAAAATAACGTGTCGACATATCTTCTGTCAACGCCTATGCTTCTAATTATGCTTTAATTTTGGGCAATCATCCAATGTTCCTAATTAACCAATTTTCTTTCTACGACATAATTTGTGTTACTTGGCCTGAATAATAAATGCACAGGGCAACTGAAGCTAACTAAAAAACTAAAATTAGGTTTGTATAAATTAAGTTATTCTAGCTGCAAAAAGATTATTGTGCAATACTTACTCAAGATCTCGTAAAACATGCTTTGCTTTTATAATTAAATTTAGGTTATTTAATATATTGAATTTTAATCATTGTTAATTTATTACTTCTTAGGTTCTTAGTACTTTTTAGCCTGACATACAAGTCCAACCTAGTTCAGGCAAAAATGCAATGTGTGCGTTATAATTGTTTTTATGTATCTTAATTTAAATGTCTCATTTTTTTTAAATAAACTATATTCTATTCCAAAAAAAAAGGTTAAGCTAGCTCTCGCTCGTCCACTCACAGCTGGAGGAATAGGGAATATGCATGCATTTTTATTTTTCGAGATTAAATACTGTTTAGCTCTGATAAACAAAATATGAAAAAAAAAATGTCTTCGTCAACAACGAAGCTATAAAGCTTCAAAGCTGCTATTATGAAAGATACTCGTAAGTCCGGTATGGTCTTCGACGTCATAGGCCATGACATCCGTTCGGCTGTCATGGTGAGAGAGAAAAAAAACAAAACTGCGTCTTGGTGAGAAAGACAGATATATTTTGTTTAAAATTGTTATAATCTCGATATTGTTTCCATTATTTAGTAGGTATTACAAATATTTTGTTTTCATGGACATTCTCTATTATTTGATGATTTCTCACTTCAAAAAAAAAGAGAACGAGATAATATTGCTATGTAATTTCGAACAATGTTTTCATTTTCCATGTTGACTATAAACAAAACGGACAGATTAAAATTTAATGAACCAGCTCTTCCTATCTCTTTGATCATAATGCAAACAACATAAGATTATCAAACCCCCGCAAAACTAAAGAATTTCCCAACGGGTGTCCCTTTTCTAATCGCTTTGCCAAATCTACGAGTAATAGTTCGCCTATAACTAATCGATTACAGATTTATTTGATATTCATATCTTATCTGCGGTATTTATTCGTGATTAGATACACGTGCTCGGATTTGTAATTAGCATTTTAGATTCGTTTTCCCAACTATATTGGATGGCCTTCCAGTTTAACCGAATTCAGCTGATACCAATATATGGAGCCACAGATAGTCTAACTATCACAACCCAGTTATGTGTAGTATGATACTCCTTGGCTAGACTGGTGTCTTGTGATTTTGACGACTACTCGTGATTTCTGTCAAAAATCTACTATGAATTGTCTTTATGGCTTCTCGGAGTTCGGCATTTGGTGTTCCTGCGCCCGATCACTCCCCGACCGTATCAGAATGTCGTTCGATCGGACTATGAGAGTAAAAGAACAAAAAGTGAACCTGTATTTGCGCACACGCTTAGGTACTATAATATCTCTTGCATCTTTATTGAGATTGACCATCATGAACGAAATTCTGAGATTATTTTAAAAATTTAAAGCCGAGGTCCTGACTGCAACGGCTGCAAAAGATCTACAAAACCAGCCAGACATGATTACACGCATGTCTAGAAAATATATCTAAAGTTACAGGCCAAATAAAGCTAGATTTTATTATAAAACTGTCCCTAACACTTTCATAGCTAACTAACCTTCAATATATGGTGTCAAAGCCATAGATTTATGACCCCATACGTAATGCAGTGGGCTGGCTCCCTGCCAAGCCACGCGCCACTGTCGCTCGTATATCACGGGCGCTATTGTGCAGCCGATGACCATTGGCGTATGTAGGTAGCTTGACTCAGGGTTTGATAACTCATAAAGCTTCTGTGTGCCTAGTACTTTTCATTTTAGTTACATTCTAGAACTCCTTATAAAATGGCTAGAATGTTGTGTTTGTTATTAGTGAGACCTTCTGAAGTTTCTGCGGGGCTAGTAGTTTAAATTTTTCTTATGTCATAGTCTTGTCAATTATGGCTCGAATGAGAATAGGTAGATAAGCTGTTGTTGATGATTCGCGTTTGTGGCCACGCGCCATTGTCATTCATAATTATATCATACGTTATTATGCATCCATGACCATTAGCGCATGTAGGGTAACGTGAGTCATGTTCGACAACTGCTAATACTTCTGTGAGCCTAGTACTTTTTCTTTTAGTTACATCAAAGTGCGTTAGTTACACCCTAACATTATGTCATTCAAGCGTCAAAAGACCCTTATTAGGTATTGAATATTAGTTGAACAGTGGTATTGACCTACATATTGAAATTCGGTTTTTTTAATAACTTCTAGGATTTCTGTGAGCCTAGTACTTTTTTACTTGAGTAAGTCATAGGTCGCGGGTTCAAACCCAGCCAGGCGCATAACTTTGTGTAATTTATTTTCATCACCACTGCTCTCAAAACGGTGAAGGAAAACATCGTGAGGAAACCGGCATGTTCTAGAACCAAAAATTCGAAGACATGTGACATCCACCAATCTGCACTGGGCCCGCGTGTTGGATTACGGCCCAATCCCTATCCTAGAGAAGAGGCCGGAGTCCCAACAGTGGGAACATTATAAGGCTGATTATGCTATGAGTGAGAGTGAGTCAGTGATTGATTGATAACTTCTGACGTTTATGTGAGACTAGTGCTTTTGATATTGGTTATGTCAGAGGAGCTGTTTTATAAAAAGGCTAGAAGTAGGTAATTCAATGTTGTTGTGTGTCAATCAAACGCGTAGTACTTAGCGTGAGTTAGCATTTGCTCTTACGGTTGCTGTGGTCCTGGTACTTTTAATTTAATGTGTTATCAAACTGTGTTGACAGTACGGCTGCTGAGACCCTCAAGCGACTGCATGTTACCTAATTGGTAATTACGTTTTTGGTCAAGTCATAGTCGAATCGCTTGGATCAAGCTCTGGGTTCGATTGCATGTCATGTTTTCAAAGATATTTTTCGCTGACTGATGGACTCTGCGTGACCTTGAAGACTGGCTCTATCTTTTCCCAGAGATTAGCATTGCTATTCTATGTGCCAATTATCTGGATAACAACGATGTGAAAGAGTACTTCGATGCCTAAATATCAGGTGCGTAGCTACCGCCGTATCAGCCGTACCAATGATATGGGGCCCCCATGTAAAAATTCGTAACATTTTATCCACTACCAAGATATCCGTCCACAACCTTCAATTCTCTTATTGATGAGAGGTGCGTAGTTAATAAATAATTACTAAATTATAGGATGTTCCATTTTTATAGCATGCTCCGTTCGTTCTAGCATTCTCTACACAAGATCAGACCCATAAAATCTTATAAAAAAGTTAATCGGTCTCGGTTTTACTTGGACGAAATCTATCCAGTTAGTCTGGTCATCTCTGTCGTGGTCTATCATGACTCCGTCTCATGTCTCTGTGCTAGTAGAACCCTACGGTGTAAACGAAACCTCGATAACTTTAAATATGGGACCCCTTTGGGACTACCTACGCCACTGCTAAGTTTTTTTTTTATACAAATATGTACGTTGTTAGGTTATAAATACATTATAACCTAACAACGAACATAGTACAACGTACGTAGTCAACGTGTTATTATGTACATTTGTTTAATAAACAATGTAAAAATTCCAGAAAAAATTATAATTACCTAATATTTTAGTTAAGTTTTCTGAGATTTTCTGTTGTTGGATCATTCCCGTATAGCTTAAAGTCATAACTCCTAAGTTTTCTGTAAGCCTAATACTTTTTATTTTAGTTATGTCATAGGAGTTTCTTATAGGACTCGATGATGCTAAGAATGTCAATGTAAAATAGAAGCTCGGCTCTTTCTCTCTCATATAAATCGTTTGTTCATGAAAATATTCATGTTGAACTTTTCGCATTATTTCTACCCAATTTAGAGTATGAGACAATAATGTGTGTAGCTAACCTAACACGTCTGATTTTAGTTAAGCATCATATGAGCTTCCTATGAAAGGCTTGTTCCAGGGCTGGAATCTTCGATCAACAATGTACATGATTGTTGATTGAAGAATGGAATAATGTTTAATGTCTGGGCGCTTGTGTATGTAATCATAGCTTGAGTCAGCTTTCGTTGGTAACTCCTTGGGTTTCTGTGAGCCTAGTAATTTAAATGTTAGTTATGCCATGTATTGCTGGACCTAAGGACGGAATACGTTTGTTGTTAGTATATTTGTTATTATTGGTTGCATGTAGTAATACACCTGGACCCGATGACCTGGTAAGGGTTAACCGTAATTCATTGTGGCGACATTTGGGGCAGGCCTTTGTACAACAGTGGACGTGGCTGATATGATGATGATTATATAGTAATAGTTTACAATGAGTCAATAATGTATCTCCTAAACCTTCTTAAGTTCTGATGCTGTTACTATATGCCTAAATTATTGTCAAAAAATAAATTTGATGACGATAAGTAAATATTGTTGTGGTTCAATCAATCAATGCCTAATTCTTAAGTTTTTGATGGGATTTCTTCGAGTGAAGTTCAGTGGCTGTTTCAATTATTTGCAAATTAATTCCTAGTGAATATTGTGATGTAAAATTGGTGTAGTTTTCTATCCAAAGTATCTGCGCAACTGGACAATATGCGGATTCATTGAAACAACCCCGATCTCGGTTTTTTTTGTAGGTTGCAAAATCATCCAATGACATCCCCCGCTCTTGAGCGTTTCGGGAGGGTGTGTCAGACTCTTATTGACTAAAAGCCCACTCCTGTTCTTTCGTTGCCTTTCATACCAGGGTCGAGTCTTCTTATTGTAGTGTAAACTACCTCAGCGAAGCTTGCCGAGAAAGTTGACTTGATACATTTACTGCCAAGTACTGCAAAACATTAGAATGTGTACATCTTTATTCTAATGGTAAACAACTAAACTATACATACAAAGATTTGGCCTAAAGGACTTAGTATCCAAGCCAAAAAAATGTACTTAAAAAAGTGCTTAATCCTTGTTGATTTTCTTAACGATATTTTTGTATACCACCGTTGCAAACTTCTGACGTTTTGGTGTCCTAGGTCAGGTGCAAGAGTAATTTAGGTTTCTGTGTTACCTGCAAGTTCTAGGTCAACAAGAAGTGGGTTGGGTTTTTGTGGTAAGAAAACCCCCCAGTAGTGATTCGGATCAGAAATGTTTTAGAGGTTAAGCAAAGTTATACCGTGGTCGATTCTTTTAAGGCTAAAGGAAAACTATTGGTTTTTCCAACCTCAGAATAAGAAGAAAAATGTTTCATTTCAAAATGACTGGCCTGTTGGTCTAGGGGTTAGTGGCCTGACTGCTATTCCGGAAGTCGCGTATTCGATACGCACCCAGGACAAATGTTTGTGTGATAAGCACAATCATTTGTTCTTTTTCTGAGTGTAAGATTACACTACAATAATATAATATGTATAACACTATAATATGTATGTATTTAGAAATATTTAAGTATGTTTATCGGTTGTCTAGTACTCATAACACATGCTCTGTTTAGCTTGTGACTAGAAGGCGTTGTGTGATAGTTGTGTGAATATTATTATTATAAACGTTATTCATTCATAAGAAGAGTAGCACTCTTATTTATTTATTTATTAAATATTATTTAATAAATCTAATACATAAAAATCTTTTGTCACAGTGTTTGTTATCGAATTGCTCCGAAACTGCTCTTATATTTGGTAGGCCTGAGAATAGGTCGTAGGCTATTATTTACCCTCCTTCCTGGCGATAAAATGTGGGGCTTTTTTTTTACGTTGTGAAAGTCATCTAATGACAAATCTCGCTCTTGGGCGGAGCGTGAGATAGTGTCAGACTTTTACTGACTAAAAACCCACTCCTGTTCCTTCGTTGCCTTCGTCCCAAGGCCCCGGGTTTCGTTTTCACACTACCCATGGCCCCAGTAGGCTTCGACCCTGCTGGGCCCCTACGATTGCTGACATCACCCTGAGGCGCGCGTGGAACAATACGCGCCGTCGACGACTTGGGCTCGGTCCGGACAGTTACCGGACGGTCGGCGAGCAGTGGGTGGCTCGCCGTCCGCATCTTTATTAGTTTATCAGCTAAATAAACAGTCTCTTACATAAAATACATGAATATTTACTAAACTATACTAAAACCTAATTATGTAATAAATATAACACAAAAACACAAAGTACACTCAGGCGTCGAAATACTTGTCCACATCGCTGTCCTCCGAAAATGTGCCCAGAAGACTGGCAGCATTGTCACGTTGAATGGCAATGCTAATTCTTTGGGCGAAGAACGAGCCAGCCCTCTGGTCACGCAAAGTGTCGTTCAGTCGGCGTGAAATTTCCTTAAAAAGGAGACGCCTTAAAAAAAAAGTAAACTTATACGACTTTATTTGTGGTCTTCAAAAAAGACACAAGAATTCAACAAGATTCAGTCTCATACCCGATATTAACCGACTTAAGAACCCCGTTTTTAGAAAGTCAAAAATTTGAAACATCCAAAAAGTACCCCCATTTTAAGAAGTCCATTCCTACTCAGTTACCAACTCGACTTAATTATCTAATTCAAGTCATCTCCTAAAAAAGCCTGACTTACATTTAATTAAAATGTAAATCACTCGATGTTAATACTCCAAATGTAATAATTACAAACCTACTTACAACAAGAAAATATGCTAAAAACTTCCCAATATCTTATCCTTACTAATTATCTTTTTAATTCTTTACCAACATAACTTCATTACTTCACATTCAAAAACCTGCCTTATTTCTTGTGCCTTAAAGTTTTTATAGCACGCATTGTTATCTTTGTAATAAGGCTCTCAGTATGCATAGAGAGGGACTCACTAGTGTAATATTTTCCGCGAATTAAAGTCAGTTTTGCGTGAAAAGAAAATGGCCGTCTGTTCCTCAGAGGGTAGAGTTTAATATTGAGAGTGGTATTCGAACGTTTGGAAAAGCTGTTATTAGATGTGTTCCAAGATTCGCTGATAGGGAATTCGTAGGTATTACTCGTAGGTATTTTTACTATATGAGACTAGCTTCTGCCATTGGCTTCACCCGCGTGAAAATAGGTTTCTCCATAAAAGTTTTTGGACCCCCATTTCATCCCTTAAGGAGGTGATTTTTGGTAAATCCTCACCTACGTCATAAAATGAAGATTTGTGCAAAATTCCACGCTAATAGTCCCAGTAATTTCGGATGTGCGTTGACATATCAGTCAGTCAGTTTCTCCTCCTATGTAAGTAGATCAAAGTTTCCTACAAGTTAATTGATGAATAGGTTTTATTCATCAATTTGTTTTGTAACTAATGAAAATTTATTATATATATTATACTATTATTATTAACTAAAGCTATAAGTAGCAAAAAGTCCAAACTAAAATATGGCGTCAATAATTTCTTCGCATCGCTCTTTCGACTGGAAGTGTGCCCAAAAGACTGGCGGTATTGCCACGGTGTATGGCAATGCTAAATCTCTGACCGAGGTAAAAGCCAGGCTTTTGATCACGCGCAGTGTCCACAAAGCGTTTGGATAATTCTCTAAATAGCGTATGAGAAAAAAGTAAATCACAGTGCAACATGTTTGCTTTGTAAAGATTGCTATGTTAAAAGTTTAGGAACTTTTAGTAAAAAAAAATAGAAATTCAAAACTAACGTAGTAGGTATTTCTGCTACCCTAATTTCATCGTCACAATTTGACACAATAATTGTGAATTAAGGCTTTTGATTATATTATTAATTAGTACAATCGGAAACATCCAAAACGATTTGGAAGCGACAGAAAAGGAAATTCAACAACACTTTTCATTTGTGGAAATGTTGTTGTATTTTCGATTGTCTTAAATTAGATTATGCAGCTAAGGTTAAGTTAATTTTCTGTTTTAGCATATAAGTACTTAGATATTTAAATTTATTGGTAGTTAAGTGTGTTTTTCTAAATATGTAAATAGTATAAGTAGCAATCTATACTTAATATTATAAGGCTGAAGAGTTTGTTTGTTTGAACGCACAAATCTCAGGAACTACTGGTGTAACAAGAACAATAAAAACACTTAACTAATTAAAATTACATAATATATACACAATAACTCCTATCTAAAATATGGCGTCAAAAAATTCCTCCGCATCGTTGTCGACTGGAAGTGTGCCCAAAAGACTGGCGGCATTGCCACTTTGTATGGCAATGCTTAATCTCTGACCGAGGTAAAAACCAGCCCTTTGGTCACGTGAAGTGTCAACTAGCCGTATGGATAATTCTTTAAAAAGGGCATGAGCACTCGGACCCCACGGCCCAAGAGTCTTAACCCCAAACGGCTCAAAAATATAACTACCGATGAGGTTGTTATATTTCCGCCGCTTGAGGTTCTCCGCAACCGCAGCGGCAGCACCAGCACAGCGCGACGAGCTAGGAAGATGGGATGGCGCAAGAGTGTCGACACAGGTAGCGTCCCATACTAAAGGCCTACCCATCTTCCATGGAAATAAAGACATACCGTTACTACTGGGTAGAATAATAAATTAAATAAAATGTGTTTTATAGTCCATTTAGACGCGGGGGACAGCTTGTTGTTAAAAAATCTTTATGATAAATTTAAAACCAAAGTTTAAAAAAATGTTGTCAATAGGGAATTCTATTTTTTTTCATATAATGTTTAGGTTTAGGTTTAAAACGCGAGTTTGACTACTATCTCAACTGATGGTAAGCGAGGATGTGGCCGACGATGGAGGACGCTTGCCTAGAAGTAACATATTTACTCTTTAACTTAAAGACGCCTAGATTATAGCTATCAGTTATAACCTAAGGGTTAGCTCGCTTATACTACTGATAGATTTGAACTCTATTTGATCTACTTCATAAAAAGATGCATAGCATAATCAACCTTTTAATGTTCCCACTGTTGGGACTAAGGCCTCCTCTCTAGGAGAGGAAATGGGCCGTAATTCACCACGCAGGCCCTGTGCGGGTTGATGAATATCACGTCTTCGAAATTTTGGTTCTAGGACATGCCGGTTTCCTCACGATGTTTTCCTTCACCGTTTTGAGAGCAGTGGGTCGCCTGACTGGGTTTGAACCCGCGACCTACAACTTGTAAGTCGGGGCCGTTACCACTCGGCCACCACTGCTCTGCAAAAAAGACGCACCTATCACCTAATCCCATATTCACACGGCCAATTAACTCGATTGACACCATTAAACAAACCTTCAAGCATTGTCGCTGACGTGCCGAGCAATGGCTTACAATGGTGGGCAATGGTCCCGAGTGGGCGGCGGTGACTCGGGGTCAATTGGTGATTGCCCCACTGGCGTCGGGTCAGTTATGAGCTGGCGGGCTGTGACGTTTAGTGGTAGAGATTTGTGAGATATATGGGTCATTTATATGGAAGAGAGTAAATAAAAGCAATTATAGAAAGGCCATTGCGAAAACTGTTTAACTTGCCACGTACCTAAATAAAAACTATAAGAAAACAAAGTGCCCCCACTTTGTTAATTGTAATAACTTTGTAGTGTCTTTTGATAATTGTAATTATTTATTTTTCTTGTTTTTTTTTATATAGCCTCTTTTTTTTTAATTTAAATGTGAGAACACTGTGGACTTCGCGAATTCTTAGGTTACTTCCTATTACGACTCACTTTTTTTAATATGATTATTTTTATTGTGCTTTTGGGTACAATATCGACTGGTCTACACTGTTCTTACATAATTTCTATTAATACTATAATATGAAAATATTGTAAACAATCACTTTTTAAAAGAGTAACCATGGAGTTTCTTGCCGGTTCTTCTCCATAGGAAACAACCAATTTGGAACCGTACACTAGCTTCTGACGTTTTATAAGTGCCCATGTAGGCCTATGTGAAATAAAAACTATTGACTTTGACTTTGACTATTTGTACGAATGTGAAAATCTATAAAACTGTCGAACGGATTTTCATGTGGTTTACACTAATAGACAGAGTCCTTTTATGAAAAAGGTTTAAGTGCATAATACATGCATATTTAAAAAGCATAAGTCCAGAATTTTAAAGTATTCTAACATCCTTGCGAAGCTGAGGCTAGCTGTGGATCTATATATATAAAAGGAGAAACTGACTGACTGACATATCAACGCACAGCCAAAACTACTGGAACTAGGAACATGAAATTTTGCACAAGCTTTCCTTTTATTATGTAGGCGAGCACTAAGAGAGGATTTTCCAAAATTCACTCCCTAAAGATGAAACGGGGGTCTAAAGTTTGTATGGAGAAACCTATTTTCAAGCGGGCGAAGTCGCGGGCAGAAGCTAGTATTATATATTTAGGTAATTTCTAATTTTCACCAGAGTCAACTTAAGAGTCATTAATCATACCTATAGAGCAATGGTGGCTCAGTGGTAACGGCCCTGGCTTATGAGTTTGTAGGTCGCGGGTTTAAACCCAGCCAGGCGCATTAGGTACTTTGTATAATTTATTTCATCACCACTGCTCTCAAAACGGTGAAGGAAAACATCATAAGGAAACCGGCATCCACAAGAACTCAAACTGAGCCCGCGTGGTGGATTACGGCCCATTCCCTCTCCTAGAGAGGAGTCCCTAAGTCCCAGCAGTTGGAACATTAAAAGCCTGATTATGCTAACCACACGAGTACCTATTAGAGTTTTTAACCCATCATCAGGACTGGATTTTGTTAAAAACAAGATGAATGCAAACAACCCGTATTATGACACTCGCATGCCTCAAAGAGATGTCAGCAAAACCGCAGTGGTCCAGCAGGGCCGATGTCCGCTAGGGCCACGGGGAATTTCTCTAAAACTGTGCTCCTACAACTAACTGTCTAACTGTGTGCAAAGGGCAACTGAAAGACGCTGGTGTAGGTATATAGTCAGTAACAACGGCCTTCCCGTCCGATTATAATTTAGGTACCCCTACTTAACCCCCCCTAGGTAACCCTACTTATCATAGCAACGTATCTAGCTTTAGCATTACAGAATAGTTAGACACGTTACTTATTTCAAAACCTCAATTCAGAAAACGGGCGTTAGATACAGTATGCAAGTATAACAGTAAATTGAAACTTAAGAGCGTCCAACCCCTCTTTCTCCATCCTAGAGCGGGAGAAGTCATTTAAGGATTTCTTACCTTAAACAAACCTTATGGCATGCTATGTTACCTCACCTTCATTAACGTATCACAGTAGTCTAGCCAAGAGAAGAAGCTCGTCAATTCTTTATATCCGTGGAATTTGCTGTAGGATTTATCTCCGAAATCTTGTGCAACATATCTGAAATGAAACAGAATATTTGTTTTACTACAATATTTTTATTTACGTTTCAGTGACTGAGCGACAGACTGATGCGTTGCATGTCGAGTTTGATTTACGCACGAAACAAATATTTATATATCATACTAGCTTTTGCCCGCGGTTTCGCTCCCGTCAACTGACTACTCTATTCTGCTCTACCCAACTCTACTCTAATCTGCTCTACCCAACTCTACTCTAATCTACCCTACTGTATCCTACTCTATCCTACTGTACCCTACTATTTATTTATTACAAAAAATGTGATAAATGAAGAACCACTCGACCGATTTTGTGCACACTTCACATAAACCCAACGCCTCATTATCAACGATTGCATCACTGCTTACCATCAGGTGGGATCGCAGTCAAACACTAGTTTATATAATTAAAAAAAAAGTCTAACACACTCCCACTCTACCCTAGAGCTTGAGAAGTAATTAGATGATTTCTCACCTCCAAAAAAATCCTATGTTCGTTAGTTGCCCTTTGCGTTCCAGGGTAATTGCAATTCTGCCCTGCCAGGAGTAACATTGTAAGAACACTAATACTGCAGTAGTCCAGGCTACCACGAGTTCTTAATGCGATCCATTTGACGACCTAAACTGAACTGTTAAAGGTATGGAGCTATATAATAATAATATTCACACAACTATCACACAACGCCGTCTAGTCCCAAGCTAAGCAGAGCTTGTGTTATGAGTACTAGACAACTGATAAACATACTTAAATATTTCTAAATATATACATATAATAGATGTTTGTCTTGGTATGGTCATGTGAAGAGGAGGGAAGAAACGCATGTTACTAAAAGAGTTATGAGTTTACATGTGGTTGGATGGAGAGGGAGACCAAAGAAAATATGGATGGATTGTGTGAAGAGTGATATGAAAGAAAAGGAAGTTAGTGATAGTATGACGAATGACAGGGCAGAATGGAAGAAAAAAACGTGTTGCGCCGACCCCAAATAACACGGGAAAAGGGCAGGAAGATGATGATGATATACATATTATAGATGAATTACACCTAGACACAGAACAAATGATTGTGCTTATCACACAAACATTTGTCCTGGGCGGGAATCGAACCCACGAACTCTGGCATAGCAGTCAGGGCCACCAACCACTAGACCAACAGGCCAGTCAAATATACATACAAGCTGCGCACTGTAGCCAGCAAAACAAAGCTTTTGCACCAAAGCAACTTTTATATGGGCCCTCGAATCTTCAATAATCTTCCACCTTCATTTAGAAGTATGAGCGACATGAATATCTTTAAAAAAAAAACTACTCGAATTATTTATAAGTAAATGTTATTACTCGATAAAAGAATTTTTAAATGACAAGACACTGGATCAGCCGGTTTATTAATACAAACCAAAATATATATATTGTTTTATAAACTAATATATACTATATGACTAATTTCTAATTTGACCTAATTATTTTGCTAATTAAATTTTAATGTATTCCATGACAATTTGATTTAATTATTTTATTTATTAACTATGTACCAAATTAATAATAAGAATTTTGTATGCCTCATTGGCGGGACATAGCATTACCTGTAAATAGAACAACGAACCTATGATCCACAATAAATCATTTGAATTGAATTGAATTGAACATATAGGGTATGTAGCTCCATTCCTCTTTTTAGCCTGCACGACTGTAATTTTAACACGTTGTGCTAAAATTGTTGGCGTTGTGCCTGTTCTTTGAAGGTGGAAGAGTCCAGGGTAACATATGTAAATTTCAGGTAAATAGTGAGTCAACTGGGCCTAGCCATTATCTACTCAACCAATTAAAATCTCATAAATAAACAAAATTAGGTTAATTCAACCCCAACTATTAACAAACTAAATTAATTGCCACATTCAAATATTTAGTAACGGTAAACTGCAAAGCTTAAACATTGTATAACAAAACTGATTTTCCTGAAAATAATAGACCAGAACAACTATTTAGTTTACCACAAATAATTTTATCCTTTCGGTGGCTAGAATGGACAATAACGTACCACAATTGACACCAAATTCCGCTGGGAATTTCATAAATTCGTACCTACATACATTCTAGTGTGAAACACGGGAAATCCGATGTGTTTAATGGTTTTGCCAATTTAAGTAGCAGGTAACTGTTATATTACTTAATTTTAAATAGGTTTCCTTATAAATCTATACAATATATAAAAGCGAAATACCACTCACTGATTAATCACGATTGATGTGTGTATCTTGGTTACTCTCTCACGCTTAAACGGCTGGACGGATTTGGATGAAATTTGGCTCACAGGTAGTCCATGTCCTAAACAAAGGATCATAGAAGTATGTACCTTTGAAATAACTTTTTGTTTTTACGCAAGCGAAGCCGCTGGTAGCAGTTAGTTCAATAATAACAATCCAATACATTTAGTACGACGAACTTCCTTCTGAATCTGGCCCTTGACCCAGCCATTTTGCTCCGTAATCAAAGGAAGCCGTCCAAATTAATCATCTGTCATCATCACTTGCAATTTACAAGAACAGCTGACGGAAACATGGCATTACGATGTTCGTTAACACTGACTCGACCACCTGTCGGGATGAATGTGACTTTATGTGACATTAGACAAGCACGACACTTACGTAGTAACTATTCAGTAATCTGTGACGACACGACATCGTGAGTGTAAGGCCATGCCTATAATTACTTAGAGAGGTAGGCAGAACTACTTCAACAACATGTAACTGGAATAATACACATCACACAAAGCCTGGAGAACAGGCGTAGTGTAGCCAGCCTTTCGGTATTCTTAACCGACTTCAAAAAGAAGACAGTTCTATGTTCGGCTGAATGTTTTTTTTATTATTTATATTCACCGATTTCTCCGTCAATTGTAGGCTTATTTTGAATTTTTGATTGAAGATTATGCTTCCAAGTTGGTCCCATAGAAATATTGTTTTGATCTGATCATGAACTTCGAAGATATAGAACAGAACTCCTCATAGAATCACAGCAGAACTGTCGTAACAAGTAAAATGGCTTGGTTTATACATGTAGTCGATGATTGACTGAAAGAATAGGGAAAATATATCGAACGGATCTGATAATGAAGCCTGAAGTTAGGCTTTGTAATAAATTAATGTAATCTAACCTTGTTTGGAATTATTAGAATTGTCATGAAATGCACTCTGGCTATAAGGTTTTTAAGTTAGGTTGAGGGGTACTTTTTAGTGTGGTATCAAAAAAAACGTCTTACAAAAAAAATATAGATCAATAATATTTATTTATCTATTTTTATTCCCAACAATATCCTTACAGACTGGTCCAAATCGATATTGAGGTTTCTTATTTCTAACTTACAAACTAGATTCTGTTTGCTTACAAACTGAATATCTTGTAGAATCAGAGGTAGGTAGCGTATTACAATACTATAGATAAATTACACCCAGATACAGAACTAATTATCATGCTCATCGCACAAACATTTTTCCTGAGTGAGAATCGAACCAACGACCTCCGGATAAGCAGTCAGGGCAACTAACTACTAGACCAACAGACCACTCAAGAATTAAAGAAAGAACTTTTTTTACGTCAAAGACTTATCGATAACTGTTATTTTATCGTTTCCAGTGACTCCGACCTGCCGAACCTGTCGTTCCTGTCCATAGACCAGGCGCTGGGTGACCTGGCGCAGTTCATCCAATATGTCAAGAGTGACGCCTTCGAATTTGGACGTTACAGGTAAGAAAAAAACGTAAATACTACCCATACATATAGAACCAAGAAATCACCATCTCTTTTCTCCTAAATTTGTTTTTCGTAACTAACTTTCTAAAACTTCATAAATAAAATGTACCTACGTATGTAGGTATGTAACGTAGCTTCGTTGAAATCGGTTCATCTATTTCCAAGAACAAGAACTCGATAGTTTGAACGAATTACCGTGAGAGGTAAAACGCATGATACTAACAGTTATGAGCCTACATCGGGATGGATCGAGAGGGAGAGGAAGGCCAAAGAAAATATGGATAGATTATAATGTGAGAAGTGATATGAAAGAAAAGGGAGTTAGTGATAGCTTGACGGATGACGAGACAATGGAAGAACGAAACGTGTTGCGCTCACCTCCAATTGACACGGTACAAAAGCAGAAGAATGATGATGACGGTGAGGATTAGGTACCTACACACTCTTAACCTATTGAGTAGCGTAATTAGAGACACAATAGAAAGACAATGACCGAGCGACCGCCGCGTTCGCTCTGGGTTTAATGAAAAAAGAATTTCAAAGGAATAACAGAACATTTAATTTTCATTACAAAAATATACAAATTAATGTACACTTATCTGACAATCTTTTCCCGAAACTATCTTACAGATTCGTAATCCCAATAATATCCTCACGAATAAAATTTATTGAACATCTTAAAACAAAATCAGCTGGTACTCGCTCTACAGGTGCTTACGTAAATTGACAAGATAACAAAGTTTCAAGAATAACCACAAAAACATTGATTAATGAGAACTTAAACGTCATTTATTTTAATTAATTGTTTAAAGACGTGATAAAAGATTGTTTTTTCGAATTATAACATCATGGAGGTACATTCGCGCCGGGCATTGGTACAGGCCATGGTCCGGTGTGAGGAGGAGTGGCAGGCGGTCGCCTCCTTCTGCGAAGCAGTAACGCTAGCAAAGGAGGCGGCCGATCGCGTGAGGCAACGGCAACGGTCCTCATGCCCCAACCGCCGCCGGGATTCTACGGGTTCTAAGGGTTCCTTACAAACTTGCCTATGTAAAAGTTCGATTCTAGAATAGAATAGAATTGAATATCGTTTATTTAATAAAAGTTTTACCGAATCGCAAAAAGTTTTTTTTTTGTGACGTAACTACAAATTTACTGTTTTTAGATTTATTCTTATATCTGTGCTATAAGACCTTGCTTTATGCCAAATTTCAGGATTCTGGGTCAACGGAAAATACCCTATGAATTTTCATTCCCTTGAGAGTGTCGAAATATATATATATTTTTGTTATAGTTATGTTTTTTCGTTAACTCAGAAGTTTGATTTTTTCACAGCATCAAGAGACCGCTGATTTGAGTATATGGCTTTAATTTCAATTCAATACCTCCATCTCCTTCCCGAGATAAAGGGTATTCATAGACAGACGGACAACAAAGTGATCCTATAAGGTTTTCGTTTTTCGTTTTGAGGTACGATACTCTAAAAAGGGCAACTGAAGGAACTCCGTGAGTTTTAGCCAGTAAAAGTCTGACAGTCACTCCCGCTCCACCCAGGTTATTAAATTTATTAAAAGTTATTTGATGATTTACCAGTTTAATGTTATCATATCACTATTTCGATAAAAAATCAGTTAATGTAGGTACATATATAAATACTGAATAAATCAGTTTCAGAAAATAACATTGTTTTACTATGAGGAATGAATAATAATAATAATAATATATATTGTATGATGCACTTAGATACAAAATTCAGCCTACGTGCAAAATTGACCTGGTAACAATTACGCACTCCTCTATAATAGGTACTTGTGGTTTGAAGTTACAGCCATTAATCTATATTTTTCCTCATTACTAATATTAATATAGTTGCCCCGTCATACTAATGAGTTGTCATTGATATGACGGCACAAAATTGTTTATTGTTAGTTAGACTATATGTAATACAATATATGTATCATCGTTGAATCTCTTTATTCTTATTACACTTACATATAATACCAAATCTGTATTAATATTATTCTGATCTCACCAAACGTGCGTAAATTTGGTGAGATTAAATATTACAAAAAAACTTTTTACAAAAAAATAATAACCGGCTTCACTATGTTATTTTTTTGTAAAAAGTTTTTTATTTTACACTTTTTAGTTGCGATACACTTATAACCAGAGTTCCTATTTCTCATGACAATTCGAATTTACCCAAACACTGTTAGGTTACATTGTTTTATTATGAAGTTCCTGTATCTACCTTCCACCTTCCGGCTCCATCATCAGTTCAGTTTGATAGTACCTTATAGCCAAAGAGCATCTCATGACAATTCTAATAAGCCCAAACACGGCTAGGCTACATTGATTAATTACGGAGTTCCAGTGCCTACCTTCCGGCTCCATCATCATCATCAGTTCAGTTCGATGCTACCGTTTTCAACATAACTATTCAAAACCACTTATTTATTTGTATTATCATAGAAGCTTAACTATCTTCATTGTGATATCTATGTGAGTATGAAGCTCCGTTGGCCATTTCTGGTCTTCTTCACCAGTTCTACTTCATCAAATGTTACTTTTTGACTGTATATGCTTAAGTTCTCGATGAAAATACCAAAATCACTATATGATTACCTATAATATTTGAGGAGTTCCTTCGATTCTTCATGGATCCCATCATCAGAACTAGATTTTGAAAAAAATGGGACCAATCGGAAAGCAACTCCTTTAAGAGGAAAAAAAAAATTTGCAAATTGGTCCTTATACGACGGAGTTCTGAGGTAACACCCATAAAAGAGCCACCAAGAGCGGATTTCTCAAATTACACTCCTAAAGGGATGAAAAGAGGATCAAAATTTGTATAGAGAAACCTACTTACACGCAGGCGATGTCACTGACAGAAGCAGTCCTTACATTTATTATAAAACAAAGTCCCTCACCGCATCTGTAGGTCTATTTGTTCGCGATATACTCAAAAACTACTGCACGTATTTTCATACGATTTTAACCAATTTACAGAGTAGTTCACTAAAAAATTTTAAATGTATAATGTGTGCGCATTATAGTAGTGAAAAACCAAGCATTTAGAAGATTTCTATTACCCGAACGAAGTTAAGTCGGATCAATAATGTATGACGGGATGAGGGCAGGAAGATGATGATGATGTCATCATCTTCCTGCCCTCATCCCGTTATATTTGGGGCCGGCGCAACACGTTTTTTTTCTTCTATTCTGTATCACTCGTCACGCTATCACTAACTTCTTTTTCTTTCATATCACTTCTACCTCTCCATCCATCCACAAGTATACTCATGACTCTTTTAATAACATGCGTTTCATCCCTCCTCTTTACGTGACTATAACAAGAGAAACGATTCCCTTTCAACTTTTCAGTCATTGGCACCACTTTCAAACTTCCTTTGAAATACTCATTTCTCACTTTATCCACTCTCGCCACACCACACATCCATCTCAACATTCTCATCTCCGCTACGTGCAATCTTTTTTCATCCGTCTTTTTCACAGCCCAACATTCTGATCCATACAGTATGTCAGGCCTTATCACGGACTTTTAGATTTTACCCCTTAACTTAAGGGGGCATCCGTGGGTCACAAGTTGTTCGAGTGACCTGTCGCCATTTCATCCATCCTGACTTGATCCGATGTAATGTAGTAATGTCTTCTAAAACAAGTTATTTTCTTGCCTCGCCAGGAATGCGAAAGTGGCTCTAGTAGGGTGTTCGTACGCGGGCACCATGGCTACGTGGATGAGGCTGGCGTACCCCCACGTGGTGGACGCCGCCTTCTCCGACAGTGGCCCGCTGCATGCGCAGGAGAACTTCCCTGGTAAGATGGAGACGGTTGAGGTTTTTAACATGGCCAGTAGCGGTGCTGGTCACAGAGACTGTTGATAGATTTAGTATAGTAGTACAAAATAAACACTTCGAATTATAACCAAGGTACGGTTGAATGGTCGTACCTAATATAAGAGGAAATGTAGAAGGATTTCTATTGACTGCCACAGTCTACCAAGGAGAGCAGTGGTAGCCTAGAGGTAATGGCCCCGTCTTACTAGTACGACAGGCACAGGTACTTCGTGTAATTTATTTCATCACCACTGAAAACGTTGAAGAAAAACATAGTTACTTAGTGAGGAAACTGGCATGATCTAGAACAAAATCCGAAGACATTTGTGACATCCACCATTCCGCGCTGGGCCCGCGTGGTAGATTACGGCCCATGCCAGAGGGTATATAAACCTCTCCTCTCTTCCCACTGCTGGGACTCACCCAACAGTGGGAACATATTATAAGGCTTGAGTGATTGATTTGATTGAGTCTACCAAAATGTAACTAGCATTACTAAACTGCCAGCGACGTCGCCGGCGTCAAAATAGATTTCTCTATACAAAGTTTGGACGCTCGTTCCATACCTTTAGGAGGTGAATTTTAGAAAATTCTCTCTTAGTGCTCACCTACGTAATAATAGAAAATTTCAAGCGAATTTCCTTGTGCGAAATTTCACGCTCCTAAGGACTGTACTTTCGGTTGTGCGTTGATATAATAATCTTTTAATATAATAATAATCTTTATTTCATCTTTTACACAAAATAGTTAAATGTAACAGCCATAAGTAAATCTTAAACAAATAATTATGCTAGTGCCCAACGAATAACTATAATTAACTTATCACTATTTAAGAACTAAAGGAAAATTTATTTTATTAACCTAGAATTATGTTTAATTAGTGACTTGCCCGAGCTAGGTTAATAAAACCTGTGTTTCGGGTCATCACTTACAAGATTATCACTACGGGTGCATTTATACAGAAATTACAGAATGACCACTTACAAAATAAACCTACAATCATACTAAAACTTCCAATAGCTTCTCTGTGTCTGTGATATTATGATTCAGTCGATACTCCGATATCAATGTACTACATTTAATATAATTTACGCTTTATATTTCTAATAATTTGTTGAGCTTGTTATATATCTGTTAGTTAGTTTCTCCTTTTACATATATATAGATGTATGTACTTTAATATACTGCTGGCACTCAGGTCTCCTATCTAGAAGAGGATATGAGCCGTAATCCACCACGCGTACCCAGTGCGTGTTGGTGGCCGTTACGTTGTAACTACATACATAAACTTCATTAAAGATAAAACTAAGTAAGGTTGCGTGTTCAAATCACGTCGGGGTCACCAATGTAGAATACGATGGGTATTTCTACATATACCTTTAAATTAATACAAACGATCCTTCGTAAAATTATGTATTTTTCAATGATTGACACAAACAAGACAAGTTACCTAGCAACTAGACAGATCATTCTATATATAATACTAGTGGTTAGTATCTGTACGTATGTAAATAAATTATTTTATTTTGATATAATTTTAATACTATGTAGGTCACTACAGTATCTTAGAATACACATTGCACTACACGATGCCGTTCTGTTTAAAGTGGACGCTATTCGTGATGTTGGTGTTATTCTTGTTTTAAAGCTTTGCTTAGAGATCTGTATATAGAGGAAATTGAGAATAAAATATAGGTATAAACTATATACGGATTTTTAATTTTGAAAAGCTCCAAAGCCTTAAGCATTGACGCCGAGTTGCTAGCCTGTTGGTTTTCTATCGATTACACTTCAAGGAGTGTGCGTTGGAATTGCACAATTTAATTCCACCAAGTTCGTTTCATCATCGGAACACTAGACGTACGGCGTTGCGCCATCGGTACATGGTGGACATCCCACCCATACGTACAAAGCGTTTTGGGAACACATTCATAATGCGTACCATCAGGTGAGATAGTGGTCAATCGCGAGCCTATTAATAATAATAAAAAAGGTGACTTCTTATTTACTGGCCTATTACGCTCTTAGTTGGAGTATGCCTTGATCGTCTGGAATCCTTACCACAAGATGTATAATAAAATCATGTATGCCCGTTGTCCCTATTTGTCGGAAAATGGTGCGTCATATCGTTTCCTTAACGTTATCCCGTTTACGTACATATGAGTAACGGAGGCAACAGGGAAATAAGATTTTACGTGTCGTAGTCCACTTTACAATTATATTTGTTTGTTTTTTTAACCTGGGTTATTTATGTGGTAAGCTTAAAATTACTAGCACGACACGATTTTCCACTATCAAGTTCACATTACAACTAACTTCCTAGCTCCTATTGTCATAAATGTAGAAGTTCTGAACTGGGATTTAGAATGAACCATTCAGAGCTTGGCAAAAAAACCAATGTTATGATTTAGGCATCGTTCACATCAAACGTATTATCCGCCGCCGACTATGAGTATGCTCACTGTCAGCCCCAGTGTGAACGTGGACTCAGTCTGCAGTATGCGTTCTCACCAAGCCGACAGTATGCTATAGCGTAACATGCGTTACTTGTGCAAACAAAAGGCTTGCTAGACGTAGTACGATAATCGGCCACCGAGAAGAAAGAACGAAAGAAAAAGAATTTATTTGGTACAGCACAAGGCACAAACAATGTAGGGTAAACATGAAACAAAAATAAAAAAAAAGAAGCAAAAATGTAGTTGTGTGCCTCATGGCTGCACCAAAATAGGTCCAGTTCAGCATGAATGCCAGACGACTAGTGCCTGACGCTGGTTTTTAACTGAACCTGAGGTTGTGACGTAACGGACGCAAAACAGATTTGTAGTGTAATATATAGCGGTGATGCGTATTTAAATTATATAATACATCATAATAGAATGTTCATAATTAGAGAAATGTGTTAAGTGTGATAAATAGTCATAAGGTAATGTATGTGTTTGTATACAAGCGACAACGCAGTAGGTACGTAATAGTGTATATTGTAGTCGGTTTGGTGTGAACCAGAAGTTAATCTATACTAATATTATAAAGCAGAAGAGTTTTTTAGTTTGTTTGTTTGAACGCGCTAATCTCAGGAACTACTGGTCCAATTTGAGGCCAAATTAAATTCTTTCGCTATAACATAATCTGTGCCACAGTTTTGACTGGTCCAACAGTAACAGTGATACCTCGCATTCCTATGATACAAACGGATTTACCTTTTAATTTTAAAAGAATTCAACTTCCGGTGCAGGTATCTTTTGCGGTAACTGTTAGTAAAGTCTAGGGGTAAACTTTAAGCACGTAAGTATCGATTTACGCCAACAGTATTTTTTCGTACGGGTAACTATATGTTGCCCTATCGAGATCTGGTTTTGGAGAAAATCAGTATGTACTTCTACCGGAAGAAAATAAAACTAAAAATATAGTGTACGTAGAAGTACTTTAAAATGTTAACTACTAGAAAAGAAAGAAAGAAAAAAGAATTTATTTGGTACAGCACAAGGCACAAACATAATATTAGGTAACAGGAAACAAAAAAAATATAGTTCTGTGCCTCATGACTGCACCAAAGCGAGTTCAGTTCATCATAAATGTCATACTACTTAATCCTTAGCATAGCATAGTCGGCCTTTTAATGTTCCCACTGTTGGGACTCAGGCCTCCTCTCTAGGAGAGGGAATGGGCCGTAATCCACCACGCGGGCCCAGTGCGGGTTGGTGGATGTCACATGTTTTTGAATTTTTGGTTCTAGGACATGCCGGTTTCCTCACGATGTTTTCCTTCACCGTTTTGAGAGCAGTGGTGATGAAATAAATTACACAAAGTAATGCGCCTGGCTGGGTTTGAACCCGCGACCTACAACTCGTAAGTCGGGGCCGTTACCACTCGGCCACCACTGCTCACACACTTAGTCCTTACATTATAATAATATAAGACCCAGTAATTTCACAAAAGGTTCTATATTTCAACTCTTACTTATAATAGCGTGATGCACCTAAAACAGCCGTCTAATGTACAGACTTTACACATATTTCCAACTTCTACGCGAAGTTGCGGACAAGAGCTAGTATATTATTTCCGATAATAAGCGATAAACTGCGTAACGCTCGCTCACGTTCAGCGACCGACAATACGTTTAGTGTGAGCAATGCCTTACAGATACCGTTTTTACAACAAAACATATCTTTAAATAGTTGACTTGAAGAATTTTCTTTAACTTAAGGAAAAACCTGTACCTTCCAAGTAAAAACGCAAGCTCAACACCTGAGGGAACAGTTCTCGTAGTCAAGTGCAGTCGTTTACGCGATTAGCAAGTAATTTGTTTTATCCTCTTCATCCCCGAGGGTTCATTCAGACAATCTACTCTTTATCGATGGAACTATTCATTTGCTATTCTTGTACCTATTCGCCTTTTCTTTCTCTTTTATTGCACCTAGTATTATTTATCTCTGCATCACCCTAAGGTTGACTGGTAGAAAATGCCTAAGGCATTAAGTCCGCCGCTGTACTTTTGTGCATAAGGTGTTAAATAAATAAACAAATAAATTTGCTGCTGATGTTTATTAAACGTTTGTTTGATAGGATTATACACACCTATTTTTTAATTAGTACAAAAAAAAAGGTCTCTATCTGTACCGGTTAACGGTTACTGGTCATATTTATGTTGTCTTAAGTAAAAAAAAAAACGAAATCCCAAAATTGTCCGCGAAAATTTGTCATAATTGGTAAATTCATAATTGAATCAATTATTCATAACAATTGCTGCTAGAAAATACTACGCGCAGTGTTTTTCACACGTAATCAATAGCCTGTACAACATTTCCATAAATTGAGTGACATTTTTGATATAAAAAAACGCTAATAACTTTGCTATTTATGAATATTATTAATTGACACTTTACTAAAATAATAACAAGACCTTTTCTAATAAACCCTTTAAGTATTTGTACTAATTAAAAACTAGTGGTGTATTCGTTTAGTTTTTAAGTGGGTTCCATGACTAAGGCACAGATAATTATGACCAATTTCGGTTACTAACATGCTGACTGTTAGGTACTACTCTCTAAAAAACGCCACACACGATCAGTGGCGGATTAGCCACGTAGTAAGAGTAGCAATTGCTACAGGCGCCACGCGTTCGGGGATTAATCACATGAACGTAAAAAAAAAATCTTCTCAAAGTATATATTAAAATCCAGCTGATTTCTTTGAATGCCAATTTACCTCAGACTTTTCTCCAAGCAAAAGCCTACAGAATAGAAGATCTCTTAGAATTCCCCCATACTTTTCACGTATTTTAAAATCCATAGTGATAAAAGGTCTCCATTGTAATTTACACATAGGTACACACATAATATATGTAGTTCGATTAGTGCCCTAAATATCTGACATAATTATTTTCATTCTTATTCTCAATAGGGTCCTAATAATTAATTAAACTAAACTACCACTAACTTAATTGAACTAAATATGTATCTAAAAAAGAGGCTTCTTGGTCGAATTTGCTACAAGCGCCACGCTGGCTTAATCCGCCACTGCACACGATCCAGTTTACCGTCAAATTTACAGCGCACTTGAGGCGGTGACCAGTATAGGCTAGCCACAGGCTTCTTCGCTTTTAAACGATTTTCTGCAATTCCCATCCAGCAGCTTCCAAGCGACCTGCTAAGATGACTAACTTTAATATTATTAACTACCATTTCTAGAATACTTAGAGGTAGTAGCAGAGGCTATCCGCGAGCAGGGAGGAGAGACCTGCCTCAACAACATTGAGGAAGGGATGAGACAGCTGGTGCAACTGCTGGGCACTACCGGGGGACCTGCCCAGGTCTCCGAGATGTTCAAGTTAGTAGACTTCTACTGAAAGATTCTTTTTTTTTTACAAAAAAAAACCTTGGTCCACACTAGGTATGTATGTACACTGTATCGTGAGTGCGTTCACAAAGAGATGCTCGACCCAAAACACATATCTGCAGGCCATACAAATATTTATTTCGTGCGAGAATCGAACCCACGACACGCAGCGAAGCAATCAATGGCTGAACCACTGAGCCAAGCTAGCCTCAATAAAAATTCAAACTCGAAACAATCAATCAATCAGCCTTTTTTCCAATCATTGTGTATTTTAGATGGAGCGACTGTCCAACTGACCTTCAGAACCCAGTAACTGGGTAACAAATTCCCTTTATCAAGACTTATGTCTGATTTTCTGGCATGTAACTACACGCACACGCAAACACTATGACTATATATCTTTGGAAGTCGTTACAAATAGTCAGAAACTCGAAAGACAGAATGTTGTTAAAACCGGGCTAGTAGAAGTAGGTAGTACCTACCTAATAATGTTGGTGTATATGAACACCAACAACTTTAAACTAGAATGGATGTTAAATTCAACATAGTCAACACATTGAATCAGTGGCTTAGCTAGTCCCAAAGTGGCCCATATCAAAAGTTATCGAGGATCTTTTTTACACCGCCCTATTAGCACAGAGATATGAAATGAAGTCGCGATAGGCGACGACAGAGATGATGTAATTATATTAATTAAATACTCATCTCTCACTAATAAGAGAATTGAAGGTTGTGGATAGCATGTTTAGAATTTTTACACGGGGCTCCAGCTCCAGCATAACATTGATACGGTGGTAGCTACGTCCCTGCATTGAATGCCAACTACGAGATCTCTCAGATGATATTTTCTCAAACGCCACATACGAGATTTATCGTAGAACCCATAGAATAGATATCCGGGTAGAACCGTTATGGCCGTAGATGGCCTTTAATGGAAGTATTACTATAGTTGGTGCCTAAGCACGAGATATCTCGTACCTGTACGATATATCCCGTAGATGAGCACTCGTAGTTAACTCAATTTAATAATAAAGAGGCCAGGGCCCTTACCGTGACGTGTTGAAAAGTCAGTTGTGCGAGCGAAAGAGAGGAATGGAGTTCCTTATACACTCAACATAGCTCCATCCTATTAACAGTTCAGTTTAGGTCGTAAAATGGATCGCATTAAAGGCTCGTGGTAGGGCCTAAGCTTCTTCTTTAGAATTGAAAATGATGGACTAATGAAGGGAAATTTATTGCCCGTTTTTGTTCTTGTAATCGAGTAGCGACATCTGCCCAGTAACTTTAGAACTACGTTGTAAACGACTACGGTACACGGCCGGTTTGTTGTCACTATATCCGCAGAAAATAAAATCTCATTCCAAAGGAGAAACATATCAATTTGTTGCTTCACTTCGAATCGTAACTGGTAAATATGGAGTCTTGGGTTTGATCCTCAGCTTGTCTGTACAAAGTCTCGTTATAAAAAGCTAGGAGTAGTACTTTAGTTCGTATATTTTAAACTAGATGTCGCCACATGTTGGCAGGAAAATAATTTGCAATAATTAAGTGCAGTTTATACATACATCTGGATTTTTATTGTTCATATTTATACCTTTGTAGGGAACTTACTTATAAATCAATAATAAAATAATTATGTTTTTAGAACTAAATAGCTTCTGTTGCTTATAAGTCATCATTTTATGGTATTTCTTTCAGATTTATCTCCATAGGAAACGACTAATTAGAACTGTGCACTAGCTTCTGACGATTTATAAGTGCCTATGTAGGCACATATGAAAGACAAAAATTTTTCAAGACACTTACCCTTACCGCTTTTAGGCACGCAATTCACTGTTTTTCGCGCTAGTGCAGAAAAGTTCACGTGCAGGTCCCCGCTAAAATTTAATTTAATTTATCGTCTCAGGCTGGGCGCGTATCGACCCCCACATGTCACGCATCAACCTCCTTTTATTTATGTCTTCGTAAGTGTATTGAAAAACGTCGTTTGATACACGTGGAAATTTGTCACTGCAGTCAGTACGGGTGTACTGTCGCCTACGGCTCGAGCGAATGCCGCCTCGGACGCAATAACAAACTGTCTCCACTTGTATCAAAATTTACTATTTTTTTCTGCCCTGTCTTTCATATATCATATACAGTTCATTCATCAAAATCTGGTCAAAATCTTTAACTTTTTATTTCCTAGAACCTGCACGCAAATCCAAGCCGGAACTCCCCTGGATGTGGCTACATTCTTTTGGTACGGCATCACGGAGACGTTCGCTGGGCTGGTGCAGGGCGCCTCTCCTGGAGACATACCCAAAGCCTGTACAGTGCTCAATAATACCAGTGTCGGTGAGTATCAAGGTTTTGTAATAGTTTTTCAAAAATATTTCAGTTTGTAACGTGTGAGGGATAGTTATCCTGGTCAATGAAATTTCTACTTGCAGAAATGAAATAAAGTTAGCATAGCATAGCATAGTCGGCCGTTTAATGTTCCCACTGTTGGGACTCAGGCCTCCTCTCTAGAAGAGGGAATGGGCCGTAATCCACCACGCGGGCCCAGTGCGGGTTGGAGCCCAGTGCGAAATAAAGTTAATATCATTATATTTTCATTTTAACAAAAGAACTGAGCACGGACTTTACAATAAGACTGGCCTGTTGGTCTAGTGGTTAGTGTCCCTGACTGCTATGCTGAGTTCGTGGGTTCAATTCCTACCCAGGATGATTGCTTGTGTGATGAGCACGATCATTTTTTCTGTGTCTGGGCTTAATTTATCTGTAATAGGTAGGAAAGTTGTGAAATATTATTATTATTGTGCCAAAAAAAATAAACATGTTCATAATTATATCTATAACTTAATATGACTTTATATTATGAGATCAATTTTTGATAAATTTTCATGTCGGGTTTTGTTTGATTTGCACCGACCTTTGTTGACGTGTATTTTAGGTGATAAGGGTGGCCCAAAATAATGTGTTAAATGTTACCACAATCTTATTATCTCTCCAGCTAGCCACGTCCAGCGTCTAGCCAACTACATCACGTCGTACTCTGGGAACGAGCCTTGCATCGAGACCCGCTACGCGCAGGTGGTAGCCAACCATCGCAACACCAGCTTCGACGCCTACGAGTCTACTAGTAAGTAAATACGTTACTTATCTGCTTAAAGTGGTCCCAACTATGTTAGAATCGACTACACAGAGGACCACCTCTGTGAATGTGTGTGTCCTTATGTTCTGTAGTTGGCTACCAAGCCAACCACTGGACACCAGCTTTGATACCTTCCGAGTCTACTAGTAAGTAGATACGTCACCAATCTGCCTAGCGTGTTCCCTAGTATGGTATAGCCAGCTACACGTGTTAGTAAGGCAACGGTAACCAAAAATTGGATTACCAGCTTTGACGCCTCTGAGTCTTTTAGTAAGTAGATACGTTACTCATCTGCCTAGCGTTTTCCCTAGTTTATTGTAGCCAGCTATACGCAGGTGGTAGATAACCAACAGAACACCAGCTTCGACGTCTGCAAGTCTACTAGTAAGTAGATACGTTACTCTGCTACCTAGCATGTTTCCTAGTATATTGTAGCCAGCTATATGCAGGTGGTAGATAACCAACGGAACACCAGCTTCGACGTCTGCAAGTCTACTAGTAAGTAGATACGTTACTCTGCTACCTAGCATGTTTCCTAGTATATTGTAGCCAGCTATATGCAGGTGGTAGATAACCAACGGAACACCAGCTTCGACGCTCGCTACGACGCTACGACGTTCCCTAGTATGATGTAACTAGCTATACGGAGATGGTAGCTAATCATCGCCTAATCAGTCACTATTGTAATTTCCAGTTTACCAGCAGTTGTAACGTCATCTTTTCGAACTCCAAGTTTTATTGTATTATTAGACACAATAATATTTATTTATATACAAAATTATATACAAAAACACTCAACTAATTAGAACTATATATATACACTAAAGGCTACTCCTAACTAAAATATGGCGTCATATAACTCCTCCTTTATTGTACTATAGAAACCAAAAATGTAAAAATACTGTATTTATGGAAAAAAATTCAAAACAATATAAGAATACATATAACCAAAAGAGATATAACGATAGATACTCATAAAAAAACCATTCTCAACCGAATACAAAATAACTAACCCAAAAAATTAAAGTTGACACCACCCTTCTCTAGATGGCGTTGGCGTCGAATTAGATCGCGCTATGGTTTCGCTACCAGTGACTACATATAAGAAGAACCAGACGTTCGGTATAAATAGGACCAAAATATATGGTTTCTCGAAAAAACTGTCATCAATTTTTGTAAAGTGAGTTATATCCGTGTTAGCGGGTACAACTGACTTAAAAATTTAATATAAATAGCTTTGCTCGCTTGAAATTCAAAAATTATCTAAAATAAATCAAATCAAAAACAACCATTCAAATAAACCATTTACAGCCACTTTTGAATAATCAAGAAATCAGTCCGTCAGAAAAAATATGCTAATTGCACATTACAAAGCACATTGGAGACTCTTAATATCAACTGTTGAGCAATATCTTTATTCAACTTCGATCTAAAATTTTAATTAATAGAAATACTTTACTGCAGTTCTAATAATAACATTTTATGTGTAATCACAAACAGTGCATGAGGTTTTAGCCTGGAATTAATTGTGACACAGATTAATGTAAAAATAGTGAATCAACATATTAATGGAAATATACTGTAAACTTTATATTTATAGAAGTCGGTACACATGTAGGTACCTACTTATTATTTTTATTAATTACATTATTATTGAGAGGCCCGCGTTTGATCACTATCTTACCTGATGTTAAGCGATGATGTGGCCGACGATGAAGCACGCTAGCGATGAAGTAAACATTACGTTACTTCTTTCATTAGAAGAGAAATACCTATTTTATATTTTTGTTATTGAAAAAAGAGTATCAACCCCGATGATATTTTTAATTTTCAAAGTAATTCATTCATTTAGTTCTACTAAATATGTTAGATTAACGATTTTATACAGTTTCAATTAGAAAACAAAGATTTAAAAAAAAATCGAAAAAGCCGACGAAAAATTCCACCACTGGGGGTCCAGAATCTTGTACTGGATCCGTGGTATTCGTTTGTGCGTCGATGGCAAAGACACCCTGTATACCTAAGCAACTTGTAAAACACTTTTAACGGATGCTTTTGCATTATGTTATCAATAAATAATCAGTTTAAGATCACAGTAGCAGACGATGGCCGTAATAAGATATAATATATATATATTTAAATTATTTCTTTCGCTTCCTCTTTCTCGCTCGCACGCCTGACATTTTAACACATCATGGTAAGAACACTGGTCTATTTCCTATTGAAAAAACAAAATAAAACAGAAAAAAAAATTGAAAGACTTACTTATTTTCTTCTTAACATTTTAAATTCATAAACAGCCTCTTACCCTCATCTCAAGTTCTCAGGCATCCATTAAAGAATTATACAAAACAGCTAGGAACAAGCATTCTGCAGAATAAGATGAATCAGATCTTGAGTAAGGAAATAGCAATTATCTGCGTCTGAGACAGTCGCAAATTTACATAATAAGTAGATTGTTCGGAGGGCCATGACAGTAAGGAATATGCATGGAAAAAATATTTGTTAACTAAAAATATCCAAAGTAGAATACTAATTATGAAAATAATTCAAGATAATGTGAATATTTATTACAAAATATTAAAATATCAAGTTATTAAAATGTCAAAATATTATCATTAATAAATAGGATACCAAATAAAATACGATAAAAGGTTCAAAAAATTCCATCTTTTTGTTAAAAGTAATGCGAAAAACAATCTGCGCCGTAGTTCTGAGGACTACCACAGCAGTATTTACCAGGAACCCAGACGCAGTAGCAACTCAGCATTTTCGCAGCCTCCTCGATGAATAGGTTATTGTTGTAAGGCCGCATCTGCATTGTAGATGGCATGCTAATTGTCGAGCTCACAGATTATGCACCAGGCTGTGGAGGGATACGGGTAGGTGGGATGTACGACTTGTTGGGAGAGGAAGGATGACATTACGAACATGACGTAAGACATTATTGAAAATAGATGAATGAAGGAAGACCAGGGGTGGGTTTCCGAATTGAGTATTATGAGTTAAAAGACTTAAATGCCAAATTTTGACAGATTTTCAGGCTAGAGTTTGAGAAATACTTAACTTTAAATGCTTAAATCAGAAATCGGGGATAACTGGCTACTTATATTTTCTCTATATATAAGGGAACGAGTCTTATGCCGACCGTGAATATATCTAGACTCCAAGCAGAAACTAAAGTTTGTAAAAAAAAAACTTTGGGTAAAACTCCGCGGCTCGACCTAGATATGAAACACAAAACGCTTTAGTTTCTCATCCAAACAATCAGAATAATATAAAAAACAGACGGGGGACCTACACACCCCTGTGTAGGTCCCCCGTCTGTTTTTTATACCAACAGGGTATTATTTATTATTATTTATTTATCGTTAGCCAACAATGGCCGACATAGCCCGAAGAATTGCCAAACTTAAGTGGCAGTAGGCAGGGCACATGCTCGCTGAGCATCTGCTCTACCATCCATCCATCTGGTCCTTGTAGCCGAAATTACAATCTTACAAAATACGAAACACATATGTCTTAGTAGTACCATTATTATCATCATTTCAGCCGAAAGACGTCCACTGTTGGACATAGACCACCCCCAAGTGTCGCCATAATGAACGGTCTTGAACGTCTCGCATCCATCGGATTCCCGCAACCCTTACCAGGTCATCGGTCCACCTTGTAGAAGGCCTTCCAACGTTAAGTCTTCCGGGACGTAGTCGCCATTCCAGAACCTTTCGGCTCCAATGGTCATCCGTTCTGCGTTTGGCGATTCTTCGTGCTACGTCGGTAACCTTAGTTCTCCTGCGGATATCCTCATTCCTGATTCGATCACGCAAGGAAACTCCGAGCATAGGCCTTTCCATTGCCCTTTGGGTGACTGTAAGTCTTCTGATGAGGCCTATTGTAAGCGACCACGTTTCGAAGCTGGCAGCACGTACTGTTCATAGACTTTCGTCTTGAAACACTGTGGTGTATGGATGAGTATATGCCGCGCAGCTTCCCAAACGCTGCCCAGCCGAGTCGATTGATCTCTTTCTAGAAGTTCAATGAAATTGTTGAATGAAAAAGACTGTCTTCGTGAAGCCAGTTGACCGAACTCTCTGTCTGTATGTGGTCCCTCGTCGCCGGCATGTCGTCGCCTCCCGTCTTCTCTCGACGTTTGATTTGCAGATGTCTGCGGCCCTGTCTCCGCCTGCATTATTTAACAACTCATAACTACCATTTTGGCAGTAGGGAAATATAGATATCCTTGCGGAATGCAGAATAGCAGGAATATTCACAAAAATGGAAGTATGTATGAAATTATAAAAGTGACCTCCTTTTTTTATTTTAAATGCAAATATGTGTTATGTATGCGTGAAACAGACTATGTTCTTAAGACATTCTAAAAGTTTTTTATGTTGCCTGTTTTATGTAGCGTTTTTTCAACTTGTGAATGATCAATATTATTTTATCCAAATCAATTCATCCGTTTGATAAAGAAATAACAAACAAACATACTCACAAAGTTCGCCTAACGTTGACAAAACCTGTGAAAAACTATCTAAGCCACAAGAACCCAGTTTTTTTTAAATATAAACTAGTGCTTGACTGCGATCCCACCTGATGGTAAGCAATTATGCAATCGTTGATGGTGGGGCGCACCAGTTTATTAAGAGCCTAGAGTGCGAGTTTCTAGAACGAAAATTATTTTATAATTAATGTAAGAAATTGTCAAACGGACTTTATCTGTTCTATTGGTTAAAAAAATCTTAGTCTCAATTGCACAGGAAAAAACGGAACCATTATAGGATCACTTTGCGGGCCGTCTGTCGGTCTGTCAAGAACTTTTATCTCGGGAACGCGTGGAGGTATCGAGTTAAAATTAAAACCATATACCTACTTAAATCTGCAATCTCTTGAAGCTGTGAAAAAATCAAACCTATAAGTTAACGAAAAAAAAAGATACGTCCGTTTATGTGGCAAAAAATGTATTTTTCGACACTCTCAAAGGAAGCAAAATTCATATTGTACTTCCCGTTGACCCAGAATTTTGAAATTTGGCATAATGCAAGGTTTTATAGCACAGGTAAGTACCTATAAGAATAAACCTGAAAACAGTAAATTTTTTGTGAAGTAATCACAAAAAATACTTTTTTTGTGATTCGGAATAATCTTCGAGACACATTCGGGCATTGAACTATTTACATACGTAAGTTGGTACGAAACACTCAGTGCGCGAGTTCAACTCGCATTTGTCCAGCTTTTTTATTTACTTGGTAAACCATCAAATGACTTTTCCTGCTCTAAGCGGAGCGCGAGGGAGTGTCAGACTTTCACTGACTAAAACCCACCCGTGTTTCTTCAGTTACCCTTTTACGTGACTAGCATTTTACAGGTTAGCCTGACCCACGCAAGGGGACGACGTGCATTTGAATACGAAATAGGCAGTTTCAAACGATCATGAATGTCCGTAACATTAATGAATTTAGTAATGCGTCACCAATTGTTTTGAATCCAATAAGGCGATTCAGTTTCAGTACTTAATAATAACTTTACCACAATTAATAAACCAACATGTTATTTTCCTGAACACAAATAATCACGGAAAACCTACTTTTAACTGTATTTATTTTCGGGCGAGAATCGAACACGTGACTTAGCATGTTAGCCACTGTTCCTACGTGCCGCCAACAAGAAGGAGACTAATGACTTGATTAAGGTGGTAGTCGCTGGATGCGGCGCGCGGCGTAATATAAGATCGCCCCTGCTTGGATTTTTTTTTAGGTGCGTACATATCGTCTTATGACAAATCCCGCTCTTGGGCGGAGCGGGAAATAGACAGTAGGCGCGCGTGGAACAGTACGCGCCGTCGACGACTTGGGCTTGGTCCAGACGGTTACCGGACGGTCGGACGGCGAGCTACCCAATGCTCGCCGTCCGCAAGCTCAACGTTCTAGGTCTAAAGGTTTGGGCTTGGTGTTGATGAGTCAGTGAGAGTGAATCAAGACTGACTTCTATTTATACAGATAGGGCTACCGTGGAAGTACCGGTCGAATTACGAAAGTCATAACCATTTATGCGCAGGTCTCTTAGGAAAAGGTGGACTGAAAAGGGAAACACCTCACACTAAACCATTTTCGTCTCTATTTTTTATAGGCTTGGAAATACTAAGGTGTAATGTGTAAAGAAGCGACAAGATTTTCTGGTTCTATTTCAATTCTGGATGTGCCTGATGTGCAAGCCAAGCTGGCTAATACTAGAGCACCAATAGCATTTGCCACACATCTATACATAAAAGGAGAAACTGAATGACTGACATATCAACGTAAAGCTAAAACAAGGCTTCCTTTTATGATGTAGGCGAGCATTAAGAAGGGCAGGGTTTTTTTCTCTCAGATGGGAAATCATCCAATGACTTCTCTCGCTCTAGAACGGAGCATCGCGTAGGGAGGGCGTGTCAGACTATTACTGACTAAAACCCACTCCTATGAGCTTTCTTTGCCTCGCTTTCCAGGATCCCGGGTTTTCCTTTCAGAAGCAAACCCATGGCACCAGTAGGCTTCGGCCCGTCCGTGTACTAGTACTTAACAGTTAGCACAAGTAGTAACGCGCCGTTGACGCGCGTTTTAGAAATGTGCGTCGACGGCGCGCTTTTATCCTATTAAAAGTCTACAGGATGCGTCTGACTCGCGTGTGTATCGCATCTGTATCGCTACAAACGCGCGTCAACGGCGCTTAGAATTACACCTAATAGAACGATTTAGAGGGTTTTAGAGATTGTATGGAGGATTCTTATTTCTTGAGTTAATAAACTTGATATTTGGCACAAATTCTAAATAAAGATTGTCATCATTATTTTTTCAAAACAACCCTTAAAATGTTAAAGTTTTTATGAAAACTTTTCCGCGAACAAAGCCGCTGGAAAAATGTTAGTTGTCAATATTAACTGACCTACATCCATTGCTTCCAGTGCGACTCTGGACGTACCAGACATGCGCGGAATTCGGCTGGTACCAGACCACCAACAGCACGCGCCAGCCCTTCCTCCACGTCGTGCCCGTGGAGTACTTCCATCAGATGTGCAAGGACTTCTACTCACCTTAGTAAGTACGGCTGATCCGATTAATAATAGTGAATGTTCCTGTTTATTTTTAGCTGTCTGATAATCATGAGATAATGATGATATTGCGATGAACAACATTAAAGTCACCCGAAAGGCAATGGAAAGGGATGAATCGCTAAACTTAAGTGACAGTGGATACGAAAGTTTCTGGAGTGGCGACCACTATCGGCAGTTGTAGAGTTAAAGGCCTGGCTGCGTGTCATGCGTGTGCTTACCTGCATCCGCAGCCTGCAGCTTGAGCTGAGTGGGGCTGAAGCACGCGTCATGCTCGTGAACGGGTGCCGTCAGTTGAGACTGGTCATCTCTTAGCTGCCAGTGACTTAATTCAATTTCTATTTTTTTTAATTAGTTTTTTTTATTTATTATTTTAATTATTATTACTTATCTACCTTGTGCTCACATATGTTATTAGAAGCGACAAGAAATATGTAACTATGATTTATGTAACTCATAATATGATTTAAAAGAGTGTCCATGGAGTTTCTTACATGTTCTTCTCCATAGAGATCTACGCTTTGGAACGTGCAATTTAGATTCACTTTTTTTTTTTTGACTGACCGACATTTTGACAAATCAAAGTGCCTGTAATTGGTCTATTTGAAATAAACGTTTCTGATTTCTGATTTCTGATTCTGCAGCAGAGTTTCGAATGGCACCTTAAAACTAATACATACCTACACTAGCTGACCCGGCAAACGTTGTTTTGCCATATAAATAATTTCCTAGAGAAATAAAAAATTTTGTCTAAAAAATAAAAAAAAATTACCCCTAACATTTAGGGGGATGAAAAATAGATGTTGGCCGATTCTCATAGATACCGGATAAGCACAAAAAATTTCATCAAAATCGGTCAAGCCGTTTCGGAGGAGTATGGCAACGAAAACTGTGACACGAGAATTTTATATATTAGATAATTCATTTTAAATGGAACTATATAACAAGTAACACATTGAGCACCAAACTTTTCCTATTAAAGTGCAACCAAATAAAAATAAGAAAAGAGAGGGGGAAATAAACCCGCGTTCCTATATGAGTGCTCGAAATTCGAAATTTAGCATAATATATCGATAATATTGTTAAAATTTAGTTTATATAAATATTGATTATAAAACTTTCGATTATTCTGTGTGCCTAAAAAAAATATTTAAGTTGATAGGAGCATTTGGTGTTACTGCTCAGTTAAAATGCCATTATTTATTTATTACCCAGATTGTATTACAATTACTTATTATACACACTTTGATTGTTATTATTGTAACAAACTAGTAACTCTTTAACAATAGAAGCGATAAGTAACGAACAAAGCCTTTAAAAAAATATAGCAACCCTCAATTGTTTTGCTGTACACAGTTGAGTACAGCGACGCCGGTAAAAGGGTTAAAGCGTAGAACATGCGTTGCAAGCCTAGGCCGAACGTCGTAAACCGTTCGTAGCAGTCGTAGATCTTTTGTAGCAAGCGAAGACCATTCGTAGCAGGCGTAGACCGTTCGTAACTGGCGTAGACCATTCATGGCAGTCGTAGACCATTTGTAGCCGGCATCGACCGTCCGTAGAGGGCGTAGACCGTGCGTACCTGTCGTAAACCGTTCGTAGCAGAAGTAGATCTTTTGTAGCATGCGTAGACCGTGCGTAGCCAGCTTCGACTTTGCGTTTCTGGCGTATTGTACATTCTACGCGTAAAGTAGGCTTACAGGAAAATATAATTGCTCGATATAAATAACATATTTACGTATATATTTTAAATTGTTTGTTTGTTATTGTAACTATAGTTTAACGCGCAATATGAATCAATTTAAATTACTATTGATAATATAAAATTTATGTATTTATTTTGTTACAAACTCTAACCACATTACGCATTAATTCGCGGATTAGTTGTTATAAATGTATGTTTATCATATTAAAGGTATTGTTGTTGACAACGGTAATTAATTTTATGATATTATTCTTTGTGACACATACTAAGTAGTTTTATAGAGTATTGTAAATTGTACTTTAAGCTGTTTTGTATACAGTTTGTGTTCCATTATTTTCCTTATAAAATCATTCGCATGTATTTCTCAAAGACACAGATATTTGTGTATTATACACACACTTTTATTGGTTATGTTTAAAGTCTCGAATTAAAGGAGGTCTGATATTACGACAGAATGCATGTTAATTCTATTCCAATGATTATCATCTGTGGGAAATTTATCAATATGAAACCTGCACTTCATCATCATCATCATCATCATTTCAGCTGAAAGACGTCCACTGCTGGACATAGGCGTCCCCCAAGTGTCGCCACAATGAACGAACCTTTACTTGGGACTTGTTAATACTAGAATTATATTTAAATAGCTTGTGCCTGTAAATTTGCAAGAGCGAATGTTGATAAATTATCTCATGGAATTATACTAAACGGTTAAAAATATAATAATATTGTGATATCTCGGGATGTGACCACTATTTTTTAGGAGGTGTGAAATCATTCAATGACTTCTTCCACACTAGGGTGGTGCGAGAGGGCGTGTCAGACTTTTACAGATTAAAAACCAACCGGTGTCCTTCAGTTACCTTTTGTTTTCTAGGACTACGGTTTCCCTTTCAGAAGTTCCCATGCTCCTAACGGGCATCGGTATTGCTGGCGCCTACGGATTTGCCGACATTTCTTTGAGGCACGCGTGAAACACTACGCGCTGTCGACGACTCGGGCTCAGCCTTTTCCGAAAGGCTGGACAGCGAGCAACCCATTACTCGTCGTCTATAAGCTCGCGCCTTCGGTGGCCGGAGTTTACCCAGTAACTCCCAATGCCTGGGGCGTGATGGCATTGTCTACCACCATGTGATGTTGTGGCCACATTTGATGATAAGTCAATCCTTGTTTGGCTATATCATTGATGTAGGATTTCAATGATAATAAAAGGCCTAAAGAAAGAAGGCCAAACGAAGATTGAAATATCATCAAACTTTAACATTTAGAACGATCTGGCCAGTTTTACTTGGCCATATCATGAAGTGATCAATTTCTAAAATATACATTCTGCCAATGAAATGTGATTTAAATTAATTAATATTTTTTCTACAGCTTCGACGAAGCAAGACTCCGCTCCGGCATTGATCGCACGAATATATTCTTCGGGGGCCTCACTCACCTGCCAGACAACGTGGTGTCGGTCGCGGGGGGCCACGATCCCTGGTCTCCCATGGGGCCCAACAAGACCCACGCTCACCATAACGCTCCTGTTTATGTCGTGCCGGGTGTGACGCATTGTAGGGCAATTAGGTAAGGGGCATTTTTCAGCCTTTGATGTTATCACTTCTGAACGAGATACAGGTATCTTCCCTGGGAGAGAGAGGCCTTAACCCTCCACGCGGGCACAGTACGGATTGGCGAATATATTTTTTTTCTGTGATAAATCAGCGATCAATGCTTAAGCAGCAATATTTGGTGAGTGCGCTATGGCAGTTTGAGTGCGTCCCCCATCGGAAACTTCTCCTCATCGTCTATGTATGATGTCCGTTCCCTAGATACGCTTTGCGTTGCTACGCATCGTGAGCTGTGCTGTGAATAGAACAGAAAACATTTACCCGATACAAATACAGTAAAACAATAACTCACTTTTTAAACTTTATTACTGTAAAAAAACAATAACTGTTTGGTTAAAAACTATAACATCCGGAGAAACAGAAAACATATTGGTAAGGATAAGTTAAGAGGGTCCTTTTTCAATCGCCTATCGAGATACGAATATAAAATTTATTGGTAATATGAACATTGTTCAGCTAGTTAATAAGAGAAGTGCGTGACAGTCCCAACTAGTACTTCTGTAACTTACTGGGGCTGCCTAAATTTATTAATGCATACAATACGCTGCGGCTGCGGAGAACCTCAAGTGGCGGAAATATAACAACCTCGTCGGCAGTTATATTTTTGAGCGGTTTGGGGTTGAAACTCTTGGGCCATGGGGTCCGAGTGCTCATTCGCTATTTAAAGAAATGTCCAAACGCTTAGTTGACACTTCGCGTAACCCAAGGGCTGGCTTTTACCTCGGTCAGAGATTAAGCATACAACGTGCAATGCCGCCAGCCTTTTGGGCACACTTTCAGTCGACTGCGTTGCGGAGGAGTTTTATGACGCCATATTTTAGTTAGGAGTAACCTGTAGTGTATATATAGTTTTAATTAGTTAAGTGTTTTAGAAATAATCTTTTAAATATATTTGCTGAAACTTAAATATAGTCATAATGCATACAATGTTATAGTTGTAATAAACTTTTGTATTTGTTTCCTTTTTGTACCTTTTTCATTAAAAAAAAAAGATAATAAAATGAAAGGTGAAAACTCGAATTAATAACTTTTTAATTAAAAATGTCAATTTGGTCCATTTTAAAATAAACGCGTCGATGTCTTAGACACGGTGTAATACCCTTGAAACATAAAACCTAACTATACTTAAGTTTTTAAAAATATTTTTTACCTTTTTATAAGTATACTAGAGATCTCGGAAACTGAGAGACAGACTTTGTCCTGCCCGAAAGCTGGCAATTCGTCAAAAAAAAAACTAAACCCGATTGCAGTGCGACCTACCGAGTCAAGTTCAAACCATCCATCCAAATATACACACAAAATGGAATCCAAATCGGTCAAGTCGTTTAGCAGTTACGAGTAGGTGCCAAACACAGGTACAGAGGAATTATACAGGTATATCAAAATTATAGCTATATTTATTTTCTTATTTAAACTTCATGTACGTTATTTTTAATAATAAAATACATACTATATATGCTAAAATTATAAACTAATAAATACTATGAAAAATCTCAAATCATTATGAGAACTTAATAATAATTCTGACGGAGACCAAACTAAAGTTGAGAGGACTTCAATTACTAGTATATTCTATTGTAAATAAAGCCATAATTAGATATCTACCTAGGTTCGGATTTTTATAGTTTTAGACACCATTTAAAATATAACATTTTACTTTTGAGTTTTTTTTTTTTGTTTTTATCGTGTCTTTCTCTTACATCTACATTTACATACTTTCTGTAACAAAAGTTTAATATTATTAAATAATTATATATAAGTATTTCAATAGTTAGGCGCATTCTAATAACTCAAACTCTATCATTTGATTTAAGCGATAATTGTCATCATCTCGCTATCACTGTGGATCGTGTGTAGACCTCACTTTTACATGCTAGTAACTTTGACATAACTGCCTTAGGCTGTTTACTGATAGTAGGGTCGGCCTTCTTAACTCATGTAACTTAATTAATAAGCTGTTGAGTTTTCTAAAATAAATAAAATTATTTTCAGGCCAACAGGAACCAATGAGTCAGAAGAATTGGAAGCCGTGAAGAAGGCGGTGCTGGTCCACATGTATGAATTTATCATCGGTCCGGTGGAATTGGTGCCGAATTCCAGCGCATCCAACATGGCCAGTGCCGCGTTACTAGTCATCGCGGCCTTCGCTGCGCTTTAGATCAGTCAATAAATGTTAACTTATATATTGATGTATTTTATTTACATTTTTACTGAGTTTTTTTTTAATGATATAAACTAGTGTTTGACTGCGATCCCACCTGATGGTAAGCAGTGATGCAATCGTTGATGAAGAAGCGCACTAGTGTATTAATTTGCCTGCAAGGCTAGAGTGAATATCAAGCATTGGTTTATATCATTACAAAAAAAAAATGTGAAGAGTTTAACCAACCGCTTTTTTATTATTATGAAGCGATGATGTGGCCGAAGATGGAGCACGCTTGCTTAGAAGTACCCTACTCACTGTTGACTTAAAGACCCCTAGGTTGTAGCTATCAGGAAACATAGACTCCGGCAGGGAATTCCACTCCTTAGCTGTACGCATTATGAATGTGTACGTATGGGTGGGATGTCCACCATGTACCGATGGCGCAACGCCGTACGTCTAGTGGTCCGATGATGGAACGGACTTGGTGAAATCATCAAATGACTTCTCCCGCGAGAGGTGGAGCACGAAGGAGTGTCAGATTTCTAGTGACTAAAACCCACAGTATTTCATCAGTTGCCTTTTTTTTGCGAGGGTTACGGTATCTCCTTCGAACAATCTACAGCCCTGACAGACATCAGCCGTCAATTTTGCTGACATCTCTTTACGTGGAACACAAGCGCTATCGACCGGGTTTGGAGAGCTACCGATTGCTCGTCGCCCGCAAGCCGGTGGCCGGAAATTCGACGGTTCCGCAGCACCCGCCGACGCCCGGGGCTTCTCCAGGGAAACCCCGTGTCTATAGAGTTTCTACTTTTGGAGTAGAAACTCTTTCGGTTCGAATAAATAGGTTATTATATAGATATTTAAATAATGATTCTTAGTAAGTACTTCAGTAATTATTTACAAGCTTTCCTGTTTACGACTAGTGACACGGTAAGCTTCTATTTTTAGTCTAAGAGGTATTTATTTATTACTAATCATTTACCCTGTTATAAATAGCGTAAAATCTTTACTGAACTCCAGTCTTCAATACAAATTGAACTCAGTCCACACTCAACAATAATGCTGGCAAAAATAGTCTTTGTGTTGCTGTTAATTGGTTTAATTGGGATGGCGTGGTCTAAACCAGAAACCATTGCTTTTGCATGCCCAACTGGCTACCAATATTTCTACAACCGTTGCATAGAGTAAGTAATGTTTTTCATATTTTATCATCATTATCATCCCGCTTGGGCGGTGCACTACCACGTCTTCGTCGAGGCGATTAGCGGTGGCGAACTCTTGCACCGGGCTCTGGTTCAGGCCTGGTTCGGAGCGAGAGGGAATGGGATGGGTTGTATTACTGATCGTTGGAGACTGCATTTTTCATCGCTAGCGAAGGATACAGCCGCACGCGTGAGGGTTGGACATCCTCACGCCCCAGCCACCGCCATTAGGAATCGCCATAGGCGCCTGAAGTCGCAGGGCGAAGTTGATGGATAATTTCCCACCTCAAAAAAAATCATCATCATCATCATCCTGCACTTCTTACTTCTGCTGTTCTTACTCTAATTCTGTCTTGTCAACCGTCAAGTACTTACCTACCTCTCAATTTGGGAAACCGGTGATGGCGCAATGGAATGGAGGACCATAAAAGTACATTACCTCGGATTTGTGTAGTGCCACTTCGAGTCCCAACGGCCGGATCCTGTCCACGACTGTCGCAACTCCACGTGTCGCTAGTCGCCGCCTGGTGCGACTCCTCCTGCGCCAGGATCAGCGTGTCGTTTGCGTAACAGACCACGTTGACCCCGTCGGGGAGGTTGCCGCTCAGCATGTAGGTGTACCCGATGTTCCACAAGGGCAGTCCTAGTACCGATCCCTGTGGAACACCGCACAACATCTCTCGCCGTTTCCACTCTCCCTGGTATCTCGGGTAGATGATGAATCTGTCTGTCAAGTAGGCCTATTTCACGCGATGGGGGTAGATCGACACCCAGTGATACCGGAGTGCTTCCCTAATGCAACTTCAGGGTCCCTACCCTGGAGTTGCATTATATTGAAGGCATTCGAAATGTCTAAAAACATCGCCAAGACGATCCTGCCCCAGGACACAGGTAGTGAGGGCTCGCACTCGCATGATGGCGTCCACCGTGGAACGCCACCTGCGGAAGCAAAACTGGGTGTCCGCAAGATCCGACCCCACCCGAGGCAGCCGCACATCGAGGCAGCCTGCAATTATTGTTTCAAAGAACTTGGCTGGTATGCAGACGTAGAGTACGCAGTGTGCTCCGATTTCTCGCACACAATACTTCCTCACTTAGCGTACCAATTTTTTTGAATCTTTAGCAATCTAGAAGTGTAATTCAATTTGAATTGAGATGACAGATTTGTAGCTGAAACACCAAACTGTATCCCCGGTTTTTTTTATCATTGGTTTTTTGAATTGCCTCCCACTACGAAAAAGTAATTTTAAAGATTTCATGTCAAAAAATATATTTGTAATTATCAGCACAAAGTTGTTATGAAAGTTTTTATATTGTTTTGAGATCAGGTTGGCGTAACGTATTATTGACCACACCGACTTTAAATCACACACGCAAAAAACATAAATTATTTTCTTTTTCAGGTCCGAATTATTAAAACGAATACAACTTGAAGAGTTGGAAAAGTAAAGAAAGAACGTCTACTGTTGCTTGGCGCCGCCCATCTGACGTCATTTCCATGATATACGACCGCAAAACTTCTTGATACATTGAGATTAATTAGCCTTTGTTAAGAAATAAAAAGATTACTTTTTTAGCATAATTTATACGTACAAACTATCCAGGATAAAGAGCACATGTACTTTTCTAATGTAATTAATAAAACTTTTACAAGAATTCAGTATTTTCTATTACCTTGTTTCTCTATAGTTAAAGCAGGGCAGATGCCCGCTAGGGTCATGGCAGTATCTAAAAGCGGAACCACGGTCCTAGAACGCTAAGGATTTTGGTCAGTAAAAATCTGTCACGCCGTGTACTTTATTTATAAACTTTATATTTATTCAAATGCATTTTTTAGAACACGTTCATACTCCCCAATTAGAAAATCAAATAACAATCACAACTTAAGTACCTAGTGACTATACGCAAATATTTATTTAAAATATAGATTTCTGATTTAGTATTTCTCAAACTCTACTTTAGCCTGAAAACCTGTCAAAGCTTGGAATTTAAGAAGGATTTAAGACATTTTTAACTCACCCAAATAAAATACTTAATTCTGAAACCCGCCGTTTGGGCAATGTTGTTTTTAAGAAAGTATAGTTATCCTACTGTAGGCAAATAATATGGAAATCGAGCACATAAATATAGGACACAAACAGTCCTGTGACGCTGTCAACATATATTATATCAAATACCAGCTTCTGCCGGCGGCTTCACTCGCGTAGGTTTCTCCATACAAACTTCCAACCCCCGTTTTACCCCCTTAGGGGTGAAGTTTCGTAAAATCCGTTCTTAACGAATGTCCACAAGGACACCCATTACTAAGGAACCTACCTGCCAAATGTTAAGTTTGTAGGTGGATTTCGCTTTTATATATATAGATTTATTAAGTAATTCTTTATCCTAAAATCATCAAGATTTGCTGCGATCGTTCGTTCGTTTATTGATAACACTATTTTATAATAATATTACATTGCTTATAATTGTTTCTTCCTCACGAATCCGGTGCAGGAACCTCCCGAACTTACCATGTCCGGTGAGGACCTGCATCATGCGGAAGATAAGGACGCCGTGTTGCCTTTCCAGCCACTCCTCAAAGAGGGGACTTACCGCCGTAATTATGGCGTGCCTAACCCTGGACCCTTTAATGTGAGTACCTCTCGGGTTATTCTAAGGTTATTGTCAGAAATCATTTAAACTAATGGCATTTGCAATAAAAGTTAAGTTCTGAAACTGCTGCAGCTATTTGAAAAAGAGAAATTATAAGTCAATCGACATGTAGCAGTACTGCACTCGGAGCCATCGTAACCGAGCGTTAGCGGAGCGCTCAGCTTGCGGCGCGAGAGGCTGGTGCGTGTCTGGGTGATGATGTCCCAGTGAGTCGGGATGATGCTGCAGGCTCCAGTGAATCGGAGTAATGCTGCTGGCTCCAGTGAGTCGGAGCGGTGCTGTGCGACGTAGGGCTTGACTGTTGACGTCGACCAGGAGAGGTTCTTCATGGCTCTTCATGTGACTGGCCGAAGGTGAGGTGTGCTTAGCCAAGGTCGCTGATGAGGCTGAGGGTGATGACCAGGTATGACCAGGTAGGCATGCTGGTGGTCAGGATACCCTTTAAAGCCGTGGGTGCTGGCTGTATGGCTCGCTGCTCGAAAGCTAGAGGAAGTGATGATGACGTCATGAAGGCTGCACTGACGTTCATTGTCGAGGATCACCAGTATGGAGGTAGGCGGAACAGAGAGTAAAGTCCCGCAAAACTCAATTGATAAGGGAGGATCCTCCGACCAGACGGGTGTTATATGACTAGTGAGCTACTGCCCGATAGATGATGTCGGGCTCTATATGCTCTAATCGCGCGGAGAACTTTAATTGCGCGATGCATGATTAGTTCTTATGTGACGCCATAGATGTCGCTACAGATAGATTCCTTTATTGGCCACGTGATCACACTTCTCTATCTCTTCTCACATATATTATCTTAGATTTCATTTAAACATTAATTTTGTCTGCGATGAATTTTTGAATAAAATTTTAGGAATACCGCAAGTAAGTATGTTGTTTTATTTTTCTGTATTTGATCCCGTATTTATAACGTGTGTAAGTAAACAGCTTATGTACCACGCCGCTATCCAGAATATGATGTTATCTTAATATTAGTGTATACGCTACTCCTATGCTGTGTGTTATCCCTAATAAAATAAAATAATTGATGTTCAAAACTGCATCAACCCAATTATATCCTGAGAGTGGTGGCGGAGAGCTATATGCCAAATATTAGTCATTTTGTGCGGAGGGTGATTAGGTAAGAAACATATTTTCCTGCCTTCCCCTAAAATCCTTTATTTTAATAGAAATATTTTATATCACTGTTACACACACTAGAATATAAGTTGTTTGTTATACCAAAAAAGTATGGATCACTGCGTTTCCGAATTAAATGAGTTTTCATTTAATTACACACGTGGTAGTAAAGTTTGAGTTAAAAAGAATTTCTATTACCGAAAGTTTCATCAAGTTTGTCGAAGCGATGCTATAAACCTGTTTCCTCTAACCTAACCACATCACTGGTCCTACCTAGTAAAAACAGGTACACACGTTCCTACCAGGACAACTAATTATTAAATTAATTATAACTTCCATATAAGGTTTTATTATTTACCTATACAACGATACCGAATGGGTATAAAAGGTCAAGAATTTTAATTTTAAATTTAGTTTCGTACCATATAATATTATTGAATACGTTTTTCAAAATGTGGCCGAATCTAGCCGTCATATTGTTGTTGATCAGTTTTATAGGACTCTCGTTGTCTGCGCCAGGTGATCTTTTTAAAAATATGCTACATTGTCCCGGAGGTATGCCAAGATTGGCAAGTGGTCAATGTCCGGCGACTACGCCGCCATCAATATAGTAAGTTCTTAACATATTATTCTAATGCTATATTTAACCGACTTCAAAAAAGCGGGAGGTCCTCAATTCAATTGTATGTTGTTTTTGATATCTTCGTCAAATGTTAACCGATTATGATGATTATTTTTTGTTTGGAATATTTTAGGGTCTCTATCTATGAAATCGCCATTTTTTAAACAGGATACTTTGATTCCTTCGGATCGATAAGTTCAAATAAACTTTATGTTAGAGGAACTTTATATTCTTTATATAACGTAAAATGGGATGGGATGTGTCTTTTGTTTCAATCGCTTTCAGTTGGGAAATTGAATCTCTTGAATAACTTTTAGCGCGGGCGGCTACAGGACTAAATTTCCAAAATGAAAGCTATTAAACCACTAGCACAGAGTTCGTTTGATACAAGTAAATCGTACGTATAGGTCACTGATATTGCTTGCCATTTGAAATGCATGGTTTCCACGTTGGAACTCCTATAAGTATTTTTTGGAACTCCTAAAAACACTTTCAGGATTCATAGTTAAAAATACCGCAATATTACAGAAAATTCAAAACAGTAACAAAACTAAGGAATAACTAATTTGGGATAATATAACTTTTATTTCAACTTTTTATACCAAGTCAGTCCGAAAACATCAAGAATTATCGTTTCAAATAAAACATTTATAGACTCTTTTGAACTGTGAGGAAGTCAATCAGTCAAAAAAATAGATTCTAATTGCACATTCCAAAGCGTAGATCTCTATGGAGAAGAATGTGCAAGAAACTCCATGGACAATCTTTTCAATCATGTTATATAATATAATAATATAATATTCCACGACTATCACACAACGCCGTCCCAAGCTAAGCAGAGCTTGTGTTATGGGTACTAGACAACTGATAAACCTACTCATATATTTCTAAATACATACATATATTGATAAATTACACCCACACACATAACAAATTTTCGTGCTCATCACACAAACATTTGTCCTGGGTGGGAATCGAACCTACGACCTCCGGCATAGCAGTCAGGGCCACTAACCACTAGACCAACAGGCCAGTCAAATTATGTATTACAGTTATCTTGGTTACATGAAAATTACCAATCTAAACCAAAGTGAAAAGTTACTTACCCATTTTAAAGAACGCCAATTTTATAGGCATGGACCTATTATAAAGAACTTCGGAGATAGATCATGGAACTCATCAATATATAATTAACAACTTGACATACCAAACCTGCACTAATTAAATCCGCCTTAGAAGATAGGTTACTTCTAGGTAAGCGCGCTCCATCGTCGACCGCATCGTTGCTTTCCATCAGGTGAGATAGCGGTCAAGTGCGAACCTATCAAGAATAAAACTAAAAGATACAAGCGAGCATGCTCTTTTATTTGTACTACTCAACTGAGCTACAACGATGGATGCGAGACGCACAGGACCGTTCATTGTGGCGACACTTGAGGGAGGCCTATGTCCAGCAGTGGACGTCTTTCGTCTGAAATGATGATGATGATGACTCAACTGAGAAGAGAAGAGAAATTCCAAGACAGTTTTCTTTTTATGATCTTATAAAAAGTTTGTCCATTCGAGGCCGAGGCCGAGTGTTTAGAATGCGCCCCATGTTCATTCTTCAACCACCAGATTTACGTTTAACTATACCAGAATTTTTAATCTAGTTTCTTGTTTTTTTTTTCAGTGAGTATTACGGTGATTATAATTGATCACTATTTTTAACCTGCTGATGATATGATAAAAATATGGAATGGACTCGGCTAAAATATTTATTATTATTTTCAAGACATAACACAATATGGTATTTACCAGAAGAGAAGACAACATTTGAATATGGCATAAACTTTTGACGCAATATCAGACATCCACTTACTTTTTTAGTTTTAACAAATTACATTTAAATAACACAAATTAATTAATTTACTATAATAATTGTATTCCCTTCATAAATTTATACCTAATTTAATCGTTTTAATTTATTTTTTATTCGATATTTTGTCTTTTCTAATATTTTTTTTTTATTTGATACTAATATTGACATTTGAATTCCTGTAATCTTTAATGTAATCGATTTACCTCTTTTAATTTCATTTAAAAATAATATGTGGTTTTGTAATTTTAAAGAACCTCTGTGAATGATGTGCATGCCTTTAATTGATTTGTTTCACGGAACCATCCTCTGAACACTTAATCTAGAATCTTATCTTGTGAACAACTTGTTGGTGTGCTATAATAAAAAAATAAAATAAAAAATCTGTGTGTAAAATATTATTAATATTGACATCTCCATTTATATATAGAATAGCATCAAGCCCCAGCTTCGCTCGGGTATTAGAAATCATTTAAATCCACGGCATTTGCAATAAACGTAACCTCGTATTGAGAAATAGGAATTATAAGTCAAGCAATATTGGCCACGTGATCCAATTTCTCATTTCATAAACTAAGCAACAGGAAAATGAGATTACCTCTAATAAACTATTTAGTCTTTTTTATAACGCCAACTAAATATTCTTAGTACAAGAGCGACCTCCCGCCTTAGCCTTCATGATTATTTTTTATAATCACCCAGAAAGTAGCTTACATAGAAGATATGGGATAAAATTTCGCCCTTACTAGTGATGCTATGAACATTCCGACAGAAGTCATAGGGCGATATATGTATTAGTGCGACCCGAGCGAAGTAAAGGAGGGTAGTTAGTATTTTATAATTTTGTTATATGTATACCAATGTGTGAAAATCCTGAATAGAATAAATTGCGCACATATCTTTGATTTCATTTGAACATCAATTTTGTCTGCCATGAACATTTCAATAAAATTTTAGAAATACCGGAAGTAAATAATTATGTTGTTTTATTTTTCTATATTGATCCCGTATTTATAACGTGTGTAAGTAAACAGCTTATGTACCACGCCGCTACCCAGAATAATAATATGATGTTCTCTAAATATTTATTAGTGTATATGCTACTTTCATTGACTAAGTGCCAAGATTATTGTATTGTTTATTGCTGTGTAATATCCCCAATAAAATAAAATAAAAAAATTGATGTTCAAAACTGCAGCAAAAGTCAGAAGAACTTAGTGGTTATACAGACTGACGCTGAAAAAAATTAAATGGTTTTATAGTGAAATAGCTTGGTAGGTACTATTTAGTAGGTGTAATGGTCGCACGCACTACAGTTCAAAAAAAAAACAGCAATATTTTTATTTCACATAGGCCTATATGGGCACTTATAAAACGTCAGAAGCTAGTGCACGGTTCCAAATTGGTCGTTTCCTATGGAGAAGAACCGGCAAGAAACTCCATGGTTACTCTTTAAAAAAAAGAGATTTGATTAGATTAAAAAAAGAGATTGGTTGATTATAATATGCTCATATTACAGTTTTAACCTTTTGAGTACCATAATTAAAGACACAATAGAAAGACAATAGGAAAAAATGCCGGCGTTCGCTGTCTCTAATTACGCTACTCAAAAGGTTAATAGACATTATGTAAGAACAGTGTAGACCAGTCAATATTGTACCCAAAAGCACAATAAAAATAATAATATTTAAAAAAAATGAGTCTTAAAAGGAAGTAATCTAAGAATTCGTGTAGTCTACAGTATGCGAGAACACTGTAACACATTATTAAAAGAGGCTATATAAAAAAATGAAAAAAAATATATGAATAATTACAACTATCAATAAATGAGATGTTAACAAATAAATTACTAACGAATTTAAGTTAGTTGTAGTCTAAATAATTCAAATAAATTTGCAAAAGCAATGTGTTAAAAAAATATTATTTATTTTTTATTTCTGAGGGAATCGTGAGGACCCTTTTTATAGATAGCCCGCATTGCTCTCTTTTGCAATATGAAAATTGAGTCTACATCAGCTGCAGATCCCCACAATAAAATGCCATAAGATATAATACTATGGAAATAAGCATAGTAGCATAGTAAACTAACCTAGCTGTGGCTACATCTGTCAATTGCCTTATTTTTCTTACTGCATATACAGCTGAGCTTAATCTTCCCGAGAGAGGTCTAATATGAGCGCCCCACTGCAGTTTAGAATCGATGGTTATACCTAAGAACACAGTTTCCGTAATTACATCAAGTTTTTTGCCGTCAAGAATTAGACTAGCGCCAACTTGAGGGACAATGAAGGGGTATTTATTTATTTATGTACTCAAAAACACTTAAAAATGAAAAGAATTAAAGCAGATAAAAGAGCACAAAGGTACTGCTTATTTTAAATGAAATTTCTTCCAGCAGACCTGTCCAACTGATGAGAGATGTAGACACAGTGTATACAAATAAGTTAAAAAAATTAAAAATATACTAGATTATTTAAATTAAATCATATACATAATTAAAATTAAAATAAAAAATTAATACATTGGGTAATGAAAATTTTATACATTTAGTTATAGTCGCATTTAATAAGAGATTATTAGGTGCGAACCATTTTGAAAGAACAGTCAGACTTTCATTCACATGCAAGACATCCCCATTTTTTCTATCTACTTTAAAAATAAGAGGAGTGTTATCAGCAAACAGAATGATATCGGATAAATTAGCCATCATGTAAAGAAGGTCATTAACATAAACTATAAAAAGGAAAGGGCCAAGAATTGAACCCTGAGGCACGCTCATCTTTACTTAGGACCCCGAGGACGTCGTCCTATTAATGGGGATACTTTTTGCTGCCTGTAAGATAAATAGGAAAAAACAAGATCAGCAGCTCGTCCACGAATTCCGTAATGATTACGGATCAGAGTATTATGGTCAACACAGTCAAATGCTTTTGAGAGATCACAGAATATGCCTATAGCATCCTGGGACCTCTCCCATGAATCCAAAATGTGAACAATAAGTTTCACTCCTGCATCTATCGTTGACCTTTCTTTAGTGAAGAAAAACTTATGACTAAACAAAATCCCATTTGAATTAAAATGAGACAACATCTGGTCGAGCATGATTTTTTCATAGATTTTACGTAATACACAAATGTAGGTCTATAGTTAGAGAGATCACTCTTGTTGTGGGGCTGGCCATAGGCCAGAGCACTTCGACTCTTCTGGATCTTTTGGGATCACTCTTCACTCTTGTAACTTATTACACTTGTATGGTAAAAGAGCGGCGCCTCCTGGTACAGGCATCTATATGCTTAAAAGGGGACGCCACAAACTTTATAACTGTGTATAACGTGTAATAACGAAATAAACATTTTTGATTTGATTTTTTGATCTTACTATCTGATTTGAAAATTGGTACTACTTTCATTAAATCAGGGAACGTTCCGCTGGCTAAGCATTGATTAAATATGCCTGTTAGGACAGGAGTAATTGTTGGGCACGCCACAATTATGGCGGTAAGTCCCCTCTTTGAGGAGTGGCTGGAAAGACAAAATGGCGTCCTTACCTTCCGCATGACGCAGGTCCTCATCGGACATGGTAAGTTCGGGAGGTTCCTGCACCGGGCTCGTGCGGAAGATACGCCTGGGTGCCACTATTGTGTGGACCGCCCGAAGGACACGGTGGGGCATACGGTATAGGTGTGCCCCGCCTTGGCAGAGCACCACCGTGTCCTCGTGGGGGCGATCGGCGGCAGGGATCTCTCGCGCCGAACCTTGGTACAGGCAATGGTCGGGAGCGAGGAGCAGTGAGCGGTCGCGTCTTTCTGCAAAGCAGTAGTGCTAGCAAAGGAGAGCGGGGGATGTCATTGGATGATTTTCCCACCGAAAAAAAAGCCATAATTCGTAAAAAGATTCGATTCTTCGCTGCTATGCACAATTGAGGCGCACAATTGTATATATATTTTTTTCTTTCTTTCTTTCTTTCTATGCAGAGTGCGGAGTAGCCGCAACTATATCCTGAGAGCGGTGGGGGAGTGCTATACGCCAAATATTAATCTTATTGTGCGGAGGGTGATTAGGAACAAAATATATTTTCCTGCCTGGTCATCCTTTGTTTTAATAGAAACATTTTATATCACTGTTACACACACTAGAATATAAGTTGTTTGTAATACTAACAAAATATGGATAATATGGTGTTGACCGAATTAAATGAATTTTCATTTAACTACGCACGTGGTAGTAAAGTTTGAATTAAAAAGGTTTCTATTACCGAAAATTTCATCAAGTATGTCTAAGCCGATGTTCAATCACGATGTTTGAAAAAAAAAAGGATTTATACCTATTTTTTCCTCTAACCTAACCACATTACTGGTCCTACCTAGGTACATACGTCCCTACCAGGAAAACTATTTTTTAAATTAATTATAACTTACTTATAAAGCTTTGTTATTTCTAGAATGATAATGGGATGGGTATAAAAGGTCCAGAAATTTAAATTTAAATTTAGTTTTCATAACATACCATACTATTAAGGCTCCGTGCACAAAATCAACACATTTTGAACTTTTTTGATCATGGTTTGTGAGAAAAGCAAGAAGAATTTAAACCTTCTTTTATTAGATTATGAAAGTCAAGTTCTTATTCTCTCAGTTGGCTTGATTACTTTTTTTAAATAATGTGTGTATTAATAGCAATTACCCATATTCAAAACCCTTTTCTCGCAAAAGTAACGAGCGAGTGACGTTTGGCTACGTTTTACACCAAACTACAACTGATTTATAACATTTAAAAAAATATCAGTAACATCATTATATGGTCTACTGGCAGATGGGTTGAAAACATTATTGACTTTAATAGAAAATATAGCAGAAAAAAAATGTTGAAGAAACACAATTCTTGGAAAACATCTGGACAAATAAGTATTTTTTTCTATACCTTAGCAACACATTTAAGAAAATTAAAAAATTGCACAATAAACTTAAGAAATCCCTTTAATAGAATCTAAAATTTATTTTATAAATAAACAATTTATCTTCATTTCGTAAATTACAAGCAAATTGAACTATATTATCGACCGCGCAAACTCGATCGTGTCAGTAACGACCGGGCTCTCCCAGCGTGAGCACACGTTACTTTGCTTCGGAGCTGCTCGCGAATATTACATGAAAATATTCCCAAGATTGCACGCCGACTACCAGTTTTTGATCCATTAAGTATTATAGTTTATTTTAAGTACTTTTTTGTTTATGAAAATTGTTAAAATTTCTTTCGACTTCAATATTAATTAGAGGTAACGGTTGTATGTTTGTTTGTAAAGGTTATCTGCGGAATTACTTTACTACTACCCAAATACAAAAATTATTTCACTAATGAAATCTACAATGTTTAATTGCAGCTATATTATCATCCAGTGTTATAGACTATGTACAGGATGTTAATATTTCTTATGATTACTTAAGATATAAGGTATTCAAGGTCTAGTTTTCGAAATCATTTTTTTTGTAGATAATGGGTCGAAAGAAAGAGACGCATTATTAATTATCATTATCAATGCGTCACTAAAAGAAAAAGGAAACGACATGTAGGGCTTTTTTTATTGGATGGGAAAATCATCCTATGACAAATCCCGCTCTTGGGCGGAGTGAGAGATAGTGTCAGACTTTTACTGACTAAAAACCCACTCCTGTTCCTTCTTTGCCTTCGTCCCAGAGCCTCGGGTTTCACTTTCACACTACCCGTGGCCCCCGTAGGCTTCGACCCTGCTGGGCCCCTACGATGTGTTGACATCTCCCTGAGGTGCGCGTGGAACAGTATGCGCCGTCAACGACTTGGCCTCGGTCCGGACGGTTACCTGACGGTCAGACGGTGAGCCACCCATTGCTCGCCGTCCGCAAGCCCGCGCCTACGGTGGCCGGAAATCGGAGGACCATTGCCTCATGCGATCGGCCGCCTCCTTTGCTAGCATTACTGCTTCACAGAAGGAGGTGACTGCCTGTCACTCCACCTTGCTCCGGAGTATGGCCTGTACCAAAGCCCGGCGCGAGAGATCGCCGCCACCGATCGCCCCCACGAGGACACGGCGTTGTTTGCCCAAGCGGGGCACACCTCCACTGTGTGCTCCACCGTGTCCTCCGGGCGGTCCACACAGTGGCGACACCCGGGCATCGCTTCCGCACGAATCCGGTGCAGGAACTTTCCGAACTTAGCGTGTTCGGTGAGAAAAACGACATGTGGGGCTGATACGAGCGGGACAAATGTTGCTATTTTTTAGTAAATTGATAATGAAAATTTTGAAATGACTATGAATACTACAAATGTTGACAACATGTGTGAACTTGATCTAAACATGGTAATTATAACCTTTGTGTTACGCACAGGGTGTAAATTAATATCAAACCTACTTTTAGTAATTCATAACTTTTTTAGTTTTACATGGTAGTCAGGTGATCGCGACTGTTTATATAGGAAGTTTAAAGTAAAAATATTTACCATTTTTTCAATGATAAAAATAAAAGCTAAATAGCCGGCCAGCAACAGAAAAAAAAATTGGCGTGAAAGCGGCAATCGGCTCTGTATTTATTTTTGACGTGACAACGTCTTATAAATTGGTATGCCGGGTGACACTTCAAGAAACTGCGTAACGCTCCGCTCACGTTATGCGCTCACAATGAGAGCGAGTGAGAGGCACGCGTCCCTTCCACTCGGGCATGGTTAGCCCGCCTAAGAGCGAGAGAGACAGAAATAAAAAGTGAAAGGCACGCGTCCTACTATACGAATGAATATTAACATTAAAATTATTTTACCACTCAAAGTCGTTGTCACGTAAAACTTTCGCCCGTATACCGACTTTACAGGCAACCTATTTTTTTTTTTTCGAGTTGTAGAGTTCTGTTGAATCTCTGCTATATGAGATTTGTATTAACACGATAAGTTCATCAGAATCAGATATGGATGTAACGCCTGATTCTCAAGAGAAGAGGCTAAAGCAGTAGTGGAAAACCTTTTACCGCCTAAATCAAAAGGAATATATCTAAAGTCATACGACAAATTTTGAGGACGACTCAGATTTTTATTTTTACTTTATTTATATTCGTAATGAAAAGCACAGTGTTTTACTTCGGGTTAAAGATCTCTTCGAACTATTGGCGTCCAAGCGTATTTTCGGGACTAAATAAGTTGATCTCACCCCTTGGGTAACAATGTATTATATGATTTATGGTGACATTGCACTATTAAAATATTTGCTAGTTATAATATAATTTTTGATAAAACAGACACAAAGATGACGATTTGTGTTTCAGAAAAGGGTTATTTAATTTATTTAATAACCAACTTTTGCCTGCGGCTTAGTTAATTTCGATTTCCATTAAGATTTGAAAGACACCTGGCAGTATCTAGGGATCATAAGTACGTTATTGTTATTTTCCTCGGGACAGTACTTTTCTTCGGGAGGAAAGTTACCCTGTAACCGTTTTTGTTCACCAGACAACATATAATATGTATAATTTCAGGATAATCAGTTCATTGATTTAGGCGTGAAAAGCTAACAAACAAAAATAAACTTATTTTCGCATTTATAATAATTAAAACTATAGAATCTTGAGAGTAGTTAATTTTATTTGTTTCAAATCTTAAAACTTGTCGAGTAATAGTTAAGATTAACTTGTAAATAATATTTATATATCTTTAATATATGTTTTGTTTAAGTAATTTGTCTCTTAATTATCTCACAGATAACTAAGAAACTGGGTAAGTGTGAGTCGGACTCGTGCCCTGAGGGTTCCGTACAAATTACAATTCCCGAACGGAGTCTCGAAGATTTTTCCGAATTGCAAAAATGTATTTTTTTAGTTATAAGGTGTTCGGTGGAAACACCGAACAGTGACGTTAGGTAACAACAAATTTATGGTTTTCAGATTTATTCCTATACCTGTGCTTGAAAAAATAGAGACCATATACAATAAAATTAAAAAGCAAATAATCACTAGTTTAAATTTAATTCGACAAAAACCAACACCAAAACGAGAGACAATTTCGCCTCACATAAAAAGTCTTATTGCTAGAAGAAGTGAATTAATTCGGAAAAAATACTTAACAAAAGAAGAAAAAGAAGAACGCACATACCTCTACAAAAATATCTACAAATTAATGAAACGGGAACGCACGGAACGCAGAATAGAAATAATCGAGACACACCTTGAATCAACAGGTAGTTTAAAGAAAGGTCTTCAAAATCTTAATACCTCCAAACGATGGATACCCTATATTAAAGATGATACTGGTGACAAAACAAAAATATTATCAAGATCTGAAATAATAGATAAGGCAACCAAATTTTACAGAAATTTATACTCCTCAAAAGAAACTACTCTAGAAATTGAAACGACCGAACAGGACTCTACTACTCTGTCTAGATTCTCTACATATGAAGTTATAAAGAAGATCGAATCTCTCAAATCCGGCAAAAGCAGCGGGCCAGATGGAATACCAAATGAAGCACTCAAGTTAGGAAAAATGATACTAGCACCACACATAACAACCTTATTTAACAAAGTTCTAAATGACAGAACAATACCGAAGGAATGGGCTCAATCAGACATCATTTTACTTTACAAGAAAGGTGACCCTGCCGATATTGGAAACTATCGACCAATAAGTTTACAATCAAACATGTACAAGTTATTCGCTTCATGTCTCGAGGATCGCTTAGCAATGTTCACAGAGAAATTTCAACCGCCTGAACAAGCAGGTTTCAGGAAAAACTTCTCAACAACAGATCACATTCACACTCTAAATTTGATTATGGAGAAATATATAGAGCACGATAGACCACTCTACCTGGCATTTATAGACTACGCCAAAGCCTTCGACTCTATATCGCATAAAAGCATATGGAAAGCTCTACACGAGTGCGATGTACCATCAGAGACTGTAGACCTTATAAAAGACATCTACTGCAAAAGCAAAAGTCGTGTAAAGCTAGAGAGACAAGGTCCTGAAATAAATATTTGTAGAGGCGTCAGGCAGGGTGACCCCTTGTCGCCTAAAATTTTTATAGCTGTACTCCAAAGTATAATGAAAACTCTAAACTGGGAAAGGAAAGGTATTAATATAAATGGGAAACTCCTCAGTAATCTTCGATTTGCGGATGACATCATACTCTTCTCTGAAACAGCATCTCAGTTACAGAAAATGATTGAGGAACTAAATGAGGCAAGCAATAAGATAGGCCTAGAACTAAATGCTACCAAGACTAAAGTCATGACAAACCACCACAATATACCAATAAGAGTAAATAACAATACATTGGAATACGTTCGGTGCTATGTTTACCTAGGACAGCAAGTATCTTTCTCCAAGACCAGACATGAAGATGAGGTTAAAAGACGCGTTAATAAAACCTGGAATAAATTCTGGAGCAATAAAGAAACCTTAAAATCAAAAATACCTTTAAAACTCAAGAAAAAAGTAATGGACTCTTGCTTGCTACCCTGTCTAACATATGGTTGTCAAACATGGATATACAATAATAACATTAGAAACAAAATACAAGTATGCCAGAGAGCAATGGAAAGAAGCATACTAAACATCCAAAGAAAACACAGAAAAAGGAATACAGAAATAAGAAATACAACAAAAATAATAGATGCTCTAGATTATGCTAAGAAACTAAAATGGAAATGGGCTGGCCATATTGCGCGTATGGACAAGGATAAATGGACACAGAGAGTAACCACTTGGCAAGGACCAACAACCAAAAAGAAAAGAGGTAGACCAAAAGAAAAATGGGTTGATGAAATAATTAGAAATGCAGGTGAAAATTGGATATTAAAAGCAAAAGACCGACGAATTTGGAGCAAAATGGAGGAGGCCTTTACTCGTTAAGGGGTCCATATTGAATGTTTTGTTTGTAATTAATGTAATAATAATAATTGAAATTTATTTATTTAATATCTAGTAATTTTATATTAATTTGGAATTATATATTTATTTAGGAATTGTTATGTTAATGTTAATTATGAATGATTGATTTGTGAACTCTAATATTTGTTATTTTATGCTGCATGGTAATTTATAAGTAATCTTATGAAATGTAAAAGTCATTCTCTATGGAAATAAAGAGGCTATATTATTATTATTATTATTTACCTGTGCTTATGAGACCTTGCTTTATGTCAAATTTCAAGATTCTGGGTCAACGGGAAGTACCTTGTGACTTTTAATTACTTTGGGAGTATCAAAATTTACGTTTTTTTTTTGCGACATAAACGGCCGTTTCTGTTTTATTCGTTACCTTAGAAGTTTGATTTTTTCACAACTTCAAGGGACTGCAGACTTAAGTATATTGTTTAATTTCAACTCGATACCTCCACGTATTCTCGAGATAAACAGTCTTGACAGACAGACAGACGGACGAACCACAAAGTGATCCTATGAGGGTTTCGTTTTTTCCTTTTGAGGTCCGCAACCCTAAGAAGGGAAAAGGAAAAGGGAAGAAGGGTATCCAACACGGATAAAGCTGTTTGTCTTGGGCACCTTGAATCCCTTACTTCACTCAGGTTTCTATATGAACTCCTTAGCAATGTTCGGGAGTTAATTATATAAATCCCTGACGATCGGTATTATAACTTCGTTTCGTTCGGAATTCAACATGCCGCCCGCGATTTAAAGACACTGCACTGCACGCCACATAATCTACTATTACATATTTTTGACGTATCGAAAGTGTTTTTTTTTACAACCATTTATATAAATAAATATAATTTTATCATCTGTTTTGGATTTATCGTTCTGTTAAATATCTAAATTTGTCAACATCCATCTAACACAAAATTAAATAATTTTGGTGTACAGTGTGATAAATATAAAGACACACGTCTCAGACGTTTATTTACAAACCTTACTTAATATAAAATTTTGTAATTTAGAATAATATCTTCTAAAGGATCAGAATTGTTTAAGCGGTCACGAAGCTCGATTTTTACGCGTGTGTGCGTGTAGTTGTATGAATGATGCACACAAACATATCATTGCAACGAATTTGCCTAAATTCTAGCGAGTGAATTTTATGCACGGCCTCTTAAATATTTCCTTCAATATGTGGCCTAACCTAGCTGATGTATTATTGTTGATCAGTTTTATAGGACTTTCGTGGTTTGAAACAGTTGATTCCTTTGAAAGATGTCCCTATGGAGGAATAATTAAAATATTTTGTAATACGTGAGTACCTATAATTTTATGCTAAGACTATTTTTAATTCATCATCATCTTCCAGCCCTTGTCCCATGTTACTTGGGGTCGGCGCAAAACGTTTTTTCTTCCATTCTGTCCTATCCTACACGTCATGCTATCACTAACTCCCTTTTCTCTCGGACGGCGAGCAATGGGTAGCTCACCGTTCGACCGTCCGGTAACCGTCCGGACCGAGCCCATGTTGTTTACGGCGCGTAGTGGTCCACGCGCCTCAAGGAGATACCAGCAACAGTGGGGGCCCAGCAGCGTCGAAGCCTACTGGGGTCATGGGTGATGCAAAAAAGATCCCCAGGGCCCTGGAACAATAACAAAGAAGGAACAAGAGTGGGTTTTTAGTCAGTAAAAGTCTGATACGCCTTCTCGCCCCGCCCAAGAGCGGGAGATGTCATTAGATGACTTTCCCACCCAAAAAAAAACGCCCTTTTGTCTCATATCACTCCTCTCACAATCCATCATGCTCTTTTGTTTGCCTTCAGCCGCGGCGCACTACTCGACTGAGAAGAGAAGAGAAATTAAAGAGAGATAAAAGAAACTTTTTTTTCTCATGGTCTTATATAAAGTTTGTTCATCTATAAGTCAAACCGAGTGTGCGTGTTCATTCTTCAACTACCGATTACTTTTAACAATATCAGAGTTTTTAATATTAATAATAATAATAATAAATAATATTTTTTTTTTATTACTTGTTCTTTAAAGAAATATTTAAAAATGTAAATGATATGTGTATAAAAATAAATAAAGAATAATAATAAAATAATAAATCTTTATTGCAGACAATTTCATCCATATTTTAAAAATTATACGCATATTAAAAAACTAAACAATTTGGGCACGAATAAATGTTTTCAGGATGTTTGAGTCCTGTTTATTAGCAATGACCTGCAGGATGCTGTTAGTGTTACCCCGGACTCTGCTTAGTAAGCGAGCCGCTTGCGCACGATGGCATGGAAGCCATCTACTCAAATAATGTTCCTTGTTTTTTTTTTTCAGTTATATGCCTGCTGAAAAGATGAAAATGTTGTATGGATAATAAACAATTTATTATTGTTTTCAATACATAAAACCCACAGACAGAAGAGAACAAAACATTTGAATATGGCATAAACGTTTGAAGCAATATCAAAAATCCATGTAATTTCTTAAAATAAACAAATAAAATCTGTGTGACTTCTTTATTTATATTTAGAATAGCGTCGAGCCCCAGCTTCGACATGGGGTTAAAAATTATTTAAAACTATCTTCTGCCAGCGGTTTCGCCCGCGTTAAAGTAGGATTCTCCATACAAAATTTAAACCTCCGTTTCATCGCCTTAAGGCTTGAATTTTGGAAAATCCTCTATTAATGCTCGCCTACGTCATAAAAGGCAACCTTGTGCAAAATCTTCACGCTCCCAGTCCCAGTAGTTTTGGCTGTGCGTTGATATGTCAGTCAGTCACGTTTCTCCTTTTATATTTAGAAATCACGGAATTTGCTACAAATGTACTCGGGAACTACTGCACCTATTTAAAATGCCAAGCCACGTGCACGCGCGAGGCGCGGGCTTGCGGACGACGAGCAATGGGTAGCTTGCCGTCTGGCCGTCCGATAACCGTCGTCGAACGGCGCGTACTTAGAACAGTACGCGCCGTCCACGACTTGGGCTCGGTCCGGACGTGCGCCTCAAGGAGATGTCAGCAAACCGTAAGGGCCCAGCAGAGTCGAAGCCTACTGGGGCCAAGGGTCTGCTTCTGAAAAGAAGACTCGGCCCAGTTATGAAAGGCAACAAAAGAACAGGACTGGGTTTTTAGTCAGTAAAAGTCATTAGATGATTTTCCCACCTATAAAAAAGCATTTTTTGGCCACGTGATCATACTTCACTACCAAAATCCGGGCTGCTACAGACTGCTGCAGAGAAATTCGTAATGGAAAAACCCAACAGCACTTTTTGCCCGAAAATCGAACCCAAGACCCCACTTTCAGCAGCCGCGCTTGCGACCACGAGACCAATGAGGCCACTCCAAAAGTTTTGCGAAAAAAAGTTTTTATGTATAAGGCACTGGCCACTTGTAATTATTTTGAAAACTGGTTATTTTAAAAGTAAAAATACCATTGTTCACTTTTTGAATTTTCATCCTCATTTTTTCGAGAGCTAAATCAAATTATCGTGTCTTATTTAAAAATGGATCTGCATAGATAACATTTTCTGGCGTTGATTATCTACGATTTTAAATGTGGCCTGATGAGTCATTTGATCGACTTCAAATTGCTTTTATGGATGAAGGACCTTCAAAAGCAACCATCTACCGCTGGTTTAGCGAGTTCAAGCGCGGTCGCCTTACTTTGGGGGATGAACAAAGGAGTGGTCGTCCTACGACGGCTGTCCCGGAAAAAGTGTAGGCAGTAAAAAAAAAATAATAAAAAAAACAGGCGAATTACATACGAAGAGATAGACTGCAGATTGGTTCGGGAAGCGTTCACAAGATTCTACATGAGCAAAGGTCCGGCGGTACTTCACACCGGGTCAGCTTCTAATGTTATACAAAGCACAGGTCCGATCGTGTGTGGAGTATTGCAGTCACATATGGGCTGGTGCTGCAAAATGCCATCTGGCAGCTTTGGACTCAGTAGAAAGGCGTGCGAAGAGGCTAATTGGGGATCCAGATTTGCTTAAGTCCAATCTACAAAGCCTCGAGCACAGGCGCAGGGTAGCCAGCCTATCGGTATTTTACAGGTTGCATTTTGGAGAGTGTGCGCGGGGTTACATGACTTGATTCCGCCATCTCCTTTCTACCATCGGAAAACCCGACGTACGGCGAATATCCACCCTTACGTTGTTGAAACACCAACATTCCGAACTAAGCGATTTGCTTCGTCGTTTATACCGCACATCGAGGGACTGGAACAATTTGCCTGCTGCGGTCTTGCCGTCCAACTATAATTTAGGTGCCTTCAAGGCTAGAGTGAATAGGCTCTTAATAAACTAGTGCGCTTCACCATCAATGATTGCATCACTGCTTACCATCAGGTGGGATCGCGGTCAAGCACTGGTTTATACCGAATAAAAAAAAAAAAGAGCACTTACGCTGGAGGAGGATAGTTTGCCGCTGGGTGTCGCACAACCTCACCGAAGCTCAGAAACAAGCCCGAAGTTTTGTCTGCAACGAGCAACAAACGACCGAACACCGGGCTCCGCCGGGTGACATCATGACAACGCGCCCGCGCACTTAGTGCTCAAAACGAGGGACTTCCTGGACACCACACCGGTCAGAGTCTTGGGGCACCCTCCTTACAGTTCAGATCTGGCACCGTGTGAATTCTTTTTATTCCTTAAAATAAAACATCAGCTGAAAGGGATACAGTCTTCATCGCCGGAAGATGCGCTAGCAGCGTTCGAGAAGGCCGTGGAAGAGGTGTCTGCGGCGGACTGGAAAAAATGTTTCGAAAATTGGTTCAGACACATGAAACTTTGTATAGAGGCTGGTGGAGAGTACATTGAAAAGATTTAATAATATTTTATCCATAGAAGTCAGTTATTTAGTTTCTCAACACTTTCTGAGTGTTCGACGTATATATTACGTGTTGTCTGAATTAAGAGGTATTCTCAGAAGCATGCTTCATATTGTCTGATAAATATATAATAATTTAAATAATATATTATTCATCAAAGTATACATATATAAATATTTTTTATCCTTAATCGTCACCAATGAATCACAAAATAGTCCAATAAATAACGGTACATTGTAACTAATGTTTAGTTTGTGGAGTGGTTTTAAACGAGTCTCTACTAAAAATGGTTTTTAAAGTATTCGTGTTATTGTTATGTGTGTTAGGAGCACTATCTTCTTTGATAAGACCAGATACCCGGCGGCCTATATGCCCCATAGATCTCAAATTCGATGTTAGATCATGGAAATGTATTGAACCGATCACGTGAGTATTTTCATCATTCTCATTCAAATTTTCTTTTTTTTGCATTTTGCTGACCAGAATCGTCTTGTATGTTGACTAACATGTGATTAGCGACCGTAATACCTACGTATTTATTTACGGAATATAATTTTATTGCCATTTAAATCATCAATCATCGGACCACAAGGCGTACGGCAATGCGCCACCGGTACATGGTGGACCTCCCACCTATACGCACAAAACGTTTTGGGAACACATTCATTGTGCGTACAGCTAAGGAATGGAATTCCTTGCCGGAATCTGTGTTTCCTGATGGCTACAACCCGGGAATCTTTAAGTCAAGAGTGAATAGGTTACTTCTAGCTAACCGCGCTCCATCGTCGACCGCATCGTTGCTTTCCACCAGGTGAGATAGCGGTTAAGCGCGAAACTATCAAGAATTAAAAAAACAATCAATACCACCCTGTCAGTTGTTTGTAAAAAATAGCTTTTAGCGATGAGACTGCCCATTGTGCTCTATTAATTTTTAGCTCTTACAGTATTTTTTTGTGATGCACAATAAAGATATGGTATATCTATATACCCTTTTGAATGGCTATTTCACGAAAAAATCATTCAATAGGGTAAAGACGAATATTGTACAACGCATTTATGTGACTCAGGATATTTTGTTGGATGTGTAACGCTGTTAAATTGTTCAACAACACGTTTGCGTCATATAAATTGAGCATTACGCGTCATGCTGGGGGATATTTTGTTCTGTAATGTATGCTGGGCAAAGTGTATCTCTCAGTAGTAACACGGAGTCTTGCATGACACTTGCCAATGCGGGTGTATGCATATTGAAAACTGGTATTTTTTTACCGTTCACCTTTTGTCAGGAAACTAATAATTTTCATTTGTTTTTCAGAGAAGACTATTTCGAATACGACTTTAACTTATACGATGAGATAACCGAAAAAAACATGGAAGTTGAACCAAAGAAGATAACTAATATTAAACCAGAAAACTTTTACTAAGCCTATGCTTTGTCAGATTATTATGACGTCATCATCTTCCTGCCCTTGTCCCATATTACTTGGGGTCGATGCATCACGTTTTTTTTTCCATTCCATCCTATCAGCAGTCACGCTACCATTGACTCCCTTTTCTTTCATACCACTCTTCACACAATCCATCCACGTTTTCATTGGCTTCCCTCAGCCTGTCCAACTGTCCAGATTGTTATAATAATGAAACGCTTTTAACCGTACTTATTGTTCGTAATATTATTTAATAAAAGATTTGTATTATGTTTTCCTGTGTTTATTGGTAGTGGGATAAATCCATCCATATCCTTAGTCCTATAAAATACTATAATATTTCTGTCTGGAGAGTTTAAAGGAACCTAACATGAAGAGATGACGGGGATTTTGTTCGCTCACTTTGCTCGCTCAATCTAGCCTCTGTCATCCCCTTAGGACTGAACTTGTGCTTGTCAGAACGCCTTAAAGTCCTCATTCAAAAAACCAGCGAAAAATTACTTATAATAAATTTTTATTCATCGAGGTTTATTTTAACCTGTCTAGTCTATCTTAAAGATGATCAAAGTCTGAAAAGGCCTCTAACATTGATCTAGCAGAATTATGGGAGCTTGTGGAGCTGCGAACGCAAAGGGAAAAAATTTAACAAATACGGTGTTTTTAATTGGGTGGGCAAATCATCAATCAATCAATCAATCAATACGTTTATTTGCATAATACAGGTAAGTGTAAAAAAGGTGTTACATACAGGTATAATAGGTGCGCTGTACTATAACCTAATAAGGTGTGCAAATTTATTAATTAGTTAATTTTAGAATTTCATTCTGACAAAATAGACAACAATTATTGATATCAAGATTAAAGTCATATAAGTTCACATTAAAAGTAGTATGTCATAGGTAAAAGATAAATATATAAGAAATGTCAAGTGTCATATACATAAGTCGCATTAAACAATTAAAAACAAAGTCGATTCAAAGACAAAATTAAACATTAAAATAAACATTGGTCAAATAAATTATTAAATTATGTCATATTATTATTGTTGTCATAATTTCTTTCATAAATTACTATCATTATTACAATTTTTTTGTGTGAGCTATTACAGTATACCAATATTTTTATCCTGCAAAAACTCCTTAATGTTATAGTAACATTTATTTACTAAGATTTTGTGCAGCATTGACTTGAACTGTGGAAAAGGTAATTGTTTAATATGATCAGGCAATTTGTTGTAGATCAGTGATGTCATACAGATAATACTTTTATTGACAAGTGCTGTTTTTCCATATGTTATTTTAACTTCTAGTCTATTTTTGTCACGCAATTGTCTATAATAGCTTTTAAAAGCAGTCTTAAAATAACTTGGATTCAATTTGACAAACAAACTCATTTCATAGATATATAGCGAAGGCAATGTTAAAATTTTTAGGCTTCTAAAGTATGGTTCACAGCTGGTAGTATAGTCTATATTGCACATTGCTCTAATGCATTTTTTTTTTAGCTTTAAATATGGATTTTTTATCAACGGAATTGCCCCAAGATATAATACCATATCTTAGGACAGGTGCAACAATTCCGTGATATGCAGATAATACGGCTTCTTTATTTACAATTTTAGTTAACTTGTAGAGAGCAAATGAAGATTTATTAATTTCTTTACAGGCATGTTCGATATGTGTTTTCCAAGATAGTTTATCATCAATGTCGATTCCTAAAAACTTTGTGTTTGTCACAAGATGTACTGCTTTGTCATGGTAACTGACACTTATATTGATTGGTTGTGTTCTTTGATGAAAGTGAATAATTTTTGTTTTGTCCATATTTATCTTGAGATTATTTTCGGTTAACCATTGTATTATTGTATTTAATGTTTGATTAATTACGTGCTCATAGTCATTTTCATTGTCGCATTTTATTAGTACCGTGCTATCATCTGCAAAAAGTACCATCGGTTGACTTATATGTTTAGGGAGATCATTGATGTATATCAAAAACAGTAAGGGTCCTAGAACACTACCCTGTGGGACTCCAAATTTTATAGTTTTCGTGTTTGACCTATGTTTGATCTCTCTACGTGTTTTTTGACATATGTGGGTAATTTCTGTTATTTGCTGTCTATTATGCAGGTATGAAGAGAAGAGGTCTAGCGCTTTACCTCTTATCCCATACATGCTCAATTTTTGTAGGAGTTTATTGTGATCAACACGGTCAAAGGCTTTACTCATGTCCATAAATATAGCACATATTGGGTTTCTTTTGTCCATGGCAGCCAGAATAGTTTTAAGTAAGTCATAAATGGCTGTATTAATTGATTTGCCTTTGCGAAAGCCCTTCTGTTCTTCTACTAAAATATTGTATTTTTCTAAATATTTATACAGACGGCTGTATATGATTTTTTCAAAAATTTTTGGAAATATGGGGATTAATGCGATAGGTCTATAGTTCCCCATTTTTCTTTTGTCCTCTTTTTTGTGAATTGGAATTACAATGGAGGTTTTTAGTTTTTCCGGGTATATTCCATTATATATACATAAGTTAATTATGTAGCTCAGATGAGATGCAATAGCCGGGGATACATATTTTATAACTTTGGTGCAGATACCATCGTTACCCACGCTATGAGTATTTTTCAGTTGCCTTATTTCTCTATCTACCTCTATTGGTGTTGTAGGAACGAGAAAAATTGAATTTGAATTACCGTTAGCGTTGATTTTGTAATTCGAGGATTGAGTTTTGTTATTATTGGTGTTCTTTGAATTATTTATTTGGTTTGGTTCTGAAGCTTGGTCAATGAAAAAGTCGTTAAAAAGATTTGCAATAGATTTAGGATCACAGACTTTCGTATTATCCTTCAGTATTTCAGTTATTGGTTCTTTGGGAAAATTAAATTTAGATTTATTTATAACTGACCATGTCGCTTTTGTTTTATTTTGTGATGTACTTATGAAATGATTATTTTGTGACTTTTGAGTGAGTGATACTATTTTTTTGAACCTCGCGGCGTATTGCTTAAAGGTATCTTTATTTACTTTTGTTGGATGAGCTCTGTAATGCCATAACATTTTTCGTTTAATTTGACTACACTTTTTAAGACCTTTGGAGATCCATTTGGTTTTTTTTATTTAGTGTTATTGTTATTATTTTGAAAGGGAAACATAAATTGTAAAAACATAAGAAAAGGTCTTGAAAATAGTTGTAAGCTTCGTCAGGGTCATTTGTGCGGTAGATGTCAGTAAACGATAGACTGTTTATGCAATTTTTAAATTTAGCTAGATTTTCAGTACTATAGTCGCGTCTTCTAATACGCCACGATTTTATCACACAAGTTTTTTTGACAGGGCATTGTAATAATTGCGCCGTGTGATCGGATATTCCAAATTCAATAACTTCACTTTTGCTTCTAGGAATATTGTGTGCAAAGTTATCAAGACAAGAGTTACTGCTAAGCCTAGTAGGTTGTTTAATTTCTAGTTTCAAATTATGGCTTTCCAATAGATATTCAAAGTCTAGAGCATGGCGGTTTCGTTTGAGTATATTTATATTAAAATCTCCGCATAAAACAATTTTCTTATTAGTATTGTCGAATATTTGGCGTGATAACTTCTCTAAATTATTGTAAAATAAGTTTATACATGAATTTGGTACACGGTAAACACAAACTATTATGAGTTCATGTTCACTTAGTTCTACAGCGCTACATTCTATGATACCTTTAATGGAGCAATTAGTATTTAGTGTTGTATATTCAAGTCCAATTCTAGTTAGTATACATGCCCCTCCCCTCTTTACATCTCTAGAAAAACTAGTCGCTAGGCGGAAGTTAGGTATGTCAAGTGTGTTTTCCTGGTCAGTCGTCATAAAGTGTTCGGTTATACATATTACGTCAATTGGTCTATTATTATGTTCTAATTCATCTAAGTGTACAGTCAAGATGTCAGATTTGTTTATGAGACCTGCTATGTTCTGGTGGAGAATGCGTATATTATTATAAAAGAAAAAACTGTGAGTTTTGTCCATTTATGTTACTTGGCAAGTCATAAGGGAATAATTCCATGTCAATTTTAATTCTATCCATTATGTCTTTGAGTGAGCATTGTATTCCACTTTTGTTTAATTTGCCTGTTATATTTGAAAACATGTCAAGTGATAATCCATAGTTAGAGTCAAAAAAAAATGCATAGTTATTATTTTGGATGTCCATACAAAGTAGATTATTAAAAATTTCAACTTTATAATTATATATGAGTGCCCCCCGGATATATGTGGGTGCGCAAATTATGATGTTAGTGTGTTTTACATTCACTAAACATTTGTTTATTTCTTTTACCAGATCAATAAAGTTATCGTTCGCTTTGATGTCAAACGTCCCCAACAATATTAGACAATAATCATTCATAGTAAAATGTTTTAACTTTGACTCTATACCCGCTAATAGTACTTTTATGTTACAATTTGGTGAAGTATAACAACAATAGTTAAAAACGTTTGCAAAATTTTCATCAAGGGCTTGTAGCATGCCTCGTTGTGTGAAGTTACTGAGTACGCAAAGTTTTCTATTTTTTGTAGCCTCTATAGTAATCTTCTTTGAAGGTATGAATGGTTTGTCTGAAGTTGCATTTTCATTCGTCGGTTTTAATTTTGTATTTGCTTTCTGCTTTTTTGCTTGTTTTGTTGGAGACGGTGTCAAGGATTGTTCGTATTTTGGTTCTGGAGTTTTTTCATTTGTAGGAGTATTTTCAGTTATTTCATCGTTTGAAATTAATTGTTTACTTAGTTTCTTTTCAGATCGCGGTGTCATTTTTTTTTTAATTGTAGGATTCAAGTTTTCATAGTTTTCTATGATCTTCATATATTTCTGTAAATCTGATTTTAGCCGAAAATTCTCACTATTTAGGTTTTCAATCTCACGTAGTGCTATTTCTAAATCATTTGATAGTTTACTAACTTTTTCATCCAAGTCAAGTGCAGTTGGGCTAGCATTTATTGACGTGTTTGGTAAACTCATCATAGTTGAGTCAAAAAGTGCTGAATTATCTGAGTCAATCTGGGTTAATGAACTTTTTCGATATTGTGTGTGTTATATTGTCACTGTCTTCCATTATTTTTATTTAATATTTACTGTTTCTCACAAAATATTAAATTTCTTCATGTAACGGAACGTTATCAGTTGTAGTACCAAATGGCTAGTATTCAAGTCATGTTATTTTCCAATAGTGCAATTACTGAACGAAATTTTTGCTGTCTTTGAGTAATGAGCTGAGTTGTGATTGGTGAATGTAAACAGCTACCTATCCTTTGTTTACGTAAAAAAATAGGTTATTTCAAATACACAACTGTAATTTATGGATGTCTTTGATAGATTTTATTGTTGCAAAGTTTAATTTCGTTCAAACATTCGTTCTTTTATCATTATTCTATATAAATATTAGAACTCTAACCTGATTTTGCGACGTTGTTGGTTTATAATGTCCATAATAAGCATAATTCACTGCCAAAGTACCAATAGCTTACTTGTACTGTCACTGCTATATTAGCTGATTTAAATGATGTTGATGCTGGATAACACTATCACATATACTATTTAGGTCGCTGAATGCACTTGTGAATTCTATTTGTGTCCAATGGTGAGGAAACAATTTATTTTAAGTTATTGTTCTAAGGAGTGATGTTGACGTTAGATGACGTTAGCTGTCATCTCGTAATAGCTGTCATCTTATGACAAATTCCGTTCTTGGGCGGAGCGTGAGATAGTGTCAGACTTTTACTGACTAAAAACCCACTCCTGTTCCTTCTTTGCCTTCGTCCCACTTTCACACTACCCGTGGCCCCAGTAGGCTTCGACCCTGCTGGGCCCCTACGATTGCTAGATGTCAGCAATCGTACCCTGAGGTGCGCGTGGAATAGGGGTGTATTTTCCATTGAGAATTAAAGTTGTCGATTTCCATGGACATAAGCAGTTTGTAATATGACTACTGACACTTTTCCGACGGCTGCAGTCACCTCTGCCGTAAGCAAAATGCCGCTAGTGTGTATGAGCTGTTAGTTCCTTAGAAAGAAAAAAAGTATACGTGTACTATATTTTTTTCGTCGACGACTTGGGCTCGGTCCGGACGGTTACCGGACGGTCGGGCGGCGAGCCACCCATTGCTCGCCGTCCGCAAGCCTGCGCCTACGATGACCGGAAATCGGGATCGGAATCCCGGCGGCGATTGGGGCGTGAGGACCGTTGCCGTTGCCTCACGCGATCGGCCGCCTCCTTTGCTAGCATTACTGCTTCGCAGAAGGAGGCGACCGCCTGCCACTCCTCCTCGCTCCGGACCATGGCCTGTACCAAAGCCCGGCGCGAGAGATCGCCGCCGCCGATCGCCCCCACGAGGACACGGCGTTGCTCTGCCCAAGCAGGGCACACCTCCACCGTGTCCTCCGGGCGGTCCACACAATGGTGGCACCCGGGCGTTTTTTCCGCATGAATCCGGTGCAGGAACCTCCCGAACTTACCATGTCCGGTGAGGACCTGCGACATGCGGAAGGTAAGGACGCCGTGTTGCCTTTCCAGCCATTCCTCAAAGAGGGGACTTACCGCCATAATTATGACGTGCCCAATTCGTGTACTATATGTTTTATATTATATTAATATATATAATAACACTCATTAATCGGTATTTCCATTAGTCTTTACAATGTTATCATGAAATACAAATAGGTAGGTATATATTTTATTTACGAAAAATATATTATATTATATACGTAAAAACTTATAGGAAAATACCGATTGAGTTGCGGTCATAACCACGCACTAAAATGACATTATTAGTACAACGCGTCAGTGATGCATAATTTTGAATGCCACGTGACACAAACGTGTATTCTATTTCCTAACAATTATGCAGCACGAAATTGCTGCAAAACCGCACTAATGGCGCCATTGAATGCAGAAAAAATGAATTTTATCTCATTTTCTTTGAATAATAAGACTCAGCCAAATATAACACCTAGCATTATAGCTCATTCATACCTGTTCCCGAAATACCTGATGTACCTGTCCCTCCCTGACACCCATATCTTGTGTAAAATACTTGGGTGTGCAAATTGACAAACATCTGAACTGGTATAACCATTTAGATAATCTAGTCACTCGAACGCGCAAACTCATTTCCATCTTTAAGAAACTCTGCGGTTCGGCAGACAGGAGATGTCAGACCTCCTTGTCTTACCCCTGAGTGTGGGATGAGACAAGAAGGTCTGACATCTCCTAGGTTCTTCAGCCTCTACGTGGATGACCTCATAGCGGGACTTAGCAGCATGCGTGTCGGATGCAGTGTTGGTGGTGTTAGCATTAACAGCATCAGCTATGCGGACGATATGGTGCTGCTGGGTCCGTCTGCGGGGGCAGTAGGGAAACCGCTTTAGACTTGTGAAGCCTATGATGCCGCACATGGTTTAACTTATAATGTCAATAAGTTTGAATACATCATCTTTAAGTTCGTAATTCGCAAAGATCGAGAAGAAGGAACCGAACTTCTTATAAACGGGTATACAATCAAAAAAGTATCCACTTTCAAATACTTGGGTCATTATCTATTCGACGATGTAGACATTGAAAGGGAGCGCAGGACGCTAGCCATCGGGTGCAACATATTTGTACGTAGATTTGCTTGGTGTTCCACCAAGTTAAAATCACTCTTTTTAAGGCCTACTGCCAGAGTCTGTACACGGGTAATCTATGGGACAATTACACCAAAAGATCGATTGACGTCCTGCGCGTCAAACATAATAATACCTTCAGAATGTTGTTGAGACTGCCTCGCTACTGCAGTGCGTCGGATATGTTTGCGCAGGCTTATACCGACGGGTTCCACGCGATTGTTCACAAGAAAAGCGTTTCGCTGCTCGGGAGAGTGAGAGATAGTCGCAACAGCATTCTGAGAACTGTAGCGGAGAGCTATAGCTCTCTGATTATAAAATTTCTTATGCAAAGGGTAATGGGTACTAACACTAGATAATAACTTATTTATTAAGTTACTCGTACTAACACTGTATGGATCTTTTTGTATCCGAAATAAAATAAATTATATTCTATTTTATTCTAAAATCATCCCATCTGATAAGGGTTCCGACTGTTGCAGTCAATACGTTCCGTACTAGACTTTATTACATATTTGTTTTATTTTATGTTATTGAATTAAGACAAGACGTAGGATGGATGAAATGGCGACAGGTCACGGGAACAACTTGTGACCCACGGATGCCCCTCAAGTTGAAGGGTAAAATCTACAAGTCCGTGATAAGGCCTGTCATACTGTATGGATCAGAATGTTGGGCTGTGAAAAAGATGGATGAAAAAAGATTGCACGTAGCAGAGATGAGAATGTTAAGATGGATGTGTGGTGTGACGAGAATGGATAAAGTGAGAAATGAGTATATTAGGGGAAGTTTGAAAGTGGCGCCAGCGACTGAAAAGTTGAAAGGGAATCGTTTGTCTTGGTATGGTCATGTGAAGAGGAGGGATGAAACGCATGTTACTGAAAGAGTTATGAGTTTACATGTGTGTGAAGAGTGATATGAAAGAAAGCTGGCGGCGGTCGAACTAGCGACACGCGGGGTTGCGACAGTCGTGGGCAGGATCCAGGAATTGGGACTCGTGCTTTCACGGCCCTCGGAACGCGCCACCACCGGGTTCCCAACTAACGGTAGGAGGAGTCCACATCGGCGTCGGGTCAACGATGAAGAACCTGGGACCCGTTATCGATAGCCGGTGGGATTTCGAGGAACACTTCCGGCGTCTGGCTCCCGAACGAAATCGGACTGGGGCTGCCCTCGGGCGGTTCGTGCCCAAACTTGGGGGTCCAGACGCCTCCTACCGGAGGCTCTACGCGGGTATCGTTCGGTCTATGGCCCTTTATGGCACACCTGTATGGGCACCGGCGCTGCGGAAGCAGCCGGCGGCCCGGCTGAACGCATGCCAGAGGGTCATGGCCATACGAATGGTACGAGGATACCGGACGATTTCCCGCGAAGCAGCGAGCCTCCTTGCTGGTCAGCCACCATGAGATCTGGAGGTAACAGTCCTTGCACACATGCATGATCTGCGCATGGAGATGCAACGCCGGGGCGAAAGTCGCAGCATGGCGCACAGAGCTCCGGTGGGATCTCATGGAGAAATGGCGACAGCGACTGTCGCAACCCAGTGCTGGGCACGCCACAATTATGCTAGCAAAAGACGCAGCCGATCGCGTGAGGCAACAGCAACGGTCCTCACGCCCCAACCGCCGCCGGGATTCCGATCCCGGCGGCGCGGGCTTGCGGACGGCGGGCAATGGGTGGCCCACCGTTCGACCGTCCGGACCGAGCCCAAGTCGTCGACAACGCGTATTGTTCCACGCGCGCTGCAGGGAGATGTCAGCAAATCGTAGGGGCCCAGCAGGGTCGAAGCCTACTGGGGCCATGGATAGTGTGAAAACGAAACCCGGGCCTTGGGTCGAAGGCAACGAAGGAACAGGAGTGAGTTTTTAGTCAGTAAAAGTCTGACACTATCTCTCGCTCCGCCCAGGGGCAGGATTTGTCATAAGATGATTTTCCCACCTAAAAAAAAAACCTCAAAGGAAAAAAGGAATCCTTATAGGATCACTTTGTTGTGTATCTTTCTGTCTGTCGGTCTGTCAAGACTCTTTCGGAAACGCGTAAAGGTATCTAGTTGAAATTAAAACCATTTACTCAAGTCTGCGGTCCTTTAAAGCTGTGAAAAAATAAAACTTGCAAGTTAACGAACAAAAAAGATACGGCCGTTTATGTCGCAAGAAACGTATATTTCGACACTCTCAAAGGAATGAAAATTCATAGGGTCCCGTTGACCTAGAATCCTGAAATTTGGCATGAAGCAAGGTGTCATAGCACAAATATAGAAAAAAAATTTAAAACTTTAAATTTGTAGTTACTTACAACAAAAAACTATTTTTTTGGGATTCGGAAAAATCTTCGTAACTCAATTCGGGAATTGAACTGTTTTCATAGGTACCTAAGTTTGTACGGAACCCTCAGTACGCGATTCAGACTCGGAAGGTTTTTTGGTCTAATTTGACTGGATTAAAACGGGCTCTGATACCATATGCATATGTCACTTTTTACTGCTCTTGTCAAGTCGACAAGAGCAGTGAAAAGTGACGTACACTCCACTTTATTGCCCTTCAAAACTATACAAGATCTACCGTCGCAATTCGCAGATCCTGACTTAATAAATAAAAACTTTCTGATAGTCCCTGGTAATCCTATAGCCAGCACCCCACTGATGTTTTATGACCAAAACAAGTATGGTAAAGCTATTTTTGCTCTCACTCCAGTAGAATCGAGTGATATCTCACAGATTATCACTAATCTTAAAAGTAACGCCGAGGGCCACGACAACATTACTTTGGATTATGATTAGCGTAACTTTGCCGCACACCTTAAAGATTATAACTAAAATAATTAACTGTTCTATAGTGACGTCAACGTTTCCCGAGCAATAAAAAATTGCTTCAGTTAGGCCATTACCGAAAAACTCAAATCCAACCGAGTTAAAAGACTTACGTCGTATAAGCATTTTACCATGCCTGTCCAAGGTATTGGAGAAAGTCGTCAGCCAACAGTTAACTCAATTTTTGGAACAAAATAATATTCTACCTGACTTACAATCTGGGTTCCGGAGGCAACGCAGTACGTCTACCGCTTTACTAGACGTTACTGATAATATTTTGGCTGCTCAGGATCAGGGAATGTGTACAATCTCGTTTTGCTAGATTTTTCCCGGGCATTTGACGCAATAAATATTCCACTATTATTATCCAAGCTGAACTATTACGGTTTCGACCCTACCACCGTGCAGTGGTTCCGCAGCTACCTCACAAATAGAAAGCTGTTTGTCGATTTGCGTTTGGGTGACGGCACTACTCTAAGATCGGCACTCATTGCAGTAGAGAGAGGAGTCCCACAGGGCTCCATCTTAGGTCCGATTATTTTCATCTTGTACTGTGCAGATATCATTAAATGTCTCCATAAATGTAAATATCATGTATATGCCGATGATATACAGATTTATATATCTTTCCGACCACACGAGTACGATGATGCCATTAAAGCTCTTAACGATGACCTCCAAAGAATTGCCACTTGGTCTGAGGAGAACTGCTTGTCATTAAACCCTACAAAAACCAAATATTTGCTGTTTGGCTCAAGACAGCAGCTTGCTAAGCTACTTTTATCATTTGACCTAAAGCTAATGGGCGAGCAGATCGACTGAGTGTATGAGGCGAGGAATTTAGGACTAGTTATAGATAAAGACCTGCGTTTTGAGAAACACGTAGCAGACTCAGTTAGAAATTGTTTCTATCGCCTGAAGGTTTTATACAAGATGCGACCGTACTTGTCGGAAACGTTACGAGAGCAACTGGTCGAAACCCTAGTTCTTTCTAAATTGAACTACGCTGACACGGTATATGGCCCGCGCCTGTTAGCTCATACAAATCGGCTCATCCAAAGGGTACAAAATGCTTGCGCTCGGTTTGTTACAACATTTCTCTTAGAACCTATGTAACGCCCTATCTAAACAAGCACTTTATACTAAAAATTAAGTCTAGACATAAACTGCACTTAGCCTACCAAAAACCGGATTATTTATTTAATAAGCTGAGTTGGCTTACGAGCCGACGAGAATGCGAAAGAAGGCAACGCTCACAGCTACTTTCGACTAAGTTTTATGGTACAGCTGCTTTTAGGGGCAGCTTTCGTTATTCAGCTTCCAAAGTGTGGAATAACCTCCCGCCACCTATTAGAGTGACTAACACGATAGGAACGTTTAGAAGACGCTTGCGACAGTATCTGATCGATGCACAACGAAAGCTGGATATGGTGGCTCAAAATACCTCAATTATATAAAGTACCCGTGTGCCTGCCTTGATTGAAAATACTTTTTAGTGCTGGTGATCAGATCATTTGGTGTTGCAAGTAAGGACAATTAATTAGGTGCTGTTAAATAATGGTGGGAGTTGCTCACACTAGGTCTCCTCGGGTTCGCTGTCCCTCGGCCCGGAGGGAGCTGTTATGTTGTTCATGGCAGCGTGGCGTCCTGTCGCGGGTATGAGACCTGTAAAACACAAAGCAGCACATTGCTTACACAATTTTTTAACTTCATAATATTTAAAACAATTTCTTCTCAACGTACCCATTGTTTCTGGCCTACTTGCTTGCGACAAGCGCGCATAGTTCGGATGGCGCCTTTCATTTCCATTCGCCTTCCACAGGGAGCCTGGCAATGTTGGAGTCTCAAGGTGGCTAGTCCGAAAGTACATCTCCATTTTGTACCACAGATTTAATTAAATGGCATCGTTCCTCAATATATAATTTTGAATTATTTTGATTATACCAATTATTAAATTTGCACTTACCTCCCGTACTTGTAGTTCTTTTTTATCTCTAAAATACCCTATGCACAACTCTGCATTCACTTTTATAATATGTGTATATTTTTTAATGCACCGTCAATGCAATTCGCAGCAAGATTAGACCAACTGAGAAAACGCGTTCATAATCGCTCCATCGCGCACAGCTGCATGCAACGCACTAGTGTGAGGGGAATGAGTAAATACACCGATTGCATCCTAACTCGTTCGAGATTTATCTTCCATCTACCCACATTTTGTATCTTTATTCTATCGTTTTTTCTTTTTTGTTTTCTCTCCGTCGTTACATTTTGTTTTATTCGTCTATTATTTATTTTTCACACTTTAAACAAACACACTAGTTTACACATATTTAGTATAATTAACACAACATTATTTTGATGGTTTATATTATTTAAGTATACATCACCGATACATATATATATTACACTCCAAAACTGTTTTACGTCCGTTGCGTCACAACCACAGGTTCAGTTGAAAACCAGCGTCGGGCACTAGTTGTCAGACATTCATGCTGAACTGGACCTATTTTGGTGCAGCCGTGAAGCACACAACTACATTTTTGCTTCTTGTTTTTATTTTTGTTTCGTGTTTACATATATTGTGTTTGTGCCTTGTGCTGTACCAAATAAATTCTTTTTCTTTCTTTCTTTTCTTTCTTTCACTTACCTCCACTTCAATAGAAATACACCCTAAGAGCTAGCGAGTACCCGCCCACCGATTTTAAAAGATGAAATTTAAATTATAATTCTTGTACATTAATGAAACAATAATGATTGTCATCATAAAATATATGCAGGTTCCGTACATTATTTTATAAAGAACTAGCGGTCCCGGCAGACGTTGTTCTGCCCAAAAGCAAGATTTAGTAAAAAAAAAAAATTACCCTACTCTACCCTACTCTACCCTACTCTACCCTACTCTACCCTACTCGTTAAAAAGTACCCTATGTCCGTCTCCTGGTTCTAAGCTACCTCCCCACCAATTTTCAGCCAAATCGGTTCAGCCGTTCTTGAGTTATAAACAGTGTAACTAACACGACTTTCTTTTATATATATAGATTTTTATAAACTTGACTAGTTTTAAAAAGTGGTTAAGGCATTAATCAAACATCACACTTATTTTAATTAAACACCATCTTTTTACCTATTTTTCTGTTACTGATACTCCATATTAGATGGAATGATTTTAATCTAGATTATTTGAATGGGTCCCGACTGTTGCAGTCAATAGGTTCCATATTAGAATTTAATATTTGTTTTATTTTATTTATTTATTTAATACTTTTCAGTTTAATCTAATATCGCTCCGCTTATTTTTAATCTTATATAAAATTTAAGTGTCTATAAAAAAAAACAATTGTTTATTAAATATATATCATAGTGTATTCGATACATATAACAAAAATGTGAATTCTGAAATTTTTGTTTATCTGTCGATTTTATACGACTAATATTGACGAAGTCCCGTCAATATTATAATTCTCGAGGGTAGGTACCGAATCGGTTGGGCTGACTTTGAGGGACTTTCACTGACTGGTAACTGATGTTACAAGGATTAACTTAGGCTTCTTTTAATTTTACCGCGGGAATGGGATTTCAAAATACGGGATACGTCTGCGAGACGGTAAACAAAAGTTCATTGGGAAATAGCTAATAATATAATGAGTACCTAAAGCTACTTTTTATACCTATTCTTGCGAAAACGGGACTTAATTCCGGTGGTAGGGGACATCCTGATTCCCGGGGAGAGGACATCTTTGAAACGGCTGGACCAACTGTGACGGGATTTTCACTGACGAAAATCTTTTTTCATGACGCTAATCATCTAATAACTTCTCCCGCTCTGGAGCAGAAAAGGAGAGCGTGCCAGAATTTTACTGAGTAACACCACACTTAAGTTTCTTCAGTTGCTTTTTGCATTCTAGGACCACGGGTTACCTTTTCAGGAGTCCTCCCATGACCCTAGTAGCCATCGGCCCTGCTGGGCCGTGACATCTCTTTGAGATTCCTAAAGAGAAAAAGCGTAGTACACGACGCGCTGTCGACGATTTGGACTCGCTCCAGACAATAGCCGGATGGCCGGACTGCGAGCTACACATTGCACGTCGTCCGAAAGCCCATGCCTACGGTGGTTGGCAGTCGGAGTTACGGCTGTCTTCATCACTAGCATTACTGTTTCACAGAAGGAATCGACCGCCACCAATTTCCCCTAGATCCGGACCATGGCCTGGACCAGAGCGGTGCCGATTGCCACCACGAGGACACGGTGGTCCCCCAACGGTGCAGGGCTCACCTCCACCGTTAGCTCCACCGTATCCTCCGGGCGGTCCGCACACCTTAGAGCGTTTCTTCCACCTGAATCCGGTTCTGGAACCTCCCGAACTTACCATGTCCGGTCAGGATCTGCGGATGCGGAAGGCCGTAACGCCTCTTCAGTCACTCCTCAAAGAAGAGACTTACTACCATGATTATGGCGTGCCAAACTGACGGATAGTTGGTTGCAAGGAGTAACTTAGGCTACTTTTCATTTTCCCGCGGAAACAGGAATTAGTTCCCAGGAGAGAATATATCTTTGAACTGAATAACATTTTTTTACACGATTGTCTCAAAAAAGGGGAGTAACTAAGTCGCGAGTAACAGCTAATAGATAATAAATAACATATTTCTTATTGTATTTTTTTTTTACATTTTTTTTAATATGGTCGTAATATACCATTTTGAAATCCTCACGTGTCACCCATATTGCCACCAACCAAAGTAACCAAAAAAAAAATTTGTTTAGCTCTATATTATGTCATCTCACAGTCGTTGTGTTGTTTTTTTTTAACTTAAGCTATCCAAGAACACTTTTGTTATCAAGACGAATCTAACGATACCTTAACTATGTAAATCCGTTCAGAAGTTAAATATATGAGGTAATAAAGAATATTACATACATACATACAAGATACGCGCGAAAAACATAACCCTTCTTGCAGTCGGGGAAAAGGAGCAAAATTATTTTGTTTATTAAAATGTTTGTAATAAGTTATCTCCAGAAATGCAGACACACAAAAATCCACAACATGAGTGGAACCCACGGGTAGTGTGAAAATGAAACTCGGGGCCCTGGGACGAAGGCAAAGAAGGAACAGAAGTGGGTTTTTAGTCAGTAAAAGTCTGACACTATCTCGCGCTCCGCCCAAGAGCGCGATTTGTCATAAGATGATTTTCCCACCTAAAAAAAAAGATGAGTGGAACAAATTTCGACACTAAACGTTTCTCTCAATTGACAAGAAACACTACGGAACCCTAAAAAACATTGGAAGATTAGAAAATGTCGGCAATTACTATACCAAGGTACACAATTTATCAAGCTTAAAAAATACATAGACCGTCACAGTTTGTAACTGTTGTTGACACACATTTGGTGTCATAGACTTGTTTAGTAGCTACACGTTTAAATATGAAGGCCTATATTTTGTTGTACCATTTGATAAGTGAGTGTGTTTTCTTTTTTATTGTGGTTAGAGTAATTTACAAATTAATGCACATTATATTTGTGCACCTGTCTTAATGTAAAATAAGTTCTTCTTCCAGAGGTTGTTTGTTTAAGTCGGTTTATGTAATACAGTAAAAGCAGATTAAATACTTAAAAGAGTGTTGTTTATTTGTAACTATGCCATAAAAAGCTACTAACGAATTTTCTGTTATCCAAACGACATTATTTGCCTCTTTCTACTCTATCCATACTAACTGAAAATGACAATATGCACAAACAGGTAGAATAGATATAAATGGGAAAAGTGCCCAGAACGCTGGCAGCATTGCCACGCTGGATAATTGCTATCCTATATATAGTTATAGCTGATTCGTTGACCGAAGAAAAGCCCAGCCCTCTGGTCACGCGAAGAGCCGACCGAACTCGATGAGCTACCCGATGGCCCTAGCATTCCAACCCCAATACTTATATTATAAATGTAACTCTGTCTCTCTGTAACGCTTTCACGATTAAATTACTGAGTGGATTTTAATGAAATTTGGTATATTATAGTATGCTTAAACTCCAATAAAGGGTATTGGCGACATTTTGCTTAGCTTTGACTTCGACTTTGTGTCCGCAATAACCGACGAGGACAAAGTCGCGGGCAAAAGCTACTAGTTATACATAAAATTTGAAATAAAAATCTATTTTTCAGGTTTTAGTTTAGCAGCAGCTACAATTCCTAAGGATAAAACTGTTGTAGATATTGTGATAAGTGGTTTAAAGGAACAATCTTGGAGTAAAGACGAAGGACCTTGTTTGGACCAAACATTAACAATATTGAACAATGTGCGAAATTACACTGTTTGGGCTGTTTGGAGTAAGTATGACATCAGCAATTATCATCTGTTTAGCATTTTCCAAATTTGTAGCGTTGCCTTCCAGTCTAACCGTTTGCTGCCAAGTCATCATCATCATTGTTTTGATGTTTATTTTTTATTGTTTTTGTTTTTTTTTGTGTTTTAATTATTATTAGCTGTTAAGGCGCATTTAATAGTGCATGTAGTGCTCTTCTTTAAGTGATGGGGCACTTAGACTTAAGTTCGAATTGTTTCCCTTTATATTTAATAGTGTACTCATTGTTGAAGAGCCAAATAAAAAAAATAAAAAAAATAAATTTCAGCCGAAAGACATCCACTGTTAGACATAAGCACGGTTCTGTGTGTCTCGCGTCCATCGGATTCCTGCGACCCTCACCAGGTCATCAGCCCCCCTAGCCAAGTTAAGACCATTTCGTTTCGTTTCTCTTGCGTCAAATGCCTCGAATAGGCCTCGCCCCCGATTCCTTTGTTGTGACGTCATCTCAACTCTCAGTTACGTGGTCAGAACAAAGGAATCGGAGGCGTGGCCTACTCGAAGCGTTTGACGCAAACGAAACGGTCGTAACTTGGCTAGGGGGGCAGTCCACCTTGTGGGTGGTCTTCCATCGCTGCGACTTTCGGTACGTGGTCACCACACCAGAACCTTTCGGCCACATCGAACATTTGTTCTGCGAGTAATACTATAACATGCCCTTCCCACTGCCACTTAAATCTGGCAATTCTTCGGATTATGTCAGTAACCTTGGATCTCCTGCGGATATCTTAATTTCTGATGCGATCACGTAAGGAAACTCTAAGCATAGCCCTTTCCATGGCCCTTTGGGTGACTTTAAGCTTTCTGATGAGGCTTATTGTGAGTGACCACGATTCAGAGCCTTATAACATTACTGACTACACGCACTGGTCATAGACATTCGTCTTGAGACACTGTGGTATACCGAGCAGATTCCGGAATGCGACACAGCCAAGTCGGATTCTACGATTGACATCGTGCTCGAAGTTAGACCTAGCCAACTGAACCGACTGTCCCAGGTAAACAATGGTCCACAACTTCGAGTGTAGAGTCTGGCGAGTGCTGCCAACTACCAGCATTTTATATGAAGCTACTGCTCATCTGACTTCCAAAGCCAAGATAAGTTCCCTATTATAGGTTTAAGGTTCAAATTTGCTTGTAGGAATTCTGGGTAATAGAAATACGTGGTTTCTTGATGCTGATTTATTTGCGACTAACTTTAAACGAAAATTTCTTATTGATATTAGGGCGACGCACACATGCATTCGTACTTACTTAAATTGACTTAGCACTACACTATCACCACTTTTCACAGAATATACTTGCATGACACCGTCAGCACCCGGGTGTTTCTCAACAATACGTCCCATCATCCATTTAACCAGAGGTAAATTATCGGATCTTATTAGAACAATGTGTCCTAAGTCAAGCTCTTTGACCTCGTGGTGCCATTTTGAACGTTGTTGCATTCGTGACTGGTATTCTTATTGCCATCTGTGCCAGAAGTCAGTCAATAACCTTTGCTGATGCTGCATCTTGATAAATGTCGGCACAGGTATATCACCAATAATGAAGTGACCGGGGGTTAGTGGTTGCAAGTGGTCTATGTCCGTGTCATCTATTATAGTCAGCGGCCGTGAGTTTAAGCAAGCCTCAATTTGACATAATAACGTGCTCATCTTTTCGTAGGTCATGTGGTTGGTCATGATCCGTTTTAGGTGATGTTTCATCGCTTTCTCATCAGCTTCCCATAGTCCGCCCATGTGTGGGCTATAGGCTGGAATTAAAAGCCACTTGGTTCCATCTACTGCTAGCTTCTCAGAGATTGGACCCTCGAATTGTAATTTGTCTTCAGTCCAATCTGCGACTAGTTGCCTGTTTGCACCGACAAAGTTGCATCCTTGGTCGCTCCATATCTGAGCGCATTTTCCACATCATACTACAAACCTTCGGAAAGCTGCGATGAAGGCATCTGATGTGAGATAATAATAATAATAATATTCCACAACTATCACACAACGCCGTCTAGTCCCAAGCTAAGCAGATCTTGTGTTATGAGTACTAGACAACTGATAAACATACTTATATATTTCTAAATACATACATATATAGATAAATTAAACCCAGACACAGAACAAATGATCGTGCTCATCACACAAACATTTGTCCTGGGTGGGAATCGAACCCACGACCTCCGGCATAGCAGTCAGGGTCACTAACCACTAGACCAACAGGCCAGTCATCCACCAATTCCAGAGTCAGATCTTCCACCAATTCCAAGTGAGTCGCCTTTATCGACATACAGACAAAGACAGCGATGTATGCCTTGTGTGTTTTTGCTCCCCTGCCTCTCGACATCAAGACCTGATATGGGCCAGCAAAGTCAATACCTGTGTTCCAGAAAGGCTTTGCAGGTGTTACCCGAACTTTAGCTAAATTCAACAAAGCACGGAGCACTGTCACCCGATTCAGGGTTTCTTACTGGTACAAGGGCTGTGGCCAGCAATGCGGTGGACAAATTAGCAGCGACATTCGATGATAGTGTAACGCTGTTGGTTTTTCCGGCGCAGGTGGAAGTAAAATTTGAACTGGCTCTAATATATTGTTGACCAACTTCCAACCACAGTCTGTAGGGTCTAGCTGATAACCGAGCCACACTTGAACTTGGTAATATACCCGAAAAAGATGTTGATGAGCAGCAACTGAGGTTAGAGGAAGACAAGCTAATTGAACTTGTTTTTTATTTTTAGTACAGTGATAGTGAGCGTACTCATGCATATTATGACGATAACAACTTTTATAACTTTTTGAATCGTTATATGTCAGGAACGGTGGCTCGTAGGAAAAAAGTTCTGATGCATTTTTTATAGATAATTTTATGATCTACAATTTTTGTCTAAGGTACTTTTATGATAAAACTTATCGTTTTGCTGAAAACCGCGAAAAACTCATTTTTTTGACCTTGAATGAAAAATTTTCAAAACACGGGAATGATAGGGACTTTTAAATATTATTTATAATTATGTTTCGAGCAATTTTACTGATTTTCAGCTTGTTGGGACTTTACGCACCTTCGAATGTCTAAATTGACCGGACTATATATCCTTTTGTTAGCGTTGTTTCGGACATTTCTTGAGATTTTATTGAGTATTTCCTAAATCTTCTAACATATTTAACAATTGTTCCACTGTATTTGCCATATTTGTTGAAATAAGCCTTCTTTTCGTTATATAAACAGAACGTTGAGTCGAGGCTTCAAAGTCTTGAGCATCAACGCCGAGTTGCTAGCCTGTCGGTTTTCTACCGGTTGCATTTTGGGCAGTGTGCGTCGGAATTGCATAACCTAATTCCGCCTAGCCCGTTCCATCATCGGACCACCAGGCGTTCGGCAATGCACCCCCGGTACATGGTGGACATCCCACCTATACGCACAAAATGTTTTGGGAACACATTCATTGTGCGTACAGCTGTAGAATGGAATTCCTTACCGGAATCTGTGTTTTCTGATGGCTACAACCCGGGAATCTTTAAGTCAAGAGTGAGTAGGTTACTTCTAGGTAAGCGCGCTCCATCTTCGACCGCATCGTCGCTTTCCATCAGGTGAGATAGCGGTCAAACGCGAACGTATCTTGTTTTGATCACATTCACTAATGAGTTTGTTTTGCACGTATATTTTTTGTGATATTTTTTTGTTATTGTTCCTCGCTGACCCCTCGACCCATCCTTTTGTATTGCGCTCAGTGCGTAAACGTCGTAAGTCGAACAGATATCCGGCTCGATTTCGACCAAAATGAAATGTCACAGGTTTAAAGTTCAAATTTGCTTGTGGGAATTCTGGGTAATAGATATACGTGGTTTTTTTATGCTGATTTATCTGCGACAACTTTAAACGACGCACACATGCATTCGTACTTACTTAACACTTTCACACTTACATACGATTATATCTCAACATTACCCATTACGACTTTTATAGATAGTAAGAGAATACGTAAAATATTTTGCATAAACTTAAACTCATAAATGAACCCATCAAGTTCAAGTTCGATGCTTGACTAGTGTCCGGAGCGCGTGAGTTGCGTGATCGAATAAGGAATGAAGGTGAGCAGGAGAATCAAAGTTACCGATGAATCGCCAAACTTAAGTATCAGTGAGCAGGGTAGGTACATTGCTCGTAGAACAGATGGTCAATGAGACCGATAGGTTCTGTAATGGCGACCGCACACCAGTCAGGAAGACACAGTTTTGTACTGTCTCCCACAAGGTGGACCAATAATCTGGTGAGGGTCGCAGGAATCTGTTGGATATCAGACGCACAGGAAGGAAGAAAGGCACAGGAAGACCGGCCGTTGTGGTGACACTTCGAGGAGATCTACATACCTACAGCATTTGATGTCTTTCGTCTGAAATGATGGTAAATAAAAAAAAACTTCACAAAGATACAAACCTCATTTCCGCAACTTTTCAGTATGGAATTCGATGCATCATCCAGTTGGAACATTTTACGGATCTGAATATAGTTTTGGTAACTATGACCAATGTCTGAATGCTCCTTCAATGGCTGCTGACCCCAACATTGTAACCCAGTACTGTCTAGCTGATGTTACTTTGACCGGCAAGAAGTTTAAAGTAAATAATAGAAATGTGTTGGGGCCTACTGGACCTTATGTTGCTGTAAGTACAAAGACTATTATTGTAAAACTTATGATGGTTACATTCACATTTTTATTGACTGACTTCAAAACGCATTTTTTTCATGACTTAAAGTTTACTAAAACTGGAAAATATGAGCATCCTTCATCAATTGATGATCACAAACAATTAAGAAAAATATTTATGATCGGAGATCGCGTTTCAAGTACTTGGAGATCCGTCTATTGAGCTCACGCCTCTTCTTCATGAGCTCGAGAGTTGGATAAGAGAGCCTCTTGTTCTTATTGTATGGAGAGTCTTGAAAAACCTAGACCCGACCGTATGGACAATACCCACGAATCCTCGGTGAATTATATTAATTCACGGAGCTTCCTAGGCACAGGAATCGAAGCTGAAAGCTCTCGGAGTTTCGGATCTGTATCTGTGCTGGACGGAGCGTAAACTTCACCAGTCGAAACCTTTCAAGCTTAATATTGAATGTGCCTTTATACTATGCGGTGATTGCTTCCAGTTTTCACCACGTTGATTACAGTGACATCATTGAATATTTGCTTCTTCACGACAGGATGAAGTCAATCTTATTTCTAGTTGCACTATCAGGGCTTTGTCAAGTCCACTCCCAATGTAATTTTTTTTTGAAAAAAGAGTTTATCATATAGACTATATCCTTCTCCATAAAACTAGCTAGTAACCAACGGGGCCCCGTTGGGTCCGAAGTCCAAATCCAAATTGCCCCACTCGCAGCTCGTCACCGTCTTGTTTGTCCAGTTTCGCGTTAAAGTCCCCCATACCCCGGATACATTCTCATATATGGTTTCCACTTCGTCTTCAGGGTGTGTCAAGGTCGGGGCGTAGACCTGTATGACTTTCAGTGAATATCTTGATGATATTCTGAGTATAAAGTACGCCGCCCTGGTCGACTCACTCTCGTTCTTAACCACATTGTTCTCAAGGGACCAGTGGTTGTAAAACCCTACACCACCCTGGAACTGCTGGTAACCTTCCCGAAAATAGAGCAGATTACCAGATTTGAGTATTCTCATTTCCTCCTCCTGTCTTCAGACTTCAGATAATCCTACAATACTCTATCAAAACCGCTCAATTCTTTCTCAAGTTCAGTGATCTTCTCTACGATCCGGAGTGTTCGCGTGTTGTATGTTGCTAGGTCCAGTCGTTGTGTTTTAAAGAGGTAGTCGGATCTCTTCCAGAGATTCTTAGCACCCCTTGCCTCTCCGTAGGCTTGACCGCTACCAGAATCAAGGGTAGACGGGCTAGCAGGCACTAGGGGCCATTTCGGAGGCTTGCCATTATCGGCACGCTTGGCAAACATCAAATACTAGCCCCGCGCAGGTGGAGGAGGGCGACGATGACGACGTCGAGCCGGGGCTCTCCAAGATCAAGCGCGAGTCACGAGGGCGAGGAGAGGGGGCAGGTAACACAATACCACGCCTTTATTTATGGTTACTACATATTATAAGTAAACATAATTATTATTTAGAGGCTTATGTTCACTCCGTATTAGTGGTAGTGTAAACCCCTAGTTAAATGAGTACTGAACCGTCAGGCGATACCAGTCTCTGAGTTAGTTTATAGAACCGCGTAATTTCAAGAAAGGTATATTGATACTAGCTTGCCCGCCAAGCATTGTTCTGCCATACAAAGTGTCAAAGAAACAATATATAAAACCTTATTCTGCCATATAAGTTATTAAAGAAAAACTCGGGGTAGGGCTAGGAAGAAAAAAAATAGCCTACGACCTATTCTTAGACATACACAAAAATTAATCGATCAGGTCGTTCCGGAGAAATTCGGTAAAAACACTATGACACGAGATTTTTATGCAACATTAATTTTAGTATATATATACGAAAGCTGAAACACGTGTCTAGTATTTTTAAATAGAGAATCTATGTATAAAATTTCATAACTGTATCATGAAAAATCACAAAGTTATATATAAGCTTAAAATATGTTACCAGGTTGTCCGTACAAATACATGGTCACCGGGCCATCCGGGCGACTGAGGGGTGGTTTTGCTCCTGCACCCACCTTGCGCTGGCGCCTAATGCCCACTATGACCTGCCGTGACCTGTTTTGTACTTAGTGTCGGTAGTGTCCAACTTGTGACCTTTTTAAAATATTTTTGGGGAAAATATGACATGGTGTTACTGATTTTGAACAATCTATATTCAGGTTTTCATTAATACTAAAAATAATGTTGTATATTAGATTACATTAAAACTTAAAGGGAGAACCGATCAGTCGAGGCAGTGCGGAGTTCCTTACTGTCGCATACGCATACGTCACGCTCACTTAAGAGTTGACACGTCTTATTTACACATATATCTAACATAAAAAACTTATACTGTTACAGACCAAAACTCCTATAGGCAGAAATCTAAACAAAGTATTCTGGGGCACCTGTCTTCCATCCACATGCAAGGCTAGTTCCATTACCAAGATCCTGAAGACTTTCTACCTAACAAACCCCATTACTCCATCAGAACCTGAGATTACTGTGAGTTACTGTGAAACTGCTGGAGAGAAAAGGGAGTATAGTTTTGGATTTTATGCTTTCATGTAAGTTGAAAAACCAACTAAATTATTACTATTTCTTTTATATAACTTACTAGCTTCGAAAGTAGAATATATATGCCTATGTCACTCATTGATAAAGCAGAATTCTATTGGAGAAATATTCTTTTAAATCAGTTCAGTAATTTTTGAGTTCCTTTATTTCAAACAAAAATACAAAGTTTTTCTCTCAATTATATTAGTTATTATCTGTGTGTAACTTAGGGCCTGTGCATACTTGAGACAAGACTGTCTTAGACAGACTTGTCTACGACATCGCAGACTTGTCTGCGACAAGACTGTTTTGTCTACGACATGGCGCACACCATCAAGACAAAACAGTCTAGCGTCGTACGGCCAGTGTTACCGACTTAGTGGATTTTCCACTAAAACTGGTGGTTTTAACCCCTAATTTAGTTGCAAAATATTGGTTTTAGTGGCTAGTGGATTTTTCTAGTGCTTTAGTAAAATTCTATTTCTTATTAAAAATGCGATCACTCGGGTGTAAATCAGCTCCATGAATCCATAATAATCAATCTGATAGCGATGATGATGGTGCAAATAAAAATGATTCGTCTGAAAACGAATTAACACATAGCTGTTACTGAATAATTTGTATGTTGATTTACCTACTAATGTTAATTATACCCAAATGGTATTTTGATCAACTGATTGCTAATTTTTATCACTTATTACTAAGGGAAACTAATAACCTAAATGCCTAAATGTACTAAATAAAATACTCATTTTATTTCGTACAACACACATTTTTTAATGGAAACTTTTGCGATTTTGTTAGTAGTTTTCTGGTGGTTTCAAAAGTTGACTCTGGTGGTAACTTAATGTAACTGTTGGCTACACTGGAAGTCTCAAAACAGTCTTGCAGACAAGTCTGCGGTGTCGTAGACAAGTCTGTCTAAAATAGTCTTGTCTCAAGTGTGCGCAGGCCCTTACCTTCTGATTTATTTATTTTGTACTTGTTATACTAAAACGACGTATATGTGTTAAGTTAAAGTATTATTGAAATGTTAGTTTTAAGATGCCTATTTGTTTTTATCTACGCTTACTGTCTTAAAACATTGTTTTAATTTAATATGTTTTTCTCTAGGTTAATTTATAACTATTTTTATAAAATAAACATCTTTAAACGTAAGTAGAAAGTAGAATACATTTAAAAAACAAACAGTGATGGTAGGGCTCGTGTACAAGGAGGATCGATGACCTGGTGAAAATACAAGACACAAGACCGGCCAATGTAGCGATGCTTAGGATTGAAATAATGATGATGATGATGATGATATCCCAACACACCAAAAATCAGAACCTAGAATACCCACATATTTGCGGAAGGACCAATATTATTCAACTATCTTATAGTATTATGTATGTCGATGAGATTGAAATAATCATATTTTATGAAATTTCCTTACAATAATTCTTTGCTTTTAGGAATCGTCAACTTAAGTGGTAATGAGTAGGGCACATTGCACGTAGAACAGATGGTTGATGGGGACGAAAGGTTCTGGTGTGGCGACCACGTACTGGAAGACGCAGCGTTCGTAGCCCTCCCCCTCCCACGTCGTGGGAATCCGATATGTAGCGACAGCTATCGCGCCACATAAAATCTAATCCTGCATCGCGTAATTAATGTTCTCCGCGCAATTACAACATATAGAACAGCCCGAAAATCATCTATCAGGCAGTTGCCCACCAGACATAACACCCGTCTGGTCGGAGGATCTTCCCTTTTCAACTGAGGTTTGCGGGACTTTACACTCTGTTCCGCGTACCTCCAAAGATGGATGCGAGACGCACAGAACCGGTCGTTATGGCGACACTTAGGAGAGGCCTATGCCCAACAGTAGAATTCTTTCGGCTAAAATGATGATGATGATGAGACCTTTGCTTTCAGATCACTAATAACCACGCTACCTGCATTATCAATCATTTCAACAATTTACCTTCAACACGCCAAAACAAAATCTGGAGGTAAGTCCTATTAGATGAATAGCTTCTGCCAGCAGCTTCGCCCGTGTTAAAGTAGATATCTACATACAAACTTTGGATCCCCATTCCATCCCCTTTGTGGGTGAATATTTGAAAATCATCTCTTAGTGCTCACCCACGTCGTAAAATGAAACCTTGTGGCACTAAGGAGTATTGATATTAACTTCGAAGTAAATCACCCCTAAAATACCTTTCTACCCTTTTTTAACCCTGTTAGGGAATGAATTTCAATAAAATATGTAACTCGTCTTCCATCGATTCTGTTAAAGAATGTTCACTGCAAAATTTGAAGTAGATGGGACCAAGGAATCGCATTGTCCCATACAAACTATAGCCCCCTTTTTTACCCCATCCTTTTTAAACCCATTAATTTTAGTGATAATAATAATAATATTAATATTCACACAACTATCACACAACGCCGTCTAGTCCCAAGCTAAGTAGAGCTTGTGTTATGAGTACTAGACAACTGATAAACATACTTAAATATTTCTAAATACATACATATTATAGATAAATTACACCCAGACTCAGAACAAATGATCGTGCTCATCACACAAACATTTGTCCTGGGTGGAAATCGAACCCACGACCTGCGGCATAGCAGTCAGGGCCGCTAACTACTAGATCAACAGGACAGTCGAAGAATATGCTTGCTTGCTTATATACTTTATATCGTTACAGCTGCGTCCGCGTAACATATCATCCCGCCTATTACGTTTGATTGTTGAAGTTAGGAAACAAGTGCGAGTTTAATTTGACAAATAAGGCAGTTTCGATATCCAAAGACGGTGGTTCAGGCTTCCACTCTGTGTGAGAAAATGGGCCGTAATCCACCACGCGGGCTCAGTGCGGGTTGGTGGATGTCACATGTATTCGAATTTTTATTTCTAGGACAAAACCGGTTTCCTTACGATGTTTTCCATCACCGTTTTGAGAGCAGTGATCATTAAATTAATTTAATCTGAACAATCATACAAACACACATAAACACAGCCCAACTTTTGCATTTTATACTATCCCGTTCTTTTTTCAATTCCAGCTATACATAGCATAGCACACTCATTTTCGTTAAAACGAAACTGGACATCATTGACGAAGAAATCAGATGAAGGTATAGGCTCCCTGAACTTGATAAAGGTGTCTCTGGCCACTCTAGCAGTGAGCACACATACTGCGTTCTTTGAAGTGATGGGACCCATCAGTAATGGATTGCATTATGATAAGGTACGTAAGAAAAGGTATTTCCTAGCTTCTGCCAGTGTCTTCGCCCGCGTGTAAGTAGGTTTCTCCACACAAACTTTGGAGCCTTGTTTCATCCCCTTAGGCGGTGAATTTTGGAAAATTCTCTCTTAGTCAAGTCAAAGTCAAAGGTTTTTATTTCACATAGGCCAACATGGGCACTTATAAAACGTCAGAAGCTAGTGCACAGTTTCAAATTGGTAGTGCCCGCTTACGTCATAAAAGGAAACCTTGTGCCAAATTTCATGCTACTAGTCCCAGTTGTTTCGGCTGTGCGTTGATAAATGTCAGTCAGTCAGTTTCCCTTATAATGTAAATTATTGCATACAATATATACATAGTTGGTCAGTCTCAAGTAACGCCTTGGAGAACCAACACAAGTTATACAGAGAACAACAAACTTAGTGTCAGTGTCTGGAATCTGGAGTTATCACTATTACTAGGACCAATTTCAATATTGAAACAAGGACCATTTAACTGTTTGGTATAGGCTGTATTCAATAGATATACAAATAATTTGTCAGAATACAAATAATAATAATATTTAAGTGTTTTATTGTTGTTTTAGAATTTTTTACGATAATTTAATACACCTGCCAAACTTGTTGGAAGTTTGTTTGCCAAACGTAGCTCTTTTATTATTGTCTTATTGATATTACAGTTATTTTTATTTCACTTAATAATCATTATATATAATTTACATTACAAAATATAATTATAATAAATTTCATATAATATAATAGATCGCGTGGAAGTAAAAATTATCTCCTTATACTAAACTAATTTGAAAATATTTCAGATTATGTTAGAAACGGATCGTCCAATCCTAAATTCTATCAAACACATAGATTTGCCGGTGGACAACTTTCTCATGGTATCAGGGTTGCTACTCGTTAAAGGTTTGATGGAGAAGAAGAAAAAACCGATGGTGGCTTTAATAAACCGGTATTTTAGGTAAGAAATACTAGACAATACAAATGGTTTGTAAATCGAAAACATTGAAAATACTTCCATTGAAAGATAAATGCATTATCACTAAGAGTCAGGGACATTTTTATCTTCGAGCGAAACTGCGGGATACAGCAGATATATATATTAATTTGGACTTACAGAACAGGCAGGTTATAGTCAGTAAAAAGCGGAAGAAATGTTTGATAATTTCCGAACCAAAAAAAAACCGTTCTGTACCATCCGTAGCAAAACACGGCAAAGAAATTCACGTTTATTGTGTGGGAACCCCCTTAAATACTTATTTTATTCTGTTTTTTAGTATTTGTTATAGCGCCAACAGAAATACATCATCTGTGAAAATTCCAACTGTCTAACTATCACGGTTCATCAGATACAGCTTAGTGACAGACGAACAGACAAATAGATAGACAGATGGACGGACGTACAGTAAATTCTTAGTAATAGGGTCCCGTTTTACCCTTTGGGTACTACCTTAACATCACTTTTTAGAAACATCACACCTAATCAACAAGAAACCGCACTAACTCCACGTGGTGGATAGCCCACTCCTTTTCACAGAGGAGAGGCCGGTGTCCCAGAAATGGGCACGTCACATTATACTATGTCCCTTCTTTCAGGCTAACAGCATCATTCTCAGTAGTAATATTCTACGTAGCGTCAGCATCAATGTATACAGGCGATGGTCCTGTTTGGCAGAATTTCGCTGGTAGGGAGCAGAAGGCCTGTGTCGACAACTGGTGGCTTAGTCTTTTGATGCTCAATAATTATGTGAACAGCGAGAATATTGTAAGTATTCCTAACTGGTGTTAATCTGTCGTCTCCGTTAAGTCAGTTTGAAAATAGTAAACGTTCACAATTGGGTAGTTTCTCCTTTGAAACTCAAGCGCAGCGTATAGAAAACATACTCTTTACACCAAGCCTTTTCTTTTCTATGAAATATCTACAAAATGCTATTGAAGGAATGCTACATTTTGGCAAAGATCAAGCTTAATTTTGGTTTAATTTAAGGAGAAGATCAAAATATATTTTTATTAAATATTTTAACCTATTTCCTATAAAATCTGATTTTAATGTAGCACATCTTACTCTAACGGCCGATTACGTTTATCGCTTGTAAGTCTCGCCAGGCAGCGTTCAAAGGGTTAATAATTACTTATATATTTGAAAATACTGTGTAATACCAAGTTTGCTATTTAATTTTTATCCAGGTATAAATACGCCTATACTTTTCAGTAGCACTGAACAAGTCACTATTTTCCCAACACGAATAGGCTTAAATACTTAATAAGATTTTCTTTGACTTATGTGTTTTTTTTTTTAGGTGGGAATATCATTTTATGACAAATCTCGCTCTTGGGCGGAGCGAGAGATAGTGTCAGACTTTTACTGACTAAAAACTTGATTTATGTGTTTAAGTTTAGGTATTTGTCAGCTTTAGATAGATACTCATTAGTAAAGATCGGATTATATGCAACATGCACCTTGTTATATGCATGTAAATATGCTTTTAAAAATAAAATTGGCAGAATATACTAATTTAAATGAAAAATTTTAGGAACCCAAAAAAGAGTTAAAATCAGCATACAATTAATAAATTATATTTTGATAGGTGATAATAGGTACAGTAAGTGATAATTTCATAATTATTACTCAATAATAATAATAACCCCATCGCCGTTACTCTACGTTGACGTCGTGGTGGGGCTTGCGCCCTCCAATAAAACCTAGGTCCGTGTCGGTAGAGTATGCTTTGCTGTAACATGCCTAGGGTGAGGAGCGAGACAAAAAGAGATACCATCCACAGGGCAGTTTTGTGGCGAACTGTTGGGCATTAACGATCCCACGGACCCGATCTCCCGGAAGAATTCTTGTTCTTCATCTCCGGCTTGCCTTTATAAGTAACGTTTTTGATAGTTTTTTTTCATCACTTTTAAACGCCCTATCACATATTCTAGTCAAACACTCTTCATCAATTATCGATATTTTGTTTTGCACAAAAGCTAACAACTCGTCTATCACAATATTGCACGAAACGCATTTCACCGTCGAGGTCATTTTCATTGAAAAATTTACAATCCGCGATTCGAAAGTACACACACCTTGCGTGGCTCGGTGCGCTTACGCGACTGTGACTAGTCTTTATATTTTGTGCTGAGGATGGCTTAAATATGCAAATGCATATAATCCGGTCACTAAACATTAGTTTGTTAGGTTTAGAAGTGAATGATACGACTGATGATGACTCTGAACTTTATTTTCAGAATATGCCTTGCCTAGTTTAGCTACTCGTATATGTTGTGGAGGAACCAGATAATATATTGTATTCTTTTACATTTTAGTGTCTGATAGTTAGCTGGTACATACCGTGTGACTATCAACTAGCAGTCATGGGAACCATTCTGTATCTAGTATGGCAGCAGAACAAAACTATGGGGAAAATTGTTACTACTGTTACAGTAATATTAGCTTTATTGGTACCTGGACTTGTTACATATTACAAAAAATTACCTGGATTGATACTGTATCACGATATAGAGTAAGTAAGTTTAATATATTTCAAACTTATATTTGTGTATTTGAAATTAACTCTTACTTTATTTTGAAAGTCACCGCTACATGGATAGATATCCCACCCATACTTATGCATTAAACGTTTTGGGAAGCCTGTGTTCCACACACAGGCTTAGACAAACGACTTTCTATTAGCGTTCCATTTACAAAATCTATGGTAATGATATGTCATTGCCATACATTTGTCTAACCCCGCAATTCGCGTAAGGAAACAACGAGCATAGCCCTCTTCATTGACCATTGTGTGACTTTATGTCTTCTGACGAGGCCCATTGTGAGCGGCCACAATTCTGACGAAGCCCATTGTGAGCGGTCACAACTCTGATGAGGCCCATTGTCAGCGGCCACAATTCATAATAATAATATCAGACTAATTGCCACATCGTTATCATCATTTCGACTTTTCCCAATTTCCTTTTTGGAGTCTGCTTCCAGTTAACAGATGCATTTAAATCCCGCTCGCTGTGTGTGCAGTGAGAGCGCGTGTCACACATTTACTGACTAATACTCACCTGTATGCCTTCAGTTTCTCTCTCACGTTCTCGGGCTACAGTAACTCTTTCTAATAACACCCCCGTTCTAGCAGGATACTTTACACACATGCGAAACCCGGGGCCCTGGGATGAAGGCAAAGAAGGAACAGGAGTGGATTTTTTAGTCAGTAAAAGTCTGACATTATCTCCCACTCCGCCCAAGAGAGGGATTTGTCATTAGATAATTTCTCCACCTAAAAAAAAAAATACATGGAGTGACTGCCTATCTGTCCTCCTTCCTGGAGGAAACTCTTGCCAGAGGTATCGTGCAAACGATACCTCTGGCAAGAGTTTTTAGAGGTGGGAAATCTTCAATGACTTTTCTCGCTCTAAGGAAGATAAGAGTGCGTGACAGACTTTTAATGACTAAAATGACGTCATCGGTGTCCTTCAGTTGTCCTTTGCGTTCTAGGACCAGAGTTTGCTTTCTAGAATTGCCCCGTTGCTCTAGCGGCCATCAGCCCTGCTGGGCCCCGACGGTTTTGCTAATATGTCTTTGAGCAAAAAGTTCTCGCGTAGAACACAGTGCGCCGTCTTGACTCGGACTTGACCCTTATGGAACGACCGGACGAGGTGGCTAGGGTGTGCTACGAATGACAGCCGAATCAACTCTTTACTTTAAAATAAAATCATGTTTCAGGAAAATACTGGACTTCAGGAAGAACGACGTGTACTTGGACACTTACATCAGAAGTCACAACCGTGCTGGTCCATACCTCATAGGAATGGCTATGGGATACGTTATCTCCGTTTACAAGCCAAATAAATATAGGAATGTTATTGCGAAGGTATGTTTTACATTACTTTTGGTTTAATAATTTCCAAAGCTTGAGCATTGACGCCGAGTTCCCGCGGTCCCATACAACTGTAAAAAACAAACTTTTGATTTAACGAACAAAAAAAGATACAGCCGTTTATATATAGTGGGATATCGGGAGCATATATGCATCATACAGACAGAATTCCGATACATACAGATATGCATCGGAATTGCGCAATTTAATTCCGTCTAGCCCATTCCATTATCGAACTACCAGACGTACGGTGTTGCCCCACCGGTATATGGTGGTCGTTCCACCCAAACGTACAGAAAAAAAAAAAAAAAAAAAAAAAAAAAAAAAAGCGTGGGGTGCATTCAAAGTATTTTTATTATCAAAGTGATGATCCTTCTACTCATCTGTCAATAAAATTTTCATAATTATTGACATTATATGCACCCCACGCTTTTTTACAATAATATACATTTATTTCTTATGTACACTATTCTTAATCCAAATTTATTAAATTTTATTTTCTATTTTTTTAGTTGGATTTTCTATAAAAGCGTGTTATTTTTTGTTTTTTTAAACTATTATTTATTTTACATTTTTTAGTCAAATTTTTTAAACTATAAATTATTTAGTTCGATTTGCTAACTATCAACCGCCCTTAATATGTACAAATGTGTTCTGATTGTATCTTGGTTAAGAACACATATTCAAGATTTCTATGATGCCAATATAAACAGTGAGACATAGAGGTGTAACCTTATTTACATATACAGTCAGTCACATTAATGCTTGGGTATGGAATTTTCAATCCGTAATCACTCTACATGATATTATAATCATAGGAGCGAATCTGTTGGCGGCACTGAGAATGAGGATGAGTGAAAGTTCACACTCAACACACAGCGTGTTGAAGAACTATAGTACTCAATAATTTCAGTATCGTGTCATAAAAATCAATGATTTTCAAAAAAAACAGAAAATCACTGATGTTTATTCTAAGACAGTGACTAATCAGATAAATGGGGAAATTGGGTGCCTGCTGCCTTCCTTGGATGCGGTAGTCGTTTCTCAGGTTCCCTCTCCGAAAATTTCATCTTCTTAACAGTTGGTGACCTTATCGACTGCAGACCCAAGGTCATGCTAGTAACTAAATTATATGCCGCAAAATAAATAGATATTTCTGTCCTGAATATTTTGTTTTGTTGTGAATACGAAGTGTTTTTTGGTAAATCACGGTTATAAATATATTATGGATATTATAAAATGATAATAGAATGCGTATTAGATTTGTCGGGACACATATGTAAGTATAAGGAACAAGACGCAACTACCATATTAGTCTTTATAAGGTTGTGCTGAACTGAGTGCCCGAAAGAGTAAGTCTGGAACTGCACGCATGCGTAGTTCGCGCACTAACTCTGTCTCTCTTACTCGCATGCAAAGGATGCGGAAAGAAATTAATTAATCCTGGCGAATCTAATTAGGATAATCGGATATTTTGATCGGATTATTGCATTGTCATCGATCTTTGACAGGTGTGCAAAGTTTGAATTAAATCTGATCGTTCAAAGTAGGACAAAATCGAGCTCAAAGGGGTCGGTTACAAACAAACATACATACATACAGGTGAAACTAATAAAAGCGTGTTAAAAAAAGGTGGTTAAAGGAAAAAGGAAAATTCTTCAGAACTGACCACATCACCACCAGACAAGAGCCTACTCCTCCCTTAGTCTTTGGGGACTACAAACATGATTTAATGTGTACAAAAAATCTTCTTTCAGAAAAAACTGCTCCTTCTGTTCTCATTCGCCAGCATAGTAGCTTACAAAGTAGCTACAACACCATTATCCTGGGTCTCCTTGGAATACGATCACCTGAGCTCAGCCATATATACAGTTTTAAGCAGAAACCTCTGGGCTTTGTGTACGTGTATTACTATTGGCGTTATGGAGTACGGAGATATTGGTAAGAGTATTTTTGCTTATAAAAAATTCCTCGATGTCTCGTTAAATCCTCATTGTTTTTCGAGAGAAATTGAGCTCGAGACGCCTCCTTCTGCGAAGCAGTAATACTAGCAAAGGAGGAGGCCGCACGTGCATGCGTGAGGCAATGGGCCTCGCGCCCCAGCCGCCAGGATCAGATCCCGGTTTCCGACCACCGTAGTGGGCTTGCGGATGGCGAGCAATGGGTAATAGCTCGCTATTCACCGTCTGGTAACCGTCCGGACCGAGCCCAAGTCGTCGACGGCGCATAGTGTTCCACGCGCGCTTCAAGAAGATGTCAGCAACCGTAGGGGCCCAGCAGGGTCGAAGCCTACTGGCGCCCTGAAACAATGGCAAAGAAGGAACAGGAGTGGGTTTTTAGTTAGTAAAAATCTGACACGCCCTCTCGCACCGCCCAAGAGTGGGAGATGTCATTAGATCATTTTCCCACCCACAAATAACATTTTTTTTGTATTTCAGCTTCTATACGCAAATTTACGAACTGGCACGGTTTTACAATACTGAGCCGACTCACCTACGGAATCTATTTGACACACTCTGTGATTTTACAGCAGAACTTGTATTCAAGGAGGAATATACAACAGTTCGACTTAATCTATGCTGAGGTTTGTAACTTTTTATGATATATCTTGATTCTTATTCGTATCTGCCGATACGCAGTCGCCTTCTAACTTCATCGGTAGTTTGTTACTACCCTTCCTGGTTCGTCTATCGTCAACGTGAGCGTGGTCACAAAGGTCAACAAAGCTTGTTGTTTCATCCAACGCTATCTGTATATATGTCGTGGCCAGATCTTTTACGATGATTTGTTACTAAAATAATTTTAAGTACGCTACTAAAATAATATGGATCCTGTATCTGCTAAAAATAAATAATAATCTATACAATAATAAATCTGTAGAAGTTTTTAATTGTGCGCGCATCACATAAAATGTACAAAATCGATGTCGATAACTTTTCTACATTAAAATTGTGTGTAACTTGATATATTACTTAGACTTTGTTTCATCGCAATCTGTTGACTATATCGAAAGATATACTATATTCATTGACTGTTAGGCGGTACGAAGTTCGCCAGGTCAGCTATAAATAATGATGAACTGTTTTCAGAGCCTACACAGCTTCGGTGTTATGACGGTGTCAATAGTATTGGCTACTTTACTTTGGATGTTTGTAGAAGCGCCGCTGAATAACATCATCAACCTAGTCATCAATTTGGGGTAAATAGTAAAAACTATTTAATTTATTTGATGTTTGCGTGAAGTGTTGCGGTGCGGTGGCTTGTTTTGAATAATTATGGATGAGCCGGCGACCGAAAAGTTGAAATGGAATCGTTTGTCTTGGTTTTGTCATGTTAAGAGGAGGGATGAAACGCATTTTACTAAAAGAGTTATGAGCTTACATGTGGATGGATGGAGAGGGAGAGGGAGACCAAAGAAAAGATGGATGGATTGTGTGAAGAGTGATATGAAAGAAAAGGAAGTTAGTGATAGCATGACGAGTGACAGGGCAGAATAAAAGAAAAAAACCGTGTTGCGCCGACCCCAAATAACATGGGACAAGGGCAGGAAGATGATAATGGATGAGGCGGTGACTTCGCTCGCACGTAGCACGCAACGCGTGAAATTTGAACGAATGCGCAACTGCACGTAGGACGCCGCGATAGACAAGTTTAAATGTTTGTGAAAGCAGACACGATACAGTAATAATATTAATTTAAATATATTTTTTGATTGGCCTGTTGGTCAGTGTTTTTGTGATGAGCAAGATCATTTGCTTTTTGTCTTGGTGTAATTTATCTATAAATTATGAATGTATTTAAACATAAATATTTATCAGTTGTCTAGTACTTATACCAGAAGCTCTACTTAGTTTGGGTAGTCCTAACCTAAGTAAGGCTTCTGGTATAAAAACAAAATCCACAACTATTTTTTTACAACTATATTTTTATTAACTACATTATTTATAAATTAATATTTACAGATCGGAAGACCAAACGAAAAACCCAAGAACCAAAGATGAATTAGTAAGAAACGGTGTTGCAGAAACTTCTCCAAAAATAAAAAGATCTTGATGCACCTATATTTTTTTTTTCTATTGAAATCTTACCGGAATAACCGAGATCAAACAGTAAAAATAGGGGATTTTACTAGCTTAGAAGAAACAACTTCATATGGCGTACGTCAGGGGAGTGTACTGGGCCCGACACTGTTCCTTATTTATATAAATATCCTATCGATGGGTGCTAAGTAAATAAAGTTATCGATATTCCGATAGTTGCAGAACCTTACTAGGACATGGAAAATCGTCTTTCAAGTGTCAAAAATGTAAAAAGGATAGTTGTTTTATCAACAATATTTCTGGAAAAAAATTTTTACTAAATAACTGCTTATTATTCACTTATTAATACTATAGTATAATAAGCCTAATCAGCCTTTTAATGTTCCCACTGCTGGGACTCAGGCCTCCTCTCTCTAGGAGAGGGAATGGACCGTAATCCACCACGCGGGCCCAGTGCGGGTTGGTGAATGTCACATGTTTTTGGATTTTTGCTTCTAGGACATGCCGGTTTCCTCACGATGTTTTCCTTCACCGCTTTGAGAGCAGTGGTGATGAAATAAATTACACAAAGTAATGCGCCTTATTAATACTAATTATCAGAAAACCGCTAAATTGCAGATAACTTAATTTACTTTGCTCCCGTCGCTATGCAGTATGAGTATTAGCCATCGAATGTAATTACTCTATTTTTACGTGAATAAATGAATACGAATGAATATATGAATATGACAAATTTTCTCGTACGTAGATGATACAGCTATAATCTTTGCCGAAAAGATCTGGGAAAAAGTTCGAAATTCAGCTGAAACCGGCCTGTCACAGATTACAAACTGGCTTAGTCGTAACCTCCTAACACTAAATGCCTCCAAGTCCAACTACATTGCTTCACCAAGTATTCACACACTCAACCGCTACTTGAATTTCAGATAAAGATCCACTGTTGTGCCAACCCCCCATATCCTCACTGCCCTGGTACACAAATCGACCTGGTTACAGTGTACTACATACCTGGTTATAATGTTTTAAATACATTACGACACGTCGCCTCAAAAAATATTCTTCAAAAAGTTTACGTTTCATTGGCCCAATCAATTCTTACATATTGTTTACCATGCTGTGGTGGAGCAACAAAAGTCATATTTCTATGTATTTTGTCGTCTGTTTTGCTTATTATATACGTTGGTACTTTGATTACAATCATCATCATCATCATCATTTCAGCCGAAAGACGTCCACTGTTGGATTTGATTTGATTTGATCTGTTTGATTACAATAATAAAACAATTTTCAGCATATTTTTTACATATCATCGATATTTTGATAAAAGGTAATCAAAACATAGTAAAATCAAAGCGTTTTTTCATTCTGCTTGAAATTGTATACGTTAGACGAAAATTGCTATCATCGATAAAGGGCCAAGCTGTCAATCATGACGTTTATTAAGAACACCTCTTTTAGACAATAATCAACGAGCACCGTAGCGCAGTGGTCTCATTACTAGACCGGCACGCAGGATGAAACGAGCTCGAATCTCAGATATATTTTTTAGGATAAATTTTTGTACTGTACTGTACACAAGAAATTCTAAAATATTTTTAAGTTCCTACTTCTTCTTGGGGTTCCGTACCTCAAAAGTCTAAAAGGGAACCATATGATCACTTTTTTGTCCGTCCGTCTAAAAGTCTTCCTAAACCCTTTATCTCGGGAACGCGTGGAGGTATCGAATTGAAATTAAAACCACATCTCAGATACCCTTGAAGCTGTAAAAAAATCAAACTTGTAAATTAACGGAAAAAAGGATACAACCGTTTGTTGCAAAAAAAAAAACATAAATTTCGACAATCTCAAGGGAATCAAAATTCATAAGGTACTTCCCGATGCCCTAGAATATTGAAATTTGACATGAAGCAAGGTCTCATAGCATAAGTATAGGAAAAAATATGAAAACTGTAAATTTGTAGTTACGTCACAAAAAAAACTTTTTTGCGATTCGTAAAAACCTCTCTAAAACTTAAAAAAAAATCTTAAAAAACTAAAAATATCTTTCTTAGAACTCGATTCGGAAATTGAACTGTTTTCATATGTAAGTTTGTACGGAATCGTCAGTGCACGAATCCGACTCGCACTTGCCCGTTTTTAATTGATAGTTTGGTTATTTTATATTATTCAGTAATATAAAGTGACTGTATCTGAGAAACTGATATTACGGTTACCTATATATGTATTGAGACGTCCGTTTATTGAACAGACAGCGGAGTTTATCAATCCTATTTTTTCATTTTATTTTTTACCCATATAATTGTTATAACTTTAGTCAAGCACGGCCTACCAACCCAACCTAAGGCAAGAAAAGGGTTGAATATGTCCAGGAGTACATATACCTCGGCCAGATAGTCTCTTTCTAGGCGAGGCAAGATAAAGAAGTTGCTAGACGCACCGAGAGCGCCTGGAAGAGCTACTGGTCGATGAAACACCTGTTGAAAGGATCACTTCCACTTTCCCTTAAAAGGAAACTCATAGACATGTGCATCCTTCCCACCCTCACCTACGGAGCGCAAACGTGATCATTATCAACACCTCGTGGTCTGCCAGCGAGCAATGGAACGAAGCATTCTCGGAGTCAAAAGAACAGATCGCATAAGGAACAGTACACTTCGTTCCAAAACAAAAATCGCAGACACAGCACACACATGGATATGCACTTGCACAGGTAACTCAGCCCCCAAACTAAAATAGAACTGGGCCGGTCACATCTTCCGCATGTCGCAACAAAATTGGGCGAAGGCAACCACTGACTGGATTCCGAACAGCAGGAGCCGGCGACGCGGTAGGCGCAGAAGGAGATGGCGTGACGATTTGGACTCCTACCTTAAGGATTGGCCAGAAGTAGCTAAGGACAGAAAGGATGGAATAACGGAAGGAAGGCCTTTGCCCTGCAGTGGGACACAACGGGCTCATAATAATAAGACAATTTATAGCAGTTTTAGGAATTGCAAATAAACGATTGTGTTGCTCTGAGAATACAAAGTTTATTTTATAGTTACTTATACAATCATATTAATATTCTATTTTACACATGAACTATACTATCTTACCTGAAAATACAAAGAAACGACCATTGAAGTTATTATTTAAATTGCCAATTCCCTTTTTAAGTAATCTTTTAATTTATTTAAGAGCTATAATAGTTGCATTTTACCGTAAAGTATGCTCCATAGACAACATAACTAAAATTATAGGAAGATTACATCCTTTACATGTATTTAATTATTGACAGTAAAATAACACGGCCAAAGGTCATTAACATTTTTGTAAAAGGCATGTTTTTTTTACACAACACGGCAGTGGTAGCATAACTAAAAATCTTTGTAACTCAATTCGGGAATTGAACTGTTTTCATAGGTAAGTTTGTACGAAAACACTCAGTGCGCGAGTCCGACTCGCACTTGGCCAGTTTTTTTACATTGAAGTCGGTTGTATTTTTTTTTACACTTTTCGGTTGCGGTAGCACAACTAAAAAGTACCCCTAATCATCATCAGATGAGCTTGATAGTACCTTATAGCCAGAGCGCATCTCACGACAATTGTAATAATCTCAAACAAGGTCAGGTTACATTGATGTATTACAGAGTTCCGGTATCTACCTTCCAGCTTCATCATCAGATCGGTTTCATATACCCCTCCCCCCTTTTTTCAGTCAGTCATCGGCTACACGTATAAACAAAGCCATTTTACTTGTTACGACAGTTCTGCTATTATCCTATGAGGAGTTTTTTTCCATATCTTCGAAGATCCTCATCAGATCATAACAATATTTCTATTGGACCAACTCGAAAGCTTAACATATTAATTTAAAAAAAAATCAAAATCGGTTCAGAATTGACCGAGAAATCGGTGAACATACCTAAAAAAATATATTCAACCAAACATACAACCTCCTTCTTTTTGAAGTCGGTTAATAAAACCCTCACTTCCATATTACCGAGTTCGCGCCTGTTTCAATGATTCCACATATTGTCCAATAATTGTGGTATTTACAATACTACAAATTTTATATCACAATATCTACCAGGAGTACCGAAGTGAACAGATAATTATTTCAAAATTAACTAAACTAAAATACACTAAAACGATATATACACTACAGGCTACTCCTAACTAAAATGTGACGTCATAAAACTCCTCCGCATCGCTGTCGACTGGAAGTGTGTCCAATAGTCTGGCGGCATTGCCACGTTGTATGGCAATGATAATTCTCTGTCCAAGATAAAACCCAGCCCTTGGGACACACGAAGTGTCAACTAAGCCTTTGGATAGTTCTTTAAAAAGCAAACGAGCACTCGGAAAATAAAATGAATAATAATTAAAATTGTTTTCCTATCCGAGAATGGAATTAATTAAAACTGTTGTAAAGGGTATCTAATTAATCTAACTACAGAATATACGTCATAGGCTTGCTATATATAAATGCATGACGCTTATCCAAGCACACTAGTTGAATATTATTTTATAAGTGCGAACACGATTCGAACAAAATGCTGGCGAAGTTGATAGTGTTGTGCTGCGTGATAGGGGTGACGTTTGCAGGCGTTATTGTCTTTTCTTACCAACCCAGGCCTGATGTCTCGCCCTGGATTCCTGACTGCAAAGACACTGACGTATACAGTTATTACTATAGAAAATGTATTTCCGACGAACGACAGTAAGTTTATCCCTATTAACATCACAATCATTTTTCTACCATACTAAGTACTATACCTACCTTTACGTCATCCCCATTAACTTAATTGTTCTTATGCGGTCACTTTACAAAAGAACCATTAAAGGCAGCGATACAGCCTGCAGCAAGCACATAAGCATGCAAGCAACTTGAATGCCATAGTGACACACACCAATCAGAACTGATTTAACAATATGTAATGCTTAATATTGCACCTACGACAATCTGTATCTGCATCACCGAAAAGGTTGACTGGTAGAAAATGCCTTAAGGCATTAAGTCCGCCTCTGTACTTTTGTATGCATAAAGAATAAATAAATAAAACAAACTGATTATGGCACACTGGCATGCGAGCTACTTGCATACTTTTGTGCCATTTACAAACAAGTGTATCACCACCAATGACAGCCGTAAGTCTCGTGCCTAGCTGTGGCCAACTCACACAAATAAAAACTTGAATACATGTTAATATAATAGAAAACTTATTATAGCCATCGGCGTTTCACTCGGTTTTCTATCCTTCTTATTTATTTTAGCTTTAGAAAAGTAATTTAATCAATAAATTTGTTTTCATTTTCAGTTTCTTAGAATACGAAGCTGACTATACATAAAGTGACATATAAATCAAAAAGCTAGTACAACTGCCTCGTACCATCGAAAATTAACCACTACCTACGCATTCTCGAGGCGAGTTACACTTATATATAACACGTGAAGGATTCCCCACCGATGTATTTTTAAATTAATAAGCCACGCTGTTAGTACTAAAGCTTAAATACCTCCGGAACAAGTCTGAAGTTTGAGGTTCACCGGCACAAGTAGTTCTTAATTTAGCTTAAGCATAGATTTATATAATCGTTTCATGTATGATTGTAAAATATTTTGAAATTTACATTAAGTTATAAATAGCCCTGAGCAGTGGTAACGGCTCTGCCTTACGGGTCGTACGTCGTGGGATCAAACCCAGGCAGGCACTCCACTTTGTATAATTTATATCTGTCCTGACCAGATCTTACAATTCATCACTTCATGATGTGACCAGCCATTTCATGAAGTGATGCTATTTCAGCTAAACACATGATTATTTCATATGGTCAAACAAGACTAATCATATCGTAAAATAGTTACGTTCCCCACTGATAGAGTCGACTGTTTACAAACATATTCCTAATTTCTACTACAAAATATGCTTGTGTTCCAAGAAAAATACTAACTGTGCACTAAAATATGCTCATCTAGTTGGTTTAAAAAAATAACCACGAAGGAGATGGTGGGCCTGTAAGCGAGCCAACCGCTTCGCTCGCTTGCTATACTCCGCCATCCCCTTCTAACCTAACCTGTCCGAGTCGAGGTCCCCCAAGTACCTTAATAATTGTAAAAAATCCATTAATAATATTTATTTATTTATTTAGGATCTCCAACAAAGGATACACAGTAAACACATTATAAATTACAAATAATACGAGGGGTCCTTTAGCGTGTGCTCCTTCAGTTACAGGAGACCACAGCATGCACATAGAACTAGGTGAAAAAATACATATATTTAGTGTACAATAAGTATTTTTTGTGAATAATAAGATTTTTTATGCACAGAAATCCTATATTAACGATATGGCCAAACGTGGATTGAAATATCATATAACGTTAACGTCTCAACGATCAGGTTTAGTTGGCCATATCATGAAGTGATAAATTCTAAGATCTGGCAAAGATATATCGCACCAACGCGTACCGCTCTGAAAACGGTGAAGGAAAACATCCTGAGGAAACCGGCCATGTTCATATAAAATTCACCATACGCGTGGTGGATTATTGCCAATAATGTTATTTCTACATTGTGTGTATCTGTGTACGTGTGCTAAATAAAATATTTTTCTTTCTTTCTCTCTTCTTCTTCTCCGATACACCCTCTCCTAGAGTAGAAACCTGAATCCCAGTAGTGGGAACGTTATAAGGCTGGTTATGCTGTAAATAGATTTAAGTTTATTGTAACAATCATATTATATTGATCCACTTAGTACCTAGGTATAATCTTTAGTTACGTACGTGTAATTGTACCCATATATAAGAAAAACAAAGAGAAATATAAGCCTTTTCATAGAAAAATATGTTTTATTTCCTGCTCTATTTATGAAGACCTTTCATTATACATAGGACAAAGTTCATCACAATGCTATGGGGTTATGGGGAAGTAATATGATTTTTCCTCTCAATCGCCCCATCGCGTCATGTTTTTAAGATCAAGGAAAATAATAAATATGGAGAAATATTGATACGTGGGGCATACTGAAAGTTTCTGGATCTAGTCACTTACATTAGATGAATAAAAAAAAAAAAGTCAATTATTATAGATTTCGAAAATATTACTTACTATTTGCGAAGATTTCATTTATTTTTTCATTGGGGCGTCCTTTCGAAGATTGTGTGTCGCTTTGAAAATGAATTAAACTCGTCAACATTTTTGTTCAAAGATTTTTGTTGTGACTAAAATCAGCAAGAAAGTTGCCAAATACTTGAATTGGCAATTGGTGATGGAGCACCATGTCGCAGCTCTGTGTAATCATGGTTTGGAGAATTTAGACGTGGACGCCGGCGACTGCGGTTACAAACACGAAAATTGACAACGTACCTACTACAACTTATTGAAACTGACAAAAAAATTACTTGGCAGCAAATTCATGATTTGTTAGGCATTGAATGAGCCAAGTGCAACACAAGTAAAATGTGCATCTGAAGGTTGGGAAGCTTTGCACTCGATGGATACCACACAACTTAACGGAGTTACCAGAAACGACTGCATGTCCAGTGGTGCGTTAAAATGATAAAAAAGTTTAATGGAGGACAGTTATTGGCTGTCTATAATATCGTGTCAGGTGACGCGACCTACCTGTACTGCTTTAAACCCGAAAGAAAAAGCCATTTGGCGGAGTGGGTCTTTCCTATTGAAAATTTGCCGACGAAATTTATAAAAAGTGTTAGTAAAAAATGGTTGCTTCTTTTTTCGGCAAATCAGGACATTACACCACATTATCGCTTGAAGATCAAAGGACATAGTGACTGCCGATTGGTACATCAACACTTGCTTGCCCAGAGTCTTAGAAAAAGTTCGCGAAAATCGTCCTCGAAGCAATGTACTCCTCCACCACGATAACGCATCCTCACATTCCGCTAAGGTAACAGAAGCCCATACTAAGGCTTCGGATGTGGAACTGACGACGCGTCCGCCTTACAGCCCGGACCTTGTACCCTACGAGTTCTATTTGTTTCCAAAAATTAAAGACAAACTGAGAGGCACACTTTTACGAACCCTGAATCAGCTGTGAATGCGTTCTATAAAGCCATTGAAGAGGTCCCTAAAGAAGACTGGTCCATCTGCTTTGTGCTGTGGTTTCAGCGAATGCAAAAATGTATTAATTGCGTTGGAATATACTTTGAAAAACAATAAATGTATCTTATGTATCATAAGTCTTATTTATCAGAATCCAGAAACTTTCAGTATGCTCTAAGTAATGCCTTATTTACCATTTCAACTCACAAGTTGAGTTTTCTTCCAGCAAACCATTGAGTGATAGAGAAAGATCACAGTAGAGGGTAGATGGATTCTTCCCACACAATTGCACAATTTCAGTGATCTCGTTGATGACTTGTGACCCTAGGACCGATTTTCAAGTCCAGCAGTGTTATTCATTCTATTCTAGGTAATGTTATCAGCAAACCTCTGTATTTAGTTGGTGACAATGGGCTTGCTGCGTATGACTGCGGGACTTCGGAAACCGGAAGCACTTACTGTACACGTATTTACGTCTCTGGCAAATACAAGAGTTTTTATGTCGAAAGTAATGATGAACTTACAAAGAGTTTCAAAATGGTAGCAGCATTCTATCATTTCTGCCTACCCTCATGGGTATAAATAATCATGCATAAAATATAATGTATTTATGTGAAACTAATACCAAACTTTTCCTGAGGAAAGATAGTTGATTTACTAGGCAATAATAATCGGTTAATATAAATTCCATGATTGTGGTTTCAAACCACCAATGACCAAGTTACACAAATAAATATATAGGTCATGATACGACAAAACAGGAAAGTAACCATCAAAATAACTACCTACTTAATATTATAAATATAAACGAAAAATTAAATGATAATGTTTATTTTTCTTACCTTTTAGGGTTCCGTACCTCAAAAGAAAAAACGGAACCCGTATAGGATCATTTTGCTGTCTGTATGTCTGTCAAGACCCTTTATCTCGGGAACGCGTGGAAGTATCGAGTTGAAATTAAAACCATATATACTCAAGTCTACGGTCTCTTGAAGCTGTTGCAACAAAAAAGTATTTTTTGCGATTCAGAAAAATCTTCGAGACTCCATTCGGGAATTGAACTGTTTACATAAGCAAGTTTCAGAGTCGGCGCGAGTCCGACTCGCACTTGCCCAGTTTTTTTTCTATTGATATAAGCAAGCGCTTGTCTGCCATCCTACCTGGTAAGCAGTTATTGAGAACCTATTCACTCAAGCCTTGAAAACGCATAGTTCGGACCTTAGAGGTATCAACAATGTAAGGGCGGACACTCGCCGTATACTACAGATTTACCTTTGTTTTTCGCTAGCCTTTCTGTCCTCACTACTTATTTCTTTCATGAGTCCGCGCTTTCTTTTTTCAGTTCTGGCAAAGTCTAGTTTGTCCCGCATCTCTTTGATCCTTTATGTAACTACCTACATCCAAATAAATAATATAAATAGATATCTAACAAATTTTATTTTATTTATTTAACAAACTACGTAGCAAACATAGATATTAACTTTAAATTATAGTTTTATACTAAACCCATGTAGGTACATAAAATTAAATTTAACAATTAAAATGATTTTATGTCATATTATTTCATACAAACCGTTCCAAATAAGAATAGGATCAATTGCCATGTTGTGACGTCACGTCATACTGTCAAATCGAAGAATTATTATGGTGAAAAAAACAAGAAATTTTTAAATTTTAATTTATTTACGAACCGTGAACGAAATTAGTTAATCAGAATCCAGTCTGATTAATTATTCGATTTGACAGTATGACGTGACGTCACAACATGGTAATCGATCCTATTTTTTATTTAGAACGTATTGTAGATAACTCTTATCTGTGAACTGTTTTTCCTATTACTCTTACACACGGTGTGTACATTTCTTTTTTGAACTTTGATTCTTTGCGTAATCGAACCAAACATGAAAAGATCCGCCGGAACATCAAGATTATCGACATAGCCCAAATCGAATAACAGTATGCAGGGTACATTGCTCGCAAAAAAGGGGGTCGATGGAGCAGACTTCTGGAGTGGCGGCCGCGTACCGGAGAATACAGCAGTTGGAAAGCCTCCCACAATGTGGAGCGTTGCGCTGGTGAGGGTCGCGGGAATCCGACGGATGCGAGACGCACAGGACCAGTCGTTGTGGCGACACTTTGGGGAGGTTTATGTCCAATAGTGGACATATTTCGGCTGAAATGATGATAGCTATTGCTTGGCAAAAAAACGTTTTGGTGTTCAAACCTGGTACCAAATTCAAGAGAAAAAAATACAAACTATTTTACATATCATTTATTGCAATGAAATATACATATAACTGGATAATAACATATCGAAGCGTATCATACAATTGGCCTAAAAGCATACGTCATATACATAATACGTCATATTATACATATAACATACATCAATAACGATATAAACATACAAATACATTTTCTGGATGGGATTCATTTGGTCTAAGCCTATTCTACAGTATCAAATATATATTTTTCTTTTCGATATATAAAATGCTGTGTGTTTGGTAAAAAGTTGATCAAAAGCTCAAGAAAATTACTAATAATATCATTAGAAAAGACAAATTATTTAATTGTAGATGAATTATTAATCATAATGAACTTTGCTCTTTCAAACTTAGATTACTAATGAAATATATTAAAAAAGGTAATTGAAAAACTATTTCTAATCTGTGATAAAAAAAAGTATTGAGCCAATCAGACAGCATGACGTCACCGCCGTCTGAGGACAGCAATACTATAAGCAAGCTAAAAAGACTTGTACCAAAAAAAAATAAGAAGTAAAAATGAGATTGTCTTTGTGCCCAACACACAGAATAAATAGTAAATATATCTAAAATGCAGGCGTCGCTAGATTATTATACATTAAAAGGTACACAGGACCATCTTAAAAGCTGTTCACTACTTTATAAATACATCTCCAAAACTGCTGGACATAATGGGTAATACTTTTACAGTAACATTACAGAACGGTATAACTTCATAAAGAATATATATTTGACAAATTGTCTAGAAATAACGTTTCAAAAACCTACAACAGTTTATTATCGAATTTTGTGCGAAGATTTAGGGCCGAAATTGCGTAAAACGGACGCCCGCGCGGTCCCATACTAAAGAGCTCCGTTACGGCCGCGCGGGCCCTGCGCCCGCATTTTGCTATGTAATAAATATTAACTTCTCTATCGATACGACTACATGCACACCGTTAAAGTTGAATTAACGACACTGCGCAGGTAATAATCTGGTTCCTGGGTAAAAATCCCGCGTCGGGGACCCGAGCACACCATACACGCGCATAGTCACGAGGCCCGTGCCCAAGCGAGCGTCCACTTTATGTAGTTTCGGCCCTTATTGTTTAATTATTTTGGGGGCGATATCCAGCTTTTGGGAATATACTAATATTTATATCATCATAATTATCTCTAGTAATATGGCATTCGTTAGCGTATCTTCCTAGGTAACATTTTTAGGGATCAATATACAAAATAATGCACTCGTGCAGGGTAGTGAACCCGTATAAAATCAAGGCATATTTTAAGTCTTGAGACTGTCTGGTTACCTTACTAAACTCGATTAACAAATCAATGATTTGTCTAGACAAGGAGCGATTACTGAGCTGACGGCTGGTATAGATGCTAACTGCAAATAAACTAGTTTAAGAATATGAAGGTGATCTATCATATCAATAGATAAAATTAAGTCTTGCCAAATATTTTTGTAACTCTTTAACCGCTTACGTCAGATTGTCCCATTCGCCAGGGTCGTGTGTTCGCGACTGGGTACTCCATCCCGTTTAGCTCTTCAATCCCCATAGGTGACAGAAGAACTGAGGCGATGGAGTATTTGGTCGTGGATGTGCGAGTGTTTGTCGTATATATCCGATGTTACACGGTTAAAATGTTAATAATTCATTATGTTCATAATATAATAACGATCAGAATAATTTGATATTGTCATAATTATAATACTTCATAATTGTGTGCTATAAGATCAAGTTGCAATACTTTATAATGTAGATACTTGTCCTTTAACCAATATTTATATCATCTAATTTTTCTATATGCTTTTTTTTTGTCTATGGTAAGCGAGATACTGAGATACGAAGCTCTATTACCGAAACTCAGTATTATTTTTCTTAAACGACCTACCTATAAAATTATAATTTTGAAAAATGTATGCCTTACTTGGAACAATATGATACTGCTAGGTAAAAATGGCTTACTAAACAGCTGAGCTATTGGTAACAATCGGGATATCATCCTGCAGGCAAGGATTGGAGAATAAATACAAATGCATGCTAATAAAAAAATATGTAAGTACTGAGAAATATGTATATATGTACTTATTTTGTAGTAATATTGCATAGAAGTATAAATAGAATATAATCATGTAAGCAACTCCAGTATGTCCTGATAATTTATTATTTTATTGCATAAAAACGTTAGTGTAGATTTTCCAAATAAAATATGAAGTAATTTAGATTCTATAAAAGACTTAAAATGTGCTTATAAACAGTACTTTGTGCCCAAACGAAAAGCAAAAAGTATCATAAAATCCCTTTTAGAGTAGAATTTATTATCATTTGCATCGCATGTCTTTTGAAAAAGCATAATTATCTAAGTTATCCAAGCTACTATACACGTTTTTATTATTTCAAAAGATTATTAAAAAAAATATTTAAAAAAGGAACGTCAAAAGGAAAAAATCCGATGAAAAAATAAAATAAAACATAAAAAAGTATACACAAAATCATATATAATAAATCATACATTATTTTTGTCACTTATATACTACAACCACTAATATTATTTACATCGACATCTAACATAACTTAATCTTTGCGAAAAACATCGAAACGACAGACAAAAAATATAATAATAATATTAAAACTTCATCAAGTCAATCACAATATTTCTTACGTATGGAATAATCATCTTTTTTAATACTAATTTAATGCAGTACTTACAATTGTAACAGAAAAACAATATATAATAATTATTATTATTACAAAATATACAATGTTCGTTAAAGTTTATACGGAGACAAAAATGTTGACACATCAGTAAGTGATGGACCGTTTTTGGTGAAACTTTTAGTAGCTTGTTAGGTGTTTCGTTGGTTAGTGTTGCCTACGTCCGAGTCGGTTGTGGGCCAGCCAAAGGGTTAGTGAGAATAATATCACTACGCCAGTATGTCGGGTGAACTTATTACTCCTTTACGCTGCTGGAAGATCACCCGCCATTGCTAGGTTGTTCCTGTAATAAAATGTAACAGTTATGGCTATGCAGATAAGGTTCGATTTTGTGTAAACGAGTCTCGGAAAATATGTTTCAAGTTCGTGCCCCTTCGCTTACAGGGCACACTGACCACAGCATTCGTATAATATGTTTCAAATAAGAATAGGAAAGTCAAAGACCTCGATCTGTCAAATGTTAATTGAAAAGTACGGTTTGCAAGCAAAACTTATTTGCGTATCAATGACGGTTTTCTTTTACTTTGTTTTACTGAGTCTTAGTTAAATCTAGGTGAAGTAAAAACGTTATTGTTTAATCTAAATTAGCTAAATATATTGTTTATGACATAATTAGTTTAGAAAAATATATTTTCTTTGTTTGCAACAATTCAACTTCTTCTCAGACACTTCACACAGTAACGCAGAAATGAGCAGAATTGAAGAACTGGATTCTGTTTCAAATTTTTTCGTTCATGATTCGCAAAAACTAATGATTTTTGAAATTTCTTATTTTGCTCACCCTACACAATTTCTTCGATTTGACAGCTATGACGTCACAACATGGCGCAAAATTTATCCTATTCTTATTTGAAATGCATTTATCGCTCATACAGGTTCCTATCTGCTGGAAGTTAGACTAGAAGTTGAATGATGACCCAAATGATTTAGAAAGTGGTTCTTCTTACCTGTATAGATGGGTCCAGGCCTGCCTTCGGCACGGAGATCTCTTCTGTCGTGTGCTGATCTGAAACATGAGAGAAGTTTCTTAAGGATTCATCTTCATTGAGAAATTCACATAATTTTGATCATTGTGTCCGTTTTATATTATAACATATTCCACAACTTTCACACAACGCCATCTACTCATAAACTAAACAGAGCTTGTAAAGTGAGTACATACATATTATAGAATAAATTACACCTTGACACAAAACAAATGATCGTGCTCATCACACAAACATTTGTCCTGGGTGGGAATCGAACTCACGACCTCCGGCATAGCAGTCAGGGTCACTAGACCACCAGGTCAGTTAAAATTATGATTCTGCTGCGTGCGCCTTTTCAAGAGATTTTTTTCTTTTTTGCGAGCTCGCCGACAGCGTGGACACGGCGCGCGCGAGGGTGGCCTGCAGGTAGACTGTTTGCATACTAACCATGGCTAGTCCTGGCCCGCAGCCTGTCGTTCTGTTCCCGCAGCAGCACCAGCTCCTCGCGTGCGGCGCGCTCCAGCGAGCTCGCCGACAGCGTGGACACGGCGCGCGCGAGGGTGGCCTGCAGGTAGACTGTTTGCATACTAACCATGGCTAGTCCTGGCCCGCAGCCTGTCGTTCTGTTCCCGCAGCAGCACCAGCTCCTCGCGTGCGGCGCGCTCCAGCGAGCTCGCCGACAGCGTGGACACGGCGCGCGCGAGGGTGGCCTGCAGGTAGACTGTTTGCATACTAACCATGGCTAGTCCTGGCCCGCAGCCTGTCGTTCTGTTCCCGCAGCAGCACCAGCTCCTCGCGTGCGGCGCGCTCCAGCGAGCTCGCCGACAGCGTGGACACGGCGCGCGCGAGGGTGGCCTGCAGGTAGACTGTTTGCATACTAACCATGGCTAGTCCTGGCCCGCAGCCTGTCGTTCTGTTCCCGCAGCAGCACCAGCTCCTCGCGTGCGGCGCGCTCCAGCGAGCTCGCCGACAGCGTGGACACGGCGCGCGCGAGGGTGGCCTGCAGGTAGACTGTTTGCATACTAACCATGGCTAGTCCTGGCCCGCAGCCTGTCGTTCTGTTCCCGCAGCAGCACCAGCTCCTCGCGTGCGGCGCGCTCCAGCGAGCTCGCCGACAGCGTGGACACGGCGCGCGCGAGGGTGGCCTGCAGGTAGACTGTTTGCATACTAACCATGGCTAGTCCTGGCCCGCAGCCTGTCGTTCTGTTCCCGCAGCAGCACCAGCTCCTCGCGTGCGGCGCGCTCCAGCGAGCTCGCCGACAGCGTGGACACGGCGCGCGCGAGGGTGGCCTGCAGGTAGACTGTTTGCATACTAACCATGGCTAGTCCTGGCCCGCAGCCTGTCGTTCTGTTCCCGCAGCAGCACCAGCTCCTCGCGTGCGGCGCGCTCCAGCGAGCTCGCCGACAGCGTGGACACGGCGCGCGCGAGGGTGGCCTGCAGGTAGACTGTTTGCATACTAACCATGGCTAGTCCTGGCCCGCAGCCTGTCGTTCTGTTCCCGCAGCAGCACCAGCTCCTCGCGTGCGGCGCGCTCCAGCGAGCTCGCCGACAGCGTGGACACGGCGCGCGCGAGGGTGGCCTGCAGGTAGACTGTTTGCATACTAACCATGGCTAGTCCTGGCCCGCAGCCTGTCGTTCTGTTCCCGCAGCAGCACCAGCTCCTCGCGTGCGGCGCGCTCCAGCGAGCTCGCCGACAGCGTGGACACGGCGCGCGCGAGGGTGGCCTGCAGGTAGACTGTTTGCATACTAACCATGGCTAGTCCTGGCCCGCAGCCTGTCGTTCTGTTCCCGCAGCAGCACCAGCTCCTCGCGTGCGGCGCGCTCCAGCGAGCTCGCCGACAGCGTGGACACGGCGCGCGCGAGGGTGGCCTGCAGGCCGCACGACACGCCCACCAGCCGCGACGCCAGCAGCGCCGCGCTGCCTGAACATTCTGTGGGCAGGGGAGCTACAGTTACTACTATACTCTACAAACATGGCATAAGGAAAACTAACATGAAAATGTACTGGAACACGTCAAAAACCTATCACACCTAGTATAATTTTGTGGGAAATCATCCAATGACTTCTACTGCTCTAGGGCGTAGCAGGAGCGCGTGTCAGACTTCTACTGAATACACTCCTGTGTTCCAGGACTTCAGGTTTTCCTTTCAGAAGCCAACCCAACCCGTAACCGTCCGGACTAAGCCCGAATCGTCGACGGCGCGTAGCACGCGCACCTCAAAGAGATGTCAACAAAACCGTAGGGGCCGAAGCCTACTGGGCCCACGTTCATATTTTATTAAGATAGCAATCATTCTAGATTTCTAATTTCAACAACTAGAGTTACTTACAAATTAAAAACATTGATTATGGAAAATCGTCTAATGACAAATCTCTTGGGTGGAGCGGGAGATAGTGTCAGACTTTTACTGACTAAAATCCCACTCCTCTGTTGTCTTCGTCCCAGAGCCCCAGGTTTCGTTTTCCCACTACCCATGGCCCCAGTAGGCTTCGACCCTGCTGGGCCCCTACGATTTGCTGACATCACCCTGAGGCGCCCGTGGAACAATACGCGCCGTCAACGGCTTGGGCTCGGCCCGGAAGGTTACCGGACGGTCGGACGGCGAGCCACCCATTGCACGCCGTCCGACGTCTGCACGAATCCGGTGCAGGAACTTCCCGAACTTACCGTGTTCGGTGATAACCTGCGTCCGTGAGGTCTTTCCAACCACGCCTCAAAGAGGAGACTTACCGCCATAATTGTGGCGTGCCCAGAGTCAAAGTCATGTTGACTGTTTTCTTTGATTATCGCGGTGTTTTGCACTCCGAATTTTCGAAGGAAAGTCAAACGGTAAATAAAGAATATTTTTTGAGCGTTAAGCGGCATTTAAGAGAGCAAATTCGACGAAAAAGGCCAGATTTGTGGAAAGAAAATTCTAGGATTATGCACCACGATAATGCGCCTTCGCACAAGGCTATCATTGTGAACGATTTTTTGACCAAACACTCAACAAATACCATCGAGCAACCACCATATTCACCAGATATGGCTCCAGCCGACTTCTTTATTTTTCCTAACTTCGTGGCACCCGTTTTCAATCGGTAGAAGACATTAAGGAGAATTCGCGGCGAGAACTGAACTCAATTCCGGAAACAGGATTTAAAAAATGTTTTGATGATTGGATTATTCGTTGGTGTAAGTGTATCGTTACTGAAGGAGCATACTTTGAAGGTGATAAAATAAATTTGGATGAATAATAAACATATTTTGTGTATTATTGATCTTTTCCCGGTACTTTTTTCACAGAGTAGTAAGAATTGATTGTATAATGTAGAAGCATTTCTTTTTTTTTTCAAAGTTTGTAAATGTGAGTACCATAGAACTATTTTATGGTTTTTAGGTTACTATTGGACTTGTTTGACATAAATGAGCATGGCAGTTGAGAGTTTGTTATGCTGACTCAAATGTCTTACTGATGGTAGCACGTGTGTTGGATCATTCGGCTCCCTTCAAAATGGTTGAGCTGAGTGGTGCTAATATTCGCGTCATGTCCGTGAACGGGCGCTGTCAGTTGAAACTGGTCATCTCTTAGCTGCCAGTTGCTATTTTAATATCCATATTTAGTTTTTTATTTTTACTTTATTTACTTTGTTCTCACATGATAGCGACAAGAAACATAAAACAGATATATTTGTAATTACAAAAAATAATATTGAAAAGAGTGTCCATGGAGTTTCTTGCACATTCTTCTCCATATTAGAGATCTACGTTTTGGAATGTGCAATTAGCATCATTTTTTACTGACTGACTGACTTCTTGACACTTCAAAAGTGCCTGTAAATGGTTCATTTGATATAAAATGCTTTGAATCTTTGATGTTCAAATTTCTTCTGAATAATAACCCATTTTTGACCTCTCCATCGGCAACACTAACGACAAAAGCGATGTCAAAATTAAAACCCGAAATGATCACCAGAAGTAACTAATTATTTTCGTCACAGAAGTCGTTACCAAAGTTTACATAGGAATACCAAAAATACAGTCTAATAAGACTTACCAAGTGCGTCATCAGCACTTTCACGTTCCCCGACGGAGTCGTCGTGCGTCATCGTGCTCAAGTCCCCGAGCGCGTCGGCCACGTCTCGCTCTAACGTGTCGGTGCAAGTAGCGGGCGACGCGGACAGCTCCAGGAGCTCGTCGCCACACGCTACCAGCTCGAATGATTCTGTGGAGAGAAGGTCACAGATCACAAATTGCCTATTAACTATATTAACAAAAAAGAAAACCAAGTGGCAGGCGTGCAAATCATGGCCTGACACTATTTATCATTAATTATTTAAACCAATTTAAATACGGTGCTTTCGTATTTAAATTGGTTTTCAAAATAGTGTCTATAAAATGTGTCACGTGTCTGGCACACGACATTCTGACTAAACACCGAGTGCTAGTGCAATAAAAGTCGACGACGAACGGACAGTAGGATCGGAGCCTCGGCCGGAATCGCATTTGCGCGCTACGCGTTCGGTGGAGTGTCTTAATCGTGTTGTATGGTGATTATTTTAAGATAAATAATAAGATTTGATTCGTAACGAGTGTCTATTCCCTTCGCCCGACAAATCACGCCTTAAACATTACAAATCGCATTTTAAGTTTATAGAGTAAATCAATGTAGAAAGTTCGGGTATTGTTTCGAGTACTAGGTACGATCAAGAGTGAATAGGTTACTGTATATGGCAGGAGACATGGCAAGGATTTAAGGATTTGGCGTGGTGGGGGAAAGTACGCGTAAGTAATTATTTTATCAGTATTCTATGGTCTTTGCCATAATTAATTTTTTAACAAACGTCGGTTTTGAAAATAGTCAAAAAAAGCAAAAGGAATTCGTGAAGTATATCAGGCGTTATAAATACTCGTAAAATATGTAAAGGTTCTGAAGTTTATTATACAACGAAAATATTTTGGTTATTGTGAGGTTTCGTAGGTGGGACACTAAAGGAAACGCCATTTTAAGGATTTCAATAATAACAGTTTATTACACTTTTTAACCGACTTCAAACAGGAGGAGGTTATATGTTCGACTGTACGTATTTTTTTATATAAGTTCACCGATATTTCGATCAATTGTGGAACGGTTTTTTCTTCCCGAAATGGTCTAATAGTCTTCTTGGCCTTCTTTTCTTGCCTATATTTAATAAGTTTTTATTATACTTAATCCTAAGAAATCTAATATTGGTTTTTTCAATCAGTAGTTTTCTATTATTTTCTGCTTTTTCCACCGAAAACCAAGGTCATTTTAAATAATACGTAGACTGCGCTTAGAGCCATTATAATTAACATCATCTTTTAACTTTTTTCGAAGCTTTTCTGCTCTCGGCAGCTCTTTACTTACCATGTGAAAATTATGCGCACAGGTTCTTATCACACCAACGCTCGCCTGATAACGCTCGTCGGGAACACAACGCTCCCCTGACTACGCTCGCCAGGGACTCAATGCTAGGCTGACAACGCTCGCCAGGGACACAACGTTCGCCTCACAACGCTCGCCGAGGATACAACTCTAGCCTGGCCACGCTCGCCAGGGACACAAGGTTCGCCCTACAACGCTCGCCAGGGATACAACGCTCACCTGACAACGCTCGCCGAGGATACAACTCTAGCCTGGCCACGCTCGCCAGGGACACAAGGTTCGCCCTACAACGCTCGCCAGGGATACAACGCTCACCTGACAACGCTCGCCGAGGATACAACTCTAGCCTGGCCACGCTCGCCAGGGACACAAGGTTCGCCCTACAACGCTCGCCAGGGATACAACGCTCACCTGACAACGCTCGCAAGGGACACAACGCTCACCGGGTCTAGCAGACAACGCTCGGAACGATGTCCTCCGTCCCCCGAGTCTCGCATGCTGACCACAGAGACCTAAAAATCAACTCCTGCGCATCTAACGACGCTTGCCATGTTTATTGTCGGCGACAGTACTTCTAGGCAAGCATGCTTCATCGTCGGCCGTATCATCGCTTACCATCAGGTGAGATATGGCCAAACGCGAGCCTATACATAATAAAAAAAGTAGCGTGGTAGTTACCTTGTTGGTGCGCCAGTACTTGCGGCCTCCTGCAGGAGTCGCAGCGGCCCGCGCCGGCGCGCGCGGCCACGGTCGCCGCCTCGCTCAGGTAGTTACCTTGTTGGTGCGCCAGTACTTGCGGCCTCCTGCAGGAGTCGCAGCGGCCCGCGCCGGCGCGCGCGGCCACGGTCGCCGCCTCGCTCAGGTAGTTACCTTGTTGGTGCGCCAGTACTTGCGGCCTCCTGCAGGAGTCGCAGCGGCCCGCGCCGGCGCGCGCGGCCACGGTCGCCGCCTCGCTCAGGTAGTTACCTTGTTGGTGCGCCAGTACTTGCGGCCTCCTGCAGGAGTCGCAGCGGCCCGCGCCGGCGCGCGCGGCCACGGTCGCCGCCTCGCTCAGGTAGTTACCTTGTTGGTGCGCCAGTACTTGCGGCCTCCTGCAGGAGTCGCAGCGGCCCGCGCCGGCGCGCGCGGCCACGGTCGCCGCCTCGCTCAGGTAGTTACCTTGTTGGTGCGCCAGTACTTGCGGCCTCCTGCAGGAGTCGCAGCGGCCCGCGCCGGCGCGCGCGGCCACGGTCGCCGCCTCGCTCAGGTAGTTACCTTGTTGGTGCGCCAGTACTTGCGGCCTCCTGCAGGAGTCGCAGCGGCCCGCGCCGGCGCGCGCGGCCACGGTCGCCGCCTCGCTCAGGTAGTTACCTTGTTGGTGCGCCAGTACTTGCGGCCTCCTGCAGGAGTCGCAGCGGCCCGCGCCGGCGCGCGCGGCCACGGTCGCCGCCTCGCTCAGGTAGTTACCTTGTTGGTGCGCCAGTACTTGCGGCCTCCTGCAGGAGTCGCAGCGGCCCGCGCCGGCGCGCGCGGCCACGGTCGCCGCCTCGCTCAGGTAGTTACCTTGTTGGTGCGCCAGTACTTGCGGCCTCCTGCAGGAGTCGCAGCGGCCCGCGCCGGCGCGCGCGGCCACGGTCGCCGCCTCGCTCAGGTAGTTACCTTGTTGGTGCGCCAGTACTTGCGGCCTCCTGCAGGAGTCGCAGCGGCCCGCGCCGGCGCGCGCGGCCACGGTCGCCGCCTCGCTCAGGTAGTTACCTTGTTGGTGCGCCAGTACTTGCGGCCTCCTGCAGGAGTCGCAGCGGCCCGCGCCGGCGCGCGCGGCCACGGTCGCCGCCTCGCTCAGGTAGTTACCTTGTTGGTGCGCCAGTACTTGCGGCCTCCTGCAGGAGTCGCAGCGGCCCGCGCCGGCGCGCGCGGCCACGGTCGCCGCCTCGCTCAGGTAGTTACCTTGTTGGTGCGCCAGTACTTGCGGCCTCCTGCAGGAGTCGCAGCGGCCCGCGCCGGCGCGCGCGGCCACGGTCGCCGCCTCGCTCAGGTAGTTACCTTGTTGGTGCGCCAGTACTTGCGGCCTCCTGCAGGAGTCGCAGCGGCCCGCGCCGGCGCGCGCGGCCACGGTCGCCGCCTCGCTCAGGTAGTTACCTTGTTGGTGCGCCAGTACTTGCGGCCTCCTGCAGGAGTCGCAGCGGCCCGCGCCGGCGCGCGCGGCCACGGTCGCCGCCTCGCTCAGGTAGTTACCTTGTTGGTGCGCCAGTACTTGCGGCCTCCTGCAGGAGTCGCAGCGGCCCGCGCCGGCGCGCGCGGCCACGGTCGCCGCCTCGCTCAGGTAGTTACCTTGTTGGTGCGCCAGTACTTGCGGCCTCCTGCAGGAGTCGCAGCGGCCCGCGCCGGCGCGCGCGGCCACGGTCGCCGCCTCGCTCAGGTAGTTACCTTGTTGGTGCGCCAGTACTTGCGGCCTCCTGCAGGAGTCGCAGCGGCCCGCGCCGGCGCGCGCGGCCACGGTCGCCGCCTCGCTCAGGTAGTTACCTTGTTGGTGCGCCAGTACTTGCGGCCTCCTGCAGGAGTCGCAGCGGCCCGCGCCGGCGCGCGCGGCCACGGTCGCCGCCTCGCTCAGGTAGTTACCTTGTTGGTGCGCCAGTACTTGCGGCCTCCTGCAGGAGTCGCAGCGGCCCGCGCCGGCGCGCGCGGCCACGGTCGCCGCCTCGCTCAGGTAGTTACCTTGTTGGTGCGCCAGTACTTGCGGCCTCCTGCAGGAGTCGCAGCGGCCCGCGCCGGCGCGCGCGGCCACGGTCGCCGCCTCGCTCAGGTAGTTACCTTGTTGGTGCGCCAGTACTTGCGGCCTCCTGCAGGAGTCGCAGCGGCCCGCGCCGGCGCGCGCGGCCACGGTCGCCGCCTCGCTCAGGTAGTTACCTTGTTGGTGCGCCAGTACTTGCGGCCTCCTGCAGGAGTCGCAGCGGCCCGCGCCGGCGCGCGCGGCCACGGTCGCCGCCTCGCTCAGGTAGTTACCTTGTTGGTGCGCCAGTACTTGCGGCCTCCTGCAGGAGTCGCAGCGGCCCGCGCCGGCGCGCGCGGCCACGGTCGCCGCCTCGCTCAGGTAGTTACCTTGTTGGTGCGCCAGTACTTGCGGCCTCCTGCAGGAGTCGCAGCGGCCCGCGCCGGCGCGCGCGGCCACGGTCGCCGCCTCGCTCAGGTAGTTACCTTGTTGGTGCGCCAGTACTTGCGGCCTCCTGCAGGAGTCGCAGCGGCCCGCGCCGGCGCGCGCGGCCACGGTCGCCGCCTCGCTCAGGTAGTTACCTTGTTGGTGCGCCAGTACTTGCGGCCTCCTGCAGGAGTCGCAGCGGCCCGCGCCGGCGCGCGCGGCCACGGTCGCCGCCTCGCTCAGGTAGTTACCTTGTTGGTGCGCCAGTACTTGCGGCCTCCTGCAGGAGTCGCAGCGGCCCGCGCCGGCGCGCGCGGCCACGGTCGCCGCCTCGCTCAGGTAGTTACCTTGTTGGTGCGCCAGTACTTGCGGCCTCCTGCAGGAGTCGCAGCGGCCCGCGCCGGCGCGCGCGGCCACGGTCGCCGCCTCGCTCAGGTAGTTACCTTGTTGGTGCGCCAGTACTTGCGGCCTCCTGCAGGAGTCGCAGCGGCCCGCGCCGGCGCGCGCGGCCACGGTCGCCGCCTCGCTCAGGTAGTTACCTTGTTGGTGCGCCAGTACTTGCGGCCTCCTGCAGGAGTCGCAGCGGCCCGCGCCGGCGCGCGCGGCCACGGTCGCCGCCTCGCTCAGGTAGTTACCTTGTTGGTGCGCCAGTACTTGCGGCCTCCTGCAGGAGTCGCAGCGGCCCGCGCCGGCGCGCGCGGCCACGGTCGCCGCCTCGCTCAGGTAGTTACCTTGTTGGTGCGCCAGTACTTGCGGCCTCCTGCAGGAGTCGCAGCGGCCCGCGCCGGCGCGCGCGGCCACGGTCGCCGCCTCGCTCAGGTAGTTACCTTGTTGGTGCGCCAGTACTTGCGGCCTCCTGCAGGAGTCGCAGCGGCCCGCGCCGGCGCGCGCGGCCACGGTCGCCGCCTCGCTCAGGTAGTTACCTTGTTGGTGCGCCAGTACTTGCGGCCTCCTGCAGGAGTCGCAGCGGCCCGCGCCGGCGCGCGCGGCCACGGTCGCCGCCTCGCTCAGGTAGTTACCTTGTTGGTGCGCCAGTACTTGCGGCCTCCTGCAGGAGTCGCAGCGGCCCGCGCCGGCGCGCGCGGCCACGGTCGCCGCCTCGCTCAGGTAGTTACCTTGTTGGTGCGCCAGTACTTGCGGCCTCCTGCAGGAGTCGCAGCGGCCCGCGCCGGCGCGCGCGGCCACGGTCGCCGCCTCGCTCAGGTAGTTACCTTGTTGGTGCGCCAGTACTTGCGGCCTCCTGCAGGAGTCGCAGCGGCCCGCGCCGGCGCGCGCGGCCACGGTCGCCGCCTCGCTCAGGTAGTTACCTTGTTGGTGCGCCAGTACTTGCGGCCTCCTGCAGGAGTCGCAGCGGCCCGCGCCGGCGCGCGCGGCCACGGTCGCCGCCTCGCTCAGGTAGTTACCTTGTTGGTGCGCCAGTACTTGCGGCCTCCTGCAGGAGTCGCAGCGGCCCGCGCCGGCGCGCGCGGCCACGGTCGCCGCCTCGCTCACGCTGAGGGCGCGCTGCAGGGAGCGCGTCAGTTGGGTTGCTGCGGGTCAATCATACTAGTCAGTATTGCAGTCTTTACTACATAAACGTCACAACATCAGACAACGGAGACGTTCAATAAAACTATGGAGCTTAGGCCAAAAATAATTAAAAACTTGAACAGCTATCTAGCTTACATGAGCTGAAAGTAAATAATTATTTTGATTTTTTCGAGCATTAAATAATACTTTAAGAGGCCGTGCATAAAAACTTATTTAAAAAAATAGAAATTGAAATTAAGTCACTGGCAGCAAAGAGATGACCAGTCTCAACTGAAGGCATCCGTTCACGAGCATGACGCGTGCATCAGCCCCACTCAGCTCAACCATTTTGAAGGGAACTGAATGACCCAATAACACGTGCCACCATCAGCGAAACATTTGAGTGTGCATGACAAACTCTCAACTGCCAAGCTCGTAATGTCAAACCAGTTGTAACCTAATAAAAATGCTCCATGGTACTTCACATTCACTAAACTTGAAAAACAAAGTGCTTCTACATTATACAATGCTATTGTTTCCAAATACAAAAGGTAATATATTATCATAAGCTCTATTAAAACAAACAAATAAAATAAAAAATATTTCGAAAACAACAATACAAAAAGGGGAATAGTATCTCTTCCAATATTTATATATATCTAATATATTAAAAAAAAAAACTAATTTAAAGGTAAAAGTGGCTGTGGCTGCGGAGCAGGACCGGCATTTAGCCAAGCGTTTTTATCAAGGATATAATCTTCCAGTTTATAATACACTTGTCTACATAGTGTGCGTTTAATGCATGCTTTAAATTTGGACTCATTCAGTTGTAGAATCTCAACTGGTACTTTATTATAAAATTTTACACAGTACCCCATGAAAGAACTATGTACTTTAGCCAATCTGAACCGAGGTTGATCTAATTTATTCTTATTCCTAGTATTAAAATTGTGCCTGTCACTTATCTTAGTAAAAAGATGAATATTTTTCCGAACATACATAATGTTTTCATAAATGTATTGACAAGGGACCGTCAGGATGTTTATTTCCTTAAATAGTTCCCTAAGAGGATCGCGTCTGCGAAGATTATATATGGCTCTGATAGCTCTTTTCTGCAGAATAAAAATAGACTCTATATATGCAGCCCGTCCCCATAGCAAAATACCGTAAGACATGATACTATGAAAGTAACTAAAATAAACTAGTCGCGCAGTATCCACATCAGTAAATTGACGGATTTTTCTGACAGCATATGCTGCTGAACTAAGCCGACCTGACAGAGATGTTAAATGAGGACCCCATTGTAGCCTCGAGTCAAGCGTGATCCCTAGGAAAACCGTATTCTCGACGAATTCGAGTTTCTCCTTGTTCAATACTATGTCGGAGTAATTACTTTTAACATTCGGTAACGCAAATCTTATGCACTTAGTTTTTTTTTCCATTTAATACTAAATTATTAACAGTAAACCAGATTTGGACTTGCTGTAAAGCATTGTTTACGTCATCAAGATTTGTGGAACGTCTATTGATCTTAAAAATTAACGACGTATCGTCAGCAAACAATACAATATGTGGTTGTTTTTTTAATAGATGCGGTAGATCATTTATATATACTAAAAAGAGGAAAGGACCTAATCTGATTCTGATGAACTTATCGAGTTAATACAAATCTCATATAGCCGAGATTCAATAGTACAAAACAGAACTCTACAACTCGAAAAAATAAATACAGAGCCGATTGCCGCCTTTTACGCCTATTTTTTTTTTTCTGTTGCTGGCCGGCTATTCAGCCATTATTTTTTATTTTCGATTGCCGCTTTCACGCCTATTTTTTTTTTTGTTGTTGCTGGCCGGCTATTTAGCCATTATTTTTTATTTTTATCATTAAAAAATGGTAAATATTTTTACTTTAAACTTTCTATATAAACAGTCGCGATCAGCTGACTACCATGTACAACTAAAAAAGTTATGAATTTCTAAAAGTAGGTTTGATGTTAATTTACACCCTATGCGTAACACAAAGGTTATAATTGCCATGTTTAGATCAAGTTCACACAAGTTGTCAACATTTATAGTATTCACAGTCATTTCTAAATTTTCATTATGAATTTACTAAAAAATAGCAACATTTGTCTCGCTCGTATCAGCCCCACATGTCGTTTTTCTCACCGAACACGGTAAGTTCGGAAAGTTCCTGCACCGGATTCGTGCGGAAGCGACGCCCGGGTGTCGCCACTGTGTGGAACGCCCGGAGGACACGGTGGAGTACACAGTGGAGGTGTGCCCCGCTTGGGCAGAGCAACGCCGTGTCCTCGTGGGGGCGGTCGGTGACGGCGATCTCTCACGCCGGGCTTTGGTACAGGCCATGCTCTGGAGCGAGGAGGAGTGACAGGCCTTCACCTCCTTCTGTGAAGCAGTAATGCTAGCAAAGGAGGTGGCTGATCACATGAGGCAACCGTCCTCCGATTTCCGGCCACCGTAGGCGCGGGCTTGCGGACGGCGAGCAACGGGTGGCTCGCCATCCGACCGTCCGGTAACCGTCCGGACCGAGGCCAAGTCGTTGACTGTTCCACGCACGCCTCAGGGAAATGTCAGCAAATCGTAGGGGCCCAGCAGGGTCGAAGCCTATGGGGGCCACGGGTAGTGTGAAAGTGAAACCCGGGGCCCTGGGATGAAGGCAAAGAAGGAACAGGAGTGTATTTTTAGTCAGTAAAAGTCTGACACTATCTCTCGCTCCGCCCAAGGGCGGGATTTGTCATAAGATGATTTTCGCACCCAATGAAAAAAGCCCCACATGTCGTTTCCTTTTTCTTTTAGTGACGCATTGATAATGATAATTGATAATACGTTTCTTTCTGTCGACCCATTATCTACAAAAAAATGATTTCGAAAACCAGACCTTGAATTTCGACCTTAAAGTCTTAAATAGGTAATCATAAAAAATATCAACATCCTGTACATAGTGTATAACACTGGATGATAATATAGCTGCCATTAAACATTGTAGATTCCATTACTGAAATAATTTTTGTATTTGGGTAGTAGTAAAGTAATTCCGCAGATAAACTTTGCAAACAAACATACAACCGATACCTCTAATTAATATTGAAGTCGAAAGAAATTTTAACAATCTTAATAAACAAAAAAAGTACTTAAAATAAACAATAATATTTAATGGATCAAAAAGTGGTAGTCGGCGTGCAATCTTGGGGATATTTTCATGTAATATTCGCGAGCGGCTGCGAAGCAAAGTAACGCGTGCTCACGCTGGGAGAGCCCGGTCGTTACTGACGCGATCGAGTTTGCGCGATCAATAATATAGTTCAATTTGCTTGTAATTTACGAAATGAAGATATTGTTTATTTATAAAATAAATTTTAGATTCTCTTAAAGGGATTTCTTAAGATTATTGTGCAATTTTTAAGTTTTCTTAAAAGTGTTGCTAAGGTATAGAAAAAAATACTTATTTGTCCAGATGTGTTCCAAGAATTGTGTTTTTTCAAAAAAAAAAATCTGCTATATTTTCTATTAAAGTCAATAATGTTTTCAACCCATCTGAGAGTAGACCATATAATGATGTTACTGATATTTTTTTTAATGTTATAAATCATTTGTAGTTTAGTGTAAAATGTAGCCAAACGTCACTCGCTCGTTACTTTTGCGAGAAAAGGGTTTTGAATATGGGTAATTGCTATTAATACACACATTATTTTAAAAAAATACTCAAGCCAACTGAGAGAATAAGAACTTGACTTTGATAATCTAATAAAAGAAGGTTTAAATTCTTCTTACTTTTCTCACAAACCATGATCAAAAAAGTTCAAAATGAGTTGATTTTGTGCACGGCGCCTTAAAGCCTCAGTATTTTTCAAGTCATTTGAAAAAAAAAATAAGCTATCACTATAAACATTTTAAAGTAATGTTTATAGTGATAGAAGCTTATTTTTTTGGTTGGCAACACTGTGGCAATTCGCATAAAGATTTGTGTATTCTATGTCCGCGTTCCGAGTCACGTTAACATCGATGTTCAGTCGCTCCTTCCCAATGACCGATTTGTTAACGCGTTTACAGCGACGTTATGTGATTCGGAACGCGAGGATAGTTTATTTCAACGTCAAGTTGACATTTACGAATTTGACCTTTCGTTGAAGAGATGATTGTTTTGAAGATATTCGCTTGTTTACCTTGCGCATGCGCCGCCAGCAGAAGCTGATGCAGGTCCCCGGCAGCGGCCGTGTCCTCGTCGCGACTGCTGCTTCGTGACAGGTGCGCACCAGACATACGCAGCTCTCCACATACGTCTGTTCAACAATTATACCATACATTTATTTAAAAAAATAAGTCCAAAATAAAATATTCTGAATTAATTAAAACAAAACTATTATCAATAGCAAAAAGAATGATGTCTACCAACCGTAACCAAAAAAATATTACGTAGCGTGGCGCAGGTAACGCCTGATACAAATATACTAGCAATGCTTCTATACGTATCTTTGTTAGGTTACGGTTTAAAGACCTGGTTCTTTTTGCAATAGATTCCTCGTATTCGTCTCTAACATTTAACCTAGCTTTTATTTCTGGCGAAAAGAAAAAAGTAAATCATGCAAATAGTTTGCATTGGCCTTTAATCTTAGAAAGCGTAAAACTTTCAGTTTTTTTTTTATTTTTTTTATTTTTATATAATTATGGTAGCTGTTGAAAGCGGACATGTTTTGGATAAAAGGAGATCGCTAATGTTTGAAGTAAGCATAAATATCCAGTTGTTTAAAAATTTATCTACAAATATTGTAGTGTAGTACCGACACGCTATATTTATAATTATTTTGTTGTCTGATATGGTATATAATATTTCATAAACAAATGCAAGTGAATACATACCGACTTCCCCCAGCGCGTCAGCCACGGCCAGGTCCGCGAAGTGCGCGAAGCTGTGTGGCGGCACGCCCAGCACGGCGCCCACGATGCACGACTTGGCGCGGAGCGCGCGCGAGATCACGTCGTCCAGGCGCCGCAGACGCTCTGCACAAACAATTACAGCTATTCAAGTTAACATTCCATCACCGGACCACCAGGCGTACCTGGGGATCTTTAAGTCAAGAGTGAATAGGTTACTTCTAGGTAAGTGCGCTCCATCGTCGACGACATCATAGCAATCTATCTACGTGTTTTCGTGTGAACTTATAATGCGTATTCATTAATTTATCAACTTGACCTTAACAAATGCTGGGTCACTATTTTCAGTTTAAAAAATGACAGTTGTGTCCTCAGCACAAAAACTACCTGTATAGGTAGCGTAAGTAGGGTAGGTAACTAGGGTAAGTAGGGTTGGTAGGTAAGTAGGATAGGTAGTTCAGGTAGGGTAAGTAGGGAAGGTAGTATAGTGAGGGTAGGTAATTAGAGTAAGTAGGGTAGGTAGGGTAAGTAGTGTAGTTAAAGTAGGTAACTAGGGTAGGTAAGTAGAGTAGGTAAGTATAGTAAGTATGGTAGGTAGATAGGTTAGTAGGGTAGGGTAGGAAGAAGTTAGTAGTGAATATATATTTACCTTGGTCAGTGAATGCCCGGTGTGCAGTTCTTGCGGCCGTAGCAGCGGGCGCCTGCACGTGGATGGCGCGCGGAGACTCCAGCGCGCTCGGGGACGCGCCGTGCGTGCTGATGCGGCCCACTGTGGGGCGCCGCGGTCTGACGGACACATGACGCTTTACTATGGGTTACAGGTAGCCTCCGGGAAATGGTCAGTAGCACCAAGACCCTGCTGGCCTTCCTTGAGGAGCTAGTGTGGATCGAACGACACATTTGACCTACTCGTGCATAAAACACGCGCTTTAATCGGGGAGTTACAGACACCCGCCCAAAAACTGATAAACATACTTATCATATATGTATACCATAGATCCACAGAACAAATGATCGTGCTCATCACACAAACATTGGTCCTGGATGGAAATCGAACCCACGACCTCTGGCACAGTAGTTAGATTCACTGATAACTAAACCAACAGGCTTGTCTATAACTAGTTTGCAACACAACAAATTATCGCCGTAGTACGTCTACGAATTGAATATCTAGAATGAATCCTGAGTCTTCAGCAAGCCGAGTATGCGAGTTTCAAGGCGCATTTTGACATTTAATAGCATATTTTTAGATGTCAAAATTCGCCTCGAAATGCACGTGAAGCCGTATCGACGGCTCGGGTCTTCTTTGTATATCATTGACAGTCGAATGGATAATCTTACTATTAGGTCCTTACATATGAAATTGTGGTGATATTCTCTCTGAAATATTCTCTTTCTAGGACTTTTCTCAGTCAATTGTAGACCGATTCTTTTTTTTCAAGGATTCATTCCAGATATTCAATTCGTAGACGTACTACGGCGATAATTTACTTTGACTCCCAGTTGATCCGACAGAAATATTATTATGATCTAATGATGAACTTCGAAGATATGGCATGGAACTCCTCATAAGATCATAGCAGAACATACTGTAGTAATAAGTAAAATGGCTTTGTTTATACATGTAGTCGATGACTGGCCGGAAGAAGGGGAGGGGATACTGAGAGGATGATCTGATGATATTATAGAAACACCAACTTCCGAAATTAATGCTATTTTGCACTTTTTAGGGGTCCGTAACCAAAGGGTAAAACGGGACCCTATTATTAAGACTCCGTTGTCCATCCGTCTGTTACTCATGAATAATATCCTAAACGGTTGAAATTTTCACAGATGATGTATTTCTGTTGCCGCTATAACAACAAAAACAGATTAAAATAAATATTTAAGGGGGCTCCCATCCCACAACAAACGTGATGTTTAGCTAAGTTTTAGCTGCGGACGGTCTGGAGCCGTCCGTGCGCGGGTCCGACTCCAGTTTTTTTACATTGAAGTCGGTTGTATTTTTTTTTTGTACATAGTTTTGAACTCACTTATGCTTGTCTTCTTTCTCCTCTTTAACCTCGGCGTTCTCGGCAGAACTCTCCCTCTCTGCGCTTCTCTTATCTTCTTCTCTCTTGTCGTCTCGTTCTACGGAGGTCCTGTCGACGGAGACCCTCTCTTTCTCTGGTTCGACTGGTTCGTCAGGAGCTGTGGAAGATGACTTTTCGGACGCATCTGATGGGTTGCGGGATACGTTGACACCTGGGAGTACAGGATAAATATAGGCGATGAGTTATTTTATGGGAAATAGTGATATTTTTTTATGCTTTATTATTTTATGTAACTTTCAAATAATTCCGTGACTTGTCACAGATATATGTTCCAAATCGTAAGTTAGGGTCAGCTAATTTATATCAAGTTTTGATTTTTATTTTATATCATGTTGTCACATGGTTTTAATAAAATAATTTTTCATAGTGTTCTTTTTTATATTTGTGGATTTCTAACTCGCTTTAATGTTACATATTATTCTAGTTATAATGAAACGATTACATACCGGAGTCCTCAGCAGGTCGAGGCTGCGCGTGCGCCGGCGTGATGGTAGACTTCAGCTCCGTGAGCTTGGCCAGCGGCGCCTCTTGGATGTGCTTCACCCATCTGTCGACACAAACGAGTTAGCGGTTACAGCTAGGTAACTATTATTTTTTCTAACGGATATGGATTAGCATTTTACTGACTGATAGCAACTTGCAATCTCGTTAGCAAGCTGTCAATTGTGAGGATAGAAACATTATTTTTTATTGGGTACTTATTTACGTCCTGGACTTGGAAGGCGTACGAGGAGCCGAAACCAAGTCGCAGAGACCCTTTAAACACTTTTAATAGAACGTGATACCAACCGACGATTATCCCTGCACGCGCTATGCTAGTAGTGCACCCAATGGCACCTCCGGTTGGTGATAAATTATTGCGAAATATGGAAATGAAGATATAGGGCTATAGTTTTTGGAGTCTTAGGTGTTACCAGGAACTATGTTAAGACTATGGCCTCTGCATGAACAATATTATTAATATGAATCGATAAAAAAGCAGGAGGTGAATTGCACACTCAATAAATGGATCCCCAAAAACGGCCGCTAGTACGAAGTAACGCAGCAACAAGAGCACGGCACATCCAGAGTTGCTTGAGGTGTGGGGAAGTATACCGTGGCTATCAGGACAATTCCGGAACTTATTTAAAACTATAAAAATATAGTAAATAGTAGCGCACCAGCATATAGAACTGGAACCTTCTAATCATTATTATTGAGCTCTACACATATGTGTAGGCAGTACTTACGCCGTGTACTCCGGCGCCGAGTTGGCCGACAGCTCGTGCATCTGCACTCCGTTGATGTTCATGAGGAAGAACGTGTTGCGCACGGCCGCGTTCGGGCGGAACAGCACCTTGTCCCTGTTGGGATACGGGGCATTGTTGACTCTACTTCTCTTAGCATGAATGTGTGTAGGAACATTTAAGAAAGAAATATACAATATGAACTAAGTTTTATTGGTATGCGGAACAGAGTTTAAAGTCCCGCAAATCCCCATGGGTATTATGTCTGGTCCGGGAGAATACATTATAGTTAATTTCGGGCTGTTTTGTATGTCCTAATTGTGCGGAGAACGCTAAAACCACGATGCAGGATTATGAATTTAAATTCCCATGTTAATCCTTATAACGTTTGCTATCTATCAGTGATAGTCCCTTCAAAATCCATCCAGCTGTTTAGGAAATAGGTTGGGATAGCCTGACAGACAGTAAACATTTTAAAAATTAAATTTTTGTTATAGGACTCAAAAAAAATATATTTGTAATTATAATAGTATAGATTTTTGTTATAAAATACCATTTGATAAGTGGTGACAGCACGAGAGACTGGCTGGGTTGCGGGATCGGCTTGAGGATGAACTTGTCGCTCTCTCGCTGCAGCAGCACCAGGCTGTCTTCTAACATTAGGGCCTAAGGGGACACAGTAACATATTAGTTTGTTGACTGCGCTAAAACTATTTGAGATTATCTTGGATATTATCGACAATAAATAGATTTTAAAAAGTTCTGGAATAGAGGGAAATTCACTATTTGTTAGTGAAATCATCCAATTTTTGATAATGATATAAGGACAAAGATGTATTACTTAAATATGCAGACGTGAATATGACAACAAAATTAGCGTAGCAGAGCGTCTTTGAACTTTTAAATCAATGAAAGCTTGCCTTATATTTATAACCATATACAATATTCAAAATAATAATTTATTACTGAAGTGAACACAGTGATCATTTGATGATATCTAAGTTCTTATTTCAAATAAGTTCAATGCAATACTCACGAGCACATTGATCCTCTTGGAGGAGTCGTTCCGGAGGGTGAGCTCTCCCTCGTTGCGCAGCGAGTGCTGCGTGAGGTCGAGGCGCCGCAGCTCCTCCCACTCTCCTGATGTCGGCACGCGCACTTCTAACTTGCTCTGGATTGTTTTTAATCTAGAAAAATTGTGTAATGGTTTAGAATTATTTGAAAACTCTCTAAGATACTCGTATTTTCGACGAAACCTTTACTCCAGATTTTAAGCTTAAGTATAACAAGCTGCTTGCGTACTGCGCGCGAGCATTACATGTTCGTACTCGCGGGTGCGGCGGTACACACACAATATATAACTTAAACATGAAAGAAGCTGCGCGCGCCTCACTCGGCACTTGCTGGAGCTGCACTGCAGCGCCGCACCAGACTGTAACCGCACGCGAGAGTAAGTCGTAGACTTAAACTCTGATCTATCATTATATAACAAATTGTTACAACAAACGAGCTACTAGCATGTGAGAGATTTGTCAAAGTACGAAGTGGTATGCATACAAATACTAAGTTATACAAATACTAAGTTTTACATTTCCCAAGGACCTCGTGTGTTCAGAGAAACTGAAAGCTTTACCCAAACTAATTTAAAAAAAAAAATGCTTGTCACCGTTTATGTAACCGACACGTGGCAAAATACGACCAGAATTTTTTTTTTTTTTTCAAGAAAAATGGTTTAAGAGCTTATGTCATAATATTAAGCATAAGCAAAAAAAATATTAAGAGATAACTGTAAACGGACACTTTAAAGACTGGGTGTCTAAATATACCTGTGTTCATTCTCCGCAGTTCTGATGGCAGTATCGACCCTGTGCAGCACATCCCTGGCGACGTCGTGAGCTCTCCTGAGCCGCACGAGGTCCTCTTCTGTCTCTTCTCCTTCTGTCACCGTTTTCAGGATACCCTCAAGGAGAAGCTGGTATTTTGTTAGCCTGTGGAAGAATAAATAATTTTTTAATTCTGGAGTTTATGGAAATTCTGGAATTCTTGGAGTTATTGGAATTTCTTCAAGTGAAGTTCAGTGGCTGTTTTAATTATTCACAAATTGATTCCTAGTGGAAATTATAATGTAAACTTGGTATCTCAAGTGTCTGCACAACTGGACAATATGAGAAATCATTGAAGCAGGCACAATCTCGGTCCAATGGAGCTGAGAATTTTATTGTATTGACCTTGGAACGTGTACATCAACAAATTAACTATTTATACGATGACATGGCTTGAAGGACTTAGTATACAAGCCAAAAAAAAAAAATACGAAAAAAAATTTTAAAAGTTAAAAATGATTAAAGTGTGAAATAAAATTTAGGCAAAGATGACTTAATTGAAAATTGTACTGTTGTATGTTGTTCAGTTAATGTTGTGTGGGTATTATTTGTGTGTTATCGTTTGCTTTTATTGCAAATGGATGTCGTTTTGTTTTTATGTTGTTGTTGTTAGATTATTTTTGTCGCGTTCTCGTGTGGTTCTTTTATGTATTTTGTGGGTTGTTGTAATCTCGATCGAGTTTCGATCACGGTAGCCAATCTTAACAGAGCCAAGAACGCAGAAGATATTATAGAGCACAAGTGTGTGCGTAAACACAGGCGCACTCTCTGTTCCTTCACTCTCATAGTCCGATGGGACGGCAATCAGACACGACCGGAAAGAGATCAGGCGCCGGACCAATGGCTTCACGTGTTTTCCGAGGCACGGGGGTGTCTGTCACACCACCAACTTTCAAGCTTCGAGGCTGCTATAGAGTAATTCCTAAGTTCCTGAGTAAATTAGTTATGGGTTCTTGTAGGTGAGTTTCAAATAGGTCTAATTATTGTTGTGCTGTGTTGTTACCTCTGCCACACACACGCGAGCATGTCCTTGAGCTGCAGCCGGCCGCACAACGGTTGTTGCTCCCGCGCGGCGAGGAACTGATGCAGCTCCTTGCTCTTGCGCCGCCGCTCGCGCAGAGCGTCCAGAGCCATCCGCTGTCCGCGGCAGAACTTGGACACGCATGACGCGTAGCCGGAATCTCCAAGCTGAAAAAAAATGCCATGGTTAATGTAAAATAAGCCAGTATTCCAGCAAGTGAATAGGCCCTACCTCCCGAGTAGTGCCTTAAAACAGTGACTTTATGAAGCTTACTCCTCGATAACGGCTAGGTCAATAAGTTTGAAAAAGATATATGTTTAATATAGAGTCATGTACAACATTATGATTTTTTGTATAGATAACACTTTTGCCAAAAAAGAAAAAATATTAACAATATGATACATTTTCGCTTGTTTTCTCTACTCCTTTTAAACGGCTTTGATCTTTGGAAACATGTTTACACAGAAAAATGCTGGTTAAGTGTCCTTCAGAATGTACATAGCATATGTAAATCAATAAATATTTCGCAAAGAAAATGGTTTTAAAGGTTCTATGCAGGCGCAGACGGCAGTACGAGTATGTGTGCATTTAACTCCGCCCAGAGATTCAAGGGACTAAACGCCTTAAATTGTTACGCCTATTTCTTAAACCATGTTATGCTAAAGTAAACTCTAGAGTTAATTCATCCTACAATAAAAAAAAAAAATATATGGCAGCAACAGGCAGCCGAGTGGCGGTGCTAGTCAGATGTCTTGGACAGTCATTACAGATAGTCAGAAGCTCAAAGTTCGACAAGCAGACTTACCAAAGTGTTTCGTGTACCCAATAACTATGTCGTGGAGTTTAAACAGACAGTTACTCTGTGAACTAAAATCGTTTCTCCACACTGGGTATATTACTCCTGTATGGTTCGTGGGTGGTGGTCGTGGGTGTGGGACCCGCAGCGTAACAGTTGCTCAACTACAACGCTTGTAATTAGCTATTTAATAATGTTTATTTAATTTATCTTCTATTTGCCTGTGAGCCTTCTATAAAATAAAATAAATAAACAAAGACTTACCGCATTCAACAAAGCATCCGCGACTGGTCTGATCTGCACCAAATGGTTGTCCGCCTCATTCCTCGCGGTCCTCAGATCGGAATACAGCCTCGAATGCCTCTCCCTCACAGCGGGGAGGTTGGGGAACAGTGACTTGAGCTCGTCTCCAGCCAGGAGGTGACCGCTGCGCTCGAGGGGGCGCAGGAACACCACGCCTAACACGCGCAGCCAACGCACGTGGGAGCCTTCTGATACTATCAGTTCTGTAAGGAGAAAACAATAAGGGTAAGATTTGATTTTCAAGTATTTGGCACCCAAGGGATGCAGCTGAAAATCAGCGGCAGGTGGTGGCCCTGTGTTACCATTTGGCATTATGCTGAGCTAAGGCTTTTTTGGCATTACTCAATGTACTGTTGTTTAATTTTAAGGTGTTTTGTTTTTTCTTTTTGTAATGACAATAAACGCAATTTTCTTTCTTTTCTTTCTTTCTTCCTGTGCTTTTTGGTGTAAAAATTAGTAATACCGCATTAGAACCTATTAATTTCAAGCTCCTTCTGTATGTTTATAGTGTACAATAAAGGGTTTTATGGTGTATATGTCGTGGTCAGATCTTAGAATTGATCACTTCATGATATGGCCAACTAAAACTGGCGTTTATGATAGTTTTAAACGTTAAAGCTTGATGATATGTCAATCCTCGTTTGGCCTACTATTTTCAGACCTTTTATTATCATAGAAATCTTACGTTAATGATATGGTCAAACGACGATTGACCTATCATCAAACTTTAACGTTTTGGTCCGGTTATAAGATCTTTCCTTGTAAACAATGTATTTCTTGCAAATAAACATTTCAATTTTGATTTTGTAAAATGAATGCACGAATCACCCAGACCCTAAACACCTATCAGTAGGGCCGGGAATACAAATATTAGTTCCGTGCGGGAATCACAGAAGCCGTCAATCGCCCAACCATGGCGCCAACTGCGCCGTCAGTTCTAACTGTTCTCTCCATGTATCGTCGTAGTGACACTCACCATGTATGACCTCCTGTCTCTTGCGCAGCGTGGCTGACAGATCGAGGGTATCGAGCGCGTGCGGCGGCAGGCTGTCAGCCCACTGTGCCGCCAGGGGCTCCTCTTCTTCTGACCAGTCCGATTGAGAGGCTGTAACAGGAAAGAATAAATAAGGATAATTAAATCTATTAAACAAAAAGTCTGCTTCGTCGTCCTAAACCCACACATAACGGAATTATTTTACTTTCTGGAGCTTTTGCAATTCAAATTTGTTTAGGATTATACTCCAGATCGTACCATATAGTCACAAGGTAGGAAAAGTAAAGAAAAAGTTCCTTTTAAAATACAGCTTTTAACCCTTTGAACGCAAACCTTTTATTTGCATATTAAATAGTTACAAATTGATAGTAAATGAATACTACAAAGTTAAAACTTAATTTTGGTTCTATTTAAGAGATATGCGGAGAAAATGTTTTTTTTTTTTGTTTTTCTATAATATTTTAACCTATTTTCTATAATATCGATATTTTATAATATAGCACATCTATTTATCTCTGACGTCTCGACGTAGCGTCTCTGACTCTCATTCTAGCGGCTGATTACGTTTGTCGCTTGTAGGCGTCGTTGGTGCTCAAAGGGTAGAAGGCGAGGTGTCTACTTCCTATGGTAATATTATTACTAATATAAAAAATTAAATAGGTTTTTTGTTTAACTAAACAGTGAGTAAATAAAAGTGCTAAAAACCAACCATTACCATAATATAACATTTTGCTTAGTATTCAAAATATTTAGAATGACAACTTCTGCAAGACTTACCCTGCTGCTCAGCAGCGACGGTGTTGCTCTCATTACTCCTGGATGATAAGCTGGAACTGCTGGAGCTACCGGAGGGTGCGGTCGCTGCGCCTGGCTCCAGGTCACTGTGGAAAACAATACAGAGTTAGTTAATCGGGGTTGATAAATGATATTATTTTGCAAATAGGTCCTAAAAACACTTTTACACATTATTTTTTTCGTCAGTTTAAACTATTTGAGGCCAGTGTTTCCTAGCTGACTACCCTGTGAAGAAACACCGAAACAAACTCGGAAATCAAAGTAGAAACTCCACACAGTAAACATGTAATGATCAAATCATTTGAGAACCATGCACATTCGTGTGAGATGGTGTTTTGAGGAAAGAACCACACAGATTTGAGTGGATCTCCCTCTCCCTTTTCCACACACATCTGACGTCGGCCATTGCGGACCAGTCACTTCGGTAAGATTCAAGCTCATCTCTCCTTCGTCTTGGTCTGCCGCGAATAATAGTGACACAACGTTGAAATATGCTTAAATTATCATTTCGCCAGGAGATATTTACAGGAATATAAAATGTGCAACACACTTTTTCTATGTTTTTACGTTAAAGCAAACAAATTCAATCAAAACATCACCTTTCCTTTTCATTATTTCAGCTGAAAGACGTCCACTACTGGACATAGGCCTCCCCCGTGTCATCACAACGAACGGTTCTGTGTGTTTCACATCCATCGGACTCCCGCGCCCCTTCTCTTTAGTGAGCATAATGTTCACTTGAAGTTGTATGCTCCCTTCATTAAACCTTTAACCGCTTGCGTCGGATTAGTCTAGATATTGTTGTCGTGTCCTATTCGCTAGGGTCGTGTATTTGTGACTGGGTACTCCATCTCGTTTAGCCCTTCAATCCCTATAGGTGACAGAAGAGATGACGAGATGGTGTATTTAGTCGTGAATGTGCGACCCTGGCTGAATAAATGCGAGTCTGTTTGTCGGATATATTCGCCGCAGGTAGTTAGAAGGTAAGGTTTGTGTGGAATGTCAGTCGTGCGAGCGAAAGAGGAATGGAATACGCCCTATATAGCTCCATCCCTTTAACGGTGAAGAAAACATCGTGAGGAAACCGGCATGTCCTAGAACCAAAAAATTCGTAGACATGTGATATTCACCAACCCGCTCTGGGCCCGCGTGGTCGATTATGGCCCACTCCCTCTCCTAGACAGAAGGCCTGAGTCCCAGCAGTGGGAACATTAAAAGGCTGATTATGCTATGCTATGCTTTAACAGTTTGGTTCAGGTCGTAAAACGGATTGCGTTCAGAGCACGTGGTAGGATCTCTGTCCGTGTTTCTACAATCATAAACAATAGATTTCGCTTTCGTAATTGATTGACAGTAGGTACAATACTGTACCCACACCAAAGTTCTATTGAATCACGTTCTGACGCATTCTCGGCATCAACGCGCCGGATTTGTTTTGTGGATTTTGGCAGTCGCAATTTATTTGCACTATTTTTCACGCAGGAATAAGAGTTAAAAATAAACAAAGGCTTTTAAAAAGTGATAATTTTTCACGTTTGATCTATAGGGTTATATTAAATTAGATAGCGGAATTCCGCACTCGTGATGGTGTCTATCGTCCATCGATGACTACTTTTCAATAAAATCATAAAGACGTTTAAGTGTCTGTTTGTTACTTTTTAACGCTCGAGCGACTGAACGAATTTCGAAGTAACTTGGTACTTACACGGGTAAACCATACCCTGGAATCTAGAACATTTTTTTTTTAATATCAACTGTTGAGCAATATCTTTATTCAACTTCGATCTAAAATTTTAATTAATAGAAATACTTTACTGCAGTTCTAATAATAACATTTTATGTGTAATCACAAACAGTGCATGAGGTTTTAGCCTGGAATTAATTGTGACACAGATTAATGTAAAAATAGTGAATCAACATATTAATGGAAATATACTGTAAACTTTATATTTATAGAAGTCGGTACACATGTAGGTACCTACTTATTATTTTTATTAATTACATTATTATTGAGAGGCCCGCGTTTGATCACTATCTTACCTGATGTTAAGCGATGATGTGGCCGACGATGAAGCACGCTAGCGAAGAAATAAACATTACGTTACTTCTTTCATTAGAAGAGAAATACCTATTATTTTTTTGTTTTTGAAAAAAGAGTATCAACCCCGATGATATTTTTAATTTTAAAAGTAATTCATTCATTTTGTTCTACTAAATATGTTAGATTAACGATTTTATACAGTTTCAATTAAAAAACAAAGTTTTGAAAAAAAATCGGAAAAAGCCGACGAAAAATTCCACCACCGGGGGTCCAGAATCATGTACTGGTACTCCATAGTATTCGTTTGTGCGTCGATGGCAAAGACACCGTGTATACCTAAGCAACTTGTAAAACACTTTTAACCGACGCTTTTGCATTATGTTATCAATAAATCAGTTTAAGATCACAGTAGCAGACGATGGCCATAATACGATATAATATATATATATATATATTCTTTCTTTCGCTTCCTCTTTCTCGCTCGCACGCCTGACATTTTAACACATCATGGTAAGAACACTGGTCTATTTCCTATTGAAAAAAACAAAATAAAACAGAAAAAAAATTGAAAGACTTACTTATTTGCTTCTTAACATTTTAAATTCATAAACATTCTTACCCTGATCTCAAGTTCTCAGGCATCCATTAAAGAATTATACAAAACAGCTAGGAGCAAGCATTCTGCAGAATAAGATGAATCAGATCTTGAGTAAGGAAATAGCAATTATCTGCGTCTGAGACAGTCGCAGATTTACATAATAAGTAGATTGTTCGGAGGGCCATGACACTAAGGAATATGCATGGAAAAAATATTTGTTAACTAAAAATATCCAAAGTAGAATACTAATTATGAAAATAATTCAAGATAATGTGAATATTTATTACAAAATATTAAAATATCAAGTTATTAAAATGTCAAAATATTATCATTAATAAATAGGATACCAAATAAAATACGATAAAACGTTCAAAAAATTCCATCTTTTTGTTAAAAGTAATGCGAAAAACAATCTGCGCCGTAGTTCTGAGGACTACCACAGCAGTATTTACCAAGAACCCAGACGCAGTAGCAATTCAGCATTTTCGCAGCCTCCTCGATGAATAGGTTATTGTTGTAAGGCCGCATCTGCATTGTAGATGGCATGCTAATTGTCGAGCTCACAGATTATGCACCAGACTGTGGAGGGATACGGGTAGGTAGGATGTGCGACTTGTTGAGTGAGGACGGATGATATTACGAACATGACGTAAGACATTATTGAAAATAGATAAATGAAGGAAGACCAGGGGTGGGTTTCCGAATTGAGTATTATGAGTTAAAAGACTTAAATGCCAAATTTTGACAGATTTTCTGGCTTGAGTTTGAGAAATACTTAACTTTAAATGCTTAAATCAGAAATCGGGGACAACTGGCTACTTATATTTTCCCTATATATAAGGGAACGAGTCTTATGCCGACCGTGAATATATCTAGACTCCAAGCAGAAACTAAAGTTTGTAAAAAAAAAAACTTTGGGTAAAACTCCGCGGCTCGACCTAGATATGAAACACAAAACGCTTTAGTTTCTCATCCAAACAATCAGAATAATATAAAAAACAGACGGGGGACCTACACTGGGGACCAACAGGGTATTATTTATTATTATTTATTTCTCGTTAGCCAACAATGGCCGACATAGCCCGAAGAATTGACAAACTTAAGTGGCAGTGGGCAGTGCACATGCTCGCTGAGCATCTGCTCTACCATCCATCCATCTGGTCCTTGTAGCCGAAATTACAATCTTACAAAATAAGAAACACATATGTCTTAGTAGTACCATTATCATCATCATTTCAGTTGAAAAACGTCCACTGTTGGACATAGACCACCCCCAAGTGTCGCCATAATGAACGGTCTTGTACGTCTCGCATCCATCGGATTCCCGCAACCCTTACCAGGTCATCGGTCCACCTTGTAGAAAGCCTTCCAACGTTAAGTTTTCCGGTACGTGGTCGCCATTCCAGAACCTTTCGGCTCCAATGGTCATCCGTTCTGCGTTTGGCGATTCTTCGTGCTACGTCGGTAACTTTAGTTCTCCTGCGGATATCCTCATTCTTGATTCGATCACGCAAGGAAACTCCGAGCATAGCCCTTTCCATAGCCCTTTGGGTGACTTTAAGTCTTCTCATGAGGCCTATTGTAAGCGACCACGTTCCGAAGCTGGCAGCACGTACTGTTCATAGACTTTCGTCTTGAGACACTGTGGTGTATGGATGAGTATATACCGCTCAGCTTCCCAAACGCTGCCCAGCCGAGTCGATTGATCTCTTTATAGAAGTTCAATGAAATTGTTGAATGAAAAAGACTGTCTTCGTGAAGCCAGTTGACCGAACTCTCCGTCTGTATGTGGTCCCTCGTCGCCGGCATGTCGTCGCCTCCCGTCTTCTCTCGACGTTTGATTTGCAGATGTCTGCGGCCCTGTCTCCGCCTGCATTATTTAACAACTCATAACTACCATTTGGGAAAAGGGAAATATAGGAATCCTTGCGGAATGCAGAATAGCAGGAATATTCACAAAAATGGAAGTGTGTATGAAATTATAAAAGTGACCTCCTTTTTATATTTTAAATGCAAATATGTGTTCTGTATGCGTAACACAGACTATGTTTTTAAGACATTCTAAAAGTTTTTTATGTTGCCTGTTTTATGTAGCGTTTTTTCAACTTGTGAATGATCAATGTTATTTTATCCAAATCAATTCATCCGTTTGATCGTAAAGAAATAACAAACAAACATACTCATAAAGCTTCGCCTAACGTAGTCCAAACCTGTGAAAAACTATCTAAGCAACAAGAACCCTGTTTTTTTTATATAAACTAGTGCTTGACTGCGATCCCACCTGATGGTAAGCAATTGTGCAATCGTTGATGGTGGGGCGCACTAAATTATTAAGAGCCTAGAGTGTGAGTTTCTAGAACGAAAATTATTTTATAATTAATGTAACAAATTGTCAAACGGACTTTATCTGTTGTATTGGTTAAAAAAAATCTTATTCTCATTTGCACAGGAAAAAACGGAACCCTTATAGGATCACTTTGCGGGCCGTCTGTCGGTCTGTCAAGAACTTTTATCTCGAGAACGCGTGGAGGTATCGAGTTAAAATTAAAACCATATACCTACTTAAATCTGCAATCCCTTGAAGCTGTGAAAAAATCAAACTTCTAAGTTAACGAAAAAAAAAGAAACGCCCGTTTATGTGGTATAAAACTCACGGTTCCTTCAGTTGCCCTTTTTAGGGTTTCATACCTCAAAAGGAAAAAACGAAACCCTTATACAGACAGACAGACAACAAACTGATCCACTATGTTGTCCATCTGTCTATCTGTCTGTCAAGACCCTTTATCTCGAGAACGCGTGGAGGTATCGATTTGAAATTAAAACCATATACTCAAGTATACTCTTGAAGCTGTGAAAAAATCAAACTTCTGAGTTAGGTAACAAAAAAACAATATACGCCGTTTATGTCGCAAAAAACGTATTTTTCGACACTCTCAAAGGGATCAAAATTCATATTGTACTTCCCGTTGATCCAGAACTTTGAAATTTGGCATAATGCAAGGTTTTATAACACAGATATAGAAAATAAACCTGAAAACCGTAATTTTTTTGTTAAGTCACAAAAAAATCTTTTTTTGCGATTCGGAATAATCTTCGAGACACATTCGGGCATTGAACTATTTACATACGTAAGTTGGTACGAAACACTCAGTGCGCGAGTTCAACTCGCATTTGTCCAGCTTTTTTATTTACTTTGTAAACCATCAAATGAATTTTCCCGCTCTGAGTGGAGCGCGAGGGAGTGTCAGACTTTCACTGACTAAAACCCACCCGTGTTTCTTCATTTGCCCTTTTACGTGACTAGCATTTTACAGGTTAGCCTGACCCACGCAAGGGGAGGACGTGCATTTGAAAACGAAATAGGCAGTTTCAAACGATCATGAATGTCCGTAACATTAATGAATTTAGTAATGCGTCACCTATTGTTTTGAATCCAATATGGCGATTCAGTTTCAGTACTTAATAATAACTTTACCACAATTAATAAACCAACATGTTATTTTCCTGAACAGAAATAATCACGGAAAACCTACTTTTAACTGTATTTATTTTCGGGCGAGAATCGAACACGTGACTTAGCTTGTTAGCCACTGTTCCTACGTGCCGCCAACAAGAAGGTAGACTAATGACTTGATTAAGGTGGTAGTCACTGGATGCGGCGCGCGGCGTAATATAAGATCGCCCCTGCTTGGACTTTTTTTTTTAGGTGGGGATATCATCTTATGATACATCCCGTTCTTAGGCGGAGCGGGAGATAGACAGTAGGCGCGCGTGAAACAGTACGCGCCGTCAACGACTTGGGCTTGGTCCGGACGGTTACCGGACGGTCGGACGGCGAGCTACCCAATGCTTGCCGTCCGCGAGCCCAACGTTCCAGGTCTAAGGGTTTGGGCTTGGTGTTGATGAGTCAGTGAAAGTGAATCAAGACTGACTTCTATTTATACAGATAGGGCTACCCTGGAAGTACCGGTCGAATTACGAAAGTCATAACCATTTATGCACAGGTCTCTTAGGAAAAGCCAAGAGTACAATAATTTATTTTGAACCTGGGTGGTGGACTGAAAAGGGAAACTTAGCGTAGCTTAGCTTAGTCGGCCTTTTTAATGTTCCCACTGTTGGGAATCAGGCCTCCTCTCTAGGAGAGGGAATGGGCCGTAATCCACCACGCGGGCAGAGTGCGGGTTGGTGGATGTCACATGTCTTCGAACTTTTGGTTCTAGGACATGCCGGTTTCCTCACGATGTTTTCCTTCACCGTTTTGAGAGCAGTGGTGATGAAATAAATTACACAAAGTAATGCGCCTGGCTGGGTTTGAACCCGCGACCTACAAGTCGTAAGTCGGGGCCGTTACCACTCGGCCACCACTGCTCTTAAAAAGGGAAACTTCTCATACTAAACCATTTTGGTTTCTATTTTTTATAGGCTTGGAAATACTTAAGCGTAATGTGTAAAGAAGCGACAAGATTTTCTGGTTCTAGTTCAATTCTGGATGTGCCTGATGTGCAAGCCAAGCTGGCTAATACTAGAGCACAAATAGCATTTGCCACACATCTATACATAAAAGGAGAAACTGAATGACTGACATGTCAACGCACAGCTAAAACAAGGCTTCCTTTTATGATGTAGGCGAGCATTAAGAAGGGCAGGGTTTTTTTCTCTCAGATGGGAAATCATCCAATGACTTCTCTCGCTCTAGAACGGAGCATCGCGTAGGGAGGGCTTGTGTCAGACTATTACCGACTAAAACCCACTCCTATGAGCTTTCTTTGCCTCGCTTTCCAGGATCCCGGGTTTTCCTTTCAGAAGCAAACCCATGGCACTAGTAGGCTTCGGCCTGCCGTGTACTAGTACTTAACAGTTAGCACAAGTAGTAACGTAAATAATAAAGGTTGTCATAATTTGCTTTTAGAGCCAGTGCACACCACGTTTCTTAAACGCGCCGTTGACGCGCGTTTTAGAAACGTGCGTCGACGGCGCGCTTTTATCCTATTAAAAGTCTACAGGAAGCGTCTGACTCGCGTGTGTATCGCATCTGTATCGCTACAAACGCGCGTCAACGGCGCTTAGAATTACTCCTAATAGAACGATTTAGAGGGTTTTAGAGATTGTATGGAGGATTCTTATTTCTTGAGTTAATAAACTTGATATTTGGCACAAATTCTAAATAAAGATTGTCATCATTATTTTTTCAAAACAACCCTTAAAATGTTAAAGTTTTTATGAAAACTTTTCCGCGAACAAAGCCGCTGGAAAAGTGTTAGTTGTCAATATTAGCTGACCTACATCCATTGCTTCCAGTGCGACTCTGGACGTACCAGACATGCGTGGAGTTCGGCTGGTACCAGACCACCAACAGCACGCGCCAGCCCTTCCTCCACGTCGTGCCCGTGGAGTACTTCCATCAGATGTGCAAGGACTTCTACTCACCTTAGTAAGTACGGCTGATCCGATTAATATTAGTGAATGTTCCTGTTTATTTTTAGCTGTCTGATAATCATGAGATAATGATGATATTACGATGAACTACATTAAAGTCACCCGAAAGGCAATGGAAAGGGATGAATCGCTAAACTTAAGTGGCAGTGGACACGAAAGTTTCTGGAGTGGCGACCACGTGTCGGTAGTTGTAGCGTTGAAGGGCCCAATGGCTGCGTGGCATGCGTGTGCTACCTGCATCCGCAGCCTGCAGCTTGAGCTGAGTGGGGCTGATGGACGCGTCATGCTCGTGAACGGGTGCCGTCAGTTGAGACTGGTCATCTCTTAGGTGCCAGTGACTTAATTCAATTTCTATTTTTTTAATTAGTTTTATTTTATTTTTTATTTTAATTATTATTACTTATCTACATTGTGTTCACATATTAGAAGCGACAAGAAATATGTAACTAAGATTTATGTAACTCATAATATGATTTAAAAGAGTGTCCATGGAGTTTCTTACATGTTCTTCTCCATAGAGGTCTACGCTTTGGAACGTGCAATTTAGCTTCACTTTTTTTTTTTTTGACTGACCGACATTTTGACAAATCAAAGTGCCTGTAATTGGTCTATTTGAAATAAACGTTTCTGATTTCTGATTCTGCAGCAGAGTTTCGAATGGCACCTTAAAACTAATACATACCTACATAATTCATTTTAAATGGAACTATAACAAGTAACTCATTGAGCGCCAAACTTTTCCTATTAAAGTGCAACCAAATAAAAATAAGAAAATAAACCCGCGTTCCTATATGAGTGCTGTACTCGTTTGAGTACAGCAATCTGTTACGGCAGTATTTCAGTCAAAATTTAGCATAATATTGTTAGAATTTAGTTTATATAAATATTGATTATAAAACTTTCGATTATTCTGTGTGCCTAAAAAAAATATTTAAGTTGATGGGAGCATTTGGTGTTACTGCTCAGTTAAAATGCCGTTATTTATTTATTACCCAGATTGTATTACAATTACTTATTATACACACTTTGATTGTTATCATTGTAACAAACTAGGAACTCTTTAACAATAGAAGCGATAAGTAACGAACAAAGCCTTTAAAAAAATATAGCAACCCTCAATTGTTTTGCTGTACACAGTTGAGTACAACGACGCCGGTAAAAGGGTTAAAGCGAACATGCGTTGCAAGCCTAGGCCGAACGTCGTAAACCGTTCGTAGCAGTCGTAGATCTTTTGTAGCAAGCGAAGACCATTCGTAGCAGGCGTAGACCGTTCGTAACTGGCGTAGACCATTCGTGGCAGTCGTAGACCATTTGTAGCCGGCATTGACCGTCCGTAGAGGGCGTAGACCGTGCGTAGCAGTCGTAAACCGTTCGTAGCAGTAGTAGATCTTTTGTAGCCTGCGTAGACCGTGCGTAGCCAGCTTCGACTTTGCGTTTCTGGCGTATTATACATTCTACGCATAAAGTAGGCTTACAGGAAAATATAATTGCTCGATATAAATAACATATTTACGTATATATTTTAAATTGTTTGTTTGTTATTGTAACTATAGTTTAACGCGCAATATGAATCAATTTAAATTACTATTGATATTATAAAATTTATGTATTTATTTTGTTACAAACTCTAACCACATTACGCATTAATTCGCGGATTAGTTGTTATAAATGTATGTTTATCATATTAAAGGTATTGTTGTTGACAACGGTAATTAATTTTATGATATTATTCTTTGTGACACATAATAAGTAGTTTTATAGAGTATTGTAAATTGTACTTTAAGCTGTTTTGTATAAAGTTTGTGTTCCTCTATTTTCCTTATAAAATCATACGCATGTATTTCTCAAAGACAAAGATATTTGTGTATTGTACACACACTTTTATTGGTTATGTTTAAAGTCTCGAATTAAAGGAGGTCTGATATTATGACAGAATGCATGTTAGTTCTATTCCAATGATTATCATCTGTGGGAAGTTTATCAATATGAAACCTGCACTTCATCATCATCATCATCATCATTTCAGCCGAAAGACGTCCACTGCTGGACATAGGCCTCCCCAAGTGTCGCCACAATGAACGAACCTTTACTTGGGACTTGTTTATACTAGAATTATATTTAAATAGCTTGTGCCTGTAAATTCGCAAGAGCGAAGGTTGATAAATTACCTCATGGAATTATACTAAACGGTAAAAAATATAATAATATTGTGATCTATCTGAATATGGCCACTACTTTTTAGGACGTGGGAAATCATCGAATAACTTCTTCCACACTAGGGTGGTGCGAGAGGGCGTGTCAGACTTTTACAGACTAAAACCCACCTGTGTCCTTCAGTTACCTTTTGTGTTCTAGGACTACGGTTTCCCTTTCAGAACTTCCTATGATCCTAACAGGCATCGGTCTTGCTGAGCGCCTATAGTTTTGCTGACATTTTTTTAGGCACGCGTGGAACACTACGCGCCGTCGATGACTCGGGCTCAGCCTTTTCCGGACGGCCGGACAACGAGCAACCGTGGGCTATTTGCTCACGCCTTCGGTGGCTGGAGTTTACCCAGTAACTCCCGATGCCTGAGGCGTGATGGCATGGTCTACCACCATGTGTATATTACGTCGTGGCCACATTTGATGATATGTCAATTCTCGTTTGGCCATATCATTGATGTAGGATTTCAATTATAATAAAAGGTCTAACGAAAGTAGGCCAAACGAAGATAGGAATAGTATCAAACTTTATCATTTAAAACCATCTGGCTAGTTTTACTTGGCCATATCATGAAGTGATCAATTTCTAAAATATACATTCTGCCGATGAAATGTGATTTAAATTAATTAATATTTTTTCTACAGCTTCGACGAAGCAAGACTCCGCTCCGGCATTGATCGCACGAATATATTCTTCGGGGGCCTCACTCACCTGCCAGACAACGTGGTGTCGGTCGCGGGGGGCCACGATCCCTGGTCTCCCATGGGGCCCAACAAGACCCACGCTCACCATAACGCTCCTGTTTATGTCGTGCCGGGTGTGACGCATTGTAGGGCAATTAGGTAAGGGCCATTTATCAGCCTTTGATGTGACTTCTAAACAAGATACAGATCTCTTCCCTGGGAGAGAGAGGCCTTAACCCACCACGCGGGCACAGTACGGATTGGCGAATGTTTTTTTTTTTCTGTGATAAATCAGCGATCAATGCTTAAGCAGCAATATTTGGTAAGTGCGCTATGGCAGTTTGAGTGCGTCCGCCATCGGAAACTTCTCCTCATCGTCTATGTATGATGTCCGTTCCCTAGAGACGCTTTGCGTAGCTACGCATCGTAAGCTGTGCTGTGAATAGAACAGAAAACGTTTACCCGATACAAATACAGTAAAACAATAACTCACTTTTTAAACTTTATGACTGTAAAAAAACAATAACTGTTTGGTTAAAAACTATAACATCCGGAGAAACAGAAAACATATTGGTAAGGATAAGTTAAGAGGGTCCTTTTTCAATCGCCTATCGAGATACGAATATAAAATTTATTGGTAATATGAACATTGTTCAGCTAGTTAATAAGAGAAGTGCGTGACAGTCCCAACTAGTACTTCTGTAACTTACTGGGGCTGCCTAAATTTATTAATGCATACAATACGCTGCGGCTGCGGAGAACCTCAAGTGGCGGAAATATAACAACCTCGTCGGCAGTTATATTTTTGAGCGGTTTGGGGTTGAAACTCTTGGGCCATGGGGTCCGAGTGCTCATTCGCTATTTAAAGAAATGTCCAAACGCTTAGTTGACACTTCGCGTAACCCAAGGGCTGGCTTTTACCTCGGTCAGAGATTAAGCATTGCCATACAACGTGCAATGCCGCCAGCCTTTTGGGCACACTTTCAGTCGACTGCGTTGCGGAGGAGTTTTATGACGCCATATTTTAGTTAGGAGTAACCTGTAGTGTATATATAGTTTTAATTAGTTAAGTGTTTTTGAAATAATCTTTTAAATATATTTGCTGAAACTTAAATATAGTCATAATGCATACAATGTTATAGTTGTAATAAACATTTTTGTATTTGTTTCCTTTTTGTACCTTTTTCATTAAAAAAAAAAGATAATAAAATGAAAGGTGAAAACTCGAATTAATAACTTTTTAATTAAAAATGTCAATTTGGTCCATTTTAAAATAAACGCGTCGATGTCTTAGACACGGTGTAATACCCTTGAAACATAAAACCTAACTATCCTTAAGTTTGAAAAAATATTTTTTACCTTTTTATAAGTATATTAGAGATCTCGGAGATTGAGAGACAGACTTTGTGCTGCCCGAAAGCTGGCAATTCGTCAAAAAAAAAACTAAACCCGATTGCAGTGCCACCTACCGAGTCAAGTTCAAACCATCCAGAGACCCACCCAACTATACACACAAAATGGAATCCAATACGGTCAAGTCGTTTAGCAGTTACGAGTAGGTCACAAACACACGTACAGAGGAATTATATAGCTATATTTATTTACTTATTTAAACTTCATGTAATTTATTTATAATAATAAAATAGATATTATTTAAGCTAAAATTATAAACTAATAAATACTATGAAAAATATCAAATCATTAAGAGAACTTAATAATAATTCTGACGGAGACCAAACTAAAGTTAAGAGGACTTCAATTACTAGTATATTCTATTGTAAATAAAGCCATAATTAGATATCTACCTAGGTTCGGATTTTTATAGTTTTAGACACCATTTAAAATATAACATTTCACTATAGAGTTTTTTTTTATGTTTTTATCGTGTCTTTCTTTTACATCTATATTTACATACTTTCTGTAACAAAAGTTTAATATTATTAAATAATTATATATAAGTATTTCAATAGTTAAGTGCATTCTAATAACTGAAACTCTATAATTTGATTTAAGTGATAATTGTCATCATCTCGCTATCACTGTGCATCGTGTGTAGACCTCACTTTTACATGCTAGTAACTTTGACATAACTGCCTTAGGCTGTTTACTGATAGTGGTGTCGGCCTTCTTAACTCATGTAACTTAATTAATAAGCTGTTGAGTTTCCTAAAATAAATAAAATAATTTTCAGGCCAACAGGAACCAATGAGTCAGAAGAATTGGAAGCCGTAAAGAAGGCGGTGCTGGTCCACATGTATGAATTTATCATCGGTCCGGTGGAATTGGTGCCGAATTCCAGCGCATCCAACATGGCCAGTGCCGCGTTACTAGTCATCGCGGCCTTCGCTGCGCTTTAGATCAGTCAATAAATGTTAACTTATATATTGATGTATTTTATTTACATTTTTACTGAGTTTTTTTTAATGATATAAACTAGTGTTTGACTGCGATCCCACCTGATGGTAAGCAGTGATGCAATCGTTGATGAAGAAGCGCACTAGTGTATTAATTTGCCTGCAAGGCTAGAGTGAATATCAAGCATTGGTTTATATCATTACAAAAAAAAAATGTGAAGAGTTTAACCAACCGCTTTTTTATTATTATGAAGCGATGATGTGGCCGAAGATGGAGCACGCTTGCTTAGAAGTACCCTACTCACTGTTGACTTAAAGACCCCTAGGTTGTAGCTATCAGGAAACATAGACTCCGGCAGGGAATTCCACTCCTTAGCTGTACGCATTATGAATGTGTACGTATGGGTGGGATGTCCACCATGTACCGATGGCGCAACGCCGTACGTCTAGTGGTCCGATGATGGAACGGACTTGGTGAAATCATCAAATGACTTCTCCCGCGCTCCACCCAGAGGTGGAGCGCGAAGGAGTGTCAGATTTCTAGTGACTAAAACCCACAGTGTTTCATCAGTTGCTTTTTTTTGCGAGGGTTACGGTATCTCCTTCGAACAATCTACAGCCCTGACAGACATCAGCCGTCAATTTTGTTGACATCTCTTTACGTGGAACACAAGCGCTATCGACCGGGTTTGGAGAGCTACCGATTGCTCGTCGCCCGCAAGCCGGTGGCCGGAAATTCGACGGTTCCGCAGCACCCGCCGACGCCCGGGGCTTCTCCGGGGAAACCCCGTGTCTATAGAGTTTCTACTTTTGGAGTAGAAACTCTTTCGGTTCGAATAAATAGGTTATTATATAGATATTTAAATAATGATTCTTAGTAAGTACTTCAGTAATTATTTACAAGCTTTCCTGTTTACGACTAGTGACACGGTAAGCTTCTATTTTTAGTCTAAGAGGTATTTATTTATTACTAATCATTTACCCTGTTATAAATAGCGTAAAATCTTTACTGAACTCCAGTCTTCAATACAAATTGAACTCAGTCCACACTCAACAATAATGCTGGCAAAAATAGTCTTTGTGTTGCTGTTAATTGGTTTAATTGGGATGGCGTGGTCTAAACCAGAAACCATTGCTTTTGCATGCCCAACTGGCTACCAATATTTCTACAACCGTTGCATAGAGTAAGTAATGTTTTTCATATTTCATCATCATTATCACCCCGCTTGGGCGGTGCACTACCACGTCTTCGTCGAGGCGATTAGCGGTGGCGACCTCTTGCACCGGGCTCTAGTTCAGGCCTGGTTCGGAGCGAGAGGGAATGGGATGGATTGTATTACTGATCGTTGGAGACTGCATTTTCCATCGCTAGCGAAGGATACAGCCGCACGCGTGAGGGTTGGACATCCTCACGCCCCAGCCACCGCCATAGGCGCCGGAAGTCGCAGGGCGAAGTTGATGGATAATTTCCCACCTCAAAAAAAATCATCATCATCATCATCCTGCACTTCTTACTTCTGCTGTTCTTACTCTAATTCTGTCTTGTCAACCGTCAAGTACTTACCTACCTCTCAATTTGGGAAACCGGTGATGGCGCAATGGAATGGAGGACCATAAAAGTACATTACCTCGGATTTGTGTAGTGCCACTTCGAGTCCCAACGCCCGGACCTTGTCCACGACTGTCGCAACTCCACGTATCGCTAGTCGCCACCTGGTGCGACTCCTCCTGCGCCAGGATCAGCGTGTCGTTTGCGTAACATACCACGTTGACCCCGTCGGGGAGGTCGCCGCTCAGCACGTAAGTGTACCCGATGTTCCACAAGGGCGGTCCTAGTACCGATCCCTGTGGAACACCGCACAACATCTCTCGCCGCTTCCACTCTCCCTGGTAACTAAGGTAGATGATGAACCTGTCTGTCAAGTAGGCCTATTTCACGCGATGGGGGTAGATCGACACCCGGTGATACCAGAGTGCTTCCCTAATGCAACTCCAGGGTCCCTACCCTGGAGTTGCATTATATTGAAGGCGTTCGAAATGTCTAAAAACATCGCCAAGACGATCCTGCCCCAGAACACAGGTAGTGAGGGCTCGCACTCGCATGATGGCGTCCACCGTGGAGCGCCACCTGCGGAAGCAAAACTGGGTGTCCGCAAGATCCAGCCCCACCCGAGGCAGCTACACATCGAGACAGCCTGCAATTATTGTTTCAAAGAACTTGGCTGGTATGCAGACGTAGAGTACGCAGAGTGCCCCGATTTCTCGCACACAATACTTCCTCACTTAGCGTACCAATTTTTTTGAATCTTTAGCAATCTAGAAGTGTAATTCAATTTTAAATTGAGATGACAGATTTGTAGCTGAAACACCAAACTGTATCCCCGGTTTTGTTATCGTTGGTTTTTTGAATTGCCTCCCACTACGAAAAAGTAATTTTAAAGATTTCATGTCAAAAAATATATTTGTAATTGTCAGCACAAAGTTTTTATGAAAGTTTTTATATTGTTTTGAGATCAGGTTGGCGTAACGTATTATTGACCACACCGACTTTAAATCACACACGCAAAAAACATAAATTATTGTCTTCTTCAGGTCCGAATTATTGAAACGAATACAACTTGAAGAGTTGGAAAAGTAAAGCAAGAACGTCTACTGTTGCTTGGCGCCGCCCATCTGACGTCATTTCTATGATATACGACCGCAAAACTTCTTGATACATTGAGATTAATTAGCCTTTGTTAAGAAATAAAAAGGTTACTTTTTTAGCATAATTTATACGTACAAACTATCCACAATAAAGAGCACATGTACTTTACTAATGTAATTAATAAAACTTTTACAAGAATTCAGTATTTCCTATTACCTTGTTTCTCTATAGTTAAAGCAGGGCAGATGCCTGCTAGGGTCATGGAGAATTTCTAAAAGGGGAACCACGGTCCTAGAACGCTAAGGATTTTGGTCAGTAAAAATCTGGCACGCCCTGTACTTTATTTATAAACTTTATATTTATTAAAATGCATTTTTTAGAACACGTTCATACTCCCCAATTAGAAAATCAAATAACATTCACAACTTAAGTACCTAGTGACTATACGCAAATATTTATTTAAAATATAGATTTCTGATTTAGTATTTCTCAAACTCTATTTTAGCCTGAAAACCTGTCAAAGCTTGGAATTTAAGAAGGATTTAAGATATTTTTAGTCCGACCGTCCGGTAACCGACCGGACCAAGCCCAAGTCGTCGACGGCACGTATTGTTCCACGCGCGCCTCAGGGAGATGTCAGCAATTGTAGGGGCCCAGCAGGGTCGAAGCCTACTGGGGCCATGGGTAGTGTGAAAACGAAACCCGGACCCTGGGACGAAGGCAACGAAGGAACAGGAGTGGGTTTTTAGTCAGTAAAAGTCTGACACTATCTCTCGCGCCGCCCAAGAGCGGGATTTGTCATAAGATGATTTTCCAACCTAAAAAAAAAAAAAAAAAAAACTCACCCAAATAAAATACTCAATTATGAAACCCGCCGTTTGGGCAATGTTGTTTTTAAGAAAGTATAGTTATCCTACTGTAGGCAAATAATATGGAAATCGACTTGTGGCACATAGATATAGGACACAAACAGTCCTGTGACGTTGTCAACATATATTATATCAAATACTAGCTTCTGCCGGCGGCTTCTCCCGCGTGAAAATAGGTTTCTCCTGGTTTCTCCATACAAACTTCCAACCCTCGTTTTACCCCCTTAGGGGTGAAGTTTCATAAAATCCGTTCTTAACGAATGTCCACAAGGCTGCTCGAAAGCTAGAGGAAGTGATGATGACGTCATGAAGGCTGCGCTGACGTTCATTGTCGAGGGTCACCAGTTTGGAGGTAGGCGGAACAGAGAGTAAAGTCCCGCAAACCTCAGTTGATAAGGGAGGATCCTCCGACCAGACGGGTGTTATATGTCTAGTGGGCTACTGCCCGATAGATGATGTCGGGCTCTATATGCTCTAATCGCGCGGAGAACTTTAATTGCGCGATGCAGGATTAGTTCTTATGTGACGCCATAGATGTCGCTACAGATACATTCCTTTATTGGCCACGTGATCACACTTCTCTATCTCTTCTCACATATATTATCTTCGATTTCATTTAAACATTAATTTTGTCTGCGATGAATTTTTGAATAAAATTTTAGGAATACCGCAAGTAAGTATGTTGTTTTATTTTTCTGTATTTGATCCCGTATTTATAACGTGTGTAAGTAAACAGCTTATGTACCACGCCGCTGTCCAGAATATGATGTTAACTTAATATTAGTGTATACGCTACTCCTATTGACTAAGTGCCGAGATTATTGTATTGTTTAATGCTGTGTGTTATCCCTAATAAAATAAAATAATTGATGTTCAAAACTGCATCAACCCAATTATATCCTGAGAGTGGTGGCGGAGAGCTATATGCCAAATATTAGTCATTTTGTGCGGAGGGTGATTAGGTAGGAAACATATTTTCCTGCCTTCCCCTAAAATCCTTTATTTTAATAGAAATATTTTATATCACTGTTACACACACTAGAATATAAGTTGTTTGTTATACCAAAAAAGTATGGATCACTGCGTTTCCGAATTAAATGAGTTTTCATTTAATTACACACGTGGTAGTAAAGTTTGAGTTAAAAAGAATTTCTATTACCGAAAGTTTCATCAAGTTTGTCGAAGCGATGTTCAGGCTATAAACCTGTTTCCTCTAACCTAACCACATCACTGGTCCTACCTAGAAAAAACAGGTACACACGTTCCTACCAGGACAACTAATTATTAAATTAATTATAACTTCCATATAAGGTTTTATTATTTACCTATAAAACGATACTGAATGGGTATAAAAGGCCAAGAATTTTGAATTTAAATTTAGTTTCGTACCATATTATATATTATTGAATACGTTTTTCAAAATGTGGCCGAATCTAGCCGTCATATTGTTGTTGATCAGTTTTATAGGACTCTCGTTGTCTGCGCCAGGTGGTTTTATTAAAAATACGCTACATTGTCCCGAAGGTTTGCCAAGATTGACAAATGGTCGATGTCCGGCGACTACGCCGCCATCAATATAGTAAGTTCTTAACAGATTATTCTAATGCTATATTTAACCGACTTCAAAAAAGCGGGAGGTCCTCGATTCAATTGTATGTTGTTTTTGATATCTTCGTCAAATGTTAACCGATTTTGATGATTATTTTTTGTTTGGAATATTTTAGGGTCTCTATCTATGAAATCGCCATTTTTTAAACAGGATACTTTGATTCCTTCGGATCGATAAGTTCAAATAAACTTTATGTTAGAGGAACTTTATATTCTTTATATAACGTAAAATGGGATTGGATGTGTCTTTTGTTTCAATCGCTTTCAGTTGGGAAATTGTATGTCTTGAATAACTTTTAGCGCGGGCGGCTACAGGACTAAATTTCCAAAATGAAAGCTATTAAACCACTAACACACAGTTCGTTTGATACAAGTAAATCGTACTCATACGTCACTGATATTGATTGCCATTTGAAATGCATGGTTTCCACGTTGGAACTCCTATAAGTATTTTTTGGAACTCCTAAAAACACTTTCAGGATTCATAGTTAAAAATACCGCAATATTACAGAAAAATCAAAACAGTAACAAACTAAGGAATAACTAATTTGGAAAAATAATTTGTGCTTTTAATATAACTTTTATTTCAACTTTTTATACCAAGTCAGTCCGAAAATATCAAGAATCATCGTTTCAAATAAACCATTTATAGGCTCTTTTGAACTGTCAGGAAGTCAATCAGTCAAAAAAAAAAATTCTAATTGTACATTCGAAAGCGTAGATCTCTATGGAGAAGAATGTGCAAGAAACTCCATGGATTTTTATTTTTTTATATAATATTCCACAACTATCACAAAACGCCGTCTAGTCCCAAGCTAAGCAGAGCTTGTGTTATGGGTACTAGACAACTGATAAACCTACTCATATATTTCTAAATACATACATATATTGATAAATTACACCCACACACATAACAAATTTTTGTGCTCATCACACAAACATTTGTCCTGGGTGGGAATCGAACCCACGACCTCCGGCATAGCAGTCAGGGCCACTAACCACTAGACCAACAGGCCAGTCAAATTATGTATTACAGTTATCTTGGTTACATGAAAATTACCAATCTAAACCAAAGTGAAAAGTTACTTACCCATTTTAAAGAACGCCAATTTTATAGGTATGGACCTATTATAAAGAACTTCGGAGATAGATCATGGAACTCATCAATATATAATTAACAACTTGACATACCAAACCTGCACTAATTAAATCCGCCTTAGAAGATAGGTTACTTCTAGGTAAGCGCGCTCCATCGTCGACCGCATCGTTGCTTTCCATCAGATGAGATAGCGGTCAAGTGCGAACCTATCAAGAATAAAAAAAAAAGATACAAGCGAGCATGCTCTTATATTTGTACTACTCAACTGAGCTACAAAGATGGATGCGAGACGCATAGGACCGTTCATTGTGGCGGCACTTGAGGGAGGCCTATGTCCAGCAGTGGACGTCTTTCGGCTGAAATGATGATGATGATGACTCAACTGAGAAGAGAAGAGAAATTACAGGACAGTTTTCTTTTTATGATCTTATAAAAAGTTTGTCCATTCGAGGCCGAGGCCGAGTGTTTAGAATGCGCCCCATGTTCATTCTTCAACCACCAGATTTACGTTTAACTGTACCAGAATTTTTAATCTAGTTTCTTGTTTTTTTTTTTTTCAGTGAGTATTATGGTGATTATAATTGATCACTATTTTTAACCTGCCGATGATATGATAAAAATACGGAATGGACTCGGCTAAAATATTTATTATTATTGTCAAGACATAACACAATATGGTATTTAACAGAAGAGATGACAACATATGAATATGGCATAAACTTTTGACGCTATATCAGACATCCACTTACTGTTTTAGTTTAAACAAATAACATTTAAATAACACAAATTAATTAATTTACTATAATTATTGTATTCCCTTCATTCGTTTTAATTTATTTTTTATTCGATCTTTTGTCTTTTCTAATTTTTTTTTTATTTGTTACTAATATTGACATTTGAATTCCAGTAATCTTTAATGTAATCGATTTACCTCTTTTAATTTCATTTAAATATAATATGTGGAATTGTAATTTTAAAGAACCTCTGTGAATGATGTGCATGCCTTTAATTGATTTGTTTCACGGAACCATCCTCTGAACATTTAATCTAGAATCTTATCTTGTGAACATCTGTGTGTAAAATATTATTAATATTGACAACTCCATTATAATCCAGAATAGCATCAAGCCCCAGCTTCGCTCGGGTATTAGAAATCATTTAAATCCACGGCATTTGCAATAAACGTAATCTCCACAACCACTGCACGTATTGAGGAATAGCAATTATACCTAAGTCAAGCAATATTGGCCACGTGATCCAATTTCTCATTTCGTAAACAGGAAAATGAGATTACCTCTAATAAACTAATTAGTCTTTTTTATAACGCCAACTAAATATTCTTAGTCCAAGAGCGAACACCCGCCTTAGCCTTCATGATTATTTTTTATAACCACCCAGAAAGTAGCTTACATAGAAGATATGGGATAAAATTTCGCCCTTACTAGTGATGCTATGAACATTCCGACAGGAGTCATAAGGCGATATATGTATTAGTGCGACCCGAGCGAAGTAAAGGAGGGTAGTTAGTATTTTATAATTTTGTTATATGTATACCTATGTGAACAAAACCCTGAATAGGATAAATTGCACACATATCTTTGATTTCATTTGAACATCAATTTTAACTGCCATGAATATTTCAATAAAATTTTAGAAATACCGGAAGTAAATATTTATGTTGTTTTATTTATAACGTGTGTAAGTAAACAGCTTATGTACCACGCCGCTACCCAGAATAATAATATGATGTTCTCTAAATATTTATTAGTGTATATGCTACTTTTATTGACTAAGTGCCAAGATTATTGTATTGTTTATTGCTGAGCGATATCCCCAATAAAATAACATAAAATAATTGATGTTTAAAACTGCAGCAAAAGTCAGAAGAACTTAGTGGTTAAACAGACTGACGCTGAAAAAAATTAAATGGTTTTATAGTGAAATAGCTTGGTAGGTAGGTACATGTACTATTTAGTAGGTGTAATGGTCGCACGCACAACAGCTCAAAAAAAACAACAATATTTTTATTTCACATAGGCCTACATGGGCACTTATAAAACGTCAGAAGCTAGTGCACGGTTCCAAATTGGTCGTTTTCTATGGAGAAGAACCGGCAAGAAACTCCATGGTTACTCTTTAAAAAAAAGAGATTTGATTAGATTAAAAAAAGAGATTGGTTGATTACAATATGCTCATATTACAGTTTTAACCTTTTGAGTACCATAGTTAAAGACACAATAGAAAGACAATGGGAAAAACTATTAATAGACATTATGTAAGAACAAAAGCACAATAAAAATAACCATATTAAAAAAAATTTAGTCGTAAAAGGAAAGTCTAAGAATTCGTGTAGTCTACAGTATGCGAGAACACTGTAACACATTATTAAAAGAGGCTATATAAAAAATGCAAAAAAAATATGAATAATTACAACTATCAATAAATGAGATGTTAACAAAATAAATTACTAACGAATTTAAGATAGTTGTAGTCTAAATAATTCAAATAAATTTGCAAAAGCAATGTGTTAAAAAAACATTATTTATTTTTTATTTCTGAGGGACTCGTGAGGACCCTTTTTATAGATAGCCCGCATTGCTCTCTTTTGCAATATGAAAATTGAGTCTACATCAGCTGCAGATCCCCACAATAAAATGCCATAAGATATAATACTATGGAAATAAGCATAGTAGCATAGTAAACTAACCTAGCTGTGGCTACATCTGTCAATTGCCTTATTTTTCTTACTGCATATGCAGCTCAGCTTAATCTTCCCGAGAGAGGTCTAATATGAGCGCCCCACTGCAGTTTAGAATCGATGGTTATACCTAAGAACCCAGTTTCCGTAATTACATCAAGTTTTTTGCCGTCAAGAATTAGACTAGCGCCAACTTGAGGGACAATGAAGGTACCCCTTTATTTATTTATGTACACAAAAACACTTAAAAATGAAAAGAATAAAAGCAGATAAAAAAGCACAAAGGTACTGCTTATTTCAAATGAAATTTCTTCCAGCAGACCTGTGAAAGGAGAGTTGGATGAGAGATGTAGACACAGTGAATACATATAAGTTAAAAAAATTAAAAATATACTAGATTATCTAAATTAAATCATATACATAATTAAAATTAAAATAAAAAATTAATACATTGGGTAATGAAAATTTTATACATTTAGTTATAGTCGCATTTAATAAGAGATTATTAGGTGCGAACCATTTTGAAAGAACAGTCAGACATTTGTTTTCATTCACATGCAAGACATCCCCATTTTTTCTGTCTACTTTAAAAATAAGAGAAGTGTTATCAGCAAACAGAATGATATCGGATAAATTAGCCATCATGTAAAGAAGGTCATTAACATAAACTATAAAAAGGAAAGGGCCAAGAATTGAACCCTGAGGCACGCTCATCTTTACTTAGGACCCCGAGGACGACGCCCTATTAATGGGGATACTTTTTGCTGCCTGTAAAAACAATAGGAAAAAACAAGATCAGCAGCTCGTCCACGAATTCCGTAATGATTACGGATCAGAGTATTATGGTCAACACAGTCAAATGCTTTTGAGAGATCACAGAATATGCCTATAGCATCCTGGGACCTCTCCCATGATTCCAAAATGTGACTAATAAGTTTCACTCCTGCATCCATCGTTGACCTTTCTTTTGTGAAGAAAAACTGATGACTATGCAAAATCCCATTTGAATTAAAATGAGACAACATCTGGTCGAGCATGTTTTTTTCATAGATTTTACGTAATGCACAGATATAGGTCTATAGTTAGAGGGATCACTCTTGTTGTGGGGCTGGCCCTAGGCCAGAGCACTTCGACTCTTCTGGATCTTTTGGGATCACTCTTCACTCTTGTAACTTATTACACTTGTATGGTAAAAGAGCGGCGCCTCCTGGTACAGGCATCTATATGCTTAAAAGGGGACGCCACCAACTTTATAACTGTGTATAACGTGTAATAACGAAATAAACATTTTTGATTTGATTTTTTAATCTTACTATCTGATTTGAAAATTGGTACTACTTTCATTAAATCAGGGAACGTTCCGCTGGGTAAGCATTGATTAAATATGTCTGTTAGGACAGGAGTAATTGTTGGGCACGCCACAATTATGGCGGTAATTGTGGCGGTCCCCACTTTGAGGAGTGGCTGGAAAGACAAAATGGCGTCCTTACCTTCCGCGTGACGCAGGTCCTCATCGGACATGGTAAGTTCGGGAGGTACCTGCACCGGGCTCGTGCGGAAGAAACGCCTGGGTGCCACCATTGTGTGGACCGCCCGAAGGACACGGTGGGGCATACGGTATAGGTGTACCCCGCCTTGGCAGAGCACCACCGTGTCCTCGTGGGGGCGATCGGCGGCAGTGATCTCTCGCGCTGAACCTTGGTACAGGCAATGGTCGGGAGCGAGGAGGAGTGAGCGGTCGCGTCTTTCTGCAAAGCAGTAATGTTAGCAAAGGAGAGCGGGGGATGTCATTGGATGATTTTCCCACCGAAAAAAAAGCCATAATTCGTAAAAAGATTCGATTCTTCGCTGCTATGCACAATTGAGGCGCACAATTGTATATATATTTTTTTCTTTCTTTCTTTTTCTTTCTTTCTTTCTATGCAGAGTGCGGAGTAGCAACTATATCCTGAGAGCGGTGGGGGAGTGCTATACGCCAAATATTAGTCTTTTTGTGCGGAGGGTGATTAGGTAGGAAACATATTTTCCTGCCTGGTCAACATTTTATATCACTGTTACACACACAAGAATATAAGTTGTTTGTAATACTAACAAAATATGGATAATATGGTGTTGTCCGAATTAAATGAATTTTCATTTAACTACGCACGTGGTAGTAAAGTTTGAATTAAAAAGTTTTCTATTACCGAAAGTTTCATCAAGTATGTCTAAGCCGATGTTCAATCTCGATGTTTGAAAAAAAAAAAGGATTTAAACCTGTTTTTTCCTCTATCCTAACCACATTACTGATCCTACCTAGGTACATACGTCCCTACCAGGAAAACTATTTTTTAAATTAATAATAACTTGCTTATAAGGCTTTGTTATTTCTACAACGATAATGGTATGGGTATAAAAGGGCCAGAATTTTAAATTTAAATTTAGTTTTCATAACATACCATACTATTAAATATTTCCTTCAATATGTGGCCTAACCTAGCTGATGTATTATTGTTGATCAGTTTTATAGGACTTTCGTGGTTTGAAACAGTTGATTCCTTTGAAAGATGTCCCGATGAAGGAATAATTAAAATATTTTGTAATACGTGAGTACCTATAATTTTATGCTAAGACTATTTTTAATTCATCATCATCTTCCAGCCCTTGTCCCGTTACTTGGGGTCGGCGCAAAACGTTTTTTCTTCCATTCTGTCCTATCCTACACGTCATGCTATCACTAACTCCCTTTTCTCTCGGACGGCGGCCTGGAACAATAGCAAAGAAGGAACAAGAGTGGGTTTTTAGTCAGTAAAAGTCTGATACGCCTTCTCGCCCCGCCCAAGAGCGGGAGATGTCATTAGATGACTTTCTCGCCCAAAAAAAAAACTCCCTTTTGTCTCATATCGCTCCTCTCACAATCCATCATGCTCTTTTGTTTGCCTTCAGCCGCGGCGCACTACTTGACTGAGAAAAGAAGAGAAATTAAAGAGAGATAAAAGAAACTTTTTTTTCTCATGGTCTTATATAAAGTTTGTTCATCCATGAGTCAGACCGAGTGTGTGTGTTCATTTTTCAACTACCGATTACTTTTAACAGTATCAGAGTTTTTAATAATAATAATAATAATAATAAAATAAATCTTTATTGCAGACAATTTCATCCATATTTTAAAAATTATACGCATATTAAAAAACTAAACAATTTGGGCACGAATAAATGTTTTCAGGATGTTTGAGTCCTGTTTATTAGCAATGACCTGTAGGATGCTGTTAGTGTTACCCCGGACTCTGCTCAGTAAGCGAGCCGCTTGCGCACGATGGCATGGAAGCCATCTACTCAAATAATGTTCCTCGTTTTTTTTTTCAGTTATATGCCTGCTGAAAAGATGAAAATGTTGTATGGATAATAAACAATTTATTATTGTTTTCAATACATAAAACCCACAGACAGAAGAGAACAAAACATTTGAATATGGCATAAACGTTTGAAGCAATATCAAAAATCCATGTAATTTCTTAAAATAAACATATATAATCTGTGTGGCTTCTTTATTTATATTTAGAATAGCGTCGAGCCCCAGCTTGGTCGGGTGTCAGAAATTATTTAAAACTATCTTCTGCCAGCGGCTTCGCCCGCGTTAAAGTAGGATTCTCCATACAAAATTTAAACCCCCGTTTCATCGCCTTAGGGCTTGAATTTTGGAAAATCCTCTCTTAGTGCTCGCCTACGTCATAAAAGGCAACCTTGTACAAAATCTTCACGTTCCTAGTCCCAGTAGTTTTGGCTGTGCGTTGATATGTCAGTCAGTCAGTTTGTCCATTTATATTTATAGATCACGGGATTTGCTACAAATATACTCCGGAACTACTGCACCTATTTAAAATGTCTAGCCACGTGCACGCGCGAGGACGCGGCTCTCACGCCCCAGCCGCCGGGATCCCGATCCCGATTTCCGGCCACCTTAGGCGCGGGCTTGCGGACGACGAGCAATGGGTAGCTTGCCGTCTGGCCGTCCGATAACCGTCCGGACCGAGCCCAAGTCGTCAACGGCGCGTACTTAGAACAGTACGCGCCGTCGACGACTTGGGCTCGGTCCGGACGCGCGCCTCAAGGAGATGTCAGCAAACCGTAGGGGCCCAGCAGAGTCGAAGCCTACTGGGGCCAAGGGTCTGCTTCTGAAAAGAAGACTCGGCCCTGTTATGAAAGGCAACAAAAGAACAGGAGTGGGTTTTTAGTCAGTAAAAGTCATTAGATGATTTTCCCACCTATAAAAAAAGCATTTTTTTGGCCAAGTGATCATACTTCACTTCCAAAATCCGGGCTGCTACAGAGAAATTCGTAATGGAAAAACCCAACAGCACTTTTTGCCCGAAAATCGAACCCAAGACCCCACTTTCAGCAGCCGCGCTTGCGACTACGAGACCAATGAGGCAGTTACCAGGCCACTCAGAAAGTTTTGTGAAAAAAAGTTTTTATGTATAAGGCACTGGCCACTTGTAATTATTTTGAAAACTGGTTATTTTAAAAATAAAAATACCATTGTTCACTTTTTGAATTTTCATCCTCATTTTTTCGAGAGCTAATTAAATTATCGTGTCTTATTTAAAAATGGATCTGCATAGATAACATTTTCTGGCGATGATTATCTACGATTTTAAATGTGGCCTAAAACCTGATGAATCATTTGATCGACTTCAAATTGCTTTTATGGACCTTCAAAAGCAACCATCTACCGCTGGTTTAGCAAGTTCAAGCGCGGTCGCCTTACTTTGGGGGATGAACAAAGGAGTGGTCGTCCTACGACGGCTGTCCCGGAAAAAGTGTAGGCAGTAAAAAAAAAAAATTAAAAAAAAACAGGCGAATTACATACGAAGAGATTGCAGATTGGTTCGGGAAGCGTTCACAAGATTCTACATGAGCACTTACGCTGGAGGAGGATAGTTTGCCGCTGTGTGTTACACAACCTCACCGAAGCTCAGAAACAAGCCCGTGTGTAGTGATGCCGTGATATGATTCTAAAATTTGAAGCAGGCTCGTCTCGGCACGTTTAATACATTGTGATAGGAAACGAATCCTGGATTTATCAATACGATCCAGAAACGAGAGCGTCAGTCGACAGTTTGGCTGTTTCAAAACGAACCAACGCTATGTAAATGAAGTGATCGAGAAGCGCAGGGAAAACTTTGATCGCTAGTTTCTTCACTTTGACGCGATATCTGATTTAAATTCCATTACGAAACCAAAGCAGCATCAACCCCGAATAGTATACCACAAAATGCTTGCCAGAAGTTTTGTCTGCAACGAGCAACAAACGACCGAACACCGGGCTCCGCACTCAGCACTCAAAACGAGGGTCTTCCTGGACACCACACCGGTCAGAGTCTTATGGCACCCTCCTTACAATCCAGATCTGGCACCGTGTGAATTCTTTTTATTCCTTAAAATAAAAAATCAGCTGAAAGGGATACAGTCTTCATCGCCGGAAGAGGCGCTAGCAGCATTCGAAAAAGCCGTGGAAGAGGTGTCTGCGGCGGACTGGAAAAAATTAAACTTTGTATAGAGGCTGGTTCATTGAAAAGATTTAATAATATTTTCCACCACAGCAGCTCAAACAAGTAGGTTTTGCTGCTTAAAAACAGTGAGCAAAACTTGATTTTGCTCACTGCGTGATCGCGTGAGACAAATTACCTTTTTAATTATTATTTTTTTTTAGCCATACAATTCGAAACATTCGAACTGCACTGTACTCTGTCTCTTTCTCGCCCTTATAAAAAAGCGAGTCAGAAACATGCCATTTCGAAGTTCATTCTGATTTTGAAATTCCACCCTGAAATTGCACCACAAAGAAAAATACGTTCGGAAATGCGTTATAAATAGAAAATATTTGTAAATTATAAAATTATTTTTTTTTATAAATAAATTATTGAATATTAAATTTATTATTGTATTTGAACAAAAATAAGAGTACCTGAGTACTTATAACAGCAGATAAAACTGGCATTTAACCTTTAAATAATTATTTCTAGTTTCAACATTGACTGTTTTAGATCGTGCTTTAAAAAACAGCGGAAATAAAATAGTGGCAAATAAGATTAAGAATGTTAAAATAATTGTAAAATATGAGCAAAACTAGCGACAGAGATAGTATTTATTTTAATTGAAATCATTATTAAATCTATTACTGTTAATTATTTTATTTCCCAAGTAATATGTGTTCTCGCTGCTGAAGTGAAAAATTATGTAAGTGTGTAACAGGAGAGCAAAACTTTTTGCATCTCGTGCCTTTGAATCCCTCCCCTCGCTCAGGATTCTACTTTAGAATCCTTCACTTGCTCGGGACTCAAAATTAGCACTCGCAGCAAAAAACAACTTCGCTCTCTTGTTGCACAAATAACTATTATCCATAGAAGTCAGTTATTTAGTTTTTTTTTTTAGTTTTAATAGTTTTATCAAGTACTTTATACATGTCTGTTAGAACAGTGATCCCCAAACTAGACGTTAGTCTGTATCTTGGGGATCAGAGTAGTTTCTCAACACTTTCTGAGTGTTCGACGTATATATTACGTGTTGTCTGAATTAAGAGGTATTCTCAGAAGCATGCTTCATATTGTCTGATAAATATATAATAATTTAAATAATATATTATTCACCAGGGTATACATATATAAATATTTTTTATCCTTAATCGTCACCAATGAATCACAAAATAGTCCAATAAATAACGGTACATTGTAACTAATGTTTAGTTTGTGGAGTGGTTTTAAACGAGTCTCTACTAAAAATGGTTTTTAAAGTATTCGTGTTATTGTTATGTGCGTTAGGAGCACTATCTTCTTTGATAAGACCAGATACCCGGCGGCCTATATGCCCCATAGATCTCAAATTCGATGTTAGATCATGGAAATGTATTGAACCGATCACGTGAGTATTTTCATCATTCTCATTCAAATTTTCTTTTTTTTGCATTTTGCTGACCAGAATCGTCTTGTATGTTGACTAACATGTGATTAGCGACCGTAATACCTACGTATTTATTTACGGAATATAATTTTATTGCCATTTAAATCATCAATCATCGGACCACAAGGCGTACGGCAATGCGCCACCGGTACATGGTGGACCTCCCACCTATACACACAAAACGTTTTGGGAACACATTCATTGTGCGTACAGCTATGGAGTGGAATTCCTTGCCGGAATCTGTGTTTCCTGATGGCTACAACCCGGGAATCTTTAAGTCAAGAGTGAATAGGTTACTTCTAGGTATCCGCGCTCCATCGTCGACCGCATCGTTGCTTTCCACCAGGTGAAATAGAGGTCAAGCGCGAACCTATCAAGAAATAAAAAAAAAATCAATACCACCCTGTCAGTTCGTCTTACCTTAGGTTGTTTGTAAAAAATAGCTTTTAGCGATGAGACTGCCCATTGTTACACTCTATTAATTTTTAGCTCTTACAGTATTTTTTTGTGATGCACAATAAAGAGTTGGTATATCTATCTACCCTTTTGAATGGCTATTTCACGAAAAAATCATTCAATAGGGTAAAAACGAATATTGTACAACGCATTTATGTGACTCAGGACATTTTGTTGGATGTGTACCGCTGTTAAATTGTTCAACAACACGTTTGCGTCATATAAATTGAGCATTACGCGTCATACTGGGGGATATTTTGTTCTGTAATGTATCTCAGGCTTCAGGGTTTGGTTTTAAGGCTGGGCAAAGTGTATCTCTCAGTAGTAACACGGAGACTTGGCTGCATGAAACTTGCTAATGCATATTGAAAACTGGTATTTTTTTACCGTTCACCTTTTGTCAGGAAACTAATAATTTTCATTTGTTTTTCAGAGAAGACTATTTCGAATATGACTTTAACTTATACGATGAGATAACCGAAAAAAACATGGAAGTTGAACCAGAGAAGATAACTTATATTAAACCAGAAAACTTTTACTAAGCCTATGCTTTGTCAGATTATTATGACGTCATCATCTTCTTGCCCTTGTCCCATATTACTTGGGGTCGATGCATCACGTGTTTTTTTTCCATTCCATCCTATCAGCAGTCACGCTATCATTGACTCCCTTTTCTTTCATACCACTCTTCACACAATCCATCCACGTTTTAATTGGCTTCCCTCTGCCTGTCCAACTGTCCAGATTATTATAATAATGAAACGCTTTTAACCGTACTTATTGTTCGTAATATTATTTAATAAAAGATTTGTATTGTTTTCCTGTGTTTATTGATAGTGGGATAAATCCATCCATATCCTTAGTCCTATAAAATACTATAATATTTCTGTCTGGAGAGTTTAAAGGAACCTAACATGAAGAGATGACGGGGATTTTGTTCGCTCACTTTGCTCGCTCAATCTAGCCTCCGTCATCCTCTTCGGACTGAACTTGTGCTTGTCAGAACGCCTTAAAGTCCTCATTCAAAAAACCAGCGAAAAATTACTTATAATAAATTTTTATTAATTAGGTTTATTTTAACCTGTCTAGTCTACCTTAAAGATGAGCAAGGTCTGAAAAGGCCTCTAACATTGATCTAGCAGAATTATGGGAGCTAGTAGAGCTGCGAACGCAAAGGGAAAAAATTTAACAAATACGGTGTTTTTAATTGGCTGGGCAAATCATCTTATGACAAATCCCGTTCTTGGGCGGAGCAGGAGATAGTGTTAGACTTTTACTGACTAAAACCCACTCCTGTTCCTTCTTTGCCTTCGTCCCACTTTCACACTATCCGTGGCCCCAGTAGGCTCCGACCCTGTTGCGCCCCTACGATTTCTGACATCTCCCTGAGGCGCGCGTGGAATAGTGGTGTATTTTCCATTGAGAATTAAAGTTGTCGATTTCCATGGACATCTTTTTCTTCGAGTTTGTAATATGACTACTGACACTTTTCCGACGGCCGCAGTCACCTCTGCCGTAAGCAACATGCCGCTAGGTGACCGAGGTAGAGATGAGTGTGGCGGTACGAAGGCTGAGTGCCAAGAATACCGCCCCAGGACCCGACGGCTTGCCTGGGAAAGCCTGGGTCCTGGCCATGGAGGCACTCGAGTCTCGATTAAGAGGGCTCTTCAGCGCATGCATGGAGAGGGGCCGGTTCCCACTTCGCTGGAAGACGGGGAAACTGGTCCTTATCGCGAAGCCAGGGCGCCCTGCGGACTCTCCGTCCGCGTACCGGCCCATCGTGCTGCTCGACGAGGTGGGCAAGCTCTTTGAAAGAGTAATTGCAGACCGCCTCGTCGCGCACCTATCACGGGTGGGGCCGGATCTGGCGGACGGCCAGTTCGGCTTTCGCAGGAGGCGCTCCACGGTGGACGCCATCATGCGCGTGCGAGCTCTCACGACGGGGGATGCAGTATCCCAGGGCAGGTGTGTCGTGGCGGTGTCATTGGACATCGCCAACGCCTTCAACTCCCTGCCATGGAGTAGCATTAGAAGGGCACTCCGGTATCACCGGGTGCCCGACTACCTCTGTCGTGTGATCGAGGCCTACCTGTCGGACAGGTACATTATCTACCCTGGTCACCAGGGAGAGTGGAAACGGCGAGAGGTGTCGTGCGGTGTTCCGCAGGGATCGGTACTAGGACCGCCCTTGTGGAACATCGGATACGACTATGTGCTGCGCGGCGACATCCCTGACGGGGTCAGCGTTGTCTGTTACGCAGACGACACGCTGGTCCTGGCGCAGGGAGAGTCGTACCAGGCGGCGGTCGAATTAGCGACACGCGGGGTTGCGATAGTCGTTGATAGGATCCAGCAGTTGGGACTCGAGGTGGCGCTGCACAAGTCCGAGGCCATGTGTTTTCACGGCCCCCGGAGCGCGCCGCCTCGGCGCTCCCAATTAACGGTAGGAGGAGTTCACATCGGCGTCGGGTCGACGATGAAGTACCTGGGACTCGTCCTCGACAGCCGGTGGAATTTCGAGGAGCATTTCCGACGTCTGGCTCCCAAACTGAATCGGAACGGGGCTGCCCTCAAGCGGCTTCTGCCCAACCTCGGGGGTCCAGACGCCTCCTGCCGGAGGCTCTACGCAGGCATCGTCCAGTCCATGGCCCTTTATGAGGCGCTGGTGTGGGCGCCGTCATTGGGAAAGCGACCGGCGGCCCAGCTGAACGCGTGCCAGAGGGTCATGGCCATACGTATGGTGCGGGGATACCGCACGGTTTCCCGCGAAGCGGTGAGCCTCCTTGCTGGCCAGCCACCATGGGATCTTGTAGCAAAAGACCTTGCACGCATGCACGATTTGCGCGTGGAGATGCAACGCCGTGGTGAAACTCCGCTGCCGCGACAAGTCACGGCATGGCGGAAAGAGTTCCGGCGGGATCTCATGGCGGAATGGCGACAGCGACTATCGCAACCCAGTGCTGGGCACGCCGTAATTATGGCGGTAAGTCCCTTCTTTTAGGAGTGGCTGGAAAGGCAACACGGCGTCATTACCTTCCGCATGACGCAGGTCCTCACCGGACACGGTAAGTTCGGGAAGTTCCTGCACCGGATTCGTGCGGAAGCGACGCCCGGGTGTCGCCACTGTGTGGACCGCCCGGAGGACACGGTGGAGCATACGGTGGAGGTGTGCCCCGCTTGGGCAGAGCAACGCCGTGTCCTCGTGGGGGTAATTGGCGGCGGCGATCTCTCGCGCCGGGCCTTGGTACAGGCCATGGTCCGGGGCGAGGAGGAGTGGCAGGCGGTCGCCTCCTTCTGCGAAGCAGTAATGCTTGCAAAGGAGGCGGCCGATCGCGAGAGGCAGCGGTCCTCATGCCCCAACCGCCGCCGGGATTCCGATCCCGATTTCCGGTACCGTAGGCGCGGGCTTGCGGACGGCGAGCAATGGGTGGCTTGCCGTCCGACCGTCCGGTAACCGTTCGGACCAAGCCCAAGTCGTCAACGGCGCGTGCTGTTCCACGCGCGCCTCAAGGAGATGTCAGCAGTTGCTAGTTGTAGGGGCCCAGCAGGGTCGAAGCCTACTGGGGCCAAGGGTCTGATTCTGAAAGGAAGACTCGGCCCTGGTACGAAAGGCAACGAAGGAACAGGAGTGGGTTTTTAGTCAGTAAAAGTCTGACACTATCTCCCGCCCCGCCCAAGAGCGGGGGATGTCATAAGATGATTTTCCCACCAAAAAAAAAAAAAAAAAACATGCCGCTAGTGTGTACGAGTTGTTAGTTCCTTAGAAAGAAAAAAAGTATACGTGTACTATCTGTTTTATATTATATTAATATATAAATTAGAAGGATGTTAAAATAATATTCCCATGCATACGGAAAATATATAAGCAGTAAGCACTCATTAATCGGTATTTCCATTAGTCTTTACAATGTTATCATAAAATACAAATAAAATGTCATTATTAGTACAACGCGTCAGTGATGCGTAATTTTGAATGCTACGTGACACAAACGTGTATTCTATTTCCTAACAATTATGCAGCACGAAATTTCTGCAAAACCGCACTAATGGCGCCATTGAATGCAGAAAAAATGAATTTTATCTCATTTTCTTTGAATAATAAGACTCAGCCAAATATAACACCTAGCATTATAGCTCATTCATACCTGTTCCCGAAATACCTGATGTACCTGTCCCTCCCTGACACCCACACCTGTAAAATACTTGGGTGTGCGAATTGACAAACATCTGAACTGGTATAACCATTTAGATAATCTAGTCACTCGAACGCGCAAACTCATTTCCATCTTTAAGAAACTCCGCGATTTGGCAGACAGGAGATGTCAGACCTCCTTGTCTTACCCCTGAGTGTGGGGTGAGACAAGAAGGTCTGACATCTCCTAGGTTCTTCAGCCTCTACGTGGATGACCTCATAGCGGGACTTACCAGCATGCGTGTCGGATGCAGTGTTGGTGGTGTTAGCATTAACAACATCAGCTATGCGGACGATATGGTGCTGCTGGGTCCGTCTGCGGGGGCAGTAGGGAAACTGCTTTGGACTTGTGAAGCCTATGCTGCTGCACATGGTTTAACTTATAATGTCAATAAGTGTGAATACATGATCTTTAAGGTCGTAATTGGCAAAGATCGAGAAGAAGGCGAGCTTCTTATAAACAGGTCTACAATCAAAAAAGTATCTACTTTCAAATACTTGGGTCATTATCTATTCGACGATGTAGACATTGAAAGGGAGCGCAGGACGCTAGCCATCTTGTGCAACATATTGGTACGTAGATTTGCTTGGTGTTCCACCAAGTTAAAATCACTCTTTTTAAGGCCTACTGCCAGAGACAGTATGGGACAATTACACCAAAAGATCGATTGACGTCCTGCGCGTCCAACATAATAATGCCTTCAGAATGTTGTTGAGACTGCCTCGCTACTGCAGTGCGTCGGATATGTTTGCGTAGGCTCGTACCGACGCGTTCCACGCGATTGTCCACAAGAAAAGCTTTTCGCTGTTCGGGAGAGTGAGAGATAGTCGCAACAGCATTCTGAGAACTGTAGCGGAGAGCTATAGCTCTCTGATTATAAATTTTCTTATCAAAGGGTATTGGGTACTAACACTAGATAATAAGTTATTTATTAAGTTACTCGTACTAACACTGTATGGATCTTTTTGTGTCCGAAATAAAATAAATTATATTCTATTTTATTCTAAAATCATCCCATCTGATAAGGGTCCCGACTGTTGCAGTCAATATGTTCCGTACTAGAATTTATTACATATTTGTTTTATTTTATGTTATTAAATGAAGACAAGACGTAGGATGGATGAAATGGCGACAGGTCACGGGAACAACTTGTGACCCACGGATACCCCTCAAGTTGAAGGGTAAAATCTACAAGTCCGTGATAAGGCCTGTCATACTGTATGGATAAGAATGTTGGGCTGTGAAAAAGATGGATGAAAAAAGATTGCACGTAGCAGAGATGAGAATGTTAAGATGGATGTGTGGTGTGACGAGAATGGATAAAGTAAGAAATGAGTATATTAGGGGAAGTTTGAAAGTGGCGCCAGTGACTGAAAAGTTGAAAGGGAATCGTTTGTCTTGGTATGGTCATGTGAAGAAGAGGGATGAAACGCATGTTACTAAAAGAGTTATGAGTTTACATGTGTGTGAAGAGTGATATGAAAGAAAGCTGGCGGTGGTCGAACTAGCGACACGCGGGGTTGCGACAGTCGTGGGCAGGATCCAGGAGTTGGGACTCGAGGTGGCATTGCACAAGTCCGAGGCCATGTGCTTTCACGGCCCTCGGAACGCGCCACCACCGGGTTCCCAACTAACGGTAGGAGGAGTCCACATCGGCGTCGGGTCAACGATGAAGAACCTGGGACTCGTTCTCGACAGCCGGTGGGATTTCGAGGAACACTTCCGACGTCTGGCTCCCGAACTAAATCGGACTGGGGCTGCCCTCGGGCGGCTCCTGCCCAAACTTGGGGGTCCAGACGCCTCCTGCCGGAGGCTCTACGCGGGTATCGTTCGGTCCATGGCCCTTTATGGCACAGCCTGCGGAAGCAGCCGGCGGCCCGGCTGAACGCATGCCAGAGGGTCATGGCCAAACGAATGGTGCGAGGATACCGGACGATTTCCTGCGAAGCAGCGAGCCTCCTTGCTGGCTAGCCACCATAGGATCTGGAGGCAATAGTCCTTGCACACATGCATGATCTGCGCATGGAGATGCAACGCCGGGGCGAAAGTCGCAGCATGGCGGACAGAGCTCCGGCGGGATCTCATGGAGAAATGGCGACAGCGACTGTCGCAACCCAGTGCTGGGCACGCCACAATTATGCTAGCAAAAGAGGCAGCCGATCGCGTGAGGCAACAGCAACGGTCCTCACGCCCCAGCCGCCGCCGGGATACTTATCCCGGCGGCGCGGGCTTGCGGACGGCGGGCAATGGGTGGCCCACCGTTCGACCGTCCAGACCGAGCCCAAGTCGTCGACAACGCGTATTGTTTCACGCGCACCGCAGGGAGATGTCAGCAAATCGTAGGGGCCCAGCAGGGTCGAAGCCTACTGGGGCCATGGGTAGTGTGAAAACGAAACCCGGGCCTTGGGTCGAAGGCAACGAAGGAACAGGAGTGGGTTTTTAGTCAGTAAAAGTCTGACACTATCTGTCGCTCCGCCCAGGGGCGGGATTTGTCATAAGATGATTTTCCCACCTAAAAAAAAAAAACCTCAGAAGAAAAACGGAGTCCTTATAGGATCACTTTGTTGTGTATCTTTCTGTCTGTCGGTCTGTCAAGACTCTTTATCTCGGAAACGCGTAAAAGTTGAAATTAAAACCATTTACTCAAGTCTGCGGTCCTTTAAAGCTGTGAAAAAATAAAACTTGCAAGTTAACGAACAAAAAAAGATACGGCCGTTTATGTCGCAAGAAACGTATATTTCGACACTCTCAAGGGAATGAAAATTCATAGGGTCCCGTTGACCTAGAATCCTGAAATTTGGCATGAAGCAAGGTTTCATAGCACAAGTACAGAAAAAAAATTGAAAACTTTAAATTTGTAGTTACTTCACAACAAAAAACAATTTTTTTGCGATTCGGAAAAATCTTCGGAACTCAATTCGGGAATTGAACTGTTTTCATAGGTAAGTTTGTACGGAACCCTCAGTGCGCGATTCCGACTCGCCCGGTTTTTTGGTATAATTTGACTGGACTAAAACGGGCTCTGATACCATATGCATATGTCGCCACTGTGTGGACCGCCCGGAGGACACGGTGGAGCATACGGTGGAGGTGTGCCCCGCTTGGGCAGAGCAACGCCGTGTCCTCGTGGGGGTAATTGGCGGCGGCGATCTCTCGCGCCGGGCCTTGGTACAGGCCATGGTCCGGGGCGAGGAGGAGTGGCAGGCGGTCGCCTCCTTCTGCGAAGCAGTAATGCTTGCAAAGGAGGCGGCCGATCGCGTGAGGCAGCGGTCCTCACGCCCCAACCGCCGCCGGGATTCCGATCCCGATTTCCGGCCACCGTAGGCGCGGGCTTGCGGACGGCGAGCAATGGGTGGCTTGCCGTCCGACCGTCCGGCAACCGTCCGGACCAAGCCCAAGTCGTCAACGGCGCGTGCTGTTCCACGCGCGCCTCAAGGAGATGTCAGCAACTGTAGGGGCCCAGCAGGGTCGAAGCCTACTGGGGCCAAGGGTCTGATTCTGAAAGGAAGACTCGGCCCTGGTACGAAAGGCAACGAAGGAACAGGAGTGGGTTTTTAGTCAGTAAAAGTCTGACACTATCTCCCGCCCCGCCCAAGAGCGGGGGATGTCATAAGATGATTTTCCTACCGGAAAAAAAAAAAAAAAAAAAAAAAAAAAAAATATGCATATGTCACTTTTTACTGCTCTTGTCAAGCGGACAAGAGCAGTAAAAAGTGACGTACACTCCACTTTATTGCCTTTCAAAATTATACAAGATCTACCGTCGCAATTCGCAGATCCTGACTTAATAAATAACAACTTTCTGATAGTCCCTGGTAATCCTATAGCCAGCACCCCACTGATGTTTTATGACCAAAACAAGTATGGTAAAGCCATTTTTGCTCTCATTCCAGTAGAATCGAATGATATCTCACAGATTATCATTAATCTTAAAAGTAACGCCGAGGGCCACGACAACATTACTTCGGATATGATTAGCGCAATTTTGCCGCACACCTTAAAGATTATAACTAAAATAATTAACTGTTCTATAGTGACGTCAACGTTTCCCAAGCAATGAAAAATTGCTTCAGTTAGGCCATTACCGAAAAACTCAAATCCAACCGAGTTAAAAGACTTACGTTCTATAAGCACTTTACTATGCCTGTCCAAGGTATAGGAGAAAGTCGTCAGCCAACAGTTAACTAAATTTTTGGAACAAAATAATATTCTACCTGACTTACAATCTGGGTTCCGGAGTCAACGCAGTACGTCTACCGCTTTACTAGACGTTACTGATAATATTTTGGCTGCTCAGGATCAGGGCATGTGTACAATCTCGTTTTGCTAGATTTTTCCCGGGCATTTGACGCAATAAATATTCCACTATTATTATCCAAGCTGAACTATTACGGTTTCGACCCTACCGCCGTGCAGTGGTTCCGCAGCTACCTCACAAATAGAAAGCTGTTTGTCGATTTGCGTTTGGGTGACGGCACTACTCTAAGATCGTTACTCATTGCAGTAGAGAGAGGAGTGCCGCAGGGCTCCATCTTAGGTCCGATTATTTTCATCTTGTACTGTGCAGATATCATTAAATGTATCCATAAATGTAAATATCATATGTATGCCGATGATATACAGATTTATATATCTTTTCGACCACACGAGTACGATGATGCCATTAAAGCTCTTAACGATGACCTCCAAAGAATTGCCACTTGGGCTGAGGAGAACTGCTTGTCATTAAACCCTACAAAAACCAAATATTTGCTGTTTGGCTCAAGACAGCAGCTTGCTAAGCTACCTTTATCATTTGACCTAAAGCTAATGGGCGAGCAGATCGAGTGAGTATATGAGGCGAGAAATTTAGGACTAGTTATGGATAAAGACCTGCGTTTTGAGAAACACGTAGCAGACTCTGTTAAAAATTGTTTCTATCGCCTGAAGGTTTTATACAAGATGCGACCGTACTTGTGGTCAACTGGTCGAAACCCTAGTTCTTTCTAGATTAAACTACGCTGACACGGTATATGGCCCGCGCCTGTTAGCTCGTACAGATCGGCTCATCCAAAGGGTACAAAATGCTTGCGCTCGGTTTTGTTACAACATTTCTCTTAAAACCCATGTAACGCCCTATGTAAACAAGCACTTTATACTAAAAATGAAGTCTAGACGAAAACTGCACTTAGCCTACCAAAAACCGGATTATTTATTTAATAAGCTGAGTTGGTTTACGAGCCGACGGGAATGCGAAAGAAGACAATGCTCACAGCAACTTTCGACCAAATCTTATGGTACAGCTGCTTTTAGGGGCAGCTTTCGTTATTCAACTTCCAAAGTGTGGAATAACCTCCCGCCACCTATTAGAGTTGTGGGCGACTCACATATATTTACACAGTTTACACACTACACGTAAACAATAAATATATAATTCACCTACATCTATTTATATATTATATTTACACATACATATTTATTTATATATATATTTCCAAGCAGTCAACACACATATACACTAACACTAAACACTACGTATGGAATGACGTGACTCATTGGATACACGCATTGTCGATGACGCGCCGGCGACGGTTTTCCTTCTACCGCCACGTTGTTGATATATTTGTTTCTCACTAGTCACGACCTACGCTGCTAGAAAGACATACGTGCACTCGCGCTGATAAAAAGTTGTCGACACATACCCGCGCAAACTCCTAGCTTACTTGAAAGACTATATTCTAGCTGTTACATTATAAGTGCTTGTGCTTAGCTTACTTGCGCCTTCTAATCTACAGTGTTGTAGTGTTGCGTGTGAGGAATATACCTGGAGACTCAGCAAGGACTTTTATTTGTTCATCCACCTACCCCGGTGTGTTCCCCCGGTGTGTGCGGTATAGGTACTCACCTATACCGCACACACACCATCCATACAACCAAAGAGTGACTAACACGATAGGAACGTTTAGAAGACGCTTGCGACAATATCTGATCGATGCACAACGAAAGCTGGATATGGTGGCTCAAAATACCTCAATTATATAAAGTACCCGTGTGCCTGCCTTGATTGAAAATACTTTTTAGTGCTGGTGATTACATCATTTGGTGTTACAAGTAAGGACAATTAATTAGGTGCTGTTACAAAATGGTGGGAGTTGCTCACACTAGGTCTTCTCGGGTTCCTTGTCCCTCGGCCCCGAGGGAGCTGTTATGTTGTCCATGGCAGCGTGGCGTCCTGTCGCGGGTATGAGACCTGTAAAATACAAAGCAGCTCATTACTTACACTATTTTTTAACTTCATAATATTTAAAACAATTTCTTCTCAACGTACCCATTTGTTTCTGGCCTACTTGCTTGCGACAGGCGCGCATAGTTCGGATGGCGCCTTTCATTTCCATTCGCATTCCACAGGGAGCCTGGCAATGTTGGAGTCTCAAGGCTAGTCCGAAAGTACATCTCCATTTTGAAATATTACTGAATTTGAAATATTAATGAAATTTAGATAATGTACCACAGATTTAATTAAATGACATCGTTCCTCAATATATAATTTTGAATTATTATGATTATACCAATTATTAAATTTGCACTTACCTCCCGTACTTGTAGTCCTTTTTTATCTCTAAAATACCCTATGCACAACTCTGCATTCACTTTTATAATATGTGTATATTTTTTAATGCACCGTCAATATCGCTCCATCGCGCACAGCTGCATGCAAAGATTCAAAGATTCAAAGATTCAAAGATTCAAAGATTCAAAGATTCAAAGATTCAAAGATTCAAAGATTCAAAGATTCAAAGATTCAAAGATTCAAAGATTCAAAGATTCAAAGATTCAAAGATTCAAAGATTCAAAGATTCAAAGATTCAAAGATTCAAAGATTCAAAGATTCAAAGATTCAAAGATTCAAAGATTCAAAGATTCAAAGATTCAAAGATTCAAAGATTCAAAGATTCAAAGATTCAAAGATTCAAAGATTCCTCCTTACAGTAAAAATAGCAACTGGCAGCTAAGAGATGACCAGTCTCAACTGACAGCGCCCGTTCACGAACATGACGCTAATATTAGCACCACTCAGCTCAACCATTTTGAAGGGAACCGAATGATCCAACACATGCGCCACCATCAGTGAGACATTTAAGTGAGCATGACAAACTCTCAACTGCCGTGCTCATTTATGTCAAACAAGTCCAATAGTAACATAAAAAACCATAAAATAGCTCCATGGTACTTACATTTAAAAACTTTGAAAATAAATGCTTCTACATTATACAATACTTATAATATTTTACAATTCCCAAAAAAAAAACATTAAAAAATAATAATAATAATTTCCAAACTATTCAATTTGTACACCTCGGTGGTAGAGGAGCTGGACCAGCATTGAGTCAAGCATTTTTATCTTGAATATAATCCTCCAACTTATAATATGCTTGCCTTCATAGTGTGCGTTTAATACAAGATTAAAATTTCGTTTCATTGAGTTCTAATATTTGTGGAGGTATTTTATTATAACATTTCAAACAGTACCCCATGAAAGAAGAGGCCACTTTAGCCAGTCTAAAACCTGGTCGAACTAATTGGTCCCTATTTCTTGTAACATAATTATGTCTATCGCCTCTTTTGCTAAAAAGTTGAAGATTTTTTCTAACGTACATGATGTTTTCATAAATATATTGACAAGGCACCGTCATGATGTTAATATCCATGCAACGCACTAGTGTGAGGGGAATGAGTAAATACACCGATTGCATCCTAACTCGTTCGAGATTTATCTTCCATCTACTCACATTTTGATCTTTATTCTATCGTTTTTTCTTTTTTGTTTTCTCTCTGTCGTTACATTTTGTTTTATTCGTCTATTATTTATTTTTCACGCTTTAAACAAACACACTAGTTTACACAGATTTAGTATAATTAACACAACATTATTTTGATGGTTTATATTATTTAAGTATGCATCACCGATACATATATATATTACACACCAAAACTGTTTTACGTCCGTTGCGTCACAACCACAGGTTCAGTTGATAACCAGCGTCGGGCACTAGTTGTCAGACATTCATGCAGAACTGGACCTATTTTGGTGCAGCCGTGAGGCACATTACTACATTTTTTGCTTCTTAGTTTATTTTTGTTTCGTGTTTACCTATATTGTGTTTGTGCCTTGTGCTGTACCAAATAAATTATTTTTCTTTCTTTCACTTACCTCCACTTCAGTAGAAATACACCCAAAGAGCTAGCGAGTACCCGCCCACCGATTTTAAAAGATGAAATTTAAATTATAATTCTTGTACATTAATGAAATATCACTATTGTCATCATAAAATATACGCAGGTTCCGTACATTATTTTATAAAGAATTTTTATAAACTTGACTAGTTTTAAAAACTTGTTGGCCAAATTCTGTAACTTATAAAAGTGGTTAAGGCATTAATCAAACATCACACTTATTTTAATTAAACACCATCTTTTTACCTATTTTTCTGTTACTGATACTCCATATTAGATGGAATGATTTTAATCTAGATTATTTGAATGGGTCCCGACTGTTGCAGTCAATATGTTCCATATTAGAATTTAATATTTGTTTTATTTTATTTATTTATTTAATACTTTTCAGTTTAATCTAATATCGCTCCGCTTATTTTTTATCTTATATAAAATTTAAGTGTCTATTTGAAATATAAAAAAAAAACAATTGTTTATGAAATATATATCATAGTGTATTCGATACTTATAACAAAAATGTGAATTCTGAAATTTTTGGTTAGCTGTCGATTTTATACGACTAATATTGACGGGACTTAATTCTCGAGGGTAGGTACCGAATCGGTTGGGCTGACTTTGAGGGACTTTCACTGACTGGTAGCTGATGTTACAAGGATTAACTTAGGCTTCTTTTAATTTTACCGCGGGAACAAAAATTCAAATTCTAAATACGTAATTAATAATAATAATCAATTCAAAATACGGGATACGTCTGCGAGACGATAAACAAAAATTGACAGGACTTTCATTGGGAAATAGCTAATAATATAATGAGTACCTAAAGCTACTTTTTATACCTATTCTCGCGAAAACGGGACTTAATTCCGGCGGTAGGGGACATCCTGATTCCCGGGGAGAGGACATCTTTGAAACGGCTGGACCGACTGTGACGGGACTTTCACTGACGGAAACCTTTTTTCATCACGCTAATCATCTAATAACTTTTCCCGCTCTGGAGCAGAAAAGGAAAGCGTGCCAGAATTTTACTGAGTAAAACCACACCTAGGTTCCTTCAGTTGCTTTTTGCATTCTAGGAAAACGGGTTACCTTTTCAGGAGTCCTCCCATGACCCTAGTAGCCTCGGCCCTGCTGGGCCGTGACATCTCTTTGAGATTCCTAAAGAGAAAAAGCGTAGTACACGACGCGCGTCGACGATTTGGACTCGCTCCGGACAATAGCCGGATGGCCGGACTGCGAGCTACAAATTGCACATCGTCCGAAAGCCCATGTCTACGGTGGTTGGCAGTCGGAGTTACGGTGATCTTCATCACTAGCATTACTGCTTCACAGAAGGAATCGACCGCCACCAATTTCCCCTAGATCCGTACCATGGCCTGGACCAGAGCGGTGCCGATTGCCCCCACGAGGACACAGTGGTGCTCCAACAGTGCAGGGCTCACCTCCACCGTTAGCTCCACCGTATCCTCCGGGCGGTCTGCACACCTTAGAGCGTTTCTTCCACCTGAATCCGGTGATGGAACCTCCCGAACTTACCATGTCCGGTCAGGATCTGCGTCATGCGGAAGGCCGTGACGCCTCTCGAGTCACTCATACATACATACATACAAGATACGCGCGAAAAACATAACCCTTCTTGCAGTAGGGTAAAAAGAGCAAAATTGTTTTGTTTATTAAAATGTTTGTAATAAGTTATCTCCAGAAATGCAGACACACAAAAATCCACAAGATGAGTGGAACAAATTTCGACACTAAACGTTTCTCTCAATTGACAAGAAACACTACGGAACCCTGAAAAACATTGGAAGATTAGAAAATGTCGGCAATTACTATACCAAGGTACACAATTTATAAAGCTTAAAAAATACATAGACCGTCACAGTTTGTAACTGTTGTTGACACACATTTGGTGTCATAGACTTGTTTGGTAGCTACACGTTTAAATATGAAGGCCTATATTTTGTTGTACCATTTGATAAGTGAGTGTGTTTTCTTTTTTATTGTGGTTAGAGTAATTTACAAATTAATGCACATTATATTTGTGCACCTGTCTTAATGTAAAAAAAGTTCTTCTTCCAGAGGTTGTTTGTTTTGTCAGCAAACCGTAGGGGCCCAATGGGGCCGATGCCCGCTAGCTAGGACCGCGGAGAATTTCCGAAAGGGCAACCCGTAGTCCTAGTACGCAAAGGGTAATTGAAGGATACAGGTGTGGTTTTAGTCAGTAAAAGTCTGACACGCCCTCGCGCTCCACCCAGAGCGCGAGAAGTCATTTGGATGATTTCCCACAATAAAAAAAAAAAAAAGAGGTTGTTTGTTTAAGTCGGTTTATGTAATACAGTAAAAGCAGATTAAATACTTAAAAGAGTGTTGTTTATGTGTAACTATGCCATAAAAAGCTAATAAAGAATTTTCTGTTATCCAATCGACATTATTTGCCTCTTTCTACTCTATCCATACTAACTGAAAATGACAATATGCACAAACAGGTAGAATAGATATAAATGGGAAAAAAGCCCAGAACGCTGGCAGCATTGCCACGCTGGATAATTGCTATCCTATATATAGTTATAGCTGATTCGTTGACCGAAGAAAAGCCCAGCCCTCTGGTCACGCGAGGAGCCGACCGAACTCGATGAGCTACCCGATGGCCCTAGCATTCCAACCCCAATACTTATATTATAAATGTAACTGTCTCTCTGTAACGCTTTCACGATTAAATTACTGAGTGGATTTTAATGAAATTTGGTATATTATAGTAAGCTTAAACTCCAATATAGGGTATTGGCTACATTTTGCTTAGCTTTGACTTCGACTTTGTGTCCGCAATAACCGACGAGGACAAAGTCGCGAGCAAAAGCTACTAATATATAAGCTATACATAAAATTTTAAATAAAAATCTATTTTTCAGGTTTTAGTTTAGCAGCAGCTACAATTCCTAATGATAAAACTGTTGTAGATATTGTGATAAGTGGTTTAAAGGAACAATCTTGGAGTAAAGACGAAGGACCTTGTTTGGACCAAACATTAACAATATTGAACAATGTGCGAAATTACACTGTTTGGGCTGTTTGGAGTAAGTATGACATCAGCAATTATCATCTGTTTAGCATTTTCCAAATTTGTAGCGTTGCCTTCCAGTCTAACCGTTTGCTGCCAAGTCATCATCATCATTGTTTTGATGTTTATTTTTTATTGTGTTTTTGTTTTTTTTTGTGTTTTAATTATTATTAGCTGTTAAGGCGCATTTAATAGTGCATGTAGTGCTCTTCTTTAAGTGATGGGGCACTTAGACTTAAGTTCGAATTGTTTCCCTTTATATTTAATAGTGTACTCATTGTTGAAGAGCCAAATAAAAAAATAAATAAAATAAATTTCAGCCGAAAGACATCCACTGTTAGACATAAGTACGGTTCTGTGTGTCTCGTGTCCATCGGATTCCTGCGACCCTCACCAGGTCATCAGCCCCCCTAGCCAAGTTAAGACCATTTCGTTTCGTTTCTCTTGCGTCAAATGCCTCGAGTAGGCCTCGCCTCCGATTCCTTTGTTGTGACGTCATCTCAACTCTCAGTTACGTGGTCAGAACAAAGGAATCGGAGGCGTGGCCTACTCGAAGCGTTTGACGCAAACGAAACGGTCGTAACTTGGCTAGGGGGGCAGTCCACCTTGTGGGTGGTCTTCCATCGCTGCGACTTTCGGTACGTGGTCACCACTCCAGAACCTTTCGGCCACATCGAACATTTGTTCTGCGAGTAATACTATAACATGCCCTTCCCACTGCCACTTAAATCTGGCAATTCTTCGGATTATGTCAGTAACCTTGGATCTCCTGCGGATATCTTAATTTCTGATGCGATCACGTAAGGAAACTCTAAGCATAACCCTTTCCATGGCCCTTTGGGTTACTTTAAGCTTTCTGATGAGGCTTATTGTGAGTGACCATGATTCAGAGCCTTATGACATTACTGACTACACGCACTGGTCATAGACATTCGTCCTTAGAGACTGTGGTATGTTGGACGAGAAAATCCGAACGCTGCCTAAGCCGTCTACGATTGACTTCGTTTTTTTTTTTTTATTAATGATAGCGTTTGACAACCATCTCACCTGATGGTAAGCGATAATGTGGTCGCCGATAGAGCACGCTTGCCTAGACCTACCCAACTGGACTGACTGTCCCAGGTAAACAATCGTCCACAACTTCGAGGGTAGAGTCTGAGTGAGGGCAGAGTGCTGCCGACTACCAGCATTTTATATGGAGCTACTGCTCATCTGACTTCCAAAGCCCAGTTATTCGGCAACTCGATACCCTTAATTGACAAGATAAGTTACCTGTTATAGGTTTAAGGTTCAAATTTGATTGTAGGAATTCTGGGTAATAGAAATACGTGGTTTCTTTGTGCTGATTTATTTGCGACTAACTTTAAACGAGAATTTCTTATTGATATTAGGGCGACGCACACATGCATTCGTACTTACTTAAATTGACTTAGCACTACACTATTACAACTTTTTACAGAATATACTCGCATGACACCGTCAGCACCCGGGTGTTTCTCAACAATACGTCCCATCATCCATTTAACCAGAGGTAAATTATCGGATCTTATTAGAACAATGTGTCCTAAGTCAAGCTCTTTGACCTCGTGGTGCCATTTTGAACTTTGTTGCATTCGTGACTGGTATTCTTATTGCCATCTGTGCCAGAAGTCAGTCAATAACCTTTGCTGATGCTGCATCTTGATAAATGTCGGCACAGGTATTTCACCAATAATGAAGTGACCGGGGGTTAGTGGTTGCAAGTGGTCTATGTCCGTGTCATCTATTATAGTCAGCGGCCGTGAGTTTAAGCAAGCCTCAATTTGACATAATAACGTGCTCATCTTTTCGTAGGTCATGTGGTTGGTCATGATCCGTTTTAGGTGATGTTTCATCGCTTTCTCATCAGCTTCCCATAGTCCGCCCATGTGTGGGCTATAGGCTGGAATAAAAAGCCACTTGGTTCCATCTACTGCTAACTTCTCAGAGATTGGACCCTCGAATTGTAATTTGTCTTCAGTCCAATCTGCGACTAGTTGCCTGTTTGCACCGACAAAGTTGCATCCTTGGTCGCTCCATATCTGAGCGCATTTTCCACATCATACTACAAACCTTCGGAAAGCTGCGATGAAGGCATCTGATGTGAGATAATAATAATAATAATATTCCACAACTATCACACAACGCCGTCTAGTCCCAAGCTAAGCAGATCTTGTGTTATGAGTACTAGACAACTGATAAACATACTTATATATTTCTAAATACATACATACATAGATAAATTACACCCAGACACAGAACAAATGATCGTGCTCATCACACAAACATTTGTCCTGGGTGGGAATCGAACCCACGACCTCCGGCATAACAGTCAGGGTCACTAACCACTAGACCAACAGGCCAGTCATCCACCAATTCCAGAGTCAGATCTTCCACCAATTCCAAGTGAGTCGCCTTTATCGACATACAGACAAAGACAGCGATGTATGCCTTGTGTGTTTTTGCTCCCCTGCCTCTCGACATCAAGACCTGATATGGGCCAGCAAAGTCAATACCTGTGTTCCAGAAAGGCTTTGCAGGTGTTACCCGAACTTTAGCTAAATTCAACAAAGCACGGAGCACTGTCACCCGATTCAGGGTACAAGGGCTGTGGCCAGCAATGCGGTGGACAAATTAGCAGCGACATTCGATGATAGAGTAACGCTGTTGGTTTTTCCGGCGCAGGTGGAAGTAAAATTTGAACTGGCTCTAATATATTGTTGACCAACTTCCAACCACAGTCTGTAGGGTCTAGCTGACAACCGAGCCACACTTGAACTTGGTAATATACCCGAAAAAGATGTTGATGAGCAGCAACTGAGGTTAGAGGAAGACAAGCTAATTGAACTTGTTTTATATTTTTAGTACAGTGACAGTGACTACAGGGCGTACTCATGCATATTATGACGATAACAACTTTTATAACTTTTTGAATCGTTATATGTCAGGAACGGTGGCTCGTAGGAAAAAAGTTCTGATGCATTTTTATAGATAATTTTATGATCTACAATTTTTGTCTAAGGTACTTTTATGATAAAACTTATCGTTTTGCTGAAAATCGCGAAAAACTCATTTTTTTGACCTTGAATGAAAAATTTTCCAAACACGGGAATGATAGGGACTTTTAAATATTATTTATAATTATGTTTCGAGCAATTTTACTGATTTTCAGCTTGTTGAGACTTTACGCACCTTCGAATGTCTAAATTGACTGGACTATATATCCTTTTGTTAGCGTTGTTTCGGACATTTCTTGAGATTTCATTGAGTTTTCCCTAAATCTTCTAACATATTTAACAATTGTTCCTCTGTATTTACCATATTTGTTGAAATAAGCCTTCTTTTCGTTATATAAACAGAACGTTGAGTCGAGGCTTCAAAGTCAGGCATCAACGCCGAGTTGCTAGCCTGTCGGTTTTCTACCGGTTGCATTTTGGGCAGTGTGCGTCGGAATTGCATAACCTAATTCCGCTTAGCCCGTTCCATCATCGGACCACCAGGCGTTCGGCAATGCGCCCCCGGTACATGGTGGACATCCCACCTATACGCACAAAATGTTTTGGGAACACATTCATTGTGCGTACAGCTGTAGAATGGAATTCCTTACCGGAATCTGTGTTTCCTGATGGCTACAACCCGGGAATCTTTAAGTCAAGAGTGAGTAGGTTACTTCTAGGTAAGCGCGCTCCATCTTCGACCGCATCGTCGCTTTCCATCAGGTGAGATAGCGGTCAAGCGCGAACGTATCTTGTTTTGATCACATTCACTAATGAGTTTGTTTTGCACGTATATTTTTTGTGATATTTTTTTGTTATTGTTCCTCGCTGACCCCTCGACCCATCCTTTTGTATTGCGCTCAGTGCGTAAACGTCGTAAGTCGAACAGATATCCGGCTCGATGTCGACCAAAATGAAATGTCACAGGTTTAAAGTTCAAATTTGCTTGTGGGAATTCTGGGTAATAGATATACGTGGTTTTTTTATGCTGATTTATCTGCGACAACTTTAAACGACGCACACATGCATTCGTACTTACTTAACACTTTCACACATACATACGATTATATCTCAACATTACCCATTACGACTTTTATAGATAGTAAGAGATGTTTATACGTAAAATATTTTGCATAAACTTAAACTCGATGCTTGACTAGTGTTCGGAGCGCGTGAGTTGCGTGATCGAATAAGTAATGAAGATGAGCAGGAGAATCAAAGTTACCGACGAATCGCCAAACTTAAGTATCAGTGACCAGGGTAGGTACATTGCTCGCAGAACAGATGGTCGATGAAACCGATAGGTTCTGTAATGGCGACCGCACACCAGTCAGGAAGACACAGTTTTGTACTGTCTCCCACAAGGTGGACCAATAATCTGGTGAGGGTCGCAGGAATCTGTTGGATATCAGACGCACAGGAAGGAAGACAGGCACAGGAAGACCGGCCGTTGTGGTGACACTTCGAGGAGATCTATATACCTACAGCATTAGATGTCTTTCGTCTGAAATGATGGTAAATAAAAAAAAACTTCACAAAGATACAAACCTCATTTCCGCAACTTTTCAGTATGGAATTCGATGCATCATCCAGTTGGAACATTTTACGGATCTGAATATAGTTTTGGTAACTATGACCAATGTCTGAATGCTCCTTCAATGGCTGCTGACCCCAAAATTGTAACCCAGTACTGTCTAGCTGATGTTACTTTGACCGGCAAGAAGTTTAAAGTAAATAATAGAAATGTGTTGGGGCCTACTGGACCTTATGTTGCTGTAAGTACAAAAACTATTATTGTAAAACTTATGATGGTTACATTCACATTTTTATTGACTGACTTCAAAACGCATTCTTTTCACGACTTAAAGTTTAATAAAACTGGGAAATATGAGCATCGTTCATCAATTGATGATCACAAACAATTAAGAAAAATATTTATGATCGGAGATCGCGTTTCAAGTACTTGGAGATCCGTCTATTGAGCTCACGCCTGTTCTTCATGAGCTCGATCAGAGAGCCTCTTGTTCTTATTGTATGGAGAGTCTTGAAAAACCTAGACCCGACTGTATGGACAATTCCCACGAATCCATCGTTATATTAATTCACGGAGCTTCCTAGGCATAGGAATTGAAGCTGAAAGCTCTCGGAGTTTTGGATCTGTATCTGTGCTGGACGGAGCGTAAACTTCACCAGTCGAAACCTTTCAAGCTTAATATTGAATGTGCCTTTATACTATGCGGTGATTGCTTCCAGTTTTCACCGCGTTGATTACAGTGACATCATTGAATATTTGCTTCTTCACGACAGGATGAAGTCAATCTTATTTCTAGTTGCACTATCAGGGCTTTGTCAAGTCCACTCCCAATGTCAATTTTTTTTGAAAAAAGAGTTTATCATATAGACTATATCCTTCTCCATAAAACTAGCTAGTAACCAACGGCGCCCCGTTGGGTCCGAAGTCCAAATCCAAATTGCCCCACTCGCAGCTCATCACCGTCTCGTTTGTCCAGTTTCGCGTTAAAGTCCCCCATGATCCCGGATACATTCTCATATATGGTCCCCACTTCATCTTCGGGGTGTGTCATGGTCGGGGCGTAGACCTGTATGACTTTCAGTGAATATCTTGATGATATTCTGAGTATAAAGTACGCCACCCTGGTCGACTCACTCTCGTTCTTAACCACATTGTTCACAAGGGACCAGTGGTTGTAAAACCCTACACCACCCTGGAACTGCTGGTAACCTTCCCGAAAATAGAGCAGATTACCAGATTTGAGTATTCTCATTTCCTCCTCCTGTCTTCAGACTTCAGATAATCCTACAATACTCCATCAAAACCGCTCAATTCTTTCTCAAGTTCAGTGATGTTCTCTTCGATCCGGAGTGTTCGCGTGTTGTATGTTGCTAGGTCCAGTCATTGTGTTTTAAAGGGATAGTCTTCCAGAGATTCTTAGCACCCCTTGCCTCTCCGTAGTCTTGACCGCTACCGGAATCAAGGCTAAACGGGCTTGCCATAATCGCTACGCTTGGCAAACATCAAATACCACGCCTTTATTTATGGTTACTACATATAAGTAAACATAATTATTATGTACGGACTTATGTTCACACCGTATTAGTGGTAGTGTAAACCCCTAGTTAAATGAGTACTGAACCGTCAGGCGATACCAGTGTCTGAGTTAGTTTAAAGAACCGCGTAATTTCAAGAAAGATATATTGATCCTAGCTTGCCCGCCAAGCATTGTTCTGCCATACAAAGTGTCAAAGAAACAATATATAAAACCTTATTCTGCCATATAAGTTATCAAAGAAAAACTCGGGGTAAGGCTAGGAATAAAAAAAATAGCCTACGACCTATTCTCAGACATACACAAAAATTAATCGATTAGGTCGTTCCGGAGAAATTCGGTAAAAACACTGTGACACGAGATTTTTATGCAACATTATTTTTAGTATATATATACGAAACAAATACATGATCACCGGGCCATCCGGGCGACTGAGGGGTGGTTTTGCTCCTGCACCCACCTTGCGCTGGCGGCTAATGCCTACTAATACCTGCCGTGACCTTTTTTTTTCGGTGGGAAAATCATCTTATGACATCCCCCGCTCTTGGGCGGGGCGTTGACAACTTGGGCTTGGTCCGGACGGTTACCGGACGGTCGGACGGCAAGCCACCTGCCGTGACCTGTGTTGTACTTAGTGTCGGTGGTGTCCAACTTGTGACCTTTTTTAAATATTTTTGGGGAAAAAATTACATGGTGTTACTGATTTTGAACAATTTATATTCAGGTTTTCATTAATACTAAAAATAATGTTGTATATTAGATTACATTAAAACTTAAAGGGAGAACCGATCAGTCGAGGCAGTGCGGAGTTCCTTACTGTCGCATACACATACGTCACGCTCACATACGAGTTGACACGTCTTATCTACACATGTATCTAACATAAAAAACTTATACTGTTACAGACCAAAACCCCTATAGGCAGAAATCTAAACAAAGTATTCTGGGGCACCTGTCTTCCATCCACCTGCAAGGCTAGTTCCATTACCAAGATCCTGAAGACTTTCTACCTAACCAACCCCATTACTCCATCAGAACCTGAGATTACTGTGAGTTACTGTGAAACTGCTGGAGAGAAAAGGGAGTATAGTTTTGGATTTTATGCTTTCATGTAAGTTGAAAAACCAACTAAATTATTACTATTTCTTTTATATAACTTACTAGCTTCGAAAGTAGAATATATATGCCTATGTCACTCATTGATAAAGCAGAATTCTATTGGAGAAATATTCTTTTAAATCAGTTCAGTAATTTTTGAGTTCCTTTATTTCAAACAAAAATACAAAGTTTTTCTCTCAATTATATTAGTTATTATCTGTGTGTAACTTAGGGCCTGTGCATACTTGAGACAAGACTGTCTTAGACAGACTTGTCTACGACATCGCAGACTTGTCTGCGACAAGACTGTTTTGTCTACGACATGGCGCACACCATCAAGACAAAACAGTCTAGCGTCGTACGGCCAGTGTTACCGACTTAGTGGATTTTCCACTAAAACTGGTGGTTTTAACCCCTAATTTAGTTGCAAAATATTGGTTTTAGTGGCTAGTGGATTTTTCTAGTGCTTTAGTAAAATTCTATTTCTTACTAAAAATGCGATCACTCGGGTGTAAATCAGCTCCATGAATCCATAATAATCAATCTGATAGCGATGATGATGGTGCAAATAAAAATGATTCGTCTGAAAACGAATTAACACATAGCTGTTACTGAATAATTTGTATGTTGATTTACCTACTAATGTTAATTATACCCAAATGGTATTTTGATCAACTGATTGCTAATTTTTATCACTTATTACTAAGGGAAACTAATAACCTAAATGCCTAAATGTACTAAATAAAATACTCATTTTATTTCGTACAACACACATTTTTTAATGGAAACTTTTGCGATTTTGTTAGTAGTTTTCTGGTGGTTTCAAAAGTTGACTCTGGTGGTAACTTAATGTAACTGTTGGCTACACTGGAAGTCTCAAAACAGTCTTGCAGACAAGTCTGCGGTGTCGTAGACAAGTCTGTCTAAAATAGTCTTGTCTCAAGTGTGCGCAGGCCCTTACCTTCTGATTTATTTATTTTGTACTTGTTATACTAAAACGACGTATATGTGTTAAGTTAAAGTATTATTGAAATGTTAGTTTTAAGATGCCTATTTGTTTTTATCTACGCTTACTGTCTTAAAACATTGTTTTAATTTAATATGTTTTTCTCTAGGTTAATTTATAATTATTTTGATAAAATAAACATCTTTAAACGTAAGTAGAAAGTAGAATACATTTAAAAAATAAACAGCGATGTTAGGGCTCGTGTACAAGGTGGATCGATGACCTGGTGAAAATACAAGACACAATACCGGCCAATGTAGCGATGCTTAGGATTGAAATGATGATGATGATGATGATGATGATATCCCAACACACGAACAATCAGAACCTAGAATACTCCCACATATTTGCGGAAGGACCAATATTATTCAACTACTATATAGTATTATGTATGTCGATGAGATTGAAATAATTATATTTTATGAAATTTCCTTACAATAATAATTCTTTGCTTTTAAGAATCGTCAACTTAAGTGGTAATGAGCAGGGCACATTGCACGTAGAACAGATGGTTAATGGGGATGAAAGGGTCTGGAGTGGCGACCACGTACTGGAAGATGCTGCGTTCGTAGACCTCCCCCTCCCACGTCGTGGGAATCCGATATGTAGCGACAGCTATCGCGTCACATAAAATCTAATCCTGCATCGCGTAATTAATGTTCTCCGCGCAATTACAACATATAGAACAGCCCGAAAATCATCTATCGGGCAGTTGCCCACCAGACATAACACCCGTCTGGTCGGAGGATCTTCCCTTTTCAACTGAGGTTTGCGGGACTTTACACTCTGTTCCGCGTACCTCCAAAGATGGATGCGAGACGCACAGAACCGGTCGTTATGGCGACACTTAGGAGAGGCCTATGCCCAACAGTGGACGTCTTTCGGCTAAAATGATGATGATGATGAGACCTTTGCTTTCAGATCACTAATAACCACGCTACCTGCATTATCAATCATTTCAACAATTTACCTTCAACACGCCAAAACAAAATCTGGAGGTAAGTCCTATAAGATGACTAGCTTCTGCCAGCGGCTTCGCTCGTGTGAAAGTAAATTTCTTCATACAAACTTTGGATCCCTATTCCATCCCCTTTGTGAGTGAATATTTGAAAATCCTCTCTTAGTGCTCACCCACGTCATAAAATGAAACCTTGTGGCACTAAGGAGTATTGATATTAACTTCGAAGTAAATCACCCCCAAAATACCTTACTACCCCTTTTTAACCCCGATGGGGAAAGAATTTCATTAAAATACGTAACTCGTCTTCCATCGATTCTGTTAAAGAATGTTCAATGCAAAATTTGAAGTAGATTGGACTAAGGAATCGAATTGTCCCATACAAACTTTAGCCCCCTTTTTACCCCATCCTTTTTAAACCCATTAATTTTAGTGATAATAATAATAATATTAATATTCACACAACTATCACACAACGCCGTCTAGCCCCTAGCTAAGTAGAGCTTGTGTTATGAGTACTAGACAACTGATAAACATACTTAAATATTTCTAAATATATACATATTATAGATTGAATACACCCAGACACAGAACAAATGATCGTGCTCATCATACAAACATTTGTCCTGGTTGGAAATCGAACCCACGACCTCCGGCATAGCAGTCAGGGCCGCTAACTACTAGACCAACAGGACAGCCGAAGAATATGCTTGCTTGCTTATATACTTTATATCGTTACAGCTGCGTCCGCGTAACATATCATCCCGCCTATTACGTTTGATTGTTGAAGTTAGGAAACAGGTGCGAGTTTAATTTGACAAATAAGGCAGTTTCGATATACAAAGACGGTGGTTCAGGCTTCCACTCTGTGTGAGAAAATGGGCCGTAATCCACCACGCGGGCTCAGTGCGGGTTGGTGGATGTCACATGTATTCGAATTTTTATTTCTAGGACAAAACCGGTTTCCTTACGATGTTTTCCATCACCGTTTTGAGAGCAGTGATCATTAAATTTACTGACTGAGTCTGAACCCTCAAATAATCAGATAAATTAAAAAAGTAACAATCATACATATACACATAAACACAGCCAAACTTTCACATTTTATAATATTCCATTCTTTTTTCAATTCCAGCTATATGTGGCATAGCACACTCATTTTCGTTAAAACGAAACTGGACATCATTGACGAAGAATTCAGATGAAGGTATAGGCTCCCTGAACTTGATAAAGGTGTCTCTGGCCACTCTAGCAGTGAGCACACATACTGCTTACTTTGAAGTGATGGGACCCATCAGTAATGGATTGCATTATGATAAGGTACGTACGTTGACGTACAAGTTGAGTACGTTTACACTCTGAATTATACCAATTTTGCTTGAAAAGGTATTTCCTAGCTTCTGCCAGTGACTTCGCCCGCGTGTAAGTAGGTTTCTCCTCACAAACTTTGGAGCCTTCTTTCATCCCCTTAGGCGGTGAATTTTGGTAAATTTTCTCTTAGTCAAGTCAAAGTCAAATGTTTTTATTTCACATAGGCCTACATGGGCACTTATAAAACGTCAGAAGCTAGTGCACAGTTCCAAATTGGTAGTGCCCGCTGACTTCATAAAAGGAAACCTTGTGCCAAATTTCATGCTACTAGTCCCAGTAGTTTCGGCTGTGCGTTGATAAATGTCAGTCAGTTAGTTTCCCTTATAATGTATATTATTGCAAACAATACATACATATTTGGTCAGTCTCAAGTAACGCCTTGGAGAACCAACACAAGTTATACAGAGAACAACACACCTAGTGTCAGTGTCTGGAATCTGGAGTTATCACTATTACTAGGACCAATTTCAATATTGAAACAAGGACCATTTAACTGTTTGGTATAGGCTGTATTCAATAGATATACAAATAATTTGTCAGAAAACAAATAATAATAATATGTAAGTGTTTTATTGCTGTTTTAGATTTTTTTGCGATAATTTAATACACCTGCCAAACTTGTTGGAAGTTTGTTTGACAAACGTAGCTCTTTTATTATTGACTTATTGATATTACAGTTATTTTTATTTCACTTAATAATCATTATATATAATTTACATTACAAAATATAATTATAATAAATTTCATATAATATAATAGATCGCGTGGAAGTTATAGCAAAAATTATCTCCTTATACTAAACTAATTTGAAAATATTTCAGATTATGTTGGAAACGGATCGTCCAATCCTAAATTCTGTCAAACACATAGATTTGCCGGTGGACAACTTTCTCATGGTATCAGGGTTGCTACTCGTTAAAGGTTTGATGGAAAAGAAGAAAAAACCGATGGTGGCTTTAATTAACCGGTATTTTAGGTAAGAAATACTAGACAATACAAATGGTTTGTAAATCGAAAACATTGAAAATACTTCCAATTAAAGATAAATGCACTATCGCTAAGAGTCAGGGACATTTTTATCTTCGAGCGAAACTGCGGGATACAGCGGGTAGATATATGAACTTGAACTTGCACAACAGGCAGGTTATAGTCAGTAAAAAGCGGAAGAAATGTTTGATAATATCCGAACCCCAAAAAAACCGTTCTGTACCATCCGTAGCAAAACACGGCAAAGAAATTCACGTTTATTGTGTGGGAACCCCCTTAAATACTTATTTTATTCTGTTTTTTAGTATTTGTTATAGCGCCAAAAAAAAATACTTCATCTCTGAAAATTTCAACTGTCTAACTATCACGGTTCATCAGATACAGCTTAGTGACAAACGAACAAACAAATAGACAGACAGACGGACGGACGTACAGTAAAGTCTTAGTAATAGGGTCCCGTTTTACCCTTTGGGTACTACCTTAACATCACTTTTTAGAAACATCACACCTAATTGATCACACCTAATCAACAAGAACTAACTCCGCGTGGTGGATAGCCCACTCCTTCTCACAGAGGAGAGGCCGGTGTCCCAGAAGTGGGCACGTCACATTATACTATGTCCCTTCTTTCAGGCTAACAGCGTCATTCTCAGTAGTAATGTTCTACGTAGCGTCAGCATTAATGTATACAGGCGATGGTCCTGTTTGGCAGAATTTCGCTGGTAGGGAGCAGAAGGCCTGTGTCGACAACTGGTGGCTTAGTCTTTTGATGCTCAATAATTATGTGAACAGCGAGAATATTGTAAGTATTCCTAACTGGTGTTAATCCGTCGTCTCCGTTAAGTCAGTTTGAAAATAGTAAACGTTCACAATTGGGTAGTTTCTCCTTTAAAACTCAAGCGCAGCGTATAGAAAGTATACTCTTTACACCAAGCCTTTTATTTTCTATGAAATACCTACAAAATGCTATTGAATGAATGCTACATTTTGGCAAAGATCAAGCTTAATTTTGGTTTAATTTAACGAGAAGATCAAAATATATTTTTATTAAATATTTTAACCTATTTCCTATAAAATCTGATTTTAATGTAGCACATCTGATGGTTACTCTAACGGCCGATTACGTTTATCGCTTGTAAGTCTCGCCAGGCAGCGTTCAAAGGGTTAATAATTACTTATATATTTGAAAATACTGTGTAATACCAAGTTTGCTGTTTAATTTTTATCCAGGTATAAATACGCCTATACTTTTCAGTAGCACTGAACAAGTCACTATTTTCCCAACACGAACAGGCTTAAATACTTTAAAATAAGATTTTCTTATGTGTTTAAGTTTAGGTATTTGTCAGCTTTAGATAGATACTCATTAGTAGAGATCGGATTATATGCAACATGCACCTTGTTATATGCATGTAAATATGCTTTTAAAAATAAAATTGGCAGAATATACTAATTTAAATGAAAAATTTTAGGAACCCAAAAAAGAGGAAAAATCAGCATACAATTATCAAATTATATTTTGATAGGTGATAATAGGTACAGTAAGTAATAATTTCATAATTATTACTCAATAATAATAATAACCCCATCGCCGTAACTCTACGTTGACGTCGTGGTGGGGCTTGCGCGCTCCAATAAAACCTAGGTCTGTGTCGGTAGAGTATGCTTTGCTGTAACATGCCTAGGGTGAGGAGCGAGACAAAAAGAGATACCATCCACAGGGCAGTTTTGTGGCGAACTGTTGGGCATTAACGATCCCACGGACCCGATCTCCCGGAAGAATTCTTGTTCTTCATCTCCGGCTTGCCTTTATAAGTAACGTTTTTGATAGTTTTATTTCATCACTTTTAAACGCCGTAACACATATTCTAGTCAAACAGTCTTCATCAATTATCGATATTTTGTTTTGCACAAAAGCTAACAACTCGTCTATCACAATATTGCACGAAACGCATTTCACCGTCGAGGTCATTTTCGTTGAAAAATTTACAATCCGCGATTCGAAAGTACACACACCTTGCGTCGCTCGGTGCGCTTACGCGACTGTGACTAGTCTTTATATTTTGTGCTGAGGATGGCTTAAATATGCAAATGCATATAATCCGGTCACTACACATTAGTTTGTTAGGTTTAGGAGTGAATGATACGACTGATGATGACTCTGAACTTTATTTTCAGAATATGCCTTGCCTAGTTTAGCTACTCACATATGTTGTGGAGGAACCAGATAATATATTGTATTCTTTTACATTTTAGTGTCTGATAGTTAGCTGGTACATACCGTGTGACTATCAACTAGCAGTCATGGGAACCATTCTGTATCTAGTATGGCAGCAGAACAAAACTATGGGGAAAATTGTTACTACTGTTACAGTAATATTAGCTTTATTGGTACCTGGACTTGTTACGTATTACAAAAAATTACCTGGATTGATACTGTATCACGATATAGAGTAAGTAAGTTTAATATATTTCATACTTATATTTGTGTATTTGAAATTAACTCTTACTTTATTTTGAAAGTCACCGCTACGTGGATAGATATCCCACCCATTCTTATGCATTAAACGTTTTGGGAAGCCTGTGTTCCACACACAGGCTTAGACAAACGACTTTCTATTAGCGTTCCATTTACAAAATCTATGGTAATGATATGTCATTGCCATACATTTGTCTAAACCTGCAATTCGCGTAAGGAAACTCCGAGCATAGCCCTCTTCATTGACCTTTGTGTGACTTTATGCCTTCGGACGAGGCCCATTGTGAGCGGCCACAATTCTAACGAATCCCATTGTGAGCGGCCACAATTCTGATGAGGCCCATTGTCAGCCACAATTCAAAATAATAATATCAGACTAATTGCCACATCGTTATCATCTACTTAGACTTTTCCAATTTCCTTTTTGGAGTCTGCTTCCAGTAAACAGATGCATTTAAATCCCGCTCGCTGTGTGTGGAGTGAGAGCGCGTGTCTCACATTTACTGACTAATACCCACCCGTTTGCCTTCAGTTTCTCTTTGCGTTCTCGGGCTACAATAACTCTTTCTAATAATACCCCCGTCCTAGCAGGATACTTTACACACATGCGAAACCCGGGCCCTGGGATGAAGGCAAAGAAGGAACAGGAGTGGGTTTGTAATCAGTAAAAGTCTGACATTATCTCCCACTCCGCCCAAAAGAGGGATTTGACATTAGATAATTTCCCCACCTAAAAAAAAACACACATGGAGTGACTGCCTATCTGTCCTCCTTCCTGAGGAAAACTCTTGCCAGAGGTATCGTTTGCACAATACCTCTGGCAAGAGTTTTTAGAGGTGGGAAATCTTCAATGACTTTTCTCGCTCTAAGGAAGATAAGAGTGCGTGACAGACTTAATGACTAAAATGACGTCATCTGTGTCCTTCAGTTGTCCTTTGCGTTCTAGGACCAGAGTTTGCTTTCTAGAATTGCCCCGTTGCTCTAGCGGCCATCAGCCCTGCTGGACCCCAACGGTTTTGCTAGTATGTCTTTGTGCAAAAAGTTCTCGCGTAGAACAAAATGCGCCGTCTTGACTCGGACTTGACCCTTATGGAACGACCGGACGAAGTGGCTACGGTGGCCGGGGATTGCCCTGCGACGTCCGATGTTAATCACCAAGTGCTGCGAATGACAGCCGAATCAAACCCTTACTTTAAAATAAAATCATGTTTCAGGAAAATACTGGACTTCAGGAAGAACGACGTGTACTTGGACACTTACATCAGAAGTCACAACCGCGCTGGTCCATACCTCATAGGAATGGCTATGGGATACGTTATCTCCGTTTACAAACCAAATAAATATAGGAATGTTATTGCGAAGGTATGTTTTACATTACTTTTGGTTTAATAATTTCCAAAGCATTGAGCATTGACGCCGAGTTCCTGCGGTCCCATACAACTGTAAAAAAAAACAAACTTTTGAGTTAACGAACAAAAAAAGATACGGCCGTTTATATATAGTGGGATATCGGGGAGTATGCATCGGAATTGCGCAATTTAATTCCGTCTAGCCCATTCCATTATCGAACTACCAGACGTACGGTGTTGCCCCACCGGTATATGGTGGTCGTTCCACCCATACGTACAAAACGTTTTGGGAACACATTCATTGTGCGTACAGGTAAGGAGTGGAAGTCCCTGCCGGAGACTGTTTCCTGATAGCTAGGTACAATCTAGGGGTCTTTAAGTCAAGAGTGAATAGATTATTTCTAGTCAAGCGGGCTAGAGCGTTGACCACATCCTCGCTTACTGTATGAGATAGTGGTCAAATGCGAGCTAATCAATCATAAAAAGTAAAAATAATAATTCACAACTAGTATCGTAAGCAGTAAAACTTCTCTGCAAAGTCAGGCCTGGGCATCAACCAACTTGGTAAGAGAACCCATTAATCAGCTTTCAAAGCAACATTGGAGAGGAATCTTCAGGGATTGCTCGTTATTCCATAGACCTCAATCATAGGTTACCATCAAGCAAGGCCAACTCTTGACCCTGAGGTCAAGAGTTGGCTCATCACGAACTAAAGAGAAGCTCACTTTTGGTTTTCTTTGTCACCATTACCATTGGCTTAACCAGCGTGATAGTAGAAAATAGTCTCAAGGGAATACACTCCTGAGATAAAAAGTATCATATGTGCTATTACAGGACATGGTCTACCCGTGTTCCAAATTTCATCCAAATTCTTTCAGCAGTTTCCGCGTGTAAAAGTTTAAGACTCAAATTTAGGCTAGGACAATAAAAAAGGTGGTTAAAGGAAAAAGGAAAATTCTTCAGATCTGACCAGACTACCACTCTCACCACCAGATAAGAGCCTACTCCTCCCTTAGTCTTTGGGGACTACAAACATGATTTAATGTGTACAAAAAATCTTCTTTCAGAAAAAACTGCTCCTTCTGTTCTCATTCGCCAGCATAGTAGCTTACAAAGTAGCTACAACACCATTATCCTGGGTCTCCTTGGAATACGATCACCTGAGCTCAGCCATATATACAGTTTTAAGCAGAAACCTCTGGGCTTTGTGTACGTGTATTACTATTGGCGTTATGGAGTACGGAGATATTGGTAAGAGTATTTTTGCTTATAAAAATTCCTCGATTTCTCGTTAACTCCTCATTGTTTTTCGAGAGAAATTGAGCTCGAGACGCCTCCTTCTGCGAAGCAGTAATACTAGCAAAGGAGGAAGCCGCACGTGCATGCGTGAGGCAATGGGCCTCGCGCCCCAGCCGCCAGGATTCAGATCCCGGTTTCCGGCCACCGTAGTGGGCTTGCGGACAGCGAGCAATGGGTAATAGCTCTCTATTCACCGTCTGGTAACCGTTCGGACCGAGCCCAAGTCGTCGACGGCGCATAGTGTTCCACGCGCGCTTCAAGAAGATGTCAGCAACCGTAGAGGCCCAGCAGGGTCGAAGCCTACTGGCGCCCTGAAACAATGGCAAAGAAGGAACAGGAGTTTTTAGTTAGTAAAAATTTTGTTAGTAAACCTTCTCGCACCGCCCAAGAGTGGGTGATGTAATTAAACGATTTTCCCACCCAAAAAAAAAGTACATAAAATGTATTGATTCTAAATTACTTTTTTTTGTATTTCAGCATCTATACGCAAGTTCACTAACTGGCACGGTTTTACAATACTGAGCCGACTCACCTACGGAATCTATTTGACACACTCTGTGATTTTACAGCAGAACTTGTATTCAAGGAGGAATATACAACAGTTCGACTTAATCTATGCTGAGGTTTGTAACTTTTTATGTTATATCTTGATTCTTATTCGTATCTGCCGATACGCAGTCGCCTTTCAACTTCATCGGTAGTTTGTTACTACCCTTCCTGGTTCGTCTATCGTCAACGTGAGCGTGGTCACAAAGGTCAACAAAGGTTGTTGTTTCATCTAACGCAATCTGTATATATGTCGTGGCCAGATCTTTTACGAAGATTTGTTACTAAAATAATTTTAAGTACGCTACTAAAATAATATGGATCCTGTATCTGCTATAAATAAATAATAATCTAGAGTAGTAGAAGTTTTTAATTGTGCGCGCATCACATAAAATGTACAAAATCGATGTCGATAACTTTTATACATTAAAATTGTGTGTAACTTGATATATTACTTAGACTTTGTTTCATCGCAATCGGTTGACTATATCGAAAGATATACTACATTAATTGACAGTTAGGAGGTACGAAGTTCGCCAGGTCAGCTATAAATAATGATGAACTGTTTTCAGAGCCTACACAGCTTCGGTGTTATGACGGTGTCAATAGTATTGGCTACTTTACTTTGGATGTTTGTAGAAGCGCCGCTGAATAACATCATCAACCTAGTCATCAATTTGGGGTAAATAGTAAAAACTATTTAATTTATTTGATGTTTGCGTGAAGTGTTGCGGTGTGGTGGCTTGTTTTGAATAATTATGGATGAGCCGGCGACCGAAAAGTTGAAATGGAATCGTTTGTCTTAGTTTTGTCATGTTAAGAGGAGGGATGAAACGCATTTTACTAAAAGAGTTATGAGCTTACATGTGGATGGATGGAGAGGGAGACCAAAGAAAAGATGGATGGATTGTGTGAAGAGTGATATGAAAGAAAAGGAAGTTAGTGATAGCATGACGAGTGACAGGGCAGAATGGAAGAAAAAAACGTGTTACGCCGACCCCAAATAACGTGGGACAAAGGCAGGAGGATGATGATGGATGAGGCGGTGACTTCGCTCGCACATAGCACGCATCGCCGCCGCAACGCGTGAAATTTGAACGAATGCGCAACCGCACGTAGGACGCCGCGAATCGCGATAGACAAGTTTAAATGTTTGTGAAAGCAGACACGATACAGTAATAATATTAATTCAATATAATTATATTTTGATTGGCCTGTTGGTCAGTGACCCTGACTGCTACGCCGGGGTTCGTGAGTTCGATTCTCACCCAGGACAAATGTTTTTGTGATGAGCAAGATCATTTGTTCTGTGTCTTGGTGTAATTTATCTATAAATTATGAATGTATTTAAACATATACATATGAGTATATTTGTCAGTTGTCTAGTACTTATACCAGAAGCTCTACTTAGTTTGGGTAGTCTTATCCTAAGTAGGGCTTCTGGTATCAAAAAAAAAGTAAAAAAATATATTCCACAACTATATTTTGCACAACTATTTTTTTTACAAAATTTTTTTTATTAACTAAATTATTTATAAATTAATATTTACAGATCGGAAGACCAAACGAAATACGCAAGAACCAAAGAGGAATTAGTAAGAAACGGTGTTGCAGAAACTTCTCCAAAAATAAAAAGATCTTGATGCACCTATATATGCATATTTTTTTTTTATTCAAATCTTACCGGAATAACCAAGAACAACAAGCAACTTCATATAACGTACGACAGGGGAGTGTACTGGGCCCGACACTGTTCCTTATTTATATAAATATCCTATCGATGGGTGCTAAGTAAATAAATTTATCGATTTTCTGATAGTTGCAGAAACTTACTAAGACATGGAAAATCGTCTTTCAAGTGTCAAAAATGCAAAAATGATAGTTGTTTTTTCAACAATATTTTTGAAAAAAAAAATACTAAATAACTGCTTATTATTCATTTATTAATACTATAGTATAATAAGCCTAATCAGCCTTTTAATGTTCCCACTGCCGGGACTCAGGCCTCCTCTCTCTAGGAGAGGGAATGGACCGTAATCCACCACGCGGGCCCAGTGCGGGTTGGTGAATGTCACATGTTTTTGAATTTTTGGTTCTAGGACATGCCGGTTTCCTCACGATGTTTTCCTTCACCGCTTTGAGAGCAGTGGTGATGAAATAAATTACACAAAGTAATGCGCCTTATTAATACTAATTATCAGAAAATCGCTAAATTGCAGATAACTTAATTTACTTTGCTCCCGTCGCTATGCAGTATGAGTATTAGCCATCGAATGTAATTACTCTATTTTTATGTGAATAAATGAATACGAATGAATATATGAATATGACAAATTTTCTCGTACGCAGATGATACAGCTTTAATCTTTGCCGAAAAGACCTGGGGAAAAGTTCGAAATTCAGATGAAACCGGCCTGTCACAGATTACAGATTGGCTTAGTCGTAACCTCCTAACACTAAATGCCTCCAAGTCCAACTACATTGCTTCACCAAGTATTCACACACTCAACCACTACTTGAATTTCAGATAAAGATCCACTGTTGTGCCAACCCCCCATATCCTTACTTCCCTTGTAAACAAATTTACAGGTTACAGTGTACTACATACCTGGTTATTATGTTTTAAAAACATTACGACACTTCGCCTCAAAAAATATTCTTCAAAAAGTTTACGTTTCATTGGCCCAATCAATTCTTACATACTGCTTACCATGCTGGGGTGGAGCAACAAAAGTCATATTTCTATGTATTTTGACATCTCTTTTGCTTATTATATACGTTGGTACTTTGATTACAATAATAAAACAATTTTCAGCATATTTTTTACATATCATCGACATTTTGATAAAAGGTAATCAAAACATAATAAAATCAAAGCGTTTTTTCATTCTGCTTTAAATTTTATACATTAGACGAAATTGCTATCATCGATAAAGGGCCAAGCTGCCAATCATGACGTTTATTAAGAACACCTCTTTTAGACAAAAATCAACGAGCACCGTAGCGCAGTGGTCTCATTACTAGACCGGCACGCAGGATGAAACGAGCTCGAATCTCAGATATTTTTTTTTTTGATAAATTTTTGTACTATACACAAGAAATTCTAACATATTTTTAAAGTTCCTACTTCTTTTAGGGGTTCCGTCAAAAGTCTAAAAGAGAATCATTATATGATCACTTTTTTGTCCGTCCGTCTATCAGTTTTCCGAGACCCTTTATCTCGGGAACACGTGGAGGTATCGAATTGAAATTAAAACCACATACTCAGATACCCTTGAAGCTGTAAAAAAATCAAACTTGTAAATTTACGGAAAAAAAGATACAACCGTTTGTTGCAAAAAAAACATATATATTTCGACAATCTCAAGGGAATCAAAATTCATAAGGTACATCCCGTTGTCCTAGAATATTGAAATTTGACATGAAGCAAGGTCTCATAGCATAAGTATAGGAAAAAATATGAAAACTGTAAATTTGTAGTTACGTCACAAAAAAAAAACTTTTTGCGATTCGTAAAAACCTCTCTAAAACCTAAAAAAAAAATCAAAAAAACTAAAAATATCTTTCTTAGAACTCGATTCGGAAATTGAACTGTTTTCATATGTAAGTTTGTACGGAACCGTCAGTGCGCGAATCCGACTCGCACTTGCCCGTTTTTAATTGATAGTTTGGTTTCTACATCAGCACTTTCGAAGCAGTTTATCAGAGTCATTTTATATTATTCAGTTATGTTCAGTGACTGTATCTGATAAACTGATATTACGGTTACCTATATATGTATTGAGACGTCCGTTTATTGAACAGACAGCGGATTTTATCAATCTTATTTTTTAATTTTATTTTTTACTTATATAATTGTTATAACTTTAATCAAGGGTCAAGCAAGGCCTACCAACCCAACCTAAGGCAAGAAAGGGGTTGAATATGATTCAAAAGCATTTTATTTCAAATAAACCATTTACAGGCACTTTTGAAATGTCAAGAAGTCAGTTAGTCAGAAAAAAAAAAAAATGATGCTAATTGCACATTCCAAAGCGTAGATCTCTATGGAGAAAAATGTGCAAGAAACTCCATGGACACTCTTTTCAATCATGTTTTGTATTTACAATTATCACTGTTACATGTTTCTTGTCGTTATCATGTGAGAACAATGTAAATACAGTAAAAATAAAAACTAAATATAGATATTAAAATAGCAACTGGCAGCTAAGAGATGACCAGTCTCAACTGACAGCGCCCGTTCACGAACATGACGCTAATATTAGCACCACTCAGCTCAACCATTTTGAAGGGAACCGAATGATCCAACACATGCGCCACCATCAGTGAGACATTTAAGTGAGCATGACAAACTCTCAACTGCCGTGCTCATTTATGTCAAACAAGTCCAATAGTAACATAAAAAACCATAAAATAGCTCCATGGTACTCACATTTACAAACTTTGAAAATAAATGCTTCTACATTATACAATACTTATAATATTTTACAATTCCCAAAAAAAAAAGCATTAAAAAAATAATAATAATAATTTCCAAACTAATCAATTTGTATACCTCGGTGGTAGAGGAGCTGGACCAGCATTGAGCCAAGCATTTTTATCTTGAATATAATCCTCCAACTTATAATATGCTTGCCTGCATAGTGTGCGTTTAATACAAGATTTAAATTTCGTTTCATTGAGTTCTAATATTTGTGGAGGTATTTTATTATAACATTTCAAACAGTACCCCATGAAAGAAGAGGCCACTTTAGCCAGTCTAAAACCTGGTTGAACTAATTGGTCCCTATTTCTTGTAACATAATTATGTCTATCGCCTCTTTTGCTAAAAAGATGAAGATTTTTTCTAACGTACATGATGTTTTCATAAATATATTGACAAGGCACCGTCATGATGTTAATATCCTTAAACAGTTCCCTTAGAGAATCGCACCGGCGAAGATTGTAAATAGCTCTGATAGCTCTTTTCTGTAGTATAAAAATTGAGTCAATGTCTGCAGCCCGTCCCCATAGTAAGATACCGTATGACATGATACTATGAAAATAACTAAAATAGACTAGTCTAGCGGTATCAACATCCGTAAATTGGCGGATTTTTCTAACAGCATATGCAGCTGAGCTAAGCCGTCCTGCAAGAGATGTTAAATGAGGACCCCATTGTAGCCTTGAGTCAAGCGTAATCCCCAGGAAAACCGTTTTATCGACAAATTCTAGCTTTTCATCGTTTAATACTACGTCACAATCACTGCTTTTGACATTAGGTAAGGAAAATCTTATGCATTTAGTTTTTTTCCCGTTTAAAACTAGATTATTAGCAGTGAACCAGTTTTGGACCTGCAGTAGGGCATAATTTTCGTCGTCAAGATTATTAGTCCTTCTATTTATCTTAAAAATCAAAGAAGTGTCGTCAGCAAACAACACCATATTAAGTTTATTTTCCAACAAATAGGGTAAATCATTAATATAAACTAAAAATAAAAAAGGACCTAAAATTGAACCTTGGGGTACCCCCATTTTCACATTTAATCCCGACGAATTGACACCGTTTATTTGAACTTGTTGCTGTCTGTCAATCAAATAAGATTTTAATAAGCTTAAAGCTGTTTTGCCTAGTCCGTAATGCTCAAGTTTCAAGAGTAATGTTTCATGAACCACGCAATCAAACGCCTTAGACAGGTCACAGAAGATGCCTATAGCATCCTGTGCCTCTTCCCACGCATTAAAAATGTGTTTTAGTAAGGAGACACCAGCGTCAGTTGTACAACGTCCTTTGGTGAAACCATGTCCAGGAGTACATATACCTCGGCCAGATAGTCTCTTTCTAGGCGAGGCAAGATAAAGAAGTTGCTAGACGCACCGAGAGCGCCTGGAAGAGCTACTGGTCGATGAAACACCTGATGAAAGGATCACTTCCACTTTCCCTTAAAAGGAAACTCATGGACATGTGCATCCTTCCCACCCTCACCTACGGAGCGCAAACGTGGTCATTAACGAAACGTCAAAAGTCCGCCCTCGTGGTCTGCCAGCGAGAAATGGAACGAAGCATTCTCGGAGTCAAAAGAACAGATCGCATAAGGAACAGTACACTTCGTTCTAAAACACAAATCGCAGACACAGGTAACTCAGCCCCCAAACTAAAATGGAACTGGGCCGGTCACATCTGCCGCATGTCGCAACAAAATTGGGCGAAGGCAACCACTGTCTGGATTCCGAACAGCAGGAGCCGGCGACGCGGTAGGCCCAGAAGGAGATGGCGTGACGATTTGGACTCCTACCTTAAGGATTGGCCAGAAGTGGCTAAGGACAGAAAAGAATGGAATAACGGAAGGAAGGCCTTTGCCTGCAGTGGGACACAACGGGCTCATAATAATAAGACAATTTATAGCAGTTTTAGGAATTGCAAATAAACGATTGTGTTGCTCTGAAAATACAAAGTTTATTTTATAGTTACTTATACAATCATATTAATATTCTATTTTACACATGAACTATACTATCTTACCTGAAAATACAAAGAAACGACCATTGAAGTTATATTTAAATTGCCAATTCCCTTTTTACGTAATCTTTAAAACAATCTCATTTCATTTATTACTATTTAAGAGCTATAATAGTTGCATTTTGCCGTAAAGTATGCTCCACATAACATAACTAAAATTAAAGGAAGATTACATCTTTTACATGTATTTAATTATTGACAGTAAAGTAACACGGCCAAAGGTCATTAACATTTTTGTAAAAGGCATGTTTTTTTTTACACAACACGGCAGTGGTAGCATAACTAAAAATCTTCGTAACTCAATTCGGGAATTGAACTGTTTTCATAGGTAAGTTTGTACGAAACACTCAGTGCGCGAGTCCGACTCGCACTTGCCCAGTTTTTTTACATTGAAGTCGGTTGTATTTTTTTTACACTTTTCGGTTGTGGTAGCACAACTAAACAAGTACCCCTCAGCTAATCATCATCAGATGAGCTTGATAGTACCTTATAGCCAGAGCGCATCTCACGACAATTGTAATAATCTCAAACAAGGTCAGGTTACATTGATGTATTACAGAGTTCCGGTATCTACCTTCCAGCTTCATCATCAGATCGGTTTCATATACCCCTCCCCCCTTTTTTCAGTCAGTCATCGGCTACAGGTATAAACAAAGCCATTTTACTCGTTACGACAGTTCTGCTATGACCCTATGAGGAGTTTCGTTCCATATCTTCGAAGATCCTCATCAGATCATAACAATATTTATATGGGACCAAATCAAAAGCACCGAATATCGAAAAAAAATAAAATCGAATCGAATGAAAAACGTATGAAGTAAGTAGGTACTAACATATTATGTGGACCAAAGTTGTCTTAAATAAATAAACATTATTATTTCTGAGTTATTATATCACATAACCCTGGGGTTCTGGGCCTTTGGAAGGCGTACGAGGAGTCGAAACCAACTCGCAGAGGCCCCTCATATGCTTTTAATAGAACGTTGTACCAACTTTCTTACTTATAACATATCAATAAAAAAAAATTACATCGGTCCAGAATTGACCCAGGAATCGGTGTGAAAAAATTACATTCAGCCGAACATAGAACCTCCTTCTTTTAGAAGTCGGTTAATAAAACCCTCACTTCCATATTACCGAGTTCGCGCCTGTTTCAATGAATCCACATATTGTCCAGTTGTGTAGGCAATAATTGTGGTATTTACAATACTACAAATTTTATATCACAATATCTACCAGGAACAAAGTGAACAGATAATTATTTCAAAATTAACTAAACTAAAATACACTAAAACGATATATACACTAAAGGTATATAACGATATATACCTAACTAAAATATGGCGTCATAAAACTCCTCAGCATCGCTGTCGACTGGAAATGTGTCCAAAAGGCTGGCGGCTTTGCCTCGTTGTATGGGCAATGCTTAGTCTCTGTCCAAGGTAAAAGCCAGCCCTTGGGTCACACGAAGTGTCAACTAAGCCTTTGGGTAGCTCTTTAAAAAGCAAACGAGCTCTCGGATAATAAAGTGAATAATTAAAATTGTTTTCCTATCCGGGAATGGAATTAATTAAAACTGCTATAAAGGGTATCTAATTAATCTAACTACAGAATATACGTCATAGGCTTGCTATATATAAATGCATGACGCTTATCCAAGCACATTAGTTGAATATTATTTTATAAGTGTCAACACGATTCGAACAAAATGCTGGCGAAGTTGTTAGTGTTGTGCTGCGTGATAGGGGTGACGTTTGCAGGCGTTATTGTCTTTTCTTACCAACCCAAGCCTGATGTCTCGCCCTGGATTCCTGAGTGCCAAGACACTGACGTATACAGTTATTACTATAGAAAATGTATTTCCGACGAACGACGGTAAGTTTATCCCTATTAACATCATAATCATCTTTCTACCATATTAAGTACTTGGTTCAACACGTTTTTTCACAACCCATCCATTTGTGTGAAGAGTGACTTTTTTCTTTAGCCTCCCTCTCCATCCATCCCCATGTATACTTATAACTCATCCCCATTAACTTAATTGTTCTTATGCGGTCACTTTACAAAAGAACCATTAAAGGCAGCGATACAGCCTGTAGCAAGCATGCAAGCAACTTAAATGCCATAGTGACACACACCAATCAGAACTGATTTAACAATATGTAATGCTTAATATTGCACCTACCACAATTTGTATCTGCATCACCGAAAAGGTTGACTGGCATTAAGTCCACCACTGTACTTTTGTATGCATAAAAAATAAATAAATAAATAAAACTGATTATGGCACACTGGCATGCGAGCTACTTGCATACTTTTGTGCCATTTACAAACAAGTGTATCACTACCAATGACAGCCGTAAGTCTCGTGCCTAGCTGTGGGCAACTCACACAAATAAACACTTGAATGCATCTTAATATAACAGAAATTTTATTATAGCCATCGGCGTTTCACTCGGTTTCCTATCCTTCTTATTTATTTTAGCTTTAGAAAAGTAATTTAATTAATAAAATTGTTTTCATTTTCAGTTTCTTAGAATACGAAGCTGACTATACATAAAGTGACATATAAATCAAAAAGCTAGTACAACTGCCTCGTACCATCGAAAATTAACCACTACCTACGCATGCTCGAGGCGAGTTACACTTATATATAACACGTGAAGGATTCCCCACCGATGTATTTTTAAATTAATAAGCCACGCTGTTAGTACTAAAGCTTAAATACCTCCGGAACAAGTCTGAAGTTTGAGGTTCACCGGCACAAGTAGTTCTTAATTTAGCTTAAGCATAGATTTATATAATCGTTTTATGTATGATTGTAAAATATTTTGAAATTTACATTAAGTTATAAATAGCACTGAGCAGTGGTAACGGCTCTGCCTTACGGGTCGTACGTCGTGGGATCAAACCCAGGCAGGCACTCCACTTTGTATAATTTATATCTGTCCTGACCAGATCTTATAATTCATCACTTCATGATGTGACCAGCCATTTCATGAAGTGATGCTATTTCAGCTAAACACATGATTATTTCATATGGTCAAACAAGACTAATCATATCGTAAAATAGTTACGTTCCCCACTGATAGAGTCGACTGTTTACAAACATATTCCTAATTTCTACTACAAAATATGCTCCAAGAAAAATACTAACTGTGCACTAAAATATGCTCATCTAGTTCAAGTACCTTACAACAACAAGTACCTTAATAATTGTAAAAAATCCATTAATAGTATTTAGTGTACAATAAGTATTTTTAGTGAATAATAAGATTTTTATGCACAGAAATCCGACATTAACGATATGGCCAAACGTGGATTGAAATATCATATAACGTTAACGTCTCAACGATCAGGCCAGGTTTAGTTGGCTATATCATGAAGTGATAAATTCTAAGATCTGGCCAAGATATATCGTACCAACGCGTACCGCTCTGAAAACGGTGAAGGAAAACATCGTGAGGAAACCGGCCATGTTCATATAAAATTCACCATACGCGTGGTGGATTATTGCCAATAATGTTATTTCTACATTGTGTGCATCTGTGTACGTGTGCCAAATAAAATATTTTTCTTTCTTTCTCTCTTCTTCTTCTCCAATATACCCTCTCCTAGAGTAGAAACCTGAATCCCAGCAGTGGGAACGTTATCAGGCTGGTTATGCTGTAAATAGATTCAAGTTTATTGTAACAATCATATTTTATTGATCCACTTAGTACCTAGGTATAATCTTTAGTTACGTACGTGTAATTGTACCCATATATAAGAAAAACAAAGAGAAATATAAGCCTTTTCATAGAAAAATATGTTTTATTTCCTGCTCTATTTATGGAAACCTTTCATTATACATAGGACAAAGTTCATCACAATGCTATGGGGTTATGGGGAAGTAATATGATTTTTCCTCTCAACCGCCCCATCGCGTCATGTTTTTAAGATCAAGGAAAATAATAATTATGGAGAAATATTGATACGTGGATACTGAAAATTTCTGGATCTAGCCACTTACATTAGAAGAATGCCAGTCGGCGGAGTGGGTCTTTCCTATTGAAAATTTGCCGACGAAATTTATAAAAAGTCAGTGTTGGTAAAAAATGGTTGCTTCTTTTTTCGGCAAATCAGGACATTACACTACATTATCGCTTGAAGATCAAAGGACAGTGACTGCCGATTGGTACATCAACACTTGCTTGCCCAGTCTTAGAAAATTCCGCTTCCTCACATTCCGCTAAGGTAACAGAAGCCTATTTGAAGATGTGGAACTGATGACGCATCCGCCTTACAGCCCGGACCTTGCACCCTACGAGTTCTATTTGTTTCCAAAAATTAAAGACAAACTGAGAGGCACACTTTTACGAACCCTGAATCAGCTGTGAATGCGTTCTATAAAGCCATTGAAGAGGTCCCTAAAGACCACTGGTCTATCTGCTTTGTACATTGATTTCAACAAATGCAAAAATGAATTAATTGCGTTGGATTGCATTTTGAAAAACAATAAATGTATCATAAGTCTTATTTATCAGAATCCAGAAACTTTCAGTATGCTCTAAGTAATGCCATATTTACTATTTCAACTCACATGTTGAGTTTTCTTCCAGCAAACCATTGAGTGATAGAGAAAGATCGCAGTAGAGGGTAGATGGATTCTACCCACACAATTGCACAATTTCAGTGATCTCGTTGATTTAGTGGTCACAAGTGCGACTGCTACGTATAGCTCCTAGGATCGATTTTCAGGTCCGGCAGTGTTATTCATTATAAGTAATGTTATCAGCAAACCTCTGGATTTAGTTCGTGACGGGCTTGCTGCGTATGGGACTTCGGAAACCGGACGCACCTACTGTACACGTATTTACACCTCTGCCAAATACAAAAGTTGTTATGTCGAAAGTAATGATGAACTTACAAAGAGTTTCAAAATGGTAGCAGCATTCTATAATTTCTGCCTACCCTCATGGGTATAAATAATCATGCATAAAATATAATGTATTTATGTGAAACTAATACCAAACTTTTCCTGAGGAAAGATAGTTGATTTACTAGGCAATAATAATCGGTTAATATAAATTCCATGATTGTGGTTTCAAACCACCAATGACCAAGTTACACAAATAAATATATAGGTCATGATACGACAAAACAGGAAAGTAACCATCAAAATAACTACCTACCTAATATTATAAATATAAACGAAAAATTAAATGATAATGTTTATTTTTCTTACCTTTTAGGGTTCCGTACCTCAAAAGAAAAAACGGAACCCGTATAGGATCATTTTGCTGTCTGTATGTCTGTCAAGACCCTTTATCTCGGGAACGCGTGGAAGTATCGAGTTGAAATTAAAACATATATACTCAAGTCTACGGTCTCTTGAAGCTGTTGCAACAAAAAAGTATTTTTTGCGATTCAGAAAAATCTTCGAGACTCCATTCGGGAATTGAACTGTTTACATAAGCAAGTTTGTACGGAAGGGCGCGAGTCCGACTCGCACTTACCCGGTTTTTTTTCTATTGATATAAGCCAGCGCTTGACTGCCATCCTACCTGGTAAGCAGTTATTGAGAACCTATTCACTCAAGCCTTGAAAACGCATAGTTCGGACCTTAGAGGTATCAACAATGTAAGGGCGGACACTCGCCATATACTACAGATTTACCTTTGTTTTTCGCTAGCCTTTCTGTCCTCACTATTTCTATCTTTCATGAGACCGCGCTTTCTTTTTCCAGTTCTGGGAAAATCTGTCTAGTTCGTCCCGCATCTCTTTGATCCTTTATGTACCTACCTACATCCAAATAAATAATATAAATAGATATCTAACAAATTTTATTTCATTTGTTTAACAAACTACGTAGCAAACATAAATATTAACTTTAAATTATAGTTTTATACTAAACCCATGTAAGTACATAAAATTAAATTTAACAATTAAAATGATTTTGATTGTATGTCATATTATTTCATACAAAGCGTTCCAAATAAGAATAGGATCAATTGCCATGTTGTGACGTCACGTCATACTGTCAAATCGAAGAATTATTATGGCGAAAAAAACAAGAATTTTTTAAAATTTAATTTATTTTTAGAACGAAATTAGTTAATCAGAATCCAGTCTGATTAATTATTCGATTTGACAGTATGACGTGACGTCACAACATGGTAATCGATCCTATTTTTTATTTAGAACGTATTGTAGATAACTCTTATCTGTGAACTGATTTTCCTATTACTCTTACACACGGTGTGTACATTTCTTTTTTCCACTCTCCTTTCCTAGTATAGAGGTATGCTGGAAAACATTTCTATAGAAATAATCATCACCTTTGTACCTATTTTTCCGTTTTCCTTCTTGTCGCTTAGTTTGTGTGTGTACGTGAATTGTTGAAATAGGTAGATTTGCTGCTTTCGTGACAAAATTTGACGCAGCCAATTAAGTAATTGCCATTTAAATAAATTTGATGTAGGCGGCTGTGGTCTTTACATAGAGGTCACCAAAGAGTTAGCCGAGGATGTGTGGTGTGCGGCGCCCCCCCAATCTGACTAGCTTTCCAGCCCATCCGAACTTTGATTCTTTGCGTAATCGAACCAAACATGAAAAGATCCGCCGGAACATCAAGATTATCGACATAGCCCAAATCGAATAACAGTAGGTATGCAGGGTTGCATTGCTCGCAAAAAAGAAGGTCGATGGAGCAGACTTCTGGAGTGGCGGCCGCGTACCGGAGAATACAGCAGTTGGAAGGCCTCCCACAATGTGGAGCGTTGAGCTGGTGAGGGTCGCGGGAATCCGACGGACGCGAGACGCACAGGACCAGTCGTTGTGGCGACACTTTGGGGAGGATTATGTCCAATAGTGGACATATTTCGACTGAAATGATGATAGGTATTGCTTGGCAAAAAAACGTCCTGGTGTTCAAACTACCAAATTCAAGAGAAAAAAATACAAACTATTTTACATATCATTTATTGCAATGAAATATACATATAACTGGATAATAACATATCGAAGCGTATCATACAATTGGCCTAAAAGCATACGTCATATACATGATACGTCATATTATACATATAACATACATCAATAACGATATAAACATACAAATACATTTTCTGGATGGGATTCATTTGGTCTAAGCCTATTCTACAGTATCAAATATATATTTTTCTTTTCGATATATAAAATGCTGTGTGTTTGGTAAAAAGTTGATCAAAAGCTCAAGAAAATTACTAATAATATCATTAGAAAAGACAAATTATTTAATTGTAGATGAATTATTAATCATAATGAACTTTGCTCTTTCAAACTTAGATTACTAATGAAATATATTAAAAAAGGTAATTGAAAAACTATTTCTAATCTGTGATAAAAAAAAGTATTGAGCCAATCAGACAGCATGACGTCACCGCCGTCTGAGGACAGCAATACTATAAGCAAGCTAAAAAGACTTGTACCAAAAAAAAATAAGAAGTAAAAATGAGATTGTCTTTGTGCCCAACACACAGAATAAATAGTAAATATATCTAAAATGCAGGCGTCGCTAGGTTATTATACATTAAAAGGTACACAGGACCATCTTAAAAGCTGTTCACTACTTTATAAATACATCTCCAAAACTGCTGGACATAATGGGTAATACTTTTACAGTAACATTACAGAACGGTATAACTTCATAAAGAATATATATTTGACAAATTGTCTAGAAATAACGTTTCAAAAACCTACAACAGTTTATTATCGAATTTTGTGCGATGATTTAGGGCCGAAATTGCGTAAAACGGACGCCCGCGCGGTCCCACACTAAAGTGCTCCGTTACGGCCGCGCGGGCCCTGCGCCCGCATTTTGCTATGTAATAAATATTAACTTCTCTATCGACACGACTACATGCACACCGTTAAAGTTGAATTAACGACACTACGCAGGTAATAATCCGGTTCCTGGGTAAAAATCCCGCGTCGGGGACCCGAGCACACCACACACGCGCATAGTCACGCGGCCCGTGCCCAAGCGAGCGTCCACTTTATGTAGTTTCGGCCCTTATTGTTTAATTCTTTTGGGGGCGATATCCAGCTTTTGGGACTATACTAATATTTATATCATCATAATTATCTCTAGTAATATGGCATTCGTTAGCGTATCTTCCTAGGTAACATTTTTAGGGAACAATATACAAAATAATGCACTCGTGCAGGGTAGTGAACCCGTATAAAATCAAGGCATAGTCTAAGTCTTGAGACTGTCTGGTTACCTAACTAAACTCGATTAACAAATCAATGATTTGTCTAGATAAGGAGCGATTACTGAGATGACGACTGGTATAGATGCTAACTGCAAATAAACTAGTTTAAGAATATGAAGGTGATCTATCAACAGATAAAATTAAGTCTTGCCAAATATTTTTGTAACTCCTTAACCGCTTACGTCAGATTGTCCCATTCGCCAGGGTCGTGTGTTCGCGACTGGGTACTCCATCTCGTTTAGCTCTTCAATCCCCATAGGTGACAGAAGAACTGAGGCGATGGAGTATTTGGTCGTGGATGTGCGAGTGTTTGTCGTATATATCCGATTTACACGGTTAAAATGTTAATAATTCATTTAGTTCATAATATAATAACGATCAGAATAATTTGATATTGTCATAATTATAATACTTCATAATTGGGTGCTATAAGATCAAGTTGCAATACTTTATAATGTAGATACTTGTCCTTTAACCAATATTTATATCATCTAATTTTTTTATATGCTTTTTTTTGTCTATGGTAAGCGAGATACTGAGATACGAAGCTCTATTACCAAAACTCAGTATTATTTTTCTTAAACGACCTACCTATAAAATTATAATTTTGAAAAATGTATGCCTTACTTGGAACAATATGATACTGCTAGGTAAAAATGGCTTACTAAACAGCTGAGCTATTGGTAACAATCGGGATATCATCCTGCAGGCAAGGATTGGAGAATAAATACAAATGCATGCTAATAAAAAAAATATGTAAGTACTGAGAAATATGTATATATGTACTTATTTTGTAGTAATATTGCATAGAAGTATAAATAGATTATAATCATGTAAGCAACTCCAGTATGTCTTGATAATTTATTATTTTATTGCATAAATACGTTAAGTGTAGATTTTCCAAAAAAAATATGTAATTTGAATCTATAAAAGACTTAAAATGCGCTTATAAACAGTACTTTGTGCCCAAACGAAAAGCAAAAAGTATCATAAAACCCTTTTAGAGAAGAATTTATTATCATTTGCATCGCATGTCTTTTGAAAAAGCATAATTATCTAAGTTATCCAAGCTACTATACACGTTTTTATTATTTCAAAAGATTAATTTAAAAAAAATATTTAAAAAAGGAACGTCAAAAGGAAAAAATCCGATGAAAAAATAAAATAAAACATAAAAAAGTATACACAAAATCATATATAATAAATCATACATTATTTTTGTCACTTATATACTACAACCACTAATATTATTTACATCGACATCTAACATAACTTAATCTTTGCGAAAAACATCGAAACGACAGACAAAAAATATAATAATAATATTAAAACTTCATCAAGTCAATCACAATATTTCTTACGTATGGAATAATCATCTTTTTTAATACTAATTTAATGCAGTACTTACAATTGTAACAGAAAAACAATATATAATAATTATTATTATTACAAAATATACAATGTTCGTTAACGTTTATACGGAGACAAAAATGTTGACACATCGGTAAGTGATGGACCGTTTTTGGTGAAACTTTTAGTAGCTTGTTAGGTGTTTCGTTGGTTAGTGTTGCCTACGTCCGAGTCGGTTGTGGGCCAGCCAAAGGGTTAGTGAGAATAATATCACTACGCCAGTATGTCGGGTGAACTTATTACTCCTTTACGCTGCTGGAAGATCACCCGCCATTGCTAGGTTGTTCCTGTAATAAAAAGTAACAGTTATGGCTATGCACATAAGGTTCGATTTTGTGTAAACGAGTTTCGGAAAATATGTTTCAAGTTTGTGCCCCTTCGCTTACAGGGCACACTGACCACAGCATTCTTAAAATATGTTTCAAATAAGAATAGGAAAGTCAAAGACCTCGATCTGTCAAATGTTAGTTGAAAAGTACGGTTTGCAAGGAAAACTTATTTGCGTATCAATGACGGTTTTCTTTTACTTTGTTTTACTGAGTCTTAGTTAAATCTAGGTGAAGTAAAAACGTTATTGTTTAATCTAAATTAGCTAAATATATTGTTTATGACATAATTAGTTTAGAAAAATATATTTTCTTTGTTTGCAACAATTCACCTTTTTCTCAGACACTTCACACAGTAACGCAGAAATGAACAGAATTGAAGAACTGGGTTCTGTTTCAAATTTTTTCGTTCATGATTCGCAAAAAATGATGATTTTTGAAATTTCTTATTTTGCTCACCCTACACAATTTCTTCGATTTGGCAGCTATGACGTCACAACATGGCGCAAAATTGATCCTATTCTTATTTGAAATGCATTTTAAAATCATATCGGTCAAACAGGTTCCTATCTGCTGGAAGTTAGACTAGAAGTCGAATCATGACCCAAATGATTTAGAAAGTGGTTCTTCTTACCTGTATAGATGGGTCCAGGCCTGCCTTCGGCACGGAGATCTCTTCTGTCGTGTGCTGATCTGAAACATGAGAGAAGTTTCTTAAGGATTCATCTTCATTGAGAAATTCACATAATTTTGATCATTGTGTCCGATTTATATTATAACATATTCCACAACTTTCACACAACGCTACCTACTTCCAAACCAAACAGAGCTTGTGGTATGAGTACTAGACAACTGATAAACATACTTATATATTTCTAAATACATACCTACTATAGATAAATTACACCTAGACACAAAACAAATGATCGTGCTCATCACACAAACATTTGTCCTGGGTGGAAATCAAACTCACGACCTCCGGCATAGCAGTCAAGGTCACTGATCACTAGACCACCAGGTCAGTTAAAATTATGAATCTGTTGTGTGCGCCTTTTCAAGAGATTTTTTCTTTTTTGCGAGCTCGCCGACAGCGTGGACACGGCGCGCGCGAGGGTGGCCTGCAGGTAGACTGTTTGCATACTAACCATGGCTAGTCCTGGCCCGCAGCCTGTCGTTCTGTTCCCGCAGCAGCACCAGCTCCTCGCGTGCGGCGCGCTCCAGCGAGCTCGCCGACAGCGTGGACACGGCGCGCGCGAGGGTGGCCTGCAGGTAGACTGTTTGCATACTAACCATGGCTAGTCCTGGCCCGCAGCCTGTCGTTCTGTTCCCGCAGCAGCACCAGCTCCTCGCGTGCGGCGCGCTCCAGCGAGCTCGCCGACAGCGTGGACACGGCGCGCGCGAGGGTGGCCTGCAGGTAGACTGTTTGCATACTAACCATGGCTAGTCCTGGCCCGCAGCCTGTCGTTCTGTTCCCGCAGCAGCACCAGCTCCTCGCGTGCGGCGCGCTCCAGCGAGCTCGCCGACAGCGTGGACACGGCGCGCGCGAGGGTGGCCTGCAGGTAGACTGTTTGCATACTAACCATGGCTAGTCCTGGCCCGCAGCCTGTCGTTCTGTTCCCGCAGCAGCACCAGCTCCTCGCGTGCGGCGCGCTCCAGCGAGCTCGCCGACAGCGTGGACACGGCGCGCGCGAGGGTGGCCTGCAGGTAGACTGTTTGCATACTAACCATGGCTAGTCCTGGCCCGCAGCCTGTCGTTCTGTTCCCGCAGCAGCACCAGCTCCTCGCGTGCGGCGCGCTCCAGCGAGCTCGCCGACAGCGTGGACACGGCGCGCGCGAGGGTGGCCTGCAGGTAGACTGTTTGCATACTAACCATGGCTAGTCCTGGCCCGCAGCCTGTCGTTCTGTTCCCGCAGCAGCACCAGCTCCTCGCGTGCGGCGCGCTCCAGCGAGCTCGCCGACAGCGTGGACACGGCGCGCGCGAGGGTGGCCTGCAGGTAGACTGTTTGCATACTAACCATGGCTAGTCCTGGCCCGCAGCCTGTCGTTCTGTTCCCGCAGCAGCACCAGCTCCTCGCGTGCGGCGCGCTCCAGCGAGCTCGCCGACAGCGTGGACACGGCGCGCGCGAGGGTGGCCTGCAGGTAGACTGTTTGCATACTAACCATGGCTAGTCCTGGCCCGCAGCCTGTCGTTCTGTTCCCGCAGCAGCACCAGCTCCTCGCGTGCGGCGCGCTCCAGCGAGCTCGCCGACAGCGTGGACACGGCGCGCGCGAGGGTGGCCTGCAGGTAGACTGTTTGCATACTAACCATGGCTAGTCCTGGCCCGCAGCCTGTCGTTCTGTTCCCGCAGCAGCACCAGCTCCTCGCGTGCGGCGCGCTCCAGCGAGCTCGCCGACAGCGTGGACACGGCGCGCGCGAGGGTGGCCTGCAGGTAGACTGTTTGCATACTAACCATGGCTAGTCCTGGCCCGCAGCCTGTCGTTCTGTTCCCGCAGCAGCACCAGCTCCTCGCGTGCGGCGCGCTCCAGCGAGCTCGCCGACAGCGTGGACACGGCGCGCGCGAGGGTGGCCTGCAGGTAGACTGTTTGCATACTAACCATGGCTAGTCCTGGCCCGCAGCCTGTCGTTCTGTTCCCGCAGCAGCACCAGCTCCTCGCGTGCGGCGCGCTCCAGCGAGCTCGCCGACAGCGTGGACACGGCGCGAGCGAGGGTGGCCTGCAGGTAGACTGTTTGCATACTAACCATGGCTAGTCCTGGCCCGCAGCCTGTCGTTCTGTTCCCGCAGCAGCACCAGCTCCTCGCGTGCGGCGCGCTCCAGCGAGCTCGCCGACAGCGTGGACACGGCGCGCGCGAGGGTGGCCTGCAGGTAGACTGTTTGCATACTAACCATGGCTAGTCCTGGCCCGCAGCCTGTCGTTCTGTTCCCGCAGCAGCACCAGCTCCTCGCGTGCGGCGCGCTCCAGCGAGCTCGCCGACAGCGTGGACACGGCGCGCGCGAGGGTGGCCTGCAGGTAGACTGTTTGCATACTAACCATGGCTAGTCCTGGCCCGCAGCCTGTCGTTCTGTTCCCGCAGCAGCACCAGCTCCTCGCGTGCGGCGCGCTCCAGCGAGCTCGCCGACAGCGTGGACACGGCGCGCGCGAGGGTGGCCTGCAGGTAGACTGTTTGCATACTAACCATGGCTAGTCCTGGCCCGCAGCCTGTCGTTCTGTTCCCGCAGCAGCACCAGCTCCTCGCGTGCGGCGCGCTCCAGCGAGCTCGCCGACAGCGTGGACACGGCGCGCGCGAGGGTGGCCTGCAGGCCGCACGACACGCCCACCAGCCGCGACGCCAGCAGCGCCGCGCTGCCTGAACATTCTGTGGGCAGGGGAGCTACAGTTACTACTATACTCTACAAACATGGCATAAGGAAAACTAACATGAAAATGTACTGGAACACGTCAAAAACCTATAACATCTAGTATAATTTTGTGGGAAATCATCCAATGACTAACTACTGCTCTATGGCGTAGCAGGATCGCGTGTCAGACTTCTACTGAACACACTCCTGTGTTCCAGGACTTCAGGTTTTCCTTTCAGAAGCCAACCCAACCCGTAACCGTCCGGACTAAGCCCGAATCGTCGACGGCGCGTAGCACGCGCACCTCAAAGAGATGTCAACAAAACCATAGGGGCCGAAGCCTACTGGGGCCAAGTTCATATTTAATTAAGATAGCAATCATTCTAGATTTCTAATTTCAACAACTAGAGTTACTTACAAATTAAAAACATTGATTATGGAAAATCGATAGTGTCAGAATTTTACTGACTAAAATCCCACTCCTCTGTTGTCTTCGTCCCAGAGCCCCAGGTTTCATTTTCCCACTACCCATGGCCCCAGTAGGCTTCGACCCTGCTGGGCCCCTACGATTTGCTGACATCACCCTGAGGCGCGCGTGGAACAATACGCGCCGTCAACGGCTTGGGCTCGGCCCGGAAGGTTACCGGACGGTCGGACGGCGAGCCACCCATTGCTCGCCGTCCGAAAGCCCGCGCCTACGGTGGCCGGAAATCGGGATCAGAATCCCGGCGACGGTTGGGGCGTGAGGACCGTTGCCTCACGCGATCGGCCGCCACTCCTTCTCGCCCCGGACCATGGCCTGTACCAAGGCCCGGAGCGAGGGATCGTCGCCGCCGGTCGCCCCCACGAGGACACGGCGTTGCTCTGCCCAAGCGGGGCACACCTCCACCGTGTGCTCCACCGTGTCCTCCGGGCGTTCCACACAGTGGCGACACCCGGCGTCGCTTCTGCACGAATCCGGTGCAGGAACTTCCCGAACTTACCGTGTTCGGTGAGAACCTGCGTCCGTGAGGTCTTTCCAAACACGCCTCAAAGAGGGGACTTACCGCCATAATTGTGGCGTGCCCAGAGTCAAAGTCATGTTGACTGTTTTCTTTGATTATCGCGGTGTTGTGCACTCGGAATTTTCGCCGGAAAGTCAAACGGTAAATAAAGAATATTATTTGAGCGTTAAGCGGCATTTAAGAGAGCAAATTCGACGAAAAAGGCCAGATTTGTAGAAAGAAAATTCTGGGATTATGCACCACGATAATGCGCCTTCGTACAAGGCTATCATTGTGAACGATTTTTTGACCAAACACTCAACAAATACCATCGAGCAACCACCATATTCACCAGATATGGCTCCAGCCGACTTCTTTATTTTTCCTAACTTCGTGGCACCCGTTTTCAATCGGTAGAAGACATAAAGGAGAATTCGCGGCGAGAACTGAACTCAATTCCGGAAACAGCATTTAAAAAATGTTTTGATGATTGGATTATTCATTGGCGTAAGTGTATCGTTTCTGAAGGAGCATACTTTGAAGGTGATAAAATAAATTTGGATGAATAACAAACATTTTGTGTATTATTGATCTTTTCCCGGTACTTTTTTGACAGAGTAGTAAGAATTGATTGTATAATGTAGAAACATTTTTTTCAAAGTTTGTAAATGTGAGTACCATAGAGCAATTTTATGGTATTTAGGTTACTATTGGACTTGTTTGACATAAATGAGCATGGCAGTTGAGAGTTTGTTATGCTGACTCAAATGTCTTACTGATGGTGGCACGCGTGTTGGATCATTCGGCTCCCTTCAAAATGGTTGAGCTGAGTGGTGCTAATATTCGCGTCATGTCCGTGAACGGGCGCTGTCAGTTGAGACTGGTCATCTCTTAGCTGCCAGTTGCTATTTTAATATCAATATTTAGTTTTTATTTTTACTTTATTTAATTTGTTCTCACATGATAGCGACAAGAAACATAAAACAGATATATTTGTAATTACAAAAAAAATATTGAAAAGAGTGTCCATGGAGTTTCTTGCACATTCTTCTCCATAATAAAGATCTACGCTTTGGAATGTGCAATTAGCATCATTTTTTTTCTGACTGACTGACTTCTTGACATTTCAAAAGATCCTGTAAATGGTTCATTTGAAATAAAATGCTTTTAACCCACTTTTGACCTCTCCATCGGCAACACTAACGACAAAAGCGATGTCAAAATTAAAACCCGAAATGATCACCAGAAGTAACTAATTATTTTCGTCACAGAAGTCGTTACCAAAGTTTACATAGGAATACCAAAAATACGGTCTAATAAGACTTACCAAGTGCGTCATCAGCACTTTCACGTTCCCCGACGGAGTCGTCGTGCGTCATCGTGCTCAAGTCCCCGAGCGCGTCGGCCACGTCTCGCTCTAACGTGTCGGTGCAAGTAGCGGGCGACGCGGACAGCTCCAGGAGCTCGTCGCCACACGCTACCAGCTCGAATGATTCTGTGGATAGAAGGTCACAGATCAAAAATTGCCTATTAAATATATTAACAAAAAAGAAAACCAAGTGGCAGGCGTGCTAATCATGGCCTGACACTATTTATCATTAATTATTTAAACTAATTTAAATACGGTGCTTTCGTATTTAAATTGGTTTTCAAAATAGTGTCTATAAAATGTGTCACGTGTCTGGCACACGACATTCTGACTAAACACCGAGTGCTAGTGCAATATAAGTCGACGACAAACGGACAGTAGGATCGGAGCCTCGGTCGGAATCGCATATGCGCGCTACGCGTTCGGTGGAGTGTCTTAATCGTGTTGTATGGTGATTATTTTAAGATAAATAATAAGATTTGATTCGTAACGAATGTCTATTCCATTCGCCCGACAAATCACGCCTTAAACATTACAAATCGCATTTTAAGGTTATAGATCCAATTAACATTGCTTATGTGACTCTAAAGCCTTCTGATTTTTTAGAGTAAATCAATGTAGAAAGTTCGGGTATTGTTTCGAGTACTAGCTACGATCAAGAGTGAATAGGTTACTGTCAACGGCAGGAGACATGGGCAAGGATTTAAGGATTTGGCGAGGTGGGGGAAAGTACGCGCATTCTAAATTCGTGAAAAAAATAATTGACGACTACTTTTATGATTATTTTATCAGTATTCTATGGTCTTTGCCATAATTATTTTTTAAACAAACGTCGGTTTTGAAAATAGTCAACAAAAGCAAAAGGAATTCGTGAAGTATATCAGGCGGTTTAAATACTCGTAAAATATGTAAAGGTTCTGAAGTTTATTATACAACGAAAATATTTTGGTTATTGTGAGGTTTCGTAAGTGGAACACTAAAGGAAACGCCATTTTAAGGATTTCAATAATAACAGTTTATTACACTTTTTAACCGACTTCAAACAGGAGGAGGTTATATGTTCGACTGTACGTATTTTTTTATATAAGTTCACCGAAATGGTCCAATAGTCTTCTTGGCCTTCTTTCTTGCCTATATTTAATAAGTTTTTTAATATACTTAATCCTAAGAAATCTAATATTGGTTTTTTCAATCAGTAGTTTTCTATTATTTTCTGCTTATTCCACCGAAAACCAAGGTCATTTTAAATAATACGTAGACTGCGCTTAGAGCCATTATAATTAACATCATCTTTTAACTTTTTTCGAAGCTTTTCTGCTCTCGGCAGCTCTTTACTTGCCATGTGAAAATTATGCGCACAGGTTCTTATCACACCAACGCTCGCCTGATAACGCTCGTCGGGAACACAACGCTCCCCTGACTACGCTCGCCAGGGACTCAATGCTAGGCTGACAACGCTCGCCAGGGACCACGTTCGCCTCACAACGCTCGCCGAGGATACAACGCTAGCCTGGCCACGCTCGCCAGGGACACAAGGTTCGCCCTACAACGCTCGCCAAGGATAAACGCTCACCTGACAACGCTCGCAAGGGACACAACGCTCACCGGGTCTAGCAGACAACGCTCGGAACGATGTCCTCCGTCCCCCGAGTCTCGCATGCTGACCGCAGAGACCTAAAAATCAACTCCTGCGCATCTAACGACGCTTGCCATGTTTATTGTCGGCGACAGTACTTCTAGGCAAGCATGCTCCATCGTCGGCCGTATCATTGCTTACCATCAGGTGAGATATGGCCAAACGCGAGCCTATACATAATAAAAAAGTAGCGTGGTAGTTACCTTGTTGGTGCGCCAGTACTTGCGGCCTCCTGCAGGAGTCGCAGCGGCCCGCGCCGGCGCGCGCGGCCACGGTCGCCGCCTCGCTCAGGTAGTTACCTTGTTGGTGCGCCAGTACTTGCGGCCTCCTGCAGGAGTCGCAGCGGCCCGCGCCGGCGCGCGCGGCCACGGTCGCCGCCTCGCTCAGGTAGTTACCTTGTTGGTGCGCCAGTACTTGCGGCCTCCTGCAGGAGTCGCAGCGGCCCGCGCCGGCGCGCGCGGCCACGGTCGCCGCCTCGCTCAGGTAGTTACCTTGTTGGTGCGCCAGTACTTGCGGCCTCCTGCAGGAGTCGCAGCGGCCCGCGCCGGCGCGCGCGGCCACGGTCGCCGCCTCGCTCAGGTAGTTACCTTGTTGGTGCGCCAGTACTTGCGGCCTCCTGCAGGAGTCGCAGCGGCCCGCGCCGGCGCGCGCGGCCACGGTCGCCGCCTCGCTCAGGTAGTTACCTTGTTGGTGCGCCAGTACTTGCGGCCTCCTGCAGGAGTCGCAGCGGCCCGCGCCGGCGCGCGCGGCCACGGTCGCCGCCTCGCTCAGGTAGTTACCTTGTTGGTGCGCCAGTACTTGCGGCCTCCTGCAGGAGTCGCAGCGGCCCGCGCCGGCGCGCGCGGCCACGGTCGCCGCCTCGCTCAGGTAGTTACCTTGTTGGTGCGCCAGTACTTGCGGCCTCCTGCAGGAGTCGCAGCGGCCCGCGCCGGCGCGCGCGGCCACGGTCGCCGCCTCGCTCAGGTAGTTACCTTGTTGGTGCGCCAGTACTTGCGGCCTCCTGCAGGAGTCGCAGCGGCCCGCGCCGGCGCGCGCGGCCACGGTCGCCGCCTCGCTCAGGTAGTTACCTTGTTGGTGCGCCAGTACTTGCGGCCTCCTGCAGGAGTCGCAGCGGCCCGCGCCGGCGCGCGCGGCCACGGTCGCCGCCTCGCTCAGGTAGTTACCTTGTTGGTGCGCCAGTACTTGCGGCCTCCTGCAGGAGTCGCAGCGGCCCGCGCCGGCGCGCGCGGCCACGGTCGCCGCCTCGCTCAGGTAGTTACCTTGTTGGTGCGCCAGTACTTGCGGCCTCCTGCAGGAGTCGCAGCGGCCCGCGCCGGCGCGCGCGGCCACGGTCGCCGCCTCGCTCAGGTAGTTACCTTGTTGGTGCGCCAGTACTTGCGGCCTCCTGCAGGAGTCGCAGCGGCCCGCGCCGGCGCGCGCGGCCACGGTCGCCGCCTCGCTCAGGTAGTTACCTTGTTGGTGCGCCAGTACTTGCGGCCTCCTGCAGGAGTCGCAGCGGCCCGCGCCGGCGCGCGCGGCCACGGTCGCCGCCTCGCTCAGGTAGTTACCTTGTTGGTGCGCCAGTACTTGCGGCCTCCTGCAGGAGTCGCAGCGGCCCGCGCCGGCGCGCGCGGCCACGGTCGCCGCCTCGCTCAGGTAGTTACCTTGTTGGTGCGCCAGTACTTGCGGCCTCCTGCAGGAGTCGCAGCGGCCCGCGCCGGCGCGCGCGGCCACGGTCGCCGCCTCGCTCAGGTAGTTACCTTGTTGGTGCGCCAGTACTTGCGGCCTCCTGCAGGAGTCGCAGCGGCCCGCGCCGGCGCGCGCGGCCACGGTCGCCGCCTCGCTCAGGTAGTTACCTTGTTGGTGCGCCAGTACTTGCGGCCTCCTGCAGGAGTCGCAGCGGCCCGCGCCGGCGCGCGCGGCCACGGTCGCCGCCTCGCTCAGGTAGTTACCTTGTTGGTGCGCCAGTACTTGCGGCCTCCTGCAGGAGTCGCAGCGGCCCGCGCCGGCGCGCGCGGCCACGGTCGCCGCCTCGCTCAGGTAGTTACCTTGTTGGTGCGCCAGTACTTGCGGCCTCCTGCAGGAGTCGCAGCGGCCCGCGCCGGCGCGCGCGGCCACGGTCGCCGCCTCGCTCACGCTGAGGGCGCGCTGCAGGGAGCGCGTCAGTTGGGTTGCTGCGGGTCAATCATACTAGTCAGTATTGCAGTCGATACTACATTAACGTCACAACATCAGACAAAGGAGACGTTCAATAAAACTATGGAGCTTAGGCCAAAAATAATTAAAAACTTGAACAGCTATCTAGCTTACATGAGCTGAAAGTAAATAATTATTTTGATTTTTTCGAGCATTAAATAATACTTTAAGAGGCCGTGCATAAAAACTAATTTGAAAAAATAGAAATTGAAATTAAGTCACTGGCAGCAAAGAGATGACCAGTCTCAACTGACGGCATCCGTTCACGAGCATGACGCGTGCATCAGCCCCACTCAGCTCAACCATTTTGAAAGGAACTGAATGACCCAATAACACGTGCCACCATCAGCGAAACATTTGAGTGTGCATGACAAACTCTCAACTGCCAAGCTCGTAATGTCAAACAAGTTGTAACCTAATAAAAATGCTCCATGGTATTGTTTCCAAATACAAAAGGTAATAAATTATCATAAGCTCTATTAAAACAAACAAATAAAATAAAAAATATTTCGAAAACAACAATACAAAAAGGGGAATAGTATCTCTTCCAATATTTATATATATCTAATATATTAAAAAAAAAAACTAATTTAAAGGTAAAAGTGGCTGTGGCTGCGGAGCAGGACCGGCATTTAGCCAAGCGTTTTTATCAAGGATATAATCTTCCAGTTTATAATACACTTGTCTACATAGTGTGCGTTTAATGCATGCTTTAAATTTGGACTCATTCAGTTGTAGAATCTCAACTGGTATTTTATTATAAAATTTTACACAGTACCCCATGAAAGAACTATGTACTTTAGCCAATCTGAACTGAGGTTGATCTAATTTATTCTTATTCCTAGTATTAAAATTGTGCCTGTCACTTATCTTAGTAAAAAGATGAATATTTTTCCGAACATACATAATGTTTTCATAAATGTATTGACAAGGGACCGTCAGGGTGTTTATTTCCTTAAATAGTTCCCTAAGAGGATCGCGTCTGCGAAGATTATATATGGCTCTGATAGCTCTTTTCTGCAGAATAAAAATAGACTCTATATATGCAGCCCGTCCCCATAGCAAAATACCGTAAGACATGATACTATGAAAGTAACTAAAATAAACTAGTCGCGCAGTATCCACATCAGTAAATTGACGGATTTTTCTGACAGCATATGCTGCTGAACTAAGCCGACTTGACAGAGATGTTAAATGAGGACCCCATTGTAGCCTCGAGTCAAGCGTGATCCCTAGGAAAACCGTATTCTCGACGAATTCGAGTTTCTCCTTGTTCAATACTATGTCGGAGTAATTACTTTTAACATTCGGTAACGCAAATCTTATGCACTTAGTTTTTTTTCCATTTAATACTAAATTATTAACAGTAAACCAGTTTTGGACTTGCTGTAAAGCATTGTTTACGTCATCAAGATTTGTGGAACGTCTATTGATCTTAAAAATTAACGACGTATCGTCAGCAAACAATACAATATGTGGTTGTTTTTTTAATAGATGCGGTAGATCATTTATATATACTAAAAAGAGGAAAGGACCTAATCTGATTCTGATGAACTTATCGAGTTAATACAAATCTCATATAGCCGAGATTCAATAGTACAAAACAGAACTCTACAACTCGAAAAAATAAATACAGAGCCGATTGCCGCCTTTTACGCCTATTTTTTTTTTTTCTGTTGCTGGCCGGCTATTCAGCCATTATTTTTTATTTTCGATTGCCGCTTTCACGCCTATTTTTTTTTTTGTTATTACTGGCCGGCTAATTAGCCATTATTTTTTATTTTTATCATTAAAAAATGGTAAATATTTTTACTTTAAACTTTCTATATAAACAATCGCGATCAGCTGACTACCATGTACAACTAAAAAAGTTATGAATTTCTAAAAGTAGGTTTGATGTTAATTTACACCCTATGCGTAACACAAAGGTTATAATTGCCATGTTTAGATCAAGTTCACACAAGTTGTCAACATTTATAGTATTCACAGTCATTTCTAAATTTTCATTATCAATTTACTGAAAAATAGCAATATTTGTCTAGCTCGTATCAGCCCCACATGTCGTTTTTCTCACCGAACACGGTAAGTTCGAAAAGTTCCTGCACCGGATTCGTGCGGAAGCGACGCCCGGGTGTCGCCACTGTGTGGACCGTCCGGAGGACACGGTGGAGTACACAGTGGAGGTGTGCCCCGCTTGGGCAGAGCAACGCCGTGTCCGCGTGGGGGCGGTCGGTGACGGCGATCTCTCACGCCGGGCTTTGGTACAGGCTATGCTCCGGAGCGAGGAGGAGTGACAGGCCTTCACCTCCTTCTGTGAAGCAGTAATGCTAGCAAAGGAGGCGGCTGATCACATGAGGCAACGGTCCTCCGATTTCCGGCCACCGTAGGCACGGGCTTGCGGACGGCGAGCAATGGGTGGCTCGCCATCCGACCGTCCGGTAACCGTCCGGACCGAGGCCAAGTCGTTGACTGTTCCACGCACGCCTCAGGGAAATGTCAGCAAATCGTAGGGGCCCAGCGGGGTCGAAGCCTATGGGGACCACGGGTAGTGTGAAAGTGAAACCCGGGGCCCTGGGATGAAGGCAAAGAAGGAACAGGAGTGTATTTTTAGTCAGTAAAAGTCTGACACTATCTCTCGCTCCGCCCAAGAGCGGGATTTGTCATAAGATGATTTTCGCACCCAATGAAAAAAGCCCCACATGTCGTTTCCTTTTTCTTTTAGTGACGCATTGATAATGATAATTGATAATACGTTTCTTTCTGTCGACCCATTATCTACAAAAAAATGATTTCGAAAACCAGACCTTGAATTTCGACCTTAAAGTCTTAAATAGGTAATCATAAAAAATATCAACATCCTGTACATAGTGTATAACACTGGATGATAATATAGCTGCCATTAAACATTGTAGATTCCATTACTGAAATAATTTTTGTATTTGGGTAGTAGTAAAGTACTTCCGCAGATAAACTTTGCAAACAAACATACAACCGATACCTCTAATTAATATTGAAGTCGAAAGAAATTTTGACAATCTTAATAAACAAAAAAAGTACTTAAAATAAACAATAATATTTAATGGATCAAAAAGTGGTAGTCGGCGTGCAATCTTGGGGATATTTTCATGTAATATTCGCGAGCGGCTGCGAAGCAAAGTAACGCGTGCTCACGCTGGGAGAGCCCGGTCGTTACTGACGCGATCGAGTTTGCGCGATCAATAATATAGTTCAATTTGCTTGTAATTTACGAAATGAAGATATTGTTTATTTATAAAATAAATTTTAGATTCTATTAAAGGGATTTCTTAAGATTATTGTGCAATTTTTAAGTTTTCTTAAAAGTGTTGCTAAGGTATAGAAAAAAATACTTATTTGTCCAGATGTGTTCCAAGAATTGTGTTTTTTCAAAAAAAAAATTCTGCTATATTTTCTATTAAAGTCAATAATGTTTTCAACCCATCTGAGAGTAGACCATATAATGATGTTACTGATATTTTTTTTAATGTTATAAATCATTTGTAGTTTAGTGTAAAATGTAGCCAAACGTCACTCGCTCGTTACTTTTGCGAGAAAAGGGTTTTGAATATGGGTAATTGCTATTAATACACACATTATTTTAAAAAAATACTCAAGCCAACTGAGAGAATAAGAACTTGACTTTGATAATCTAATAAAAGAAGGTTTAAATTCTTCTTACTTTTCTCACAAACCATGATCAAAAAAGTTCAAAATGAGTTGATTTTGTGCACGGCGCCTTAAAGACCTCAGTATTTTTCAAGTCATTTGAAAAAAAAATAAGCTTGTATCACTATAAACATTTTAAAGTAATGTTTATAGTGATAGAAGCTTATTTTTTTGGTTGGCAACACTGTGGCAATTGGCATAAAGATTTGTGTATTCTATGTCCGCGTTCCGAGTCACGTTAACATCGATGTTCAGTCGCTCCTTCCCAATGACCGATTTGTTAACGCGTTTACAGCGACGTTATGTGATTCGGAACGCGAGGATAGTTTATTTCAACGTCAAGTTGACATTTACGAATTTGACCTTTCGTTGAAGAGATGATTGTTTTGAAGATATTCGCTTGTTTACCTTGCGCATGCGCCGCCAGCAGAAGCTGATGCAGGTCCCCGGCAGCGGCCGTGTCCTCGTCGCGACTGCTGCTTCGTGACAGGTGCGCACCAGACATACGCAGCTCTCCACATACGTCTGTTCAACAATTATACCATACATTTATTTAAAAAAATAAGTCCAAAATAAAATATTCTGAATTAATTAAAAAAAAAATTATTATCAATAGCAAAAAGAATGATGTCTACCAACCGTAACCAAAAAAATATTACGTAGCGTGGCGTAGGTAACGCCTGACACAAATATACTAGCAATGCTTCTATACGTATCTTTGTTAGGTTACGGTTTAAAGACCTGGTTCTTTTTGCAATAGATTCCTCGTATTCGTCTCTAACATTTAACCTAGGTTTTATTTCTGGCGAAAAGAAAAAAGTAAATCATGCAAATAGTTTGCATTGGCCTTTAATCTTAGAAAGCGTAAAACTTTCAGTTTTTTTTTTTAATTTTTTTATTTTCATATAGTTATGGTAGCTGTTGAAAGCGGACATGTTTTGGATAAAAGGAGATCGATAATGTTTGAAGTAAGCATAAATATCCAGTTGTTTAAAAATTTATCTACAAATATTGTAGTGTAGTACCGACACGCTATATTTATAATTATTTTGTTGTCTGATATGGTATATAATATTTCATAAACAAATGCAAGTGAATACATACCGACTTCCCCCAGTGCGTCAGCCACGGCCAGGTCCGCGAAGTGCGCGAAGCTGTGTGGCGGCACGCCCAGCACGGCGCCCACGATGCACGACTTGGCGCGGAGCGCGCGCGAGATCACGTCGTCCAGGCGCCGCAGACGCTCTGCACAAACAATTACAGCTATTCAAGTTAACATTCCATCACCGGACCACCAGGCGTACCTGGGGATCTTTAACTCAAGAGTGAATAGGTTACTTATAGGTAAGTGCGCTCCATCGTCGACGACATCATAGCAATCTATCTATGTGTTTTCGTGTGAACTTATAATGCGCATTCATTAATTTATCAACTTGACCTTAACAATGCTGTGAAAAAAAAAAAACAATTCTGCAATTTTTTTATAACGGATAGATAAGTTTAAAAAATGACAGTTGTGTCCTCAACACAAAAACTACCTATATAGGTAGCGTAAGTAGGGTAGGTAAATAGGGTAAGTAGGGTGGGTAAGTAAGTAGGATAGATAGTTTAGGTAGGGTAAGTAGGGAAGGTAGTGTAGTGAGGGTAGGTAATTAGAGTAAGTAGTGTAGGGTAGGTAGGGTAAGTAGTGTAGTTAAAGTAGGTAACTAGGGTAGGTAAGTATAGTAAGTATGGTAGGTAGATAGGTTAGTAGGGTAGGGTAGGAAGAAGTTAGTAGTGAATATATATTTACCTTGGTCAGTGAATGCCCGGTGTGCAGTTCTTGCGGCCGTAGCAGCGGGCGCCTGCACGTGGATGGCGCGCGGAGACTCCAGCGCGCTCGGCGACGCGCCGTGCGTGCTGATGCGGCCCACTGTGGGACGCCGCGGTCTGACGGACACATGGCGCTTTACTATGGTTTACAGGTAGCCTCCGTGAAATGGTCAGTAGCACCAAGACGCTGCTGGCCTTCCTTGAGGAGCTAGTGTGGATCGAACGACACATTTGTCCTACTCGTGCATAAAACACGCGCTTTAATCGTGGAGTTACGGACACACGCCCAAAAACTGATAAACATACTTATCATCTATGTATAGCATAGATCCACAGAACAAAAGATCGTGCTCATCACACAAACATTGGTCCTGGGTGGGAATCGAACCCACGACCTCTGGCACAGTAGTTAGATTCACTGATAACTAGACCAACAGGCCTGTCTATAACTAGTTTGCAATACAACAAATTATCGCCGTAGTACGTCTACGAATTGGATATCTACAATGAATCCTGAGTCTTCAGCAGGCCGAGTATGCGAGTTTTAAGGCGCATTTTGACATTTAATAGCATCTTTTTAGATGTCAAAATGCACGTGAAGCCCTCGATCCCGGGTCTTCTTTGTACATCATTGACAGTCGAATGGATAACCTTTCATTGCGTCCCATCCCCCACAAACGGTGGAGGCGTAAAATTTCAGATTATATGGGACTAGAAAAGTCATACGAAACCTCTCGCAGATTTTGGCAAAGCGAAGAAATACAACGGATTACGAGTACGAGTCGAGGAATACGCCTGGATATATGACAGCTGAGTTAGTTTTTATATGAACAAGTTAAAAAGGAGAGATGATGTTCTCAGGCGTAGACGAAGTATGCTTCGAGGAATTTATCGCCGATTTTAAACAGACCGCCAGGTCAAACGATTGGTTGGAGAGTGATTATGCTCTCATATTAGGAGCATTCCTGCATGGGGCGGCAAACCACTTCTACAGATTTACGTATCGTGACGATATGGACTTCGCGACGTTATGTAATTTAATTAGGGTGGAGTTCCCATGTGAATGTTTTAATTGTGCACAACGTGCAGCGATTGCAACATTAGTAGCATTTAATACTGAGGAGGAAACCGCAGATTTGCTTGGAGAAGGCGGACCATTAAATGTTTTAAATAAAGATGATAATGCTGTTTTATATTCTAGCATGATAATGGACGAACCACATACTGATGAGCAGTATGATGTCCGTGATGACCAAAGTGATGAAATTGATGCCCAGAGCTGTAATGTAGCTTAGTCGATGACGAAACGAGATTGGAGTGTACGGATGAAGTCAAAAACCCGGGTGTGTCCATTCCAATTATTTGTTCTCCCAATTTAATTCCAGGAAACCAAGATTCGTTCTTTTTAGAATCACAATGTGATCAGGATGAACAAACAAGCAAAAATCACATCGAGAATGATCACAATTTAGAAATTAGTTACGAAAATAATAATAACGAAACTGGACAGAGTTTTTTCCAGAACGAAGCAGATGATATGGTCCAGTATAGTACAAGAGATGAGGTCCATTCGCTGTTGGTAACAACATAATTAAATAATTTTAATTTTGATTTTATTTTTAATAACAAATATCGTTGTCATGCCACATGTCAACCAAAAAAAGGTATGGCACCAATGAAGTTCTTCTACATTAAGTTGAATCACCGTCCCCAAATTAAGAAAAAAAATGTATGGTAAAAAGGAGTTCAATTAGAAGAAAGTCCATCCATCAACTTCATTAAAATAAAATAAAACCTTATTCATCAAATTTTAAATTTTGTAATGATAATAACTTTTTAAAACAATCCTTTTTATTGAAATTAAAGTTCTGGAAATTTTATAAAAATAAGTTAAACTTAATTTTTAGGAATTATAAAATAAGGAAACGATTCAGTTTAAGAATTTTATAAATATTTTGGTTTTTGTTTTGTAGTCATGTCACTGCATTATTGTTGTGAGGTCAGCAGGGCATGAATGATTAATCATTTCTTTTTGTTTCATGTTCGTTTACAATGAGAGGCGCCACGCGCCGTCACCGAAGAAAGAAGACAAGAAAAGCTGTGCGTTCAATAGTTTTTTTCTTAACGTCTATATTTCTTTTTATTATTCGATTAGGTAAATATGATCCAAGTGACGTTTTAACTTGCAGCAGTTAAATTATTTTGGGAAACTGTGGTCCTTTCTAATGAGGGGGAGTGGTGTATCAATCAATGCTAATACCGACTTTGCAGATAAGGCATAGCCTTCGCATAGGGTGGCTACTTGACACCATTGGTTTAGCTGGTGATTGAAGTCCCACAGTTCAGTCATTTTGGACTGATAGATTATATTTTTTTTTTTAAGTTTTGTCACTGGAACATATTCAATTTTAAGCGATGATAGAAACTTGCACAGTTCTGTCTCTTTCTTCTCTGACTCGATGAGCGTCCGATGAGGTTAAAGTCATAACCGTAAGAGTTGTAGTTTATATCTTGTTAGATCCCTTCTGGATAGATGTCAATTATGACAAGGGCGCTATGCTGTGGCTTTTAAAATGGTTTTGCTACAGTGGGTTTAAACATGACAGCGTTAATTAATGAGCGCATATTGACGTATAATAATTGTACAGAAAATATAAGAAAGTAGAGATAAATGATATTTATTTAGTTTGTCGTCTGTCATGAGTTAAGGCCGCTCTAAAGAGACAGGCGCTAAAATGTAAATTTATTCCATTTTCAGGTAGGGACATCTGTGCTAGGTAAAAGGCAGGTTATACTTAAACTTTAAAAGTTTTTCCGGAATAGAATGGCTTTGCGATCCCCAGCATTTCTATTAGTAGGGGCGTAGCTCATGTGACGTCTAAGGAGTTCACACCTATTATTAACTTGCACAACTGGCATCTTTTACTTTAAAGTTTGTTATGAAATGTTTAGTTTGATTGATGTCAATCAAGAGAAATAAAAACGAGACATCAATAGACTAATGTCGGGACGATATATTTTATATTGAAAATGTATAATGAAAGTGCTAAATACTACTTAATAATACTCTAAAGATAACAAGTAGCCTTTCATTGCGTCCCATCCCCCAGTCCTTAAATATGAAATTGTAGTGATATTCTCTCTGAAATATTCTCTTTCTAGGACTTTTCTCGGTCAATTGTAGACCGATTTTGTTTTTGTTTTTTTTTTTTTTTTCAAGGATTTTTTCTAGATATTCAATTCGTAGACGAACTACGGCGATAATTTACTTTGACTCCCGAGTTGGTCCGACAGAAATATTATTATGATCTGATGATGATCTTCGAAGATATGGCTTTTTTTTAGCTGGGAAAATCATCTTATGACAAATCTCGCTCTTGGGCGGAGCGCGAGATAGTGTCAGACTTTTACTGACTAAAAACGCACTCCTGTTCCTTCGTTGCCTTCGTCCCAGGGCCCGGGTTTCGTTTTCACACTACCCATGGCCCCAGTAGGCTTAGACCCTGCTGGGCCCCTACGATTGCTGACATCTCCCTGAGGCGCGCGTGGAACAATACGCGCCGTCGACGACTTGGGCTTGGTCCGGACGGTTACCGGACGGTCGGACGACGGGTCACCCATTGCCCGCCGTCCGCAAGCCCGCGCCTACGGTGGCCGGAAATCAGGATCGGAATCCCGGCGAAGATATGGCATGGAACTCCTCATAAGATCATAGCAGAGCAGACTGTAGTAATAAGTAAAATTGCTTTGTTTATACGTTTAGTCGATGACTGGCTGAAGGAAGAAGGGGAGGGGATACTGAGAGGATGATCTGATGATATTATAGAAACACCAACTTCCGAAATTAATGCTATTTTGCACTTTTTAGGGGTCCGTAACCAAAGGGTAAAACGGGACCCTATTATTAAGCTCCGTTGTCCATCCGTCTGTCCGTCTGTCCGTCTGTCACTCATGAATAATATCTAAACAGTTGAAATTTTCACAGATGATGTATTTCTGTTGCCGCTATAACAACAAATACTAAACAAAAACAGATTAAAATAAATATTTAAGGAGGCTCCCTTCCCACAACAAACGTGATGTTTTGCTAAGTTTTAGCTACGGACGGTCTGGAGCCATCCGTGCGCGGGTCCGACTTCATTTTTTTTACATTGAAGTTGGTTGTATTTTTTTTTTTATAAATAGTTTTGAACTCACTTATGCTTGTCTTCTTTCTCCTCTTTAACCTCGGCGTTCTCGGCAGAACTCTCCCTCTCTGCGCTTCTCTTATCTTCTTCTCTCTTGTCGTCTCGTTCTACGGAGGTCCTGTCGACGGAAACCCTCTCTTTCTCTGGTTCGACTGGTTCGTCAGGAGCTGTGGAAGATGACTTTTCGGACGCATCTGATGGGTTGCGGGATACGTTGACACCTGGGGGTACAGGATAAATATAGGCGATGAGTTATTTTATGAGAAATAGTGATATTTTTTTATGCTTTATTATTTTATGTAACTTTCAAATAATTCCGTGACGTAATCTCATAGATATATGTTCCAAATCGTAAGTTAGCGTCAGCTTCGTAGTTTTTTTTTTTTTAACGAGACCTCTAATTTATATCAAATTTTGATTTTTATTTTATATCATGTTGTCACATGGTTTTAATAAGATAATGTTTCACAGTGTTCTTTTTTATATTTGTGGATTTCCAGCTCGCTTTAATGTTACTTAATATTAGAGTTATAATGGAACCGTGACATACCGGAGTCCTCAGCAGGTCGAGGCTGCGCGTGCGCCGGCGTGATGGTAGACTTCAGCTCCGTGAGCTTGGCCAGCGGCGCCTCTTGGATGTGCTTCACCCATCTGTCGACGCAAACGAGTTAGCGGTTACAGCTAGGTAACTATTATTTTTTCTAACGGATATGGATTAGCATCGACTGATAGCAACTTGCAATCTCGTTAGCAAGCTGTCAATTGTGAGGATAGAAACATTATTTTTTATTGGGTACTTATTTACGTCCTGGACTTGGAAGGCGTACGAGGAGCCGAAACCAAGTCGCAGAGACCCTTTAAACACTTTTAATAGAACGTGATACCAACCGACGATTATCCCTGTACGCGCTATGCTAGTAGTGCACCCAATGACAACCTTCGGTTGGTGAAAAATTATTGCGAAATATGGAAATGAAGATATAGAGCTATAGTTTTTGGAGTTTTAAGTGTTACCAGGAACTATGTTAAGACTATGGCCTCTGCCTGAACAATATTAAAGATTTATGATGAAGATCGATTATCAATCGATAAAAAGACAGGGGGTGACTTCCACCCTCAATAAATGGCCCCCAAACACGGTCGCTAGCACGAAGTGACGCAGCAACAAGAGGGCACAGCCGGAGTTGCTTGAGGTGTGGGGAGGTATACCATGGCAATCAGGACAATGCCGGAACTTACCGGATTATACATTCCTCTCCCGAACACGTTTGCTATTATTATTATTCCATTTATTTATCTTATTTATATACTTAAATAAGCTATAAAAATATAGTAAATAGTAGCGCACCGGCATCGAGAACAGGGTCTAAGCTACCGGCGGTGAGGGCTCCAGAGTGAGGAAACTTGTAATTATCATTATTATTGAGCTCTACACATATGTGTAGGCAGTACTTACGCCGTGTACTCCGGCGCCGAGTTGGCCGACAGCTCGTGCATCTGCACTCCGTTGATGTTCATGAGGAAGAACGTGTTGCGCACGGCCGCGTTCGGGCGGAACAGCACCTTGTCCCTGTTGGGATACATTGTTGACTCTACTTCTCTTAGCATGAGTATGTGCAGAAAAATTTAAGAAAGAAATATACAATATGAATTGAGTTTTAGTGGTATGCGGAACAGAGTTGATCCGGGCGAATACATTATAGTTAATTTCGGGCTGTTTTGTATGTCCTAGTTGCGCGGAGAACGCTAAAACCACGATGCAGGATTATGAATTTAAATTCCCATGTTAATCCTTATAACGTTTACAATCTATCAGTGATAGTCCCTTCAAAATTCATCCAGCTGTTTAGGAAATAGGTTGGGATAGACAGACAGACAGTAAACATTTTAAATATTATTTTTTTGTTATAGGAGTCAGAAAAAAAAAATTAGTAATTATAGTGGTATAGATTTTTGTTATAAAATACCATTTGATAAGTGGTGACAGCACGAGAGACTGGCTGGGTTGCGGGATCGGCTTCAGGATGAACTTGTCGCTCTCTCGCTGCAGCAGCACCAGGCTGTCTTCTAACATTAGGGCCTGAGGGGACACAGTAACATATTAGTTTGTTGACTGCGCTAAAACTCTGAGATTATCTTGGATATTATCGACAATAAATAGATTTTAAAAAGTTCTGGAGTAGAGAGAAATTCACTATTTGTTAGTGAAATCATCCAATTTTTGATAATGTTATAAGGATAAAGATGTATTACTTAAATATGCAGGCGTGAATATGGCATAACAAAATTAGCTTAAGAGAGCGTCGTTGAACTTATAAATCAATGAAAGCTTGCCTTATTTATAACCGTATACAATATTCAAAATAATAATTTATTACTGAAGTGAACACAGTGATCATTTGATGATATCTAAGTTTTTATTTCATAGAAGTTCGATGCAATACTCACAAGCACATTGATCCTCTTGGAGGAGTCGTTCCGGAGGGTGAGCTCTCCCTCGTTGCGCAGCGAGTGCTGCGTGAGGTCGAGGCGCCGCAGCTCCTCCCACTCTCCTGATGTCGGCACGCGTACTTCTAACTTGCTCTGGATTGTTTTTAATCTAGAAAAATTGTGTAATGGTTTAGAATTATTTGAAAACCCTCTTGAAGTGTCGAAGATACTCGTATTTTCGACGAAACCTTTACTCCAGATTTTAAGCTTAAGTATAACAAGCTGCTTGCGTACTGCGCGCAAGCATTACATGTTCGTACTCGCGGGTGCGGCGGACACACAATATATAGCTTAAACATGAAAGAAACTTCGCGCGCCTCACTCGGCACTTGCTGGAGCTGCACGGGAGCGCCGCACCAAACTGTAACCGCACGCGAGAGTAAGTCGTAGACTTAAACTGTGATCTATCATTATATAACAAAATTGTTACAACAAACGAGCTACTAGCATGTGAAAGATTTGTCAAAGTACGAAGTGGAATGCATACAAATACTAAGTTTTAAATTTTCCGAGGACCTCGTGTCCAGAGAAACTGAAAGCTTTACCCAAACAAATTAAAAAAAAAAATACTTTTCACTGGTTATGACCGTTTATGTAACCGACACGTGGCAAAATGCGACCAGATTTTTTTTTTGTAGAAAAAAGGGTTTAAGAGCATAAGTCATAATATAACCCTTAAGCAAAAAAAATATTAAGAGATAACTGTAAACGGACACTTTAAAGACTGGGTGTCTAAATCTACCTGTGTTCATTCTCCGCAGTTCTGATGGCAGTATCGACCCTGTGCAGCACATCCCTGGCGACGTCGTGAGCTCTCCTGAGCCGCACGAGGTCCTCTTCTGTCTCTTCTCCTTCTGTCACCGTTTTCAGGATACCCTCAAGGAGCAGCTGGTATTTTGTTAGCCTGTGGAAGAATAAATAAATTTTCAATTCTGGAGTTTATGAAAATTCTGGAATTCTTGGAGTTATTGGAATTTATTCAAGTGAAGTTCAGTGGCTGTTTTAATAATTCACAAATTGATTCCTACTAGATATTATAATGTAAATTTGGTATCTCAAGTGTCTGCACAACTGGACAATATGAGGAATCATTGAAGCAGGCACAATCTCGGTCAAATGGAGCTGAGAATCTTATTGTAGTGTTAACTACCTCAACGAAGTTTGCCGAAAAAGGTTTACTTGATATGATTGCCCACAAACACTACAAAAGACCTTGGAATGTGTACATATGGTGTACATCAACAAATTAAACAAATTAACTATTCATACGATGACATGGCTTGAAGGACTTAGTATCAAAGCCAAAAAAAAAATAAGAAAAAAATTATTAAAAGTTAAAAATTATTAAAGTGTGAAATAAAATTTAGGCAAAGATGGCTTAATTGAAGATTGTACTGTTGTATGTTGTTCAGTTAATGTTGTGTGGGTATTATTTGTGTGTTATCGTTTGCTTTTATTGCAAATGGATGTCGTTCTGTTTTTATGTTGTTGTTGTTAGATTATTTTTGTCGCGTTCTCGTGTGGTTCTTTTATGTATTTTGTGGGTTGTTGTAATCTCGATCGAGTTTCGATCACGGTAGCCAATCTTAACAGAGATTAGCTAAGAACGCAGAAGATATTATAGTGCACAAGTGTGTGCGTAAACACAGGCGCACTCTCTGTTCCTTCAGTCTCATAGTCCGATGTGACAGCAATCAGACACGACCGGAGAGAGATCACGCGCCGGACCAATGGCTTCGTGTTTTCCGAGGCACGGGGGTGTCACACCACCAACTTTCAAGCTTCGAGGCTGCTATAGAGTAATTCCCAAGTTCCTGAGTAAATTAGTTATGGGTTCTTGTAGGTGAGTTTCAAATAGGTCTAATTTTTGTTGTGTTATATTATTGTTGTGCTGTGTTGTTGTTACCTCTGCCACACACACGCGAGCATGTCCTTGAGCTGCAGCCGGCCGCACAATGGTTGTTGTTCCCGCGCGGCGAGGAACTGATGCAGCTCCTTGCTCTTGCGCCGCCGCTCGCGCAGAGCGTCCAGAGCCATCCGCTGTCCGCGGCAGAACTTGGACACGCATGACGCGTAGCCGGAATCTCCAAGCTGAAAAAAAATGCCATGGTTAATGTAAAATAAGCCAGTATTCCAGGCAAGTAAATTAAGGCCCTACCTCCCGAGTAGTGCCTTAAAACAGTGACTTTCTGAAGCTTACTCCTCGATAACGGCTAGGTCAATAAGTTTGAAAAAGATATATGTTTATGTAAGTAAAACTAGCGGATGCGTGACAACATGTGAAGTTTATTCTGATCAAGAGTGGCACTAGTATACATAACTTTTTTTTTTAAATTCAACACAATCCAAGGCTTTGTTACTAATTTCTACAGTTTAATATAGAGTCATGTACAACATTATGATTTTTTGTATAGATAATACTTTTGCCAAAAAAAGAAAAAATATTAACAACATGATACATTTTCGCTTGTTTTCTCTACTCCTTTTAAACGGCTTTGATCTTTAGAAACATGTTTACACAAAATATTGCTGGTTAAGTGTTCTTCAGAATGTACATAGCATGTGATCAATATTTCACAAAGAAAATAGTATTAAAGGTTCTATGCGGGCGCAGATGGCAGTACGAGTATGTGTGCATTTAACTCGGGCCAGAGATTCAAGGGACTAAACGCCTTAAGTTGTTACGCCTATTTCTTAAACCATGTTATGCTAAAGTAAACTCTAGAGTTAATTCATCCTACAATAAAAAAAAATATATATGGCAGCAACAGGCAGCCGAGTGGCGGTGCTAGTCAGATGTCTTGGACAGTCATTACAGATAGTCAGATGCTCAAAGTTCGACAAGCAGACTTACCAAAGTGATTCGTGTACCCACTAACTATGTCGTGGAGTTCAAACAGACAGTTACTCTGTGAACTGAAATCGTTTCTCCACACTGGGTATATTACTCCTGTATGGTTCGTGGGTGGTGGTCGTGGGTGTGGGACCCGCAGCGTAACAGTTGCTCAACTACAACGCTAACCGTGCCTTCAAAGAGATGATTTCTTGTGTGGAGGCTTGTAATTAGCTATTTAATAATGTTACAATGTTTATATCATTTTTCTTCTATTTGCCTGTGAGCCTTCTATAAAATAAAATAAATAAATAAAGACTTACCGCATTCAACAAAGCATCCGCAACTGGTCTGATCTGCACCAAATGGTTATCCGCCTCATTCCTCGCGGTCCTCAGATCGGAATACAGCCTCGAATGCCTCTCCCTCACAGCGGGGAGGTTGGGGAACAGTGATTTGAGCTCGTCTCCAGCCAGGAGGTGACCGCTGCGCTCGAGGGGGCGCAGGAACACAACGCCTAACACGCGCAGCCAACGCACGTGGGAGCCTTCTGATACTATCAGTTCTGTAAGGAGAAAAAATTAAGGGTATGGTTTGAGTAGTGCTTTTTTTTGGTATAAAAATCACTTTTAGCGATAATACCGTATGTTTATAGTGTACAATAGTAGTACATTATAAGTGTGTAATGTTAGTGATTACCGTCGAGGCGGTATTTAGACCCGAGCCGTGGCGAGGGTCTTAAGGGAACCAAGAACGGTAATCATTAATTACTCACGTGTTTCATACGACGTTTTCCAATACACTTGGGAAGAACAGTAAAAGTAGTTAAATTTTCTGTGACATGGCAATAAAAATCTGTTTTCTTAAGCGCGCGCATCATTTTTATTTTACCCCTAGAAGAAGGCTAAGGTGTTTTGATCATACTGCCTAGTCTTACGTTTATGTTTTCTTGCGTGAATTTTTTTTACGATAATGTCTTTCATAGTGACAATAGAATACGGATATAACATTTTCTAATGATTTTGTAGTATTTAATTTTATTTAATTAATACAGCCACTGAACTTCACTGGAATAAAAAAAAATCACGCCAAAAACCGCGCGCGTCCTAAAATGGCGGCCATAGACCACAAAAAATAAAGAATGTGCGAAAAGTTTAAAAAGTTTTCGTACGTTTTAGAGTTTAAGTTACGAAAAGCTTTTTATTATATAAATCGTTTGTACAAGTTAAATTTGTTAATTTTAACTTGTAAATTGGATGAAATAAGTAAGTAAGACACTAATTTATATACTATTGAACGCAATAACTTAAGGGGAATTTTATTCAAATTCAAAATTTGTTTTGCGAACAGAGGTTGAACAAAAAGGTTGTAACAAGAATCACTTTCTGAGCAAGTGTGTTGAAAAGGGTTTTATGGTGTATATATGTCGTGGCCAAATCTTAGAATTGATCACCTCATGATATGACCAACTAAAACTGGCCAGATCGTTTCAAACGTTAAAGCTTGATGATATGTCAATCCTCGTTTGGCCTACTTTTTTCAGACCTTTTATTATCATAGAAATCTTACATTAATGATATGGTCAAACGAGGATTGACATATCATCAAGCTTTAACGTTTTGGTCCGGTTATAAGATCTTTCCTTGTAAACAATGTATTTCTTGCAAATAAACATTTAGATTTTGGTTTTGTAAAATGAATACACGAATCACCCAGACCCTAAACACCTATCAGTAGGGCCGGGAATACAAATATTAGTTCCGTGCGGGAATCACAGAAGCCGTCAATCGCCCAACCACGGCGCTAATTGCGCCGTCAGTTCTAACTGTTCTCTCCATGTATCGTCGTAGTGACACTCACCATGTATGACCTCCTGTCTCTTGCGCAGCGTGGCTGACAGATCGAGGGTATCGAGCGCGTGCGGCGGCAGGCTGTCAGCCCATTGTGCCGCCAGGGGCTCTTCTTCTTCTGACCAGTCCGATTGAGAGGCTGTAACAGGAAAGAACAAATTAGGATAATTAAATCAATTAAAGAAAAACTCTGCTTTGTCGTCCTAAACCTACATAATTATATAACGCAATTATTTTACTTTTGCAATTCAAATTTGTTTAGGATTATACTCCAGATCGTACCTTATAGTCACAAGGTAGAGCCTAAAGCCAAGAGTTAGTTACTTTTAAAATACAGTTTTTAACCTATTGAACGCAAACCTTTTATTTGCATATTAAATACCTACAAATTGCTAGTGAATGAATACTATAAAGTTAAAAACTTAATTTTGGTTATATTTAAGAGATATGCGGAGAAGACTTTTTTGTTTTTTAATCATGTTTTTACCTATTTTCTATAATATCAGATTATAATGTAGCACATCTATTTATCTCTGATGTCTCGTCGTAGCGTCTCTGACTCTCATTCTAGCGGCTGATTACGTTTGTCGCTTGTACGCTTTGTTGGTGCTCAAAGGGTAGAAGGCGAGGTGTCTACTTTCTATGGTAATATTACCTATACTAATATAATAAATTAAATAGGTTTTTTGTTTGTTTAAACGTGCTAATCTCTGAAACTACCAGTTGGATTGGAATATAGAATAATAGTAGGCTATATAACTTCTCGTTACGACCCACGGAAGCAGAGCAGTAACCAACGATGCGAGTGAAACCGCAGAAGACAGCTAGTTTAATATATATTCTGAGTTAATTAATGTTTTCTTTTTAACTAAATAGTGAGTAATTAAAAGTGCTAAACACCAACCATTATCATACTATAAAATTTTGCTTAGTATTCAAAATATTTAGAATAACAACTCCTGCAAAACTTACCCTGCTGCTCAGCAGCGACGGTGTTGCTCTCATTACTCCTGGATGATAAGCTGGAACTGCTGGAGCTACCGGAAGGTGCGGTCGCTGCGCCTGGCTCCAGGTCACTATGGAAAACAATACAGAGTTAGTTAATCGGGTTGATAAATGATATTATTTTGCAAATAGGTCCTAAAAAACACTTTTACACAGTATTTTTTTCGTCAGTTTAAACTATTTGAGGCCAGTGTTTCCTAGCTGACTACCCTGTGAAGAAACACCGAAACAAACTCGGAAGTCAAAGTAGAAACTCCACACAGTAAACATGTAATGATCAAATCATTTGAGAACCATGCAGATCGGTGTGAGATGGTGTTTTGAGGAAAAAACCACACAGACTTGAGTGGATCTCCCACTCCCTTTTCCACACACGTCTGACGTCGGCCATTGCGGACCAGTCACTTCGGTAAGATTCAAGCTCATCTCTCCTTCGTCTTGGTCTGCCGCGAATAATAGTGACACAACGTTGAAATATGCTTAAATTATCATTTCGCCAGGAGATATTTACAGAAATATAAAATGTGCAACACACTTTTTCTATGTTTTTACGTTAAAGCAAACAAATTCAATCAAAACATCACCTTTCCTTTTCATTATTTCAGCTGAAAGACGTCCACTACTGGACATAGGCCTCCCCCGTGTCATCACAACGAACGGTCCTGTGCGTTTCACATCCATCGGACTCCCGCGCCCCTTCTCTTTAGTGAGCATAATGTTCACTTGAAGTTGTATGCTCCCTTCATTAAACCTTTAACCGCTTGCGTCGGATTAGTCTAGATATTGTTTTCGTGTCTTATTCGCTAGGGTCGTGTATTTGTGACTGGGTACTCCATCTCGTTTAGCCCTTCAATCCCCATAGGTGACAGAAGAGATGACGAGATGGTGTATTTAGACGTGGATGTGCGACCCTGGCTGAATAAATGCTAGTCTGTTTGTCGGATATATTCGACGCAGGTAGTTAGAAGGTAAGGTTTAATGGATCACACAATCCTCAAAATATCGTGAAATTATCGACCAGAGGCCTTAAATTGATGTGGAATGTCAGTCGTGCGAGCGAAAGAGGAATGGAATACGCCCTATATAGCTCCATCCCTTTAACGGTGAAGAAAACATCGTGAGGAAACCGGCATGTCCTAGAACCAAAAAATTCGTAGACATGTGATATTCACCAACCCGCTCTGGGCCCGCGTGGTCGATTACGGCCCATTCCCTCTCCTAGAGAGGAGACCTGAGTCCCAGCAGTGGGAACATTAAAAGGCTGATCATGCTATGCTATGCTTTAACAGTTTGGTTCAGGTCATAAAACGGATTGCGTTCAGAGCACGTGGTAGGATCTCTGTCCGTGTTTCTACAATCATAAACAATAGATTTCGCTTTCGTAATTGATTGACAGTAGGTACAATACTGTACCCACACCAAAGTTCTAATGAATCACGTTCTGACGCATTCTCGGCATCAACGCGCCGGATTCGTTTTGTGGATTTTGGCAGTCGCAATTTATTTGCACTATTTTTCACGCAGGAATAAGAGTTAAAAATAAACAAAGGCTTTTAAAAAGTGATAATTTTTCACGTTTGATCTATAGGGTTATATTAAATTAGATAGCGGAATTCCGCACTCGTGATGGTGTCTATAGTCCATCGATGACTACTTTTCAATAAAATCATAAAGACGTTTAAGTGTATGTTTGTTACTTTTTAACGCTCGAGCGACTGAACGAATTTCGAAGTAACTTGGTATTTAAACGGGTAAACCATACCCTGGAATCTAGAACAATTTTATTTTTTAATAAGTTTAGTATGAGGTAGTTTTAAGGTTTTGTTAGGCACTTATGTATACTGCCTTATATAAAATCTGTCTTGTATTGTGTGCAATAAGACTTTGTTGTTAGATAGATAGATGTTGATAGATGAGGAGAATAATTTGTTTTAGATGTGCAAGGAAAGACGGTGGCAACCATGAAAGGCTCATCATGACCAAGATGAAAAGACCTCGTGGGCGCAGCCTAATAAGTTGGTCCGACCAGATCCGCAGAACGAGAGATAGAGAGGCAGATGGAGGAATATTATACGAGTTAAAGTGATGAAGCAGGGAGGTCACGACCCTCAGCATTAAAGAACACGACACAAGGAAGTATGCAATAAAAAATCAAGAAAACTTAACCGTACCAATTAGACTGACGGGAGATTCGGTAACTAAAACAATTGGACCCTTTGAATTAAATTTCGCAGTTTACGTAAGAGTATTTCATGCGGAGCCAATCTCCGGTGAACGCCGATCAAGTCCGTACAAAGGTCAAGAGGAAACGCAAGTCCAAACATCGGCAAGGAAGTTGTAAAAGCATTGCTAATTCTGGACGCGCCTTATTCATTACGGTGCCGACGACGACGGACTGCTACAGTTTGTAAGCCAGATGAATTAACTAATTTAATTATTAACTAGTTAATTTTACGCTATTGTATCCCGAGGTATTTACTATCGCTACTCTCGGGAGAAAAAGTGTCCTATGTGATATTCCAAGACATTTTGACTAGCCTGTTGGTCTAATGGTTAGTGGTCTAGGTCGTGGGTTCGATACCGACCCAGGACAAATGTTTGTGTGACGGACACGATCATTTTTGTTCTGTCTGGGTGTAATTTATCTATAATATGTATGTATTTAGAAATATATAAGTATGTTTATCAGTTGTTTAGTACTCATAACTCAAGCTCTGCTTAGCTTGGGACTAAACCGCGTTGTGTGATAGTTGTGGAATATTATATATATAGTCTAAATACGCGCCAATTTTCATCTAAATCTCTTCAGCAATTTCTCAGTGTGAAGGAACCAAATAACTTGGGCCTCTATATTATTAGCTCTTTTTTTACTGCCCGCGTCGGATTGTTCCGACGAGTGTTTCCGTGTCCTATTCGCCAGGGTCGTGTGTTCGCGACTGGGTACTCCATCTCGTTTAACTCTTCAATCCCCATAGGTGACAGAAGAGCTGACGAGATTGAGTGACCCTGTCGGAATAAACGTGAGAGTAAGCCTTATAGAATTAGTGTGAAGTATGATCCTCCTGTGTACCTATCTGGATTTGGTCTGCAGTTAATACTTATTATCCATATCGTTAATTGATTGAGTTTTTTACCTACTTTGTTGGGATCGGCTTTAAGTCTACCTGACGTAGCTGAATACCAGTGTTTTACCTGTAGCGAATAGGTAAAACATAGATAGGTATGTAAATTATAAATGAACCATTCTAAATATTAAAATAGTTATCATAATTCTTTAAATTTAACGATTGTAATGCTTTTTAGATAGTATATTTTTAACCTATTCTGAAGAGAGCAATTTTATTGCTTTTGGCATCAAATTGTTTTTTATTTTTTTATTATAGACTATTTTAAGTTTCGTTATCTATTTTTACATACTGTTTCTAAGTATATCTATCACCTTACCTACCAAGAACCAAGATTAGCTACTTGTAATAATTTTACTAAACAGATATAGATAGAAATGCATAATTAAAGAACAACTCCTACTAATAGAGCTATGATATAGTACAAGAAGTTGGAAAATTAACACGTATTAGTGTAAACTAGCAAATTATTGAGTCAACGTGACATGCACACAGAGAGAATCGGAGAAATGTGTGATAGCTGTCACATTAAAGCAATAGACAGCTTTGATTTCCTTTAATAATAAACATTATATGATGTGGGCTCGGCTACTACCAATAACTTTCTTCGTTTAATACTTTCCATCAAATTAATTTCCCATGAGTAACTATTACTTTTATTTTTCAACTTGCTTGTGCCCGCGACTTCGTCTGCAACAAACACAGACATTTTTTTTTTTGCGTGGAACCCCAATTTTTTTTTACTTTTACATACCAAGTACAACATAGATCACGACAGGTTATAGCGGGCATTAAGTGCCAGCGCACAGCTGGGTGCGGGAGCAAACCAACCCCTTACTTGCCCGGATGGCCCGGTGATCATGTATTTGTGCGGACAACCAGTTAACATAACAAGCTTGTAACTTTGTGATTTTTCATGATACAGTTATGAAATTCCGCACATAGAATCTTTGCATAAAAATACTAGACACGTGTTTCGGATTTCGTATAGGAACAACAATTTCATAAATCTCAAACATGACAAAATTGATATTCCATTCGTGAAGCAATTTACTCCCCACACATCAAATTATGCTAATCTTGGCACATCGTGGCGCCAAGATTTTCCTTTGGAATCCTCATTTTCCAGAAAATCCATATTAATTTACTGAAGAGATTGAGGACGATGTTTGTTTTAAGTCATGGGAAGTCAATTAGAATGTTTCAGTAATTATTTGAGTTTGTTGCTTCCACAAATTGGTATCATTAGAAGATTCAATTTCATGACTGAAAATACCAGCAGAATATATTGACAAACAAAAGGGCAAAGAAAAAAATAAATAATCTACACTGACATTATAGAGGTAAAGAACAATGGCAGAATTTTGTCTGGACTTTTTTTTTGGCGTACATAGATTACATATATATGAATCAAATTTAATTAATTTTCTACGATTTTTCAATTATTCACTCCTTCTTTCGTAAAAGCCAGAGTTATTTTATGTTTTAAAAGCTTATCAAATAATGTTCGAATTAGGTACATTCGAAATGTTACCATTAAAATAGTGGTGTGAGTAAAAATAGTATGAATGCAATTTATAGAGCAGTCGATTATATCGATCGTTTAATTATATAAACGAATGATATGATCGAGTGATCGATCGACTCATGTAGAGTTGGTTTTGTTTTGATTATTAATATGCTCTATTCTTTCGTCTTTAATCAACTGATATCTTTGAAGAAATGCTTCTACTTTTAAATCCAATTAATAATGGATCAAAATATATGTTTCAATGTTGTATCGATTTATAAGAAAACCGAATCGAAACGTGCACGCACTACTTTTGTCTTTGACAGTAACATGTTATCTGTGGTTGTCTGTCAAGACGCCACAGAATTCTTCCGTGTTTTTCATTTCGGTTGTGTTTTGTGTTTTTATTTGGATTTCTATTTATTTTTACTCGACCTGGACTGTTTATGGACTGATTGATACTGCCCTGTGTGATCAATCTGCGATGTTTTATGATAATTGCTGTTTGACGTTCATTCATAACCTAAAAATTCAAACACTGAATTATTTTTTTTCCGGCTTTCCCAAATAAAAATAGTTTCATTTATAGATTCTGGAGCGAACGCCAAATCTTTTAACATATTTTTCATTACGGGACGCTTCAATTTGATCCCAGACAATTCTTAGTATGGAGACCTGCCATTGTTCTTTGTTTTTTTGTTTGTAGGAATTTTTTACCGAAAGAAACCTGCTTTATTCTTGAGTGACATGGGCTATATTTAAAGTTCGCGAAAAAAAAAAGTACGGCAAAAGCTAGTAGTATTAAATATGTCTGCAATCATTTTACCGACTTGCTTTAGGGAGGTTTTTTCAGCAGTGGACGAGTTTCAACTGCATGATGTCTTTACTCTGATATGACTTGCTAATTAGTAAATACAAATCAGTTTAATTCGACACTTCAAAATTAAAGCATTTATTTCGAATAAACCATTCACAGGCACTTTAGAATTGTCAAGAAGTCGGTCAGTCAGAATGATGTAGTTAATTGTACATTCAAAGTACATCTTTATGGAGAAGAACGAACAAGAAACTCCATGGCCGCTCTTTATCACGTTATGTATTACAAAAATCTTGGTTGCGTATGTCTTGTCGATTCTATTATGTAAGATCAATGTAAATAAAATTGAATCAAAATAATGAAATTAAAATGAGCCACTGACAGTTAAGGGGTGACCAGTCTCCACTGGCGCTACCTGTTCACGCACATGACGCGTGTATCAGGACATCTTAGCTCAACCATTCTGGAATCTAAATCCTCATCGTGTGACCAACTGGTCAGAAGATAAAACAGAAGATACAGTAGTAAATTATGCCAGAAATCAAGCTACCATTAACCTTTTAATTAAATAAGAACAACAGGAATTTTCCTTACATTATCCTAATGAAAACGCGATCAAATCCGGTCCGTTCACCAGCAGGCAATAAAGCCATGATTGTGATTCAGTGCTCGCCACACGAGTTGCCCCTGGAACACTCCCGAAACACATTTACAGGGACGTGACACGACTCGGGATCTGTACGATTGATTTGTTTACGAACAAACGGGTAAATGGAATGTTTTTGGGGAAAATTAAGTTTTAAAAGTCTGTGTAATTTGTTGAGGAAGATTTTGTGCGCTGTCGTAAATAAATAATTACGAGATTATGTTTATTCAATGCGTATTTGCTTTAAATTAGTTTATACAAGCGACCCTTCCTGGTTTCGCATGAGATCAAACCTAAAAACGAAAAATCTTACTCGTGTCACGGAAATTTTCGAAAAAGATACCATAGTCTTGAGGCCCTACCACGAGTTTTTAACGTGATCCATTTTACGACCTAAATTGAACCGTTAAAGGAATGGAGCTATATAGGGTGTACAGCTTCATCCGCCTTTCTCGCTCGCACGCCCGATATTTTAGCACGTTACGTTAATTCGCCTGGAACGTAAAGGGCACAGGTGGGTTTTAGATAGTAAAAGTCTGTCACGCCGTCTCGCTCCACCTTGGAACGGGAGAAATAATTGGATGATTTCCTACCTTGGAAAAAGGTGCACATACCTATACTTGTACTCTTCCTAGAATGGCGTGATGATAATGTTGATATGAAACATCATTGATCAAGTACAAAGAAATCGTTTTGTACGCGCTACTTTTCCAAGTTCCCAGGAGTAATTAAAATGCAAACGGGGCTTGAATACCACGTTGTACTACTAAGCCCTTTCCATTTAATTTCTAAAGAGCAATCCTAAAAAAATTATTGTAACTTTCCCCTTCGAAATGAATTAAAAAGGAATATTCCTGCGATTTCATACAATGTAATGTTATCAAGTGGATTGGTGTTAAATTCCTATAATTATCGTTCGCCCTCGCACTTTCATGTTGGTAATGGTTCTCTTCAGGTCTCCGTTGTGAAAAACTTGGAAACTTCCATACCATTGAGTTAGGTACATCAACTAACAACTCGTATATTAAGCTGAGTAACTTTTAATTGAAAAATTTCATGCTTTTAACTTGTAGATCTGCCTGTTCGATCATTTGCCTGTGTAAAACATTCAAAGCTATTTTCCCCAAGCTTTACAGTAGGTAGATAAGCATACTTCTGACTTCTGTACACAAAATTGTACATGCATATTAAAATTGCCTGCAGCGACATCTATATCGCCTAATAAGAACTAAACAAAAAAAAAGTTCCCCCCACGATTAGAACATACATAAAAATCTGAAATCAACTATCGAGTAGTTGACCGGACGCGACACAACACCTATCTGATCGGAAGATCCTTCCTTTTCAATGGAGGTTTGAGGGACTTTACACCTTACTCTTAACCCTGTTTAGGTTCTGGAATGGCGGCCACGTACCGGAAACGTAGCGTTGGAAGGCCTCCTACAAGGTGGACCGATGACTTGGTAACGCTGCTAGCGGTTGCGGGAGTCCGATGGATGCGAGACGCACAGGACCGTTCATTGTGGCAACACTTGGGGAGGCCTATGTCCAGCAGTGGACGTCTTTCGGCTGAAATGATGATGATGATGATGACACCCTACTCCGTCTACTTTTAAACACCAATAAAAAGACATTTGGCAGGCTTTTATAAAAAGAATATGCGTTTTTTTTAAACAATATAAACTAGTGCTTGACTGCGATCCTACCTGATGGTAAGCTCTGATGCAATCGTTGATGGTGAAGCGCACTAGTTTATTACGAGCCTATTCACTTTAGGCTTGAAGACACCTAAATTAAAATAGGACGAGAAGAACGCAGCAGGCAAATTGTTCCAATCATTCGATGTGGTTTTTGGAAATTGACATAGAGTAAGGTTTTGAATATAATTCATGTGACCTTGCATCTGGGAGTTAATATTTATTTGACCAAACAGTGTATAGCTGCCCTCAGACTAATTTTAAAACGAGCGGAGGATAAGAGCGAGTTGATAGTAAGCGAGCACTCGTTTATCATAATCGTCCGGTACGACTGTCTGTGCGATAACATTAGTCCTGCCGCGCTACTGTTGCATCTAAATATATATTTTTATGAGCATGTGATTTGGATAAATCTTGGTAAAATTTTCAGATAGATAGATTTTTGTTTTCTTTTGCGCCCTTCATGTTTTTTTTTTACTTTTACTTTATTTATTTGGAAAAAACAAACAAATGTACATTATATATTACAAAACAATGGAGCATTTCATTAGATCTACATAATTTCTGATGCCATCCAGCAAGTTTGGTGGCAAGGTTACGTGTCACATCACATCGTTTATATGCTAAGTCCAAATTTATGAGATTTTTTTTTTGGAGGTAGAATATCATCCATCCCCTATTCCTAGCTCTAGAGTGGAGCAACTTTTATTGATTAGAATTACAACTCCTATCCTCCAGTTGCCTTTTGCGTTCTAGAACCACAGGTTTCCTTTTGAAAAATTTCTGACATCGGCCCCGCTGCGTCCCTACGGTTTTGCTGACATCTCGTTGAGACGCAGGTTTATGAGATATTACAGAAAAATAACAGACAGTACCATTTCAGATTAGTTTGCGGACGTTAACAAACATGATATATTCAAATTATAAAAGCATCATAGATATCTATGAGCACTGTAGGCAGCAAAACTCAAAGCGTTACAAGATAGACAAAAATATCACGTCACTCATCATTATTTATTTTTTGTTTAAAAAGATATAAACTAGTGCTTGACTGCTCTTCCACCTGACGGTAAGCTGTGATGTAATCATTGATGGTGAAGCGCACTAGTTTATTATTAATGCCAATACACTCTAGACTTTGGAAGACACGTAAATTACAATCGGACGGGAAGACGGGAGGTAAATTTTTACAGTCCTTCGATCTAGGCGGTTTAAACGACGAGGTGAAACGCTCAGTCCGGACCGTAGAGGTGTCAACGGTCCGGACTGAGGTGATCACTCGCTGTACATCCTACCATGATCTTTGATGACAATCGGCGCGCGAGGTGTTAAATCGCTTAACCAATAAAAGAACCTTTACCTTTCGGATAGCGTCCTTCTCGCCAGCATGGCCACAGTCGGAGGCTGCCTCCCAGCTGGCAGCGACACATTCCTGGACACACGAGGTGGTGCGGGCGTCGCCATTGTAACACGCACTAATCACCACTAGTCTCCACAAACACCGGTTGTCAATTGTTTAGTTATTTATTTTTATTTGTCAGTTTATTGGCATTTTTGGTTCAAACACTGGTTTTGGATACTCAATTACTTTTGGTATTTTTCTTTGGTTGTCACTGATATTTGGTGTGTTAAAGCGATGTTCTAAATTCTGAAGTTGGCAAAAAAAGGGATAATAAGTCAGCCAGTATACATGACTAAGCTGTGTTCGGCACGCCACGGTCACGACTACATGACAGATTATATCGTAGCTTGGCGCCACAACCACGCTTTTAAGTTAATTAATTCAATGAAACTAGTTGAAAATAGAATCATTTCTATCCCTCACAAAGATTATATTTTAGGAAGGATATCGGCTAATAAATAACGGGTTTGAAATGGGGTTGAAAGTGTGGAAGTCGATCTATTTTTTTATGGTTTTCTATTAGAAAAATATTCTAATAGAAAACCCCATAGAACAGAAATTTTTGTTCGTAAATAACACGAATGGCTATCTAACCTAATTAGAAGTTTCGAACAAAACGCTGGTGACATCCAGTCTCGAATAAGATCAATCCAATTAATCTGTCATTTTATAGCTGTATATATATTTGTGATGTTGGCTATTCGGTAACATATCGCTTTGTCCACACGTTAAGTAAACTGTAGGTCACGTTACTTAAATAGTGACCAAACATGGTCACATGTGAGTTAGATACTATCGCTCCGATCATTTTGTTAAGCCTAATTCTACTATCCAGTTTCTCTAAACACTCATCATTTTCCTACCCTTGTTCAATGTGATCAACACAGCACGTTAACCCTGACTCTTCATTCCTATCAATCTTCAAATAAACCATTCTTATATTATTTGACCTCTCTCCTACATTTTTTTTTTTTTGAGGTGGGATCAACCAATGGCTTACACTCTAGGGTAGAACGAGAGGGCGTATCAGACTTAAAACCCAATTGTGACATGTGTCCTTCAGTAGATTTTTTTTCCAATGCAATTCAATTCAAAATGTTTTTACTTCGCGTTTGACCACTATCTCACCTGATGGTAAGCGATGATGTGGCCAACGATGGAGCACGCTTGCTTAGTAGAAACCTATTCACTCTTGACTTAAATACCCCTAGGTTATAGCTATCAGGAAACAATTCCAGCAGGGAATTCCACTCCTTAGCTGTACGCATAATGAATGACCACCATTCTAGGGCCACATTCACTCTTTGAAACGTAACCGTAGTCCCAGCTCTTCCATACATTCATTTTATTTATAATTCTTTTAGTAACATGCGTTTCATCCTTCCTTTTCACACGCCCATACCAAGACAACGAATTCGCTTTCAATTTTTTCGGTTACTGGCACCCCTGTCAAACTTCCTGTAATATTTATTATATTTTTCTCTAAACACTCATTAATATATAAATTTATAAACCATTATAACCATTTATCTATAACGTCGGCAGCCAGTTCAATGGCGCCCAACATAATGGTTGATAATGGTGCATGGCCATACATGGCAGACAGTGGCTGGTTATGGACTAAAATCTATGGTAATATACCCGTAGCCGCCTCGGAAAATGATATAATTATGTTTTTAGTACGAATAAGGGAATAAGGAAAGAACAGTTACATGATTTTACTTGAACTGTGAAGATTTTTTTGTTTTGTTTTTATTGACGGTGGCTAGGTTCAACTAGTATTTTAAATAGGCTATCTGATAAATTAAGTTTCTTTGTTAACTATAAGAAATAAAAATCATAATGTAGTCCTAATATTAAAAAAAGGAAAAAAATATTAAAACTTAACCTATCCTAGTCCATAATGTGCCGATTAGCTTATTTTCAATCAAGATCTCAGTCAGAGTTATACAATTTTCTAGCTCGAGCGATAACAAAACCACTTCTCCACTTCTTCCATCTTTTGTTAGCCGACAAGTTTTTTTGTCTTTCTTCGTGACCTATCGAGACTGTCGCGGTTCCTCAAGATACTAATGATGTGCTAGTAGGGCCTATTTTGTACAATAAAACGACAGATATTTTTGATACGGGGCCCGTGTGGGACTGGCTGGCTACGCCACTGCGTGGATTTTTAAAACTTACGATCAAATATCTTTAAGCTGAGTGCAGCTATAAAGTTCGATCGTTTACAATATAACCCAGTTTTATGCTAGGCTAAGATCTAGCCTCAGTTTAAACATCTAAACAACGCCACTTCTATTATTAATCTAATATTTTATGCTTTTTTTATGATCGACTAAAGAAACGATGGAAAACAAAATCATTTCAACTTTTCCATTATTTTTTCATTGAAATTACATTAATGGAAGATTCATAGAAGTTTTGTTTTTCTTGCAAAGAGGCGCTTTTACAATAAATCGATTGTACTTTCCTAAAAATATTTTGTTAGTGTGTATATTTGGGCTTATCTTTGGAAATAGTTGGTTGAGATTTGACGCAAACACGTAAATTATAATTTAAATGTTTAATAAAAATTGCTGTAACGTTGTTAAACCAGTGATTTATTATTATAAATCATTATATTTACGTGGGATATCGTCAAATAACTTCTTCTGCTATGGGTGGAGCGAGAGGGTGTGGCAGATTTTAACTGACTAAAACCTAACCAAGTGTGTTCCTTCAGATACCCTTTGCGAAACCACAGTAACTCTTTCATTATAAATTTTATGCTATAATTGTCACAGATGAAGATAGTTTTAAATGTGAAATTCAAAAGATCTGAATTGTAAAAGATATTAATTTTGCAAATAGGTTCTAAATAAAAACACGGTTACACGTCAATTTTTTCATCAGTTTAAGCAAGATGAGGCCGGTGTTTCCTAGCCGACTACCGTCAGAAGAAACACCGAAACAAACTCAGGGGTCATTCAGTTTCTTTTAAAGTCCAGTCTACATAGCTCGTGGTCACCACATTAGCATTAGGTAATTTTAAACAATAACACAGACAGCATACCAGCAATAACATCGCAACTTAACGACCAGTAACATTGCCACAACGACTGTTTAAGACTAGAGTTAACTGAGATAAAAGTAAAAGTTATTCTAACCGACAATTAAAGCGCGCTTTAGTGAAATAAAGGAAAGCGTGTCGGTTACTCAAACGTATGTAAATTATTTCTTTTTATTACTTGAACAAAAAATCTATGTTATTATGGCGGTTTTTTTTTAATAAGGACGAAAGTAGATCTTAGTTTATCTTTTCAAAACGACGTTGTCAACGATGTTTTCTTTCATAAATCGGTGAAAAAAAAGATCGTGAGGAAACCGGCATATCCTAGAACCGAAAGTTCGAAGACACTGATGGATTATGGCCAAACCCTCTCCTAAAGAGGAGGCTTGAGTCGCAACAATGCGAACATTATAAGGCTGATTATACTATGCTAATTTTCAATTATAAACTATTCTCATTATCGTCCAACTTCATATTCAAAAATTTCCCTAAGCAGCCATCTTCCCTGTCCTATAACAACATATTCAAAAGGTCATATAAGAGACTAACTCAATATAAGAATTTTGCACCGAGAGCACTTATCTAACGCCCATCTGACCTTTGTCAATTAGATCTATTTGACGCCGATACAGACGCGGACCGCGAGGCAGAGAGAATTGAAACCCTATTTGGCAGATCAAAAAATACATGTACTTATACGAGTTTACTTTTCAAATAGCCAAAAAGGCGCCTAACTCAGCATACGCTGCGATATTTAAAACGAAAAATAACGCAGGGCTGGTATTCTGCTAGGCTCCCTGTGAGGCCACGGACACACTCACGGATGTATAGATGTTTCGGTAAGTTCCGTGTGATAGAGGGAGAGCTAGACTAGACTATTGCCACTGACCAAGAAGCCACAAACCCTGAGCCTTTTCTGAAGGAAGACCCCAATAATACACTGCCCAAATGTAAATCCTTGCCAACACTAGGTCAACGAGAGGCAATATTTGTTTAATAATTAAAAAAATAAAATTTTACTTAGAATAAGTTTGCAAGTCCTTTTCATCCTTTCTATTGTCTTGTATACTTTGATACAAGTGGATAAAATTTGTCATTGTGACCTATGCGGCATTCGCCTGAGCCGTCGGCCGCTCCACGTGTATCAAATGACGTTTTTCAATACAACAAAGACAAATAAAAGGGGGTTGATGCGCGATTCGTGGGGGTCGCTTAGCACCCAGCTTGATACTTCGCACTAGTCCGCGAAAAACATTAAATTGCGTGACTAAAAGCTGTAGGGATAAAAGCGAATTTTAGAGTACCTAAGTGTATTGAAAAATAATTGAAAATTAAGTATAGTTTTGTCATCATCAAGATTCTGATGACGTTATCATACTTTGACTTTGAAGAGAAAACGCTCAAGTAACATTTAGAGGTATCATTACGGGCTATCTCAACAGATATTTCTAAACCATCTGACGACCACTCAAAATCAGTTATTGCTGCAGTTACACAACCGTAAAACCATTTGAAACAATTCTAAATAATAATAAATTCATTTTGGAGCTGATGTCATGCGTACACGGCTGTTAAAACCTCCTACACATTATTGCTAAGGTATGCAGAAAATAATTAGCAAACCTTTTTTCTGCGACTGCGCTATATTTTTAATCTATAACCGTATATTTTCCGAGATAAAACACCTATTACAGAATTTTCATAATCAGGCGATCCAGATGCATGTATGGTGTGACGAGAATAGATAAAGTGAGAAATGAGTATATTAGATAAAGTTCGAATGTTGCGCCAGTGACCGAAAAGTTGAAGAGGAATCGTTTGTCTTGGTATGGTCATGTAAAGACGAGCAATGAAACGCATGCTACTAAAAGAGTTATGAGCATACATGTGGATGGATGGAGAGGGAGAGGGAGGACAAAGAAAAGATGGATGGATTGTGTGAGGAGTGATATGAATGAAAAGGAAGTTTGTGATAGCATGACGAGTGACAGGGCAGAATAGAAGAAAAAAACGTGTTGCGCCGAGCCTAAATAACACGGGACAAGGGCAGGAAGATAATGATGAGACTATCCAGATGCAAACAAAATTTAAAAAAAAGCAACTTTATTATATCACATGTTGCTGTCAGCGGCTTCGCCTGCGTGATAGTAGAAAGTTGCCCCAAGGGAAAATATTCCCGGGATAAAAAGTATCATATGTAAGCCTAAAGTGATTGCATCACTGCTTTCCATCAGGTGGGATCGCAGTCAAGCACTGGTTTATATCATTTAAAAAAAAATGTGCTATTTCAAGACATGGTCCCAACTATTGAGATATTTCCACTAATCGTTGTTCAGCACACTACCTACTGAGTGACCGGCGCAGGTATGCAAGCTATTATTGTCCAACTATCAGCTCATACAAAACAGATGCCTACACTGTGAAGATTTAATGTATCATCAATCTAATATCATGTCTTTATTACTGTATATTAGTCAGTTAGTATGAGAGGGCCTATCTCGGAAATTGGACAGCAAAATTCGATGAGTGGTTCAGAAACCTTAAATTTGTCTACCTCTGCCTTCAGCTTTAGGTATATATTACGTTATTATGTGTACTGTAATAGTATAATAATAACGTTTGCGTTGAAGTTTTGTCTGATGCTCTAATCATTAAGAAATCAATACACACTAACCCATCACAACCCACAAAAACGCATCATAGGTACGAAATCCACAAAAAAAAAACAATAGACGAACGTCCAGATTCAAAACATCGCCCACACAATAGACGTTAAAACTAAAATAATAATTACATATTACTAACACTGTCGTAGATTAATAAGTAAACACTTTTATCGAGAAACAATTCGAAGACCATCGATTTCCAACAGTGTCCGCTCGATACGATGATCGATTTGGAAACGCGAGAATCGAGTCGTGCGTTCGACTTGAGTATCGCGGTACGACTGACAAACTGGACCATTGAATTAGAACGCAGTCTTATATCGCTACGCTATTTCAGAAAGGGTGTACAATAGAGCTTGAGGGTCGCATGTGACGTGATGGATGCCATCGATTGTGCGATATTGACGTATTGGCAAGTTATTATAAAGTCTAAAGAGGTAAAATAGAAATTACGTGCACCCATTGAATGGGTTATTTGAATAGCTTCCGTGGGTTTTCTTTAAAGATGAGTAAGGAATGTGGATCTAATTGTGAGTTGATCAGTAAGTTTAAGGTTTAAGGGGTAAGTGAAGGAACATAATATGTAGGTGTGGTTTTAGACAGTAAAAGTCCCGATCTACCCTATAGCGGGAGAAGTAATTAGATGAGTTTCCACGTCAATAAGAAAAACTGGGCAAATGCGAGTCGGACTCGCGCCCTGAGGGTTCCGTACAAACTCACGTATGTAAATAGTTCAATTCCCGAATCGAGTCTCAAGATTTAAACAAATTAAAAAAAAAAAAATTTTTTTGATTCAAAAATAAATTTACTGTTTTCAGATTTATTCCTATACCTGTGCTATAAGACCTTGCTTCATATCAAATTTAAAGATTAGGTCAACGAGAATTACCCGATGAATTTTGATTCCCTTGAGAGTGTAGAAATATACGTTTTTTGCGACATAAACGGCCGTATCTATTTTTTTCGTTAACTTAAAGTTTGATTTTTTCACAACTTCAAGGGACCGCAGACCTAAGTATATGATTTTAATTTCAACTCGATACTTCCACGCATTCTCAAGATAAAGGGGCTTGACAGACTGACAGACGGACAACAAAATGACCCTATAAGGGTTCCGTTTTTTCCTTTTGAGGTACGGAAACCTGTCGAAATCCGAAAACCCGGATTGTAATTGGTGGTTATAAAAACAATTTATAACCACCAATTACAATCACACTCAATTTTTAATAGGTAAACAACAGGTCACACCAAAAATACCACTCTACCAATCACAGCCGTACCAAATCATAAAAACTAGAACTACCACTCTACCAAGGAGCCGTGAAGGTGTGAGCTGACGTCATGGGGAGTGCCACCCCATACAAGTGGAACGCATAAAGACACACCGTTGTTAACTCGGGCCATGTGAGTGAGGTGGCCAGGTGAACGAGAAAACATGGGACCAGCTCAGTCAAGGATCTAAAAAATTTTGTAAGAACTAATTCGTTTTGAGGAAAGTTGTTGGATCATGTCAGCTCATCACGCGGATATTAAGGGACTTAAAAAATACAACTTAATTATTCTTTTTTTTTTATAACAAACTAGTGCTTGACTGCGATCGAAAGAGAGATGAGTTTATAAAATAAGGACTCCAATTCAGTCCAATACGAATCGGACTGCCCTCATAAGCCAATAAAGGGTAACTCAAAGAAAGTTTGACCGTTACTTCACCTATAATGTGTTCGACGATGGAGTACGCTTGCCAGGTTGTAACTATCATAAAACATTGGCTCCGGTAGAGATTTCCACTCCCTAGCCGTACGTACAATGAATGTTGGTCTAGTGGTTAGTGTCCCTGACTGCTATGCCGGAGGTCGTGGGTTCGATTCCCACCCAGGACAAATGTTTGTGTGATGAGCACAATCTTTTGTTCTATGTCTGGGTGTAATTTATCTACAATATGTATGTATTTAAAAATATTTAAGTATGTTTATCAATTATCTAGTACTCATAACACAAGCTCTGCTTAGCTTGGGACTAGACGGCGTTGTGTGAATATATGTGTCCCCAAAACGTTTTGTGCGTATGGATGGGATGTCCACCATGTACCGGTGGCGCATCGCCGTACGTATCTGTGATAATGTTTTTTTTAAAGAATTTTCACACTATTAGAACAGTCCTAAATAAGCCCACAAACCAAGACACCACAGCCCAGATATTAACAAGCGAAGCATTTGTTTGCCTTATGGTGTTCTTACGGTGTTTGTCGCCGTATGTCATTGCCGTAGGTTCAGGTCGGTCGTATGTGCGCATAAATCGCCGGGTCAACAGGGCGCGGCTGGGATGGGTGGCTGCTCCGCTGTTTGCGCACATAAATTAGCTCAGGGGGTTTAAACTGGTATGAGAGTGGATTTTTCCTTTAATTAGGATGAAAGAGTACGACGAATGGATTGATTGTGAGTTTTTTTATTTTTTTATTAATGGTAGGCTCGCGTTTGACCACCATCTCACCTGATGGTAAGCGATAATGTGGTCGACGATGGAGCACGCTTGCCTAGAAGAAGCCTAATGGTCATTGAAGTAGCTTTGTTTAATATTTTACTAACTGCTGATAGCGGCTTCGCGTGATAGTAGAAAATTATTCCAAAGGGACATACTCCCGAGATAAAAATTGCTGTCCTAGGACATGATCTACCTGTGTACCAAGATCATTGAAATTTGTTCAGCTGTTCCAGCGTGAAGAAGTAACAAATATACAAACACACGCCTTTATAATATTAGCGTTATACTTAATTTTACAATTCATAATGAGCATGAGACAATATAAAAACCCAAGTGTATAACGTTTTTATAGCAGTTTAGATACATTGACCAGTTCGACCATTTTTGTGATATCAATTAATTTAGTCTGTCACTTAAAATTTCATGGCTATACTTGGTGTTACTATCGAAACTCATATAAATATATATTTAACAAATCTAATCGAAACTTTTTACGAAATCAAAGCTGACAATTTCTATCAAGATCCAATAGACTCGCATCAATTCTCTCTCAACCTTCAAGACAGGCAAGCAATCAATGAACAGCCAGATAACTTACAATAGCCCAGGAACTGATGACACAACTACACAACAAGGAATCCATACGTCACAAGACGTAGCTACAATTATGATAGCTGCATTGTACGGCTTCGAGAGCCGAGTGACTTCCGCGAGCCTAGCCCCACTTGACACCGATGGTGAGCCTTCAATGACTTGTATAACTTAGTGGACCAAGCCGTTCGATGGAAAGAAAGAAAGAAAGAAAACTAACGGAAACACGGAAAGATTTGAAGCGGATTGCAAAGAAACGACCAAAATAAAATAAAGATTAGCAAAATTATTTAACTTTTTGAAGATGATATAAAAGTCCGCGGTATTAAAATTGAATAAAAAGCAAATATAACTGTCATCAACAAAATTTGGAACCGTTCTTATAAACAGGAAGAAAGGTTAGATTATAATTTTATCAAGTCACGGAGGTCGCTTTATAAATCCAACGCGCGGAAGATCAATGCCAACCATTAGTATTACTAAAATGATTCCCAGTTCAAAATTAAAGTATCAAATTCAGGGTAAGATTAATGGCACTCATATAAATAAACCTTTGTCACACACTGAACTCTTGGAAAATTATATTCGAAAATATGAATCATGTCGTCGCCCCTAATAAATATTATTTTATTTAATTACAGGCTACGAGAATAGAATTCGGGAATGGGTCAAAGATGTACAGCGAGCCGCATCGCGTCGGTTTCCCGCGCAAAAGCACGTCACTCTGACAGCTTTCAAACATGGCTGTCACGAATTGATGGGAAACTAATCTCGTGCTGAAATTAAGCTGTTATTGGAAGATTCGTAAACAAACTCGCTTTTGAGTCATGTTGTTACGTAATTGTATGAGTGATCAGGTGGGATGCCGCAGCAAAAACTAGACGAATGTGAATCAACAAAGCACTCGTGTGATTATGGTGACATCCTGGTTCGGGCGATTGTCGACGAGGTCTATGAGGGAGGTCGATGGTTCGCAATGAACGTTAACGGACTGCTGGTCTTGAATTTTTATAACTAAACATTAAAAAGACCATTTAAATACAATCTCTGATTTGCCTGCTGCACTCTTCCCGTCCGATTATAATTTAGGCGTCTTCAAGGCTAGAGTAAATAGGCTCTTAATAAACTAGTGCGCCTCACCATCAGCGATTGCATAACTGATTACTATCAGGTGGGATCGCAGTCAAGCACTAGTTTATATTATTAAAAAAAAGTAACAAACGCTATCGTTGCAGAAAGGAAGATTTATGCGAACGATTTTCTAACGAGATTTTAGGGCACCTAAAATGTGTTTTATTTATAAAAAACAAGAATTCATGAATGGCAGGCGGACATGGCACCCACTGCAAATTCCGGACAAGCATAAATAGCTCGAAATAATAGCAGAACAAAAAGTATAGAACGATTCGGAATATCAAACCATTGGTTCAATATATCGTTGGTAACAAACAAATAAAATTTATTTTATATCAAGGACAGAGTAATTAAAATCGATTTTTATTTTCGTTTATTAGTGCAGTAGCCTGTATTGGCAAATGATCAAAGGATAAAGAAGTACACCCTCTTCGTTTGCGAATAAATCTCTCCGATAATTTGGCCGTCGACCTTTCAAGCTAACGTTTATATTCTGAAATGGTTCACTGCAATTCATCATCAAACAAAATTGGTTATATAATAAATTTTATTACAAATCTAACGTCACAGCGTTCCGAATGTGTTTCCTTCCTTCTCGATGTTGATGGCAGCAGGATGTTTATCATTTTGATGATGCTTACATGTAGATAAGCGTTGGATCCAATGAGTTTTGAAGTACATTTTGTAGGAATAATTCAACTTTGGCTTCCAAATTAGCTACATTTCTAGGCCAGATATTAAAATAAAAATTCTTTTCATCATGTTTCGCTGTGAGCGAGCATTGATCTTGCAAAACTTTGTTACACAATTTAAACACTCCAAATATCACCTAAACGATAACTTCCAGGTCCCCACGGGGCTAGCATTTGACCTGGCGACTATTTGCGTCGACCAGCTCGTGATGAAATAATTAGCCGTACACAAGTACTCGTTCTGCGAATTTGTTCCAACATTCGACATAGTCTAGATATTCGGAACCAAATTGTGAATGTTTTATGGCTTTTAGACACTTATTGAAAAACAGCGATGTAATGAGGACGGAAATACGGAAATTTTGTCTTAGTCACGTTTCTATGGTAAACATGCGGCTAACAAGAAAAAGTATTAATATCTTGATCTCATGGAAATTACTGAAAAATTGTCACATGTTTAGAAAATTAAGTATCAACCTTGATGATTCTATTAACCCGGTCACGTTTTTAAATAGTAAACAGTAATTTATATGGGGGAGGAATAGAATTAATGTCTTGATTTTGAAGTGGGAATTAGTAACCCTTGTCACGTGTCTATAAATGAGAAATGAAGATGAAGGAGGTAAACCTTGAAGTGAACAGATCCGACATTAATGAAATCTGAATACAAATGATAAATAAACTGAAATAATACATCAAGGTCTCATTGATGAGCAACAAGATGTTATTATAAGTACTTTAGCTAAATAGCTGAAGCAAAATCCTTTGAATTCAATAAAGAAATAAAGGCTTAAACGCCGAAAGTGTCCGTCAATCAATATAGTTTACGATGAATAAACTTAAGATGCGGAGAGCGACGATTAAGATGGACGGGCTGAGGAAGGGTTTTACAAATTGCCAGCAACGTGAGATTTATTGACATCTAATTTGACGTTCAAGAAGAGTTAGATTCCCTTTGCGTCATAGACACTCTATTGCGAACACAAAGGATTACAAACGAGAGTATATTCAAGGGAGCACTAGTCAAAACTACGTCAGAAGTAAAAAAAAAAGTGTAAATCAATGAAATCAAGTACGCAGGTTTTGTATTTTTCCATAAACGATGTCAGTCAAAATTGTCCGTATCTAATGTTATCACCGGTGTAAGTGCACACTTTTTTGGCTAATCCCTAGAGTACATGTAGTTGATTAAGTTTATTGATATGGGAAAAAGTAATGGAACAAAATCTGATAACCTACGGAATAGATTTGTTGACGTTTGAAAAATCAGAGAACAAAATCGTAAAAATGGTGAAGGACCAAAGAGGGTAGAACGGAGTCTCTTTATTCTTTATTCTTTATTGTACACATAAATATAAACAATAAAAATAAAAAAAAATGACAGTTGATGTACATTGGCGAGCTTAACCCACAACTGGGTTTTCTTACAGCAAACCATGTTGGTAAGAAATAAATTTAATACATTTGAGGGACTATAACTGTACAACAAAAAAATAATAATTAAACACTTAAACTAAATCTAAACTTAAAACTAAAATATAATAAGCAGATACGTGTATGCATAAACATAAATATACAATAAATAAATACCTATAAACATACATATTTATGGGTCATGTTGATAAAAAATGTTCCCTAATTCTTCCCCTGAAAACCTCCAACGAAGGGCTAGCTCTCAATGTATGTGGAAGAGAATTCCAGAGGCGCACAGCATGAACGGTAAAAGATCCACTGTAGCGACTTGAAGAGTGAGGAGGAAAACGAAGGAGAAGAGAGGATGATGAGCGACACGGTTTTCCTTTCGGAACAAGATACTCAAAGCGTTCCCGAAGATACAAGGGGGAGTTGGGATTATGAAGAACAGAGAATAAAAAAGAAAGAGTGTGGCAATCCCGACGTTGCCGAATAGGCAGCCACTTCAATTGCCTTCGAAATTCCGACACATGGTCATACTTCCGAAGGCCAAAAATGAAGCGGATACACAAATTCTGCAGACGCTCCAGTTTGTCAAGAAGATCCTCAGTCGCATCAAGGAAGCAGACATCAGCGTAGTCAAGAAGAGGTAGAAGAAGAGACTGAGCAAGAGTAACTTTAGTTGAGAAAGGCAGGAACTTCTGAAGACGTTTCAGTGATTGAAATGAGCAAAACACCCTCCTGCTTACTTCTGCAATGTGGACATTCCAAGACAGGTTACAGTCTAAGAAAACACCTAAGTTTTTAACTTTTTTTGAGTAGGCTATAGCGACAGCATCGTACATAACAGGTGGGAGAGACTGGTTATTTAATAAGTTAACGAAATATCTGCCACCAACAATGAGAGCTTGTGATTTAGTTGGGTTTACTAAAAGTCCGAAACTTTTAGCCCACTGACAGATATTTTTAAGATCATTATTGATGGCATCAATAGCGTCGTTGAGCTCTTCTAACTTAAAGTGGCGATAAAGCTGCAAGTCGTCTGCATAGAGATGAAAGTGTGAAGATAGAACTTTAATGATAGCGTTAATAAAAACAGAGAAAAGAAGTGGAGAAAGAACGCCACCCTGAGGAACACCCACAGAGAGATCACACCAGTCAGAGGAAGCCTCTCCTGAGCGAACCGACTGCGAGTGACCCCGAAGATAAGAATTAAACCATGCAATCGCGGGAGGAGATATATTGAGAGAGGATAGGATACCTAAGAGGATGTCAAAATCAACTGAATTAAACGCACTGCTGAAGTCCAGTAGAATCAAAACTGTAAGAAGCCTGTTTTCCATTGCCAGTCGGATGTCGTCAGTTATCTTGACGAGTGCCGATACAGTACTGTGACCAGGACGGAATCCAGATTGATAAGGACTCAGCAGGCCATTAGATGAAAGGAAATGAGACAGTTGATTATTAACAACACTCTCAAGAACTTTGGATAGGATTGGGAGTATGGATATTGGACGAAACTGGGAAACTGACGAGGGATTAGGGACTTTGGGTAGAGGCAAGACATGTGCTTTCTTCCACGCAGAAGGAAAGCAGCCAGTAAAGAGGGAATAGTTGATAATGTGAAGGATAACAGGAGTGAGCTCATTCAGGATAGGAAGAAGCATCTGAAGTTGGAGACCATCATCACCCACCGCTTTCGTGGATATAGATGTGATGGCTCGTTTAATATCCCCTTCCGTAACCGGGTGAAGAGAGAACGAAGCACAAGTTGGCAGTGGAAGTTTAGAAAGATAGCTAAGAGTGGAAGCCTTGACATTGTCCTCCAAAGTAACAGGAGATTTGGAAAAATGAAGATTAATTGTATTAAGGTCAATATTAGGTGAACTGTCATCAACAGCCTTACCAATGCCCAGAGATTTGAGAAACTGCCATACTTGTGCTGTGTTGGAGTTTTGAACAGAGTTGTGGATATGGCGCCTTTTAGCATCCCTACACATCCGACCGCAGCGATTTCGCAGTTTCTTGTATAGAGACCAGTTCTCATCAGTAGGATCTCTTTTGTACCGCCTTTTAGCCTTATCCCTTTTTGACATCGTACTTCTAACACTGTCAGATAACCAAGGAGCCGGAAGATGCTTCACTCTAACCTGTTTGAGTGGAGCATGCACATCAAAGAGTTTCAATATTAATTTGTTAAATTCCGCTACCATGGTATCTACGTCATTATTATCATAAACAGGAGACCAGTTAATATTGCTCGCATCCTCCACCAAACGATCCAGAACTATGTTCTTGAAACTGCGAAGGAAAAGAAATTTAGATTTACGCTTTGGAGGACGAATTTTATAAGAGAGAAATATAAGGTCATGGTAAGAGAAGGATGCAGAAAGCTGTCCGTGCGTGGCTACTTTGCTTGGATCGGAAACCAGAATAAGGTCTAGAAGTGAGGGGTTACAATGGGGAGCATGATGGGTAGCGTTAAGCTGAAGCATATGCATGTTGACAGAAGAGACAAGTGTCTGCAGTTTACGGCTGCGCACATCATTCTTCATCATACAGGTGTTGAAGTCTCCGAGTATTATAGTGTGATCATATAAAGAAGAAAAATATTCAAGTTTTGATTCAAAGGAAGAGAAGTAATCAATATGACAGGAAGGACTGTAGTAAACACCTAAAAGCAGTTTAGTGTGGTTAAAAGTAATTTCAACAAAGAGGTGCTCAGCTGATTTAGAATAATTACTCGGGGACTGATCAACGACTTTGTATATTATATCTCCACGGAGGTAGATGGCCACTCCTCCACCGCCCTTGCCAGTTCTGTCATTACGCACAAGCTTGAAACCAGGCAAAGAGTATTGCGTTGAAGGAAGCATAGGTTTGAGAAATGTTTCTGAGACAAGAACAGCGTGAATACGTTCTGAGTCAAAAGAAGACATTAAATCAGAGTGATGAGCGGGAACACTTTGAGCATTTATGTGGACTACATTAAAGAATTTATTAAAGCATGAAAAAGTAGAAGAGAGTTGGTCGCGTAAGTGGACAGAATCATCATTGAACGCACTAGTATAGCTGCCCTCATCAGACGAATCAGCAGAAGAACAGGAAACAAAACTTTCATCAACGTTATCAAACATGACACAAATATAAATACATATATTACAATAAATAAATATTACAACAAGCTTATTAAACAAATATAAAAATAACAGTTAAGTGACTGTTATTTCAAAAATCCTCGATGCACCCGACATCTAAACAAAGATTAAAAGACTAATATCCGGATTACTTAGTTAACATTCGAAAACTGAAAAATATTTCCGAACGAAGAATTGAAAGTCAATATTCCTGTCACAATAAATATCATCAACCCAGAATTCGAACAAAATAATGTTTAATGACCGTCGTGGAAAACAAATAGGAAAAAAAAAAAAGTATATATATAACTAAGCAAAGTTTGTGGGTCAATCATTTGGCTTGCCTACGTGATGTCTTCTCTGATGACGTATTAGAAGACGTGGCCACTGGAAACAGCGCAACAAGTTGTTGAAGTTCAACCGCAGACTCGATCTTTCGGCGCGACTTATCCGGGAGAAGGATGATTATCTTGCCTTCTGAAGTCCAGCACTGCTTTACACCAAAGTGTTTACGGGCATTTACAAACACGTCGTGTCTAGGCTTCGTCAGAAATTCCGAGACTACCAGACCGGAACCCTTCAACAATGTTTTATTACGCCATACCTCACTCCGCAAATTGTAGCCGTTGAACCGGATAAGAAGTGGACGTGGCTTGCTTATATCCGTTCCCAGGCGATGGCACGATGAGATGTCTGAAGAAGTGATGTTGGAAACTTTCATTTTATCTTTCAGAACAAACATAGCTTGTGCGGTGTGATCTTCATCCTTCTGTTCACAGAGGCCATGTAGGATCAAAACTTGCCTGCGAGATGCCATTTCATGACGATCCAAACCCACGATCAACAAATCCATTTGAGTCTTCAATGCGCTCATGGTTTTCCATATAAGGCACTTGAACTCCATGAAGTCCCGAGATAGGCTGGCTATGGTCTTGTGAGTGACATCATTGCTGCTCACGTTCTTCAACTCCTTTTCATAAGTGTCCATCCGTGAAGTGAATGTGGCAGACAGATCCTCCATGCAACTTGACAGCTTAGCGTACAGGTCCATAGTGAAGTTGTGATAGTGCAGGTCAGGTGAAAGTGAGAGGAGAAATTATTAGTGCAGTTAGTGCATCAGAGGACAATTAAAACTTTTAGTGCATATGTAACACACTAAATATATAGAAAATATTTTTAATCTAATTTTAAATAAGAGCCAATTAAAAGTTGTGTTTAGTCTCAATGTGTCCCAAGAGATGCATAAATGTCCGTAACCGCAACAAGGTACAAATTGGATGCTAAGGCCAAAAACACAGTACGGTAAAATTGTGCACAACAAAAAAAAAAACTTTTAAATATTTTAAGCTAAGGACTGGAATTCTCTGCCGGATTCTGTGTTTCCTGATAGCTACAAACCGGGGATCTTTAAGTCAAGAGTGAATAACTTACTTCTAAGTGAACGTGCTCCATCGTTGACCACATCGTCTCTTTCTATCAGATTAAATAGAGGTCAAGAGCGAGCATATCATTGCTTTAATATTCCAGTCTATTGCAAAGGAAATGAGAATACACTTAAAGCAACTTGAGAAACTAATTAAGAATTAATATCAATCAAGTTATTTTTAGTGTTTTTGAAAACAGATGGTCTACTTCGAAATAGGATATGGATGTCTACAAGACAATTTAGGGGACCATCCAGCTGTTTCTTGTTAATGAAGTTTCGTAGAAAAAATAATACAGGTTTTTAAATGTTCAGAAATTATAGGTTCGGATGTTTTGAAAATTTAAGAAGTGTAGCTTGATTCTCAGAAAGAATACAACCAGATCCAATATAAATTCCAATATAACTACTATACGTATTACTATTGCTTTAAGTTTTGGCTGTCCCTTTCAAAATTATTGGGTCATGTCTTGTATACGTGTGGCCAGTCATGGCAAATACAATAAAATAAAATTTGTACTAGGTTAAGCTTTCTATCCCTCTCCTAGAGAGGAGGCCTGAGTCCCAACAGTTCAGTTCAGTAACATTATAAGGCCGAATGCTATGCTAAGCTTTCTATGGGCCTATCCCACCCGAAACAAAGTTATTAATATTGTTATTATACACGATTGCTGTTTTACTTCTTTAGTTGCAAATGATTCGCATAACGCGAATATAAATTCCGATCGGCTCTAAAACGCACTGATAGTTGTAATATAAACAGAAAAACAAACAAATGCGTGAAACCAGACGATATCATAGTGCGTAGTGGAAGATTTACATAACATACAGGAAGCAAAAATGAAGGTTGTGGATTCAAATGCTTTGTTATCCCGAAATATGTGTTGATAAAAAAAAAAAAATGCTAGTATGCGCTTCTTGAAGTTTCCTAATTGTTAGTAAAATAAATTGATTTGATAGGATTCGAACTTCGTATTCAAAAACGTTATCTGAATTATTGTTTTTTAGTTCCGCATTCTACTACATTTTGTTTGATCTCTAGTTTGAAAAACCTGACGCTCTATAAATTTTTACGTGTGCCAGAAAATATTCAAATTATTTGTATGTATTTGCCTAATTTTATTAAATTAAATTTAAACGATGTGTCAGTCATAGTTTTTAGTAAACATTTACCATTTCACATTATAAACAAGCTTCTACTCCAATGAACTATGAATGACACAAACATGTTATTAAGTTTTACCCATGAAACGAGACATCAAAAAACTCACAAAATCAACAACACTGGTAAACCCTAATCATTAAAACACTTGTTGAAAAACAAAATAAACCTCGAATGAAAACTGAAAAACAGCAATAATATTTACACTGAATGTTTTGCTGCGAACTAGGCAATGTAAGAAGACGTACATTTTGTAAGAAACTAAATATAGATGCGAGGTGATAAAATATTATTTTGCACGCTCAAGTGACATAATGTATCAATAAAATTTAACAAATTGCCGCCAGCGCTGATAAATGAGGATTTCAACGGAAGTGATGGTCAAAATGTTAAGCTCTAGGAAACTTGTGAGTTACATCTTACATTGTAAAAACATTATGTAATTTGTGGGGGTAGCCTCCAAAACGACGTTGTAATTTATGATACAGAGTTAGCATTCACAGAAACATTGTGATATTCAGATAAGATTTGGTTGGACCTGAGAGAAACAGGTGGATTGAAATGAATGCGGAAGATGAAGCACTGGATGTCGTGGCGCAACGTGGGAACAAATAACAATTTATACAGGCTGAGATAATTTTTGATAACCTTTAAGAAATTGGAAGCAGGAGGGAAAACATAAGTTGTAAGTGAGAGAAAAAACAAGGAAAAAAGAAATACACTTTATGAAAAACAGATATTGAATTTCCTTGAACAGGATACTATTCTAAAGTCGAACGAAGAACCATCTATAAAAGCATATACAAAAAATATGACAAAGATTTGAACGAAGAAGAATAAATAGTCCAGTTCGATGTCTCCAAAATCTTGTCATTGACACCATACAAGATTGGCACAATGCCAGGACACCAGCCGAGCATGCACCGCCGTGCTTTAGACATTCGCAGACGCGCCTAACTGTCATTCTAGACGCATATATTGTTCAAATAATCAGTTTGTACTGCTGGACGGGCTGGTTGAATGATGCCCCAGATTCCATGAACACTGTGAGAATAGATGAGAAAAAATACAGAATAATTTAAGGAATATATCCATCAAACAGACCAGTGATTGATGCTTTGACAGGAAAGGAAACAGGCTGAAAAGGTGAATACTAAAGTGATGGCTTCTAGAGATTTATGGATGTATTGATGATTATCCCAAAAATTGGGATATGATATGAGTATGTTACAGCATAAGCATAATCAGCCTTAGAATGTTTCTACTGCTGGGACTCAGGCCTCCTCTCCAAAAGAGTAAATGGGACGTAATCCTCCGATCCGACGATGTCACATGTCGAATATTTGGAACTAGGTATTGCCGGTTTCGTCACGACGTAATACACAAAGTAATGCGCCTGGCTGGGTTTGAACTCGCGATATACAACTCATAAATCGGGGTCGTTACAACTGCTGACGAAGATAAAAAAGAAAATGCTAGGCGTGATAGTAAACCCACTAAAATAGAAGACAAGGCTTTCCCTAAAGAGTCCCGGCACCAGCTACCAAAACCCACTTCAGTCACGCCCAAAACTGCCACATCAACAATTAAATTCACAACCAGACAGTACTGGAAGTCTCCCCGTCAAATCCTCATCTCACAACGACATGACGTTAGTTTACGTTCGTTCGTTCTCAACAATGAGACAATGCCCGGCTACTGTAAACACAGCACGGTAGTTGTCGAGACACTTCCGACTACGGAGATAAGGGTAGACTGCTGGAGATTTTAATAGGGTTTGCTGGGAAATAATGGGAGGGGGTGTTTGTGTCTATAGTAGGTTATGTTATAGAAATGTTTCTCCTAGGATCTACTAAAGTTTCGATACGAATATGGTTCATTATGTGTCGAATTTACTGTAATTAAAACTTAAAAGACATTCGTTGCAAAGATCGAATAATTACATGCAAATATTATAAATGTGAAAATAATTTATTCGGTTAAACAGCTGAGCCGATGTTTATGAGGTCCGGAGTAAGCTTGAACGCCAAGAAAAGACTGTCTACTTTTCTTCTGATTTCTACGTCCACTATAACCGACATTCACGCGTATGAAATTGTTGGGCAAAAGAGTAGCTAGTATGATGATTTATATGTTATTACAATACGGAATTATAGATAATTTTGAGCTCAAACAAGTGCTGGATATTTTAGTAAAGCCTGAAAGTTAATATTATAATAGTGGAAGCGGTAGCGAATGCTTTTGACGCCAGCGTTTTGATAAGAGTAGAGCCACACACCTCTGCAGGAAAGGAGGGGGTGGCGACGGATGTCGTCTGGCAGTTACTAACATGCAATGTCTTACATGCAACTAGATTGATACTGCTGTCTTTTATAATGTTTGCAAAGAATTATAAGAAGCTTGAACCATTAATTGTATAGAAACCAATTACATGTAGGAATTGGGACAGAATAAGTGAAATCTAGTAGAGCAGGAGAAATAGAAAGATAGTGGCCCAGTAGCAATGTCCCTGACTTACGATTTGTAGGTCGCGCGTCTTCGAACCCAACCAGGCGCGTTACTTATTTCATCACAGCTGTTCTCAAAACGTTGTAAGAAAACATCAATCCAAGAAGCAAAAATTCGAAGACATGTATCAATGAGAACTGGGGCCGCGTTGTGGATTACGGCCCATTCTCTCTCCTGCAGAGCAGGCCTGAGTCCCAGCAGTGGGAACATTATTATGCTATGTTATGCTAAAAGGGAGAAATTATTAGATAATTTTATTCAAAAAAAATCTGGCTGAAAATCAACCAATGAACAAATTACCGTAAAATAAATCATACAGGACGATAGTATGTAAGTAACAAGTTTACAAAAACGATGTCTGTAAGAATAACGAATCGTATAAAGATGTTATTAAATATGGCGTGTGTAACATAAGACGCGATTGTCTATTGTTAGCACGCACCGCGTATCAAAACCTTACGCTCTGGTGTATGCTTGGAAACTATCGTCTAGGCAATGATAGGAAATACGTAATACAAACACTCTCGCATTTATTTTTCCAGGGTCACAAATCCACGACAAAATACTCCATCTCGTTAGCTCTTCTGTCAGCTATGGGATTGAAGAACTAAACGAGATGGAGTACCCAGTCGCGAACACACGACCCTGGCGAATAGGACACGAAAACACTCGTCAGACCAATTCAACGCGGGCGGTTAAAGGATTAAGATGCCTGGAGGTCTTAATGCCAAGAGTGAATAGGTTACTTCTAGGCAAGCGTTCATCTCACCTCATCAGAACGCTTAAAGTCACCCAAAGGGCAACGGAAAGGGCTATGCTCGGAGTTTCCTTGCGTGATTGCATCAGAAAAGAAGATATGCGCAGGAGAACCATGTTTACCGACACAGCGTCGGAAAGCTTCCCACAAGGTGGAGCGTTAACCTGGTGAGGTTCGCGGGAATCCGAAGGATGCGAGACGCACAGGACCGTTCGTTGTGGCAACATTTGGGGGAGGCCTATGTCCAGTAGTCAACTGAAGTTGCTAGAAGGCGAGGTAAGTGGGCTTCAGCTCGCTAAGCATTTTGTTCCAGCGCGCGGAACGCTGCTCTGTTGCTGACTGCGCTGTTTGCGCGTGTGAGCTCTGTTTGCGTGGCAGAGACGGCTGGGTACGTTCTTGTCGGTTTTCAAAACCCATACATCGTCCGGGAGTTTTCAGCAATGGTCTTCAGTCACTGGAATCTCTCTTGAACAATCATTCAGGATGGATCGTACGTGATACGTAAGCGACTGAGACTCAAGAAATCGGGGATGGAATTGTCTTTTGCTCACTTTCTTCCAGTCAGTGATCAATTGATACACGCGTTGCATTTGGTACTAAATTAAGGTGTTCGAGGTGGAGCGGGCGTTCAGCGGCTAGGGTAAGGGTGGTCACCACATTGTGTGGCAGTAAACGGCAGCTATCTTCCAAGCTCTAACTCTTTGTTTTTACAATTCATGTTACCGAAAATGTATGCAAGCCGTTTTTTTTTTTTTTTTTTTTTTAACTTAAATAGCACAAAGGGCAATGGTACCACAGTTTTGGTGCGATAATGAAAAATGATCACGGGGTAATGTTCTAACAGTTTATGGATTTTTTTCTTGGCGCTTTTGTAATTTGGATCAAAATGGATGATCTCCTTTTCGATTTTTTTCAGAAACTCTTTTTGAAGGCAAGTTTTTTTTTTGTATAAGCTACGTTTCGGTTTGAATGAGTCACCACAGCCTTGGAACGCAAAGGGCAACTGAAGGAACACGGGTGGGTTCTAATCAGTAAAAGTCTGACACTCCCTCTCGCTCCACCCAGAACAAGAGATGCTGTTTAACAGCAAAAATCAAAGATTTGTGATTGCATAGTGTCATTTTGGTCAAACTATAACAGATATAATTTTTATTCTTTCATTAATTCTGTTCTGCTGGATTTCATTCCGTTCCAAATTATGTTGTTTTATATTCTAATCAAGCAAAATTGTTTAGGTCGTATGTCCATTTGTTTGAATTTACGTTCTAAGTTATTTGAACTTGCTGTTCCATTTTTAATTTAACATAAATACAACAGCGCAATAAATTATTGTGCAGTTACTAATGTACACCAATATCGTTAATTTGTTAGGTTTCCTTAAATAACCCGCGAGTAACCTCTTCCCTCGGATAACGGTTACGTGTGCTTATTTGAAATTTATTGTTTATTATATATATAAAAGCGAAATACAACTCACTGATTAATCACGAAATCTCAGAAACTATAACACATACAAACTTAAAATTTGGCAGGTAGGTTCCTAATAGGGTGTAGACATTTGCTAAGAACGGATTTTACGAAACTCCACCCTTAATGGGATGAAATGGGTGTCCAAAATTTATGTATGGAGAAACCTATATTTACGCAGGCGAAGCCGCTAGCAGAAGCTAGTAAGGCTAGAGAAGAAGCTAGTAAGTATCATCAATTTTAATATCAAAAATTTTTAACGACAAATAAATTTAAAAAAAATGCGAATCAAAAGTTTGTTCTATTGGGTTTGCTTTAAAAAATATTTTGCCAACTTCATAAAAAGGTACATACAACACTAAATAAAATTTTACTACACAAAATATCTTTGAAACTATCATTAAATTCTAAAAAGCACAAAATTAAATCTTAATCAGAAAAACACTACCTACTTTTAATTCAAAAGTAAACAAAAAATCACTGCGTTTAAAATCTATAAGAAAAGCACCGCAATGCGCGTTCGATCGCGTCTGAATTCATACTGAAATCTGTAACCATTATACCTCCTTGCATATTGCACCTACCATTTTACGAAACCCTCTTGATGCTAATAGTGTCAACCTACACAAAGACCAACGAAAACTGGCCAAATGAACCAGACACCAAGATACGTAGACACGCAGTTATATCATATAACGAAAGTTCTACATAAACTGGCCGTTTTGGAACAGATACGACCGATATAGAAAGATATCTGAGTAGGTATTACTGTCATGTAACAGAGAGTTCAACTCATACTGGAGTATTTGATTGGATTGATTCAGACAAGCTGAAATGGACTCTATGCGATGTACGTGTCATATAAATTGGAGATCAAATTGCACTGGTTAATATTTGTAGTGCGAAGGTTCTGTAGTTACAGAGACCAAATTGAATTTGTTACATCAATAATTTCATTGAAATTCTATGTAAGTACCTACAGTCCATCAAATCTAAGAAGTACCGTTTGACGTTTAACACTTTTCAAGCCGAAATAACTTTTTATAGTCGTAATTCACACAATTTCAATTCCTTTTTCCGTAAAACCTATGGAATTATGAAGCTATTTTTTACCCGACTGTTATTTTATCTCAAGATATACAATTTTTAATCAACAAATTTAAATTAAAAAATTCAAAGTAAAATAATAAATAATAGACAGCTTTATTTTTTATTTATTTATTTATATATACTTTATTGTACACCTAGATAATAAATGGTATATATTTGAGTCACGTAGTAAAATCCTTTACCGTAGTATTACGACTCTTCAATTTCATTTGTAGAAGAATTATCATTAAAAGTCCGAATAATCGAACTTATTAATAACGAACCGTTTTCAAGTTCGTTTCTTTTAGTTTTTAATATCACGTAATTTTCAGCTGACATTCAAATGATAGAAAAAATAAATAAAATGGCCTGTCATAGTTTGTAGCGACATCTATGGCGTCACATAAAACTAATAGTTCGTCGCGCGATTTGAACATATAGAACAGCCCGAAATCATATATAATAATATAATATTCCACAACTAACACACAACGCCGTCTAGCCCCAAGCTAAGCAGAGCTTGTGTTATGGGTACTAGACAACTGATAAACATACATAAATAATTCTAAATACATAAATATAATAGATAAATTACACCCAGATAAAGAACAAACGAACGCGCTCATCACAGAAACATTTGTCCTGGGTGGGAATCGAACCCACGACCTCCGGCATAGCAGTCAGGGCCACTAACCACTAGACCAACAGGCCAGTCCCCCACCAGACATAACACCCGTCTGTTCGGAGGATCCTCCCTTTTCAACGGAGGTTTGTGGGACTTTACACTCTGTTCCGCCTACCTCTAAAAGTTTTGTAACATAGCAATTTGCAGAGAACATCACGGTACTTTAGAAGCTTCTGAGATAATTCAATTGTACTAAAATATCTATAATATCATTGTTACTAAGGTTGAAAGAATTAAGTGTTCCAAGGTAAAAATACGCTGATCTGCTATTTTATATATTCTATTAAAAACAAGAATTCAACTAACATTGGATTTACAAAGAAAACAAAAAAACATGATGCTCCTGTAAGCCACTGAATGTTAATCAACCAAAAATAAACACAAAAGCGCTATAAATAAGGTTTAAAATTATATTTAAATTAACACCATTCCAGAAAGTCGCTTTTATTCGTACAATATTCCTCCTTATGACGTAAGTAAGAAGGTTTATTTTGGGGTTGTAAATGTGATAGTTAGGCCGTTCTCATGTCTGTTTCATTTTGTCTACTTCAGGAAATAAAAAGTATTGGCATAGTTTGTCCCTCAGTAGATGAGATAGTATTTTGGGATGGAATGTGAGGTATTTACTCTTATTTATGCAATTAGAGTTGATATTTTGTGGATCGATTTAATGTTGATGAAAAAATTCAGTAAGGTTTTCCATCTTATAGCCTTTTATTTACGGTAGAAAATCATCTAATGACTTCTCCCAATGTAGGACGGAGCTGGGAGGCGTGTCAGACTTTTACTGACTAAAACCACACCTATGTTCCTTCAGTTGCCCTTTGCGTTCTAGGACCACAGATTTTTCTTTCAAAAGTCAACCCGTGGCCTTAGTAGGCTTCGGCCTTGCTGGGCCCCTACGGTTTTTCTGACATGTTTTTAAGGAGCGCGTGGAACAGTATGCGCTGTTGACGACTCGAGCTCGGTTCGTACGGTTACCGAGCCTACGGTGGCTGGTAGTCAGAGTCGGGGTCCTTGTGACTGGGGCGTGAGGCAGGTCGTTCCTTCACACGTGCAGCCACCTCTTTTGCTAGCATAACTGCTCCCTTTCAACTTATGGCCTAAGAATTTTGTAAGTATAGCTGTCGTAAAAAACATGGAAGTAATGTGTTTTTATTTTTGAATAAAATTCTTAATCCTGCATTGGCTGCAGCTAGTCTAATACCTATATAAAATTCTCGAGTCTCAGTGTTTGTAACAAAACCCCTCCGAAATGGCTTGATCGATTCTTATGAAATCTTGTGTGTATATTCATTAGGTCTGAGAACAGGACGTAAAACCCCCACCACATATTTTATTTTTAGATAATTCGTATGGTAAAACAACGTTTGCCGGGTCAGCTAGTTTATAAATTCCTTCAAAAGTGTGTTGCACATTCTTAACATTCTTGTTGATCCCTATATAAAAAATAAGGTACGTACTGGTTGTTGTGCGCAGTGAGGCGGTTGGGGTCGCTGGCGTTACGGTGCTTGCCGCGTCGGGGCGCGTCGCGCTCGCGGCACGACTCCGCGCGGTTCACGCCGCGCGCGCCTCCTATCGCCGGGGAGCGCCAACTAGAGAGGAGAACATAGGGTTAATAAAGTATGAGAATTATACTAATAAATAATAATAGTAGAGCTTTGCTGTGAGTAATGGACAACTAAACATTTATCTAAATATATACATAATATTGATAAATTACACCCAGATACAAAACAAATGATCGTGCTCATCACACAAACATTTGTCTTGGATAGGAATCGAACCCATGACTAGTCAAATTATATCAGATTTGCTTGTAACACTAGACAGGGTTAGTTATTAATTCTAAGTTAGCTGCTAGCACGGTCCCAGTATGTATGAAATAATTTTTATTTAATCCAGTATTATGTTGACAACTATCTCTGGGTCACGTTTTTGGTACAATTGGGCTTAAGAACATTTTTACACCGTTGACGTCCAATGGACCATTCCATTGGACGTCAGCGGTGTAAAAATGTGAACAAACCTTACTTGTAAGCGACGCTAGCGCCATCTATCAAACGCAACAGTAAAACGAAAAAAAAATGTTCATAACTTTGGAATCAAATGCCATATATGCATCTTCCGTTCAGTCGACAGTTTAGTGACGCGGTTTATCGAACAAAAAAATAAAAGTTATTTAATTAACTCTAAATTTATTTTAGATAAACAAAACCTGCCGAAACTTTAGATCAATCCTGAGCAATTACTTTAGTTTTTACAACCTTTTATTTTCCGCGCCACCTAGTGACTAGTAGCCGAACTACAATTCGCTGTAGTCTCGCTATTTTACGGTAGATGGCGCTACGGGTCCGATTGCTTGATTATACTTGAAGGATATGAAATCTATTATTTTGTTTCGTAATTCTGTGATAGCTTTAAACTTTACAAGTTATGCTCAAGCAATTTAATTCGTTAAACTTTCCGAGTCTAGATAATATTTGTCAGGGAAATCCACGTAGTTGCTTTCGTGACGATTGTTAAGGTCACGCAACGGACAGTTTTGCTAAAAATTTAGGACGACCCTCCGTCCCCAGGAAATTTCTCTATGATCTACTGCTACAGCTGTCAACTAGCACATTAATAAGCGTAAGCGTAAACTAGTGCCAACGATAAACGGAAATCCAGCGCTTGGTGTCTAACGTCCAGCAAATGCTAATATCTTTTTTGTTTGGGCATGCTCTGCGCAATTTTTTTCTATCATTCTTCTCTTTTACTTTGTTTTTGTCTGTTTTGTTGTATTTGTGTCGAAGAAACGTTATTTTTTTTATTCTAACTTTCACACCTTTACATCCATTATCTTTATATATATATTCTTCTGTACGTGTGTTTGTCACCTAACTCCTAGACGACTTGACTGCTTTGGTGTGTTACATATCTGAGTGGGTCATTGGATGGTTTGAAAATACATTTAAACCCGGTAGGTGGCGCTACAATCGCATCCTTTTTTTTCTGATGAAATCTTCGTGCAGGGCAACGTTTGCCGGGACCGCTGTGTTACTATAATTTTCTTCACTCATCTCAAAAAACTTACTTGTTATCCTTATCAGGTTCCTTGGTGTTAGCGTCACTGGTGTCTACATCAGCATCGGGTGCCGTTGGCTCGTCTGTCGAGCCTTCGCGTCGGGACTCGCCTGAGAAGAGAGGGATAGCGTTAGATTGTAAACAGCGACATCTATTGAGATTGAGGTTTTGCGGTGCAAAAGAGTATCTATATTTTTTCACAATGCTGGCAACATCTTAGTGTTACCTGGTAAACAACAGATGAACAATATTATTGCCAGCTAGATTTAATGTTGAATTGCAATATATGCTCGACATTATTTACGACAAATACAGAACTTTACAAGGGTGCCCCCGCTGAGCGAGTTAAATTACACTTATTGTAATTTTAGTTCAATTAATATGTAATAACAGGTACTTACGTAGTTCTTTTTGTAAGAAATGTGGATGAAATGGTATTCTAGTCATCGCATCAATTGGTTAGTTTTGATAACAAGAAGAAAAAAGCAAATACATGAGGAAATGGTACAACCACTTCCTTAATAAAATTTTCATTCTAGTCTAATTTCGTACAGCGCCATTCATAATAAAATTACGTTATAATTTGACTCAAAAATGATAAAGCCTACAATGAATACCTACGTTAATACAATCTGTTTTATTTTACTAGCTACATTTTGATTACTAAACTGATATCAAAATTACACACAGAGAGAGAACACAACTATACACCACAAAATTAAAACTAGTACTGACTTTACAGACTCGTCTTAATTGCAGTCAAAAGCAGTTTTGAAACATAACATAAAAAAATGGATGAATCAGATTTTGCCAAAACACAAGGAAAATACTACCAACTAAAATCATTTTTGAATTATGAGACAAAATACACGTTAGGCCGCTACACATATATCGTTACCCAATATTTATGGCGTGATACCATTGAAGCATACCTTGATTATCAAGATATAACAGTAAACACTGATCGTACCTCCAAAAGCACGTTAAGCCGTTGGTCACGTAAATCTTTGGCTGTGGTTTAAAGTAGTCAGAACCTTCCAATACTTGCGAAGGTCACATAGGATATCACCCTGGGGCCATGAGTTAACTTTTGAAAGGTTTTTCTTTCAGAAGTCGACTGAAGGAACCTAGGCGTGGTATTAGTCAGTAAATACTGATAAGAACATAACTAATGACTTCTTATGTTCCGTAACTCTATCTATCATCGAAACATATGAAGCTAGAAGAGAGGAATCAAGACCAAATTCGAAGCTTCTCTACCAGCTAGCTAGGGTTACGTAGCAATTTTACGTTGAATAGTTTGGTAGTACTAACTAACACTAAAAAAGATGATTTCCCTTGTTAAAAAAAATAGGATAACGCTAAATGTAACATGCTAGTGCTGACCAGCTTTTGGGTAGACTGATATACGATCCCTACATACCTAGTTGATGAAAGACAAACGGTAGATGATGATCTGTCAAGGAAAAGCGAGATGCTCGACAGTGATGAAAGACCTGAGTTTGTAAATGTATAATACGTTAATATAGTCAAAGAAATGCGGTGAGATCATACGGCGCTGATAACAAACCAAATCATTGTCATGGTAAGCTAGTTATGAGACATTATGTAACTAAGTGAGACGAAATGGTCGAGAAATGTTAAGGATTTCTAGTATACGTACATAACTTAACTCCAGAATTTACCAAAGAGGGCGCTCCTCCATAGATAATCGTCATAATCATCAAAATAACTACTGTATGCTTAATCTTTTGTATCAAATATTAAAATACATGTTTGATACAAAAGCTTAAGCATTCAAGAATAAAACATTACTTTCCTCCACCATAATCTCGTTAGATAGCGAAACAACATTTTATAAAAAAAATACAAATGTCTTTAATTTCAGAAGTCGGTGGTTCCTTCGTTATTTAACACTAACTTCCGAAATTCAAGTTCCCAGATGAAACTAATTATAAAAAAATAATAATAAAAAAGAAGAATAAATTCATAATCAAAAGCAAAATCAATTTATTTTTACGACGTCTATAAAAAGCCATAAAATTACATTTATAAACAAAAGTACAATGCAACAAACAGATGGCGCTACTAGCAAGAATACCGAACTACCCACGACAGTGGACAAGAACCTATTTACAACAACTGCTGTAACAATGCAGGTCCTAAAATAGACACAAACGACCATTTCCTCACCTACGAACATGAAAACTACTTATTTCCCACTTACGAGTTGACTACGAGTAAATTATATTAAGTAGTCTTCCATCAACGGATAATGGGCGAAAAACTACTACCAACAATCACTGACCTTGGTCTATAACAATTACCTACTCTAGACTTTGTTTAATTTGGTATTTCTGGCAGCCTTCTAAGCCTACAGCACTGCCCAGAAAGGGTCAATTCTTAGACATTTTACATATTCAAGGAAACGATGCAAGGACTGCTTAAAAACTGCTTCGTCTAGAAAAGGGTGACAACTGAGGGGACGACAAAAAAAAAAGCCAAAGCTTTTTTTTTTTAATTAAACCATTTACTTATTTTTGAATTAATTATTAAGGTCGATCAGTCAAAAAAGAAATACTGCTTTTCTGATAGCTAAAACCTGGGAAGTAAAGTTAAGAGTTAATGGTTAATTCTAGACAAGAGTGTTCTAACTTCAGCCACATTAACGCTTACCAACAAGTGAGATAGTGGTCAAACGCAAGCGAACTAATAACAATAAGAGAAAAAAAACATATTGCGCTGGCTCCAAATAATTTGGGATAAGAACAAGGAAATGGTGATAAAAGGACTATAACATGTTACATTTAAAAGTAGCCACGATAAAACAACAGTAAGTCCGAGTATTATAAAACAAGTGATTCCTTATACAACAAGTAGCAATGCCACAATGATAAGCGTATGTTATAATGTGTGACACAACGCGGAAACTGCGCCATCCTGTACTGTAGTTAGGGATATGACTGCCATACTCCCTACTAAACTAATAAATAGATATATTATAAATGAGTAAACTTTTTTTTGTTCATATGCTTGTACAGGACGGAATGGAAAAGATAAAGTGATGCGCTAACACTTAGTAACATAGAATAAGGGCAAGAAGATGAAGAATTAGGTAATTTTTGAAAGTACCGATTTGATTACGTCGTTAATGTCATTGGCTACTTTTTAATTCCAACAATACACACCGCCGACTGCGGGATAGGTTACGTGAATATACTAATGAGTTGTAAAGTACTAGATACATGCATTATTTGTAATATTTATAATATGTCATGTCATAGTCATGATGAGTATGTGTGTGTAGTCGGTGCCAACTTTGATATGACAAATGGAAATGACAAAAAAATACAACAGAGAATGAATACGTTAGAAGTGAATGCAAAAATAGACATATATTTTAGACTAGTGAAGCTCTTATAAAAATATGCTCTTATAATGATAGGTGCATATTCTATATCGACTTGATAATTCTAGCAAAGAAGTCAAGTTTCGCCGGCTCCAAATACATTGAAGGACAAAGGGCTGATGACGACAAACACTGTCCTTAAAACAGAATATATTGAACATTCCAGTTGTCCCACCTCTCTGGTTAACAACAACGTGAGCAAAAAGCCCTATAAACTAATCAACATGAAATGAAACATAACTCACAAAATTCGTAAGATTTATTTTTGTAAAAGCAATTAACACGACTTCGGTTCAAAGGCTTTTAGGCCGTTCCCCTTTGGTGTAAACAATAAACTTGGCCCTATCAAGGGAATCCTTTTAAAATTTTATTTGGTAAGAAAAATAATTATGATGAAAATATTTGGAAGTTAAAGGGGTGAAACTGAAAGTGTAGTAACAAATTAAATTGTTTTAAGGATATTTTTGTGGAAAATGTTATGTAATTTGAAAGCATTTTGTTTCTTAATGCCGATTCATTTATGTGACTGAAGCTGTATAGAACTGACACATATGAGTTCCACACTATTGAATCATTCTATAACCTAATAACTTAAATACAGTTACAACTAGAATAAAATAATTACTTCTAGCAATTTTTATTATTATTATTTTTTTATTACTAATCGCTATTTTCTTCTATTTTTGCAATTGCCTTAACTTGAAAAGCCTATTTTAGCATCGCTATGTCTCTTCTCTACCCTGTGAAGAAAACGAAGGTTATGTGTCGAGTCTTCATCATCCTCCAGCCACTATCCCTATTTCAAGCTTGTACACTTACATGCATCTTTATTTGCCTTCATCTCAAGAGTCCTCTCCTTTTTGGGCATATTATTTTATGTTTTGTTTTTTTTTTATTAAAGAAAACTTTAACTCATATTAGGAATAACACCTGTATGATGGGTGCGTTAACAAGCATGTTAACTCATGTGAGTTAAGATGTCGAGTCTGCGTGTGTATGTACACCCAGACTAGGAACACCTCGGGGTCTTATTTTTTAGCATGCTAAAAACAATTACTAGTTTCGCAATCAACTTTTCCTTGGTTACCAACACAACTTTCTTCAATTCCCAATACGGCCCCTTCGCAAACATTCCCACAGGACATACTCACACCACTCTTGCGCAGCCCATACAAATTAATGTCCACAATTAGTGATGATCTAACTCAAACGATGACGTCACCGCCACGCTGCCGACCGTTAAGGATATTGGATGTGCATAACCTAGCCTCTAACATGTGTATGACAAGTTTTTATTAAGTTTCAAACAAAGACTTGGATTAATGGAAGAATTCTGAGCAGTTCCTTTTGCAGTGAGGAAGTGCGTAGCTTTTAAATTGGGATCTAAATATGGTGTTGTTGCGTCAGTTATAAAGCTTTGTTTGTTTTTCTGGCTAGCCAAGCTAAACCCAAGAGGTTTGAACATGATATTGTCTAGAAATGAATGAACTTTTCGAGAAGCCTTTGGGAATGGTAGTCTCCACATCTAATTCTCTTACGTAGCTCACCTACCTAACAGGTAACGGGTTTGCAGAGGTTACCCATGAAGTTGCTCCATATATGTATGGTCGTAATCTAATGCAACCAGTTAGACTGAGAGATGGTCTGAACGTAGTTGGTAAAAAGGGTAAGCTGATGATGGTAAGGTTGGAGAGAAATATGAGAATTTCCCAGGCCTTGAAGATTCTTATTCAATTTCGTCTCCCTTAGCCAATGGTGTGGGTTTGGCACTAGTTTTATCTCATCAACCAAGTTTACTTCGACTCTTATATTTAATTAAGTCGTAATTATCATGTTTCCATTATTACCTCATGAAAATATCGTAATTTGCAAAAGTATTCTGTATTTGCAATAGTATTCTCCATCGGCAGATTAATAGGTTCTCAAGCAAAGAGTAGATAACAATAGGTTTCGCAACCATTCATCCACTTCAATCAATTTTATCAAGTAGCATCAATACTCTTGCACGCTGTACAAAACTTTGCACTTTATTTCCTTACCAACACAGTTCTAATTCCTGTACATCAAGGCCTGGTCATATTGAGGATGAGCAATACAACCCCATTAAGCGAAATAAAACTCTATCCTGTGAACATTAAAGTTTCTTTTTTTAATAACATGACAGTGCTTACGTCATAGGCACCTCGATTGGTCATCGACCCGTTTCCAAAACTGCATCTTTTATCCGGTGGGCGTCAGCAGTAGCTCGAAATAAATTCGCAAATACGACTAAGACATTGTTGTACAAAAAATAAATCCATTTTTTAAAAGCTGCCAAAACAGCTCTGAAAAGTTTAAAAGAAACTGGCAAAGATATCAGCGCTTTTTTCGACGGACATAGATATCGAGTAGAAAGAAGATGTCACTCAGTGATTTTAAGATTCTTCAGAATTTAAAAAAGAACATTTACCTGTAGCTACAGAGCACAATGATTAATAGAACATTGAAGCTGTTTTTCTGTCTACGTGGAAGTCTGACTCATTGCTAATACGTAACAGCTTTGAATTATTTTCCATCCTCTCGTCTGCGTAATATTTGGCCTAACTATCGAATATAGCTTCAGTCTATCTGCCCAAAAAAGATTAGGTATTATATAATAATCCCGTTGCTGACAAGATATTTGACAAGAAGATCATTGAGAAGCTTTTGCTTCATCTGTTCGTAATTTTACTCCTATTATGATATTTTTCATGACATACTTTTAGGTTATGATTGAACACAAGCGGGTACAAAGCTTCAGATTCTATCTTAATTGAACTTTAATTACTTTGTAGGTATTAACTCTGTTCATCCAGCAGTGTTTGTCGGCGTAACTGACGATATCCTGGAATAAGATCTACATCTTTATAATAATACTATTTATTCCAGGAGTATGTTCCCTTCTATCGCGAGCGAAGCTGCCGACAAAACCTGGTCATTCCGTTACAATACATGATTCCAGTTGTGTTTAGATTTTATATCATCATACAATGTCAGCCTCTCAGCTAACGATTTAACTTTTGACAGGACAGTTCAAGCCAATGCTGTTTATCATTTCAATCTTCAAATGCATTCAGTATTTATTCAATCACAAGTAAATATTACAATCAATGACATCACTGATGATGCTCAACGGAGGGTCCATGTGCGGGGATTCATGTGCCCTTAGCGACCCTGGCACCAATAAATACAATAAATAGTTCATAACTTAATACAATATCTTGGTATAAGGAAAACAATATGCACGCGCGTAAATGAATAACTACTGACATTGATATATTATTGGAATTCATCACTGAATGGTCCAAACGGGACAGTTTTAAACTTTCATTGAAATTATAAGAATAACGATCAACACAGAAAGTAGTTCTGCTTATATAATCAATCTCAAAATCTTCCATAAAGTGGACCGATAACCTGGTGAGAGTCGCGGGAATCCGATGGATGCAAGACGCACAGGACCGATCGTTATGTCGAAACTTGGGGGAGGCATATAACCAATAGGGGACGTCTTTCGGCTGAAATGATGATGATGATATGATCAATTGCATACCACAGTAAGTAAACTGAAATGCCCTACACCCGAAAAAATTAACATCATGGAACGCGTGGAAGATTATTGTTCAGTCCGAGTTCCAGCAGTAGGAAAGTTATAGGAAAGATTATGCATGCCATCGAACATGCTAGTTTCACACAAATACCATACACTTAAAACTGTATAACATTTCTGCCACCTTCACTCAATAAGCAACATGATGGAGGAAAGATCCAAAGCTTGTTAAAAAAAAAAAAACTGAAACCATATCCATACACCATTTACAAAGACTGGTCAGCAATCTAACAAGCAGTTCCGTTAAGCGAAACGGAACATGACAATAGGCAGGGAAAACCCTACAATAAAGATGTATGCGATGTGAATACTAATGGCCAATAAGTTACAGGTCTATTTGATTTAAAACGTGAGCATTGAGCAGAAAACTAATCATATAGACAGAATATTTGTCGTATAAATCAATTTAAGACCGGGATGTGATAGTTATACTTGATGGAATAGATCATGGATGTAATGACAGATACTATGGTTGGCATGAATATGATCAAAAGTGGAGACATGGATGCAAAAAGATTCTGCTGCACGAACTTCAAATAAATTGTGAAAAACCAGGAGAGGGGCGAAGGCAATGAAAAATAAATCATCACTCCTTAACAAGAAGACGACAAACTCAAATGACCCGGAAACGATCCCCAAATTGGCAGTTCAAAGAAAGCTAATACTGTAATAATATGTCCCCTACTATTAGACGTCCAGAATTAGCCCGAACTCCTCCGAGACAATACGTTACGTTTCGGTGCTTGTGACTCAATGCTCGCACTATTTATATCGACTTCCGGAGTTAGGACGCGCATATCAATCGAGTTAACGATGGTTGGAGACGCGCTTCTTTGGAAGCAATTTGATTAAATAAAGGGGAGTTGGAAGGATCTATATGACGAAGAGGTCCGTGGAGTCTGGGAATGTAAAGCAAACAGACCTATAAGGTGCTTGGCATATTGATGACAAGAAAGTGACGTATAGTCAAAATTATACATAAAAATGAAGCACCAATCAAACATACAAAAACCAAAATTTGAACCTACAGCTAAACAGTTGAGGACTGAGGCGACAGCTTCAGTTTCTTCATAAATGCCTTTCAAATTCAATACCGAACATAAATCCATAGCCTTCTAGATTCGTGTCACCCACTTCGCTTTAAACGAGGACTGACTGACTGCAGGCAGACATACTGTCAGAGCCGGCCGAGTTATCAATAAGCGTCGGCCGATTGACCGCGATAAAGCCAAGATACAGCATAGCACAGAAAGTTGGATCCCTACAACGAGTAAACACATAGACATGCTTCACGCACAGCAAGTGCAAGTACACTTGCGACCGGCCATTTTCCAAAATATCCGCACGTACGCATCTATATGTGCTAGCACCTGTTTCCGCTCATTGCATGGAGTTGATCTTCTGTACTATTTTAACGCATAATGGACGATTAGTCCGCTATGACAGGTCATGGACGCCGCCGAAGGAATGCGTGGTATGGAAGGTGGTAGATTATAATGCTCAATGGACTATTGAGCTGTGATTGTAAACGGGTTTTGATTGATCTGTTCCGTGACATAGTTTATGTTGAGTAAATATTGATTCAAGCGAAATATCAAGGGCGTCGTCTATGATAGATAGTAAATCATTAAATTGTAGTAAACACTATACAAATTATTTTACTAACAAAACTGACAGAAGCGTCTGACAACATTCAACGTAAATCTGTCATGCTGAATCTTAATATGCAATACATTTTCATCGACATATAACTAGGTATTCTAAAACTGTTGTTTCGCTAAATACAATGAAGCATTGCAATAAATGTACGCAACAATACGAGTAACATAATTTATTGCTTAACATACGTCACTTATTTATTTATTGTTACCTAAATTACACTAGTCTAGTTCACAGTAGTAGTACTAAAACTCAACTCTTGAATCACACGAGAAAAGCTTTTGTTAAAGAACAGCGAGTGCAAATAGCAATTTAAAGTTTAAGTGGCAAAAACGTAAAATTGGAATTCTGACAAATTGTGGAAAAACAATATCTATCGCACGTAAAAGTCCATGTATCTTACGAAGTCGAGTGATTTAAGAGTCGGGCACTTTGTCTAACAAAAACATAAAAACCTCACGAATGAAATATTACTTTTAAATGGGATATTTTGCAAGTAAGAAATCAATGTTTATGTGCAGAACATTTAGCGAAACAGGTCACGCAAACAAGTAGCAGATATAAATCGCGAAGTAGCGAGTTATATAGTGTGCTGTTATTTTAATCCTGAAGTGCAAATGGTAAAGAAACCGTATAATTCAAAAACTAATAAGGGGGAAGACACGGAGCCTAATAAGTATTTTTTACTGACTGTTTAATAAGCTTGTGAATTAATATAATCATGAGTCCACAGGCAAAAATAAATAAAACAGGCAAACATAATTAAATAATTAATATCTTTACCTCCGAGGTAAAAGATCACGATAGTAAATATTTATGCAAATTTTGTCAGTGCACCTAATTTACGATGAAGTTGAAACATCAAAAGAAAACCCGCTGCATTAAATCACATTCACAGTATCAATACCGATGATAATATATATCAAGAATGCCCCGGAGACAACGAACAATTGCTTCTAAGAAACATGCAAGTCCCACACTCCGGCTTGCTGATTCAAAGGAAACGAATATTTAAAAAAACATAAAAGAGAGCATTTATGATGGATAACAGGTGTGTTCCTGATTTAGAATCATATTAGCTAAGTCTTGAATACCCGCCTGAACAACCATACAATATTCGCAACCAACAACAATACATATAAAATAATAAAGGATAAAACTCAATAATTTCAAACAATCGAGTGACGTATATTTCAGAGGTATGTTTAAAACGTGGCATCTTAACACTTCCATTGTGTATACAGGCAAAAAGTTCAATTCTTTGCCGGAATCTTTATTTCTTTATAACTACAACCCAAAAACCCCCATATTTAAGTCAAGAGTGATCCATCATCAACGAACATGGTCAACAATCTGGGTTACAATCGGGTGACATAGGTGGTCAAAAAACAAACGTGCTACAACAACAACTAATCAGGTTATTATGAGCTGCCAAACAAAAGAACGATGATCTAACTAGCAGCAGTCGACTGGGCAGTATTGAACGTAAGACTCGGTAAGGTCATGCGTTATCAACTAAGATATTGCACTTACTGTAACTACCTATAAATATTTATAGGTAATAAGAGCCGCTTCGACTGATACAGAGACTTACTATTTGAAGTAACTCTTTAAGTAATGAAAGATAGGAAAAATAATTCAGCTAACGAACATGTAACCAAAATATTAAGTTTATCTAACACTACAACTACGTTACCAAAAATCATGATAGTAAAAATTATAATTATTTATGACCCACGCTATAATGCTGGACACTAGCGTGTCCATGATATTTATGCCATTATATTTGGAGATATATGCAAATTGTAATACTAATATTACACGCCTACCAAAAACTTGAACAATATCTGTCCTCAGCATTTAATTTATAAATACGTTTCATTTTTCAAAATAGTACTTACTGCCTTGATCTCTTTCACTATATTTGATGAAAGGTCGAAGATGTTAGACTAAATATCAAGTGACTCACCTCTTGATCCACTGAACAGCCAAGAGTTCGGCTTTGAAGAATCTGTATGTTTCTTCTTAGAGATGGGCGTCTGCTCTACAATGCTGGCTTGCCTGCTCCTTCCTGATGATGGAGTTTTGACACTCTTCTTCTTTCCTTTCTTCAACGTCCCACTATGAGATTTCCTTAAAGTATTGACTTTTAGAGACTGACTTTTCCCTCTGGCTTTGCTTTTACTCCTTGATGTTTGCCTGCTCAATCTTCTTCTGTGATCAGCCAATTGTTTAGGTGTAGGAGGCTCATCTTCAGAATCTGTTTCAACTGGCCTAATAGGTCTTGTTTCAGAGATTGACGCAAAACGTTTCTCACATTCTAAGAACAATTTGGTGTAGTTCATAATCTCGTCTGCGCTATTACCCTTGTCATCTTCAGCTACCGACTCTACAGGTTTTGTAGAAGTCGGAGTTTTTTTCCTTCTAAGGAAATTGAGTGCACTAACTGATGATCCTTTACTAGTTTTTCTAGTTTTAGGAGCTTCATTTGTACTGGTTTTTCTCAGGTTGGCCTGATTTTTATCTTCTTTTTTGCTATTCTTTCGTAATTGATCGAGTTTCATCGTCGACCCATGTATGGAATCCCGATCTTCCTCACTCCAGAGACTTTCCCGGGACTTTTTCTTGTCACTATTTTTTTCCAACTCCCTCTTTGCTGATTCAAACCATTCATCTCCTAGATTTCTGACTATTTCTAGAGGGTTTGATAAGGACATAGTTTTTCTGTGTCCTTTCTTAGTTTTGGCGAAATCCACTTCTTCGTCTGTAACAGCTAGTTTGAGAGATTCCTTGCTGATGGTGGGTGTCTTGCCGAGCCTAGGCAGAGTATCGTCGCTCGCCGATATGGCGTCGCTATGCCCGTCCGCCGATTCGTACAAGGACTCGTCGCTCTCATCTCGTCTCTCTGTTAAAATTACATCACGTCATAATATCGTACTGCCATCGTTACGCGCGAATTCCTTGCCATTAATTACATAAACTTTTCAACTTTTGTATCGTAATTGCTAAATTTAACGGCAATCACATCGCAATCACCATTAATAACGCTAAAGATGTCTGTGTGGAATAAAAACAGAAACAATGACCTGATTGGAGTACAAAAAATGTCGTTTTCCGATCGATTGTGAACGAGACAATGTCAAGATTGTTGTGAGTCATACGGAGACGGTTGAGCGCGTTTTGCTGAGGTTCGTTTAATTAGTATTAGCATACAATGCGGCCTAAGTTTTACTATTTTGACTTTAAGCAGGGAGGTTTCGCTTTCTATTGCATAATTTTGGTGTTAAAAGAAATTAGACATACGTAACGAAGTGATTATGTTGTTATCTTTTGTTTTGTGAAATGTTGCGAAAGTTTGGGTTCCGCTCTCAGATTGTAATAATCTTCAGTTTAGATTGAGATTTACGTAAATAGTTTGTTTAACACTGAGAGTAACAAGGAAAATATTGCTACTAAAAAAATCTTATCATTTGTTCAATCACATTTACGTACGATTTTTTTTTTATGTATTACCGACCTGCGATAAAACAGGTACATAATATAAATACAAAAATATTTTAACCGCAGCATTGTTTTTTGAAGTACTTTCCAGAGCACTTTTTTCTACCATCTTTTTATCTCAACGAGTTACCGAAACGAATTAAACCATTAGTAAATCTAACTAAGACACGTTATCAGTGTTACCTAATCCAGATAACGGTGCATTATCTTAACCCGTTGTTATTTACGACGGCGTAAATCTTAGTACTAATCTTGCATAAACTGTAAATATTTTAGTAACGTTAGATTAGGAGACGAGGTGGCGCAATGTGTTGTGTGTTTATTTTTAATGTTATCCAGATTCCTAGCCTTGAATGTTGAGTAATGGACAGCAGCAATTTAGAATATACTGCCAATGTTTTCCCAATATGATTTTAAAATTAGCTCTATACGAGTTTTCTATGACAAGCAATGACAGAAATCAATTACCAAAACTTAAAATAAAAACATTCTCAACCATTTGTTTTTGACTGACCCACATTTTGACAATTCAAAAGTGCCTGTAATCGGTCTATTTGAAGCCAACGTTTTTGATTTCGTAAAAGTTTCTATTCTAATATTTAGTATGGCTTTGACCGCTATTTCTGAAATTCCTGAAGCATTTTTAATATTCCGAAAACAATGAAAACCAATCTGAAATGTGCAGTAAATTATCTCTTTCTGTCACTCAAAGGTTGGCTGGGAGAAAACTCATTGTTGAGTTGAGCTCTCCTTTGTGAATTGATATGAATTGTCAAATCACTGTGTTTGAATATTAACTTTTGTGTATAATAAAGAATTAAGAAGTAGAAGAACTTGTTGTTTCTTTTTAAATTGCAATTAAGTTTTTAAAATCAAAAGTTTTATCAATTAACAATTAAACAGGGAAGAACTTTTAATTATTTTTCGTTTCCCGGAATTGATTCGACCCTCGAGCCTCGATTCTTCGACCGTGCAAGGTTGCATGCCACGATTCTTAACTAAATTATTAATGTGTTTTCCTTCTGTTTCTGGTGAGGGGCTGTGACGTCACCAGGGACGGTTGTTCACCGTCTGGCCGTCTTTGTGAACTTTATATTTGTTTCTATCCGTTTTTGTTGCAGACGAAACATGACCGCTTATTAGGATATTATATTTTTGAAAATTGATTTTATTTTTGGTCTAATCTGTACTTTACTCTTAATTTTTTTATTATTGTTTGGAAAATTAGGTTTATTAACAGCTATATTAAGTTGACTGTCCAATAAATCGTAAATGGCGTTTAAAAATGTTACAAAATTAACAAATGGGAAAGATGCTCTAGAAAATGTTTTTATTGAGCTTTTAAAACCGTAATGAAGTTTTTACGATTCCAGTTAATAGTGTCATACAAATAGACAAACAGGAAAACATTGACAAATAAAATTACACGGTAAACGCTATTCCTGTGTCACACGCAATAGAATTAAAAGCATTCCCATTTTTACGTCGCAGACCCAATTTCGATACAAGTCACTTTATTAAATTATTGTAAAACACGAATAGAGCTGTTTAATTATAATTCTTACGAGCCCTCAATAGTTAAATAGGTCGTTATACTGAAAAGAGGCCAGCAGGCCTACACTAAATAGTGATCGCGTGCGAATTTGCCACTAATAGAACCTTTCATACTAATGAGCAAAGAGAGACTGCGAATGTTTTGGAAATTACGAATGATTTTTATAGGTGCCATTTTTTACGTTTTTTTTTTTCATTCAATATTGTTTTGTCCCTTTTTTTAATAATTATATTTTAATTCATAGCAATCTTTGAACCAACAGGTGTGTTACGTGACTAAGATCCCTCACCCAACACTAAATTAGCCCTCAGCCTTTGATTTATTACAATTACACTTTATTGTTCGCCAAGACTGACGGCTTAGATCAGACAAGTGATTTTTTATATCATCTCATGTAGAACACTATAAACAATGAAACTTTTTTCGAGTATCACGTCATTGTTCTGTAATTATTTATAGAAAGATTACTCAAGTTACATGAAAAATAACCTGTTCCACATTCCAGACGTCTTCGAAAATTTTAACGAACTTCTGAGTGAAAAATGGCAAGAAATTCTTCGATATATCGATGAGAGATGCATCTTTATACATACCTATAGACACTACATCGAGTATGTCAGAATACCTCCTCCTTTCTTTGTCGCTCTCTGTTGAAGTTTCTCTTTCACTGGATTCTCTCGTCGTCTTCAGTACAACTGGCTTCTTCCTCCTCAGCTTCCCTACCATGCCATTCTCTTTGTCCACAGCCGTTTTCGGCTCCCTCTTAAACCACATCATCTGTCCGACCATGTAGTACTCATGCACTGGATATAACAGTTCTTTATCACTGTTATTTTTATTTACACTTGTAACATTTCACATCACTGATTGAAGCACTGTTTTGACACTAAACCTGGCCGGTTTTTGGAACACCTCCAGCTTGAAAATGAATAACTGATTAATTATAGTGACGTTCTTGGCAAAGACGAAGGTGTTATATTGTAATTATTAATAGATTGTCACCAATTTTGTGGTATTTATAATTATTATACGTATAATGGTAGTTGTCATGTTACTAATATAGTCAAAGATTGTTTGGTCAACAATGTGATTTGTTGATTACACTTGTTTATCAATATGAGCAACGGTTTTTTATTGACTATTTTTAAACAATAGTTATGTAAGTACATTGTTCGATCAAGTATTTATGTGGAACGATGCTATTGTTGTTTCTATTGCAGTTTTTGCTAAGGGAAAATATACAATTTTAACGGTAAAAAGTATTCTTAAATATTACGTTAGAACAGTTTTCACTACTTCTCTTATTAAGACTTGGCCTAATTGTATTCAAACCTACAAATGTTACCACATTCTAAACAACAAACTGTGTATTTCTTCTCCATTTATATGGTTGTTAACCTCATTTGTTAACTTTACCGTAAGGATAAACATCAACTACAACTCACATGGGATTTTCCTTTCAAAAACTTCTACATCCAAAAGATTTGGTCTCTCAAACAATTTTCCTTGTTCCTGATTCCACAAAGCTACGTGCACTGATTTTTTGTTTAGGTGTCAATGAACTTGTAACATCTTCCGAAGGTTCAACACTTCCGCAACATTCCTTATTGGTAGTCAAATATATTTGTAAGATGTCTCTTAAGATTCCTTTGTGTAATACGTTATCTTAAGTATAACTGTCGAGCGATATGTACAACATGGCAGTTATATTAATTTGGGTGTCGTTTGAGTAAATCTGGATTAGTGATGATGTTTATGATAATGTTGTTAATATTATACGGAGTGTGAATTAATTTTGAATCAGTATAATTTAGGTGATACTTGTTTACGCCAGCTTTCAAACTGATACGATTAACTTTAGTACAAAAACAAGCTTTGCATTAAAATCAATGTTTAATTTACAAATAAGGCTCTATTCTCGAAAAAGTCTTCTGTACAGTTTTTTTTACTAAATATGTTTTGGAAAATATCAATCGATTTGGCGTTATACGACATGTGACTTTAAATTTTATAGATATATAAAATTTGCAGCATTCAAATGGACACCTATTTTTTAGTGTAATATTACAATGACCAAAATATAGCATAGCAAATTAATATGCTCACGACACCTCCATTAGCCGTTACTTCCGTTCTCGTGCAATATTTCTAAGCACATGTAAGAACAAAGAAGCTATTATTTATTTATTATACTTTAAGTATATGTATGTGCAGGGGCCATTACTGGCCGCTGGCTCAATCAATATAAATCATCATCAGTATGTATTCAACGGAGACACTTCAATGTCACTGGGGCAGTGTATACTAACAATTTGTGGTGTAAATTGCAAGATATAGCGAGAGATCTAGAAAATTGGAAGAGAAAACAAAAAAAAAATTGAGTACACATCCTCAAATAATGGTTAGTCAAAACCATGACTAAGAACTAGTGGGCCCGTAAAACACAGCTATATGGGTCCGTGGGAGACCGCGAAGGACATGGCGGAACGACCTGGATGTCTTCCTTGAGGATTACAAATAGGAAGCGAAGACTCGTAATCGTTGAAAGGAATAGAGGGAGGCTTTTTCCCAGCAGTGGGACAATATGGGCTAGTAATAATAAAAAGAACGAGATTGAGGTCGAGTCGTGATAAAATCTAAAAAATCTAGTAATGAAAACTAGTCGAAAAAGACTACAACCACTTCGGATAAAAATGATTTCAATCCTCCAGTCAATAAACAGGATAGTTCCATTGCCCAAAATAAGTTGACAAATAAAATAGTTTTCTGCAAAACCGAATCACTTAATAAATCGCGTCAACAAACTCTCCGTGACTACTACAACCTTCCATTTAAACCCAACTCATTCATCAAACGTCTACAACTTCACTCCTTAACTTAAAGTCCAACTATCAACTGATTCATATCTCCCGCGCTTAGTTGCGCGGGCGCAGGCGGAAGTGTCGCGAGGATGCGGCCTCCGCTCTTCCGGCGAGTGAGGCTTGTGATTGGCCAATGTGGAGTGGGCACGTGCGAACTGTTAGTGTGTGGGAAGTTCTGTGCGAATTGTTTTTGATATTAGGGCAAGTTGTTAAAATTACATTATCATATATAATTACACAATTTGATAAATGTTTTGCAATACTTGAACTACTGTGACTTTTGTTACACATAGAATTTAATTGTTATTAAGGGTAGTTGACATATAAAACATCTTTGCTAATATTATAATTAAGTATTTGTAAGTTTGTATGTAGGGGGTAATCCCTGAAACTACCACCCGGATTTTAAAAAAAATCTCCAATAGAATGCTACTTTATCACCGAATGTCATAGGCTATATATTTTCTACTTTCATGCGGGCGAAGCCGCTAGCAGAAGTTAGTGTAGCACAAACGTATGGTAAAGGTAATATCACTGCACGGTAGTGACCATGTGTGCGGAAGTCTAAGCAGAAATAATGGGACAGTTAGCACTTACTACTACTTTGTGCTGCGCGATCGAAAGAGTTACTGCGGCCCTGAAACCCTAAGGCCCCTCGCCCACGGCGACTTTCTGTTGCGATGCTATAACGCGTTCGCATCGATACAGTCGCGATTCTGTAGAGCGTTGGCATCTTTTCTATAGCGCTTGCAAATGCGACTAACGCGCGTTAGTAGCGATGTTGTCGCGCGCTTACGAAACGCGCGACAGCATCGCTACAAAAAGTCGCCGTGGGCATGGGGCCTATAGGCAACTGAAGGAATACAAGTGGATTTTATTAAGTAAAAGTCTTAACACTCTCTCTCACTCCAAATAGAGCGAGAGAAGGTTTCAAGTACATACGTATTTAATTAAGAAGGTACTCTCAAGTACAAAATTATATAAAGTTCTACATGACTTTCTCTCGCAAAAGAATGTGGTTGAGGAACCAAAAACACAACCACAACAACAAACCACAATTTCCTTTACCACAATCAAAAAACCATTAACATTTAATCTAAAGGACTCCAGTTCATCTCGACGAAGCCAAACACGTCTGAGGTAAATTAAAATCACTTTTTTTAATATCCCGCCCTTCTAACCAATTTACTTTGTAAATGCATCCCCCTTTTAGCCTTGTGCGGGCAGACGAAAGGGAGACGGAGCAAAAAGGCACAAACTGCATTTAGTGGGCAGACAGGGTGGGGAAAAGGGGGTGGGTTAGGGCTGCCAGGCCATCTAGAATTGATTGAATTAAAGATAGGGTTCAATGCATCTTTTGTCCTTGCTAAACGAAGTTTTGGAACTCGAAAATTATGCGTCCATAAAATATTATAACATACAGGGAAAACTTTATAAAAATAAAAACACGACAACGTGACTTTAATGTCTTGTTCTGATAATAAAATCGAAGCTCGCATTGCCGTAAGTTTTGTTTTCTATTTTTTATCTTTTAGTCGGGTTTTCCAGCTTACGAACGTGTTGTTTTTTGTGCTTAGCAACCCTAGATAAGGAACAGACATCTGTTAACTGAGATATGACGACTGAAATTGTACAAGGGCTGCGGGAATTTTGGTTGAAAATTAAAGCACACTGAGATTGTTATTTAATGCGTTTCGTGATGAGGAAAACAGATCTGTGTATGATTTAAAGTTCAGTAAGATTCGAATAGGTTATGAACAATAACCATTTCACGCAAACTTAGTGGCCATAGAGAAAGAGATAGACCACAGGAAGACGATGTAATAACTAGAAGAGTTATCATAGAAACGATGAAGGCAGTCAAAATCATTAGAAGATATGCTTCAGAAGCAGATAAAGTCAAATAAGACAGATTGGGATAAGATCAGTGCAATAATGTTAGTAATACACTTCTAACCAATAAACAGTCTAGGCGTGACGATCTCAAGTCGACAATCAATAAAAATAATACTCCAACACGTGGCAACAAGTGTATTAATTTAAGGTTCAAGTACAATGTAATGTGTTCGTGAATTTTGTTAATAACATCGTGAGAACATTAATTTGTAATGATGGTATTAAAAATTATTAGTTTCTATTGAACATATAATTTTCAGAAAAAGTAATTTCAAGCATTCAAAATTCAATAGTCTGCTGAGCACTGTAGATAGTAAGTACTTATAAAAGGTTTGAAGTAAAAGCTGAACTAATTTACAAAACAATACAGATTATATAAGAAAATGCGAAACCAAAACCGATTCACCAGAAAATCATTAAGTTGCATCCAAATATTCAACCAAAGCATATCAAATTAATAGAAAAAAATAAATAAAAACAAACCCATTTTATCATAGTAAAGCACAGAACTAGTTTCATTGAATTTACTACCACAAGCACTGGTATAAACTCAACAATTTATACGATATAAAAAGAAATCAAACCATTGGGAAATTTATCGAATATACTGTTCGTGCTTTGGAAATTAACTTGAATTTCGCCAAAGAACCATGTTTACACCACTGAATAAAAACGAGAATGATTCGAATGATTCGTCAAGAACTCGAGTACGTAAACGAAAGAATTCATATAATGGATATCAAAGAAAAGGCATTGTCAATTGTTTTCAACAAAACACCGTCTACTATTAAAAACACATGTTGTATTGAAGCTCAATTTTATTGATGGTTTCGCATTTTACTTTGGTAATCAGGGAATGAGTGGAAGAAAACTCAATGGTCAAACCATTGAGTTTTCTTCCACAGATTTTATTTTTCATTCACATTTACTACGAGATTGTGAATGACAGAAACATCTATTTCGTCTACAGTACAGCTTTTTTTCCTCTAGCAACATCCTGTCTCACGTACCCTTAAATATGTCGTTCGCAATTAACCAAATATGGAATTCGTTCTCTGTTCTTAATACCGGCGCCTGCGCACGTCTGCGTGCTATATTTAGCCACAAACGCCGCCAAACGAGGGTTGCCTGCACTAAAATATCGTGATCGTGGCATTCCTCGCAGATCCGGGAGGAGAATGAAAACAGGGCTGGTGTTAAAATAAACCAACTTGAAATAGTTGATAGAAAACGGTTATATAGAAGAAGAGTACAGCATTGGCGAAGACTAGGAGAAATACGTACCCTCAAACGGGGTGAATAGGGAAAACACTTTGATAAGGATTTTCACTTTGGTATAAAAGTATTTATGCTAGGACAAATAGTTAAATCACGTGAAAATCCTTTTTATTTTATTTTTCCTAATTCCCTGTGCGTTCCTATTCACCCAGTTTGACTATTTTCATTGTCAAATAAAAGCAGATAGCTGATACGTCAACAAATAAAGAAGCAAAAATAACCACAGTCAATCTAAAAATACAAACACAGAAACTCTCTCATTCGGATATCTAACCACTTGAATTGATCACGACTCAGGTAATATCCGCAGAGCGTTCAACCCTATCACTAGGGAGGGGACAAGTCACGTCGGGGCCGGGAAGCATTTCCGTAGTTAATTTTGTGCAACGCAGACAGCGGCGACTGGTGACGAATTAGTAGTTCTATCCGATGTTGACGAAGGATTAGTGGACTTTCAAAGTGGGAATAGGTATTTGCTCGAACCCTTCATTTCATAAATAAATTGCAACGGTAAATATAGTAAGCTTTCTTCAAGCAACTGCTTGAAGAAAACTTAAAAAAAAAAAAACTATATGCGTTCCTGTCTACCTACGTAAATGTTGAAGACTATACTAGAATAACATAAGATAATGAGTGAGTAATGAATGACTGAAACAAGGCAAATTAGAAATAATTTGAGAAATAATTTGAGTTTGTTTTGTTTAAACCTTCTCTCTTAACACATTACATGTGTAGACATTACCATAATGCCCACTAGTGTGATCGAAAACACACAATTCTAAATGACAGACAAGTAATGCTACGTGACATGAAAATAGGTACTTAATTGTTCTGCATTAACTTCAATGAACTAAAAGTTACTCATTAATAAACTACATTTTATAAATCCGCGTCTACACTGAAAACCACAGAATATACTTACCAATAACAAAAGCTTTAATGAAGATGATTCAATACGTGCTAATATTGGATTGAAGCGAGAACAAACACAAATTTTCGGAAAAACAAATCTTTTCTGTTTGACCAGTATCTTGGTCTTTTCAATGAGACACTCATCTAAAATGAAAAGTTCTAAACCGAGATCAAATATTTGAGGAAACAACGACTAAATTTCGTGGGACGTGCATAAAGGTACGTCACTGGAATTCTAATTATTGTACAAAAGAAAGAAGATTATTACAAATATAAAACAAAATCTTCCAGTCTAAACACAAGCACTAAACATCACCTAGCAGAAAATAAAACCAAAAAAAAACTTCGAATGATACAACTTCCAAATTCCAAAATCCGTCAAAATAAATCTACATTTTAATATCCATAACCACATAAACATAGCAGTAATCTAAGACGATAACCAGACACAAACTCCAAAACATCAAAGCAACAATAATCTATAATAACAGATACCAAAAATAGAACAAACTCACGTTTTTGAACTACCACAAAGTAACCGTACAATCTTAATTGAGCAGTCAATGGGATATTAAAATGGGCAGTAGTTATAACTGGAGAACGTGATAGAATGCTCTTTGGGTGAGAAATTCCAAGTAAGCTTAAGATGGTAGACCGTTCGAAGAGACTGCCCATAAAAGATGGACAGATATAGCCCCTTCGAAGATGGATCGTTGACAACTGGAAATGTTTTGCAATAGAAACTAGGGATTCAAATTTTGAAGACTATATATACTTTGGTGACGAGTCAAGATTGGGAATTCCATGGATAACTGTTTTTATAACGTCGAATAAGTGTTGAGGTTTCTGGAATTAGTGACCTAATTATAAAACGATTCGTTGTAATTCGGGTGAGGAAGTACAGCATGTTGACCATTTGTGATCGAATAGTTGGCTCGAATACGAGGGAATAAATGTGACGCAGTGTGTAAGGAAACTGTACCATTATTACATAAACTATCATGATAAAACAATGATACTTAACATACATGAATATTGAAAAATATGTGGTAATTTGGGTCAAACGACATCGAAAACATGTCATCCTACATAAGCACGGCAGTGGACCAAATCTTGAAACATGAGTATCAAAAAGATCTGTTACGCTTTCGTGGTGGTTTAAATGTGCTCATTAGCTGATGCTTTGGATAGACAACATATACATCATAACAGTATATTTGTTTTAGATGCTGACATAAATTTATATGACAAGAAGCTTTATTTTTATTAGCGTTGTATTTAAAAATTCTAATACCCCCAAACTCTAGACCATTGTTAGCCGATTGTACGAGTATTTGATCATACACCAATGAAACACAAATCGTGTGCAGACATGGAGATAAAATAAAACAGAACCAGCTTTAAATATAACAACTATATTAATATGCCTATTCAATAGACAAACGAATAGGCCTTTGCTTGCCACCGCGTCTGCCAAAGACAATAGTTGATTACAAATATTACAATCAACATTGCGTATTGAATCGACACAGGTATAGCTTCGCCTACCAATGAGAATTTCACCATTACTACAGCCAAAATTCAAGTCAATCAGTCCGTTTAGGTTCTACCGATGTCAACATTGATCGAAGCCTCGAAATAGAGATACCAAGTTTGGGGACGGATGACAGGTCCTCAATAATGTAGTGACAGATTGTGTATGACTGCCATGGTAACCTATTAGCCCCAATTGACATAGCGGCTTGTGTGGGATGTTAAACAGCTGATGTGTCTTGGTCTACCACTTTAAGGTAGATAATCGTTTATTAAAGGATTATCACGAGTACATATTTCAATATGCAGTTCAGATGACTATGATGAGATGATGAGGACAAGGGGATGATTTGCTTAATCCTAATGACAGACACACTATGCATTTTGAATATGTTTGCCATAATTTGTTGCTAACATCAACCATTTCTTTATTCTTGTGTTCAGTAATTTCTGTACCAAGTAAAATTCTTTCTTTCTAAATAACAACAGTATGTATTTTGTCAAAATATTTAAGATTCATATGAGTCCATATTTGTAGCGACGCCACCGGGCGAGTGGTTATTTTCAACATTACTTCGATCAGTGATTGTGTGGTATCCAGGAATTGATTGACTCTTTATATTCCAGTTAATGCGCATTGTGTATTCAATGGTAATTTTGATGCTTGTTGGTTGATTCAATATTTTGATGGTCTGGTAGATCGATATACATTTTTAAAGTCAGAATTTTATTATTTTTTGATATTCGGAGATTTATCAGAATTTAATTATAAAAAGAATATTTATTATAAAATCAGTATATAGTAAATTTACTAACCTAAGTTTAAGTTTTCTTTTTTGCATTATTAACCCAAATAGATGCCGAAATAACGATTATGTTATTTAAGGGCAAAATTAATATTTTTACTATCACTGAAAACATTGCATTTTTCTTTGTGCTGCCTTAGTAACTTCAGGTTAGTGGCTTTTTATCTGTGTGCACAGCGGTATCTACTTCTTTGTTGGGATCGTTGAAATATCCTTTCCAGAAAATGAATTGTAACTAAGCATTGGGTTTTAAATTGGTATTTCCGTTGTAAACAGTGACCAAGTAATATTCATGTGCACTTAATTTCAATATATCCGACAACTTTAGATGACCGACGATTGGAAAAGTTAACATTGACCGAAATATACGTTCGTTTCAGAAGTAAATTAAATGTGAAACATGGTTTCCTGTTAATCCTCGTCGAGGAAGGAAGAAATACTCTTTGCTGTTGACTTTCCAGAAATACTCTCGGATGGTAGGACGAGTATATCAGAACGTGAATGTCATTAGCTGGACATGCACTTTGTTCTAGAGAGTATAATAACAGAGAGAGGACTAATTAATTAATCGATATCGAATGAGGCTGAAAGCCGATTCTGATTAGTTAGAAAGTTAGGCCGATTTTGTTTTTAATTGATATAAACCAGTGTTAGACTACGATCCTACCTGATGGTAAGTAGTGATGCAATCATTGATGGTGAGGCGCACTAGTTTATTAAAAGAATAATTCATGGAAGATTTTTCGTTACAAAAAGCATTCCTTGTTTAGTCTATCTGTTACACAACGATCTAGGCATGCTCGCTGCCTATCCCATAACCAGTACTTATACTGACCATATAATTCACTAAAACGTGTCGGTTATCGCGGTACTATTTCTAGTGTACAAGTACTGAACAAGGTCGGGGCGATATAAACAGAAGCGTCTGTTTTGTGCAAACGATGTTACGGTATGCGAGATGGGGTGCAGGTGGGAATGATGTGATGGGGATGGGGAATGTATAGTTGAGAGCCGAGAACAGAGATCGTGGTATGGTAGCACAATGTTGGTAATACGAACCTTGATGATGAACATTTATCCATCAATTAACACGATGGTTCTGAGTCTAAAGCTGAACACGATCAAGGCGATGGCGTAAGAAGATAACTAATAACAATACAGTAATAAAAAACAACTTATATTTGCTAACATAGGTAACGAATCCCAGTGAAATAAATACTCATAAACAACTACCACCAATCATAGAAGACCAAATTCAATATCAAATGTGTGAAAAACACAGGAACAGAGGACTACAAACAAATCCTGCCTTACCCTTTTCAAAACAGAGTAAATGGCATATGACAATATTGTAAGGTGTGTTGTTGTCATAAATGAATGTCCAAAAAGCTTGCTTTCTTACGCGGACATAATAGGATTAGAGTGACTCTAAAAGGTTCATTTATTGTCTGATAAAGGCTCTGAAAAAGTTAAGTGGTGATGGGGACTGAAAATAAATAGACTTTCGTCTTTATAATATTGTAAAGGTACATAAGGATAGGGTTCGCGTTTGACCACTATCTCACCTAATGATAAGCAATGATGGTTGTAACGGCATAATTAACCATAACAAACCAGGCCACAGGCATTCGATGCAGTCCTGTTTGACATATACATATGTGATGGAGATATTCAACCAAAAAAAAAAAAACTTTAATAACTTCAATTCCAATCCTAGATCTGAATGTAGGTTCAGAGTTTAAAAATTCTAGCTCATACAACTCTTCCTGACCAATCAAATCTAATTACCATGACGTGAAAACCACATTAAAACAAGGATGAAAACATCGTACGTTAAATGAATCACATTTTATTAACAGATCCGACTTAATTCAGTTTTATTGTAAAACCACAGCCACATCACACAACGAATGAAAAATATAGTGTAAATTAACAGAAAAAAATTAGTACGCGACTATTTCCGTTTGGGGTTTAGAAAAATAAGTCTCTGAACTATACTGATGAGTTTTCAGGAAATATTTGATAATCTTTATAATTATAGCCACGGAAACTAAAACAGGAGTACATAATTTAAAACTATAAATAATATTCAGGATCAAATGCAGACAATACAAATAAAGTACGCGTCTATAACACAACTGCCATGATTATGAATCCTCAATACAAAAATAACATTTACGCTATAAGAGAAATTACGGTTTTATGTCTGTTACCATAATTCACCCGTAGAACATGATACAACAACATTTTCTAAAGAATTTAGGAAATAACAAACTGTAACACAAAAACATACTTTTTACGTGGTTTAACATAAACCTGGAAAATATTTATAAATAACAGTGCAAATACGTCAGCATAATCGAATACCGGAACACTGCCGTACCTGGTAAGACAGAAAACTGACGTCAAAGGTAGTAAAAGCAAAGATGACGAACACAAACAAATAGGTCACAACTACAGATGTTAGAGATATAGATCAATCCTAAATCACAGATGTTAACAAACTATAAACAGGTCCAAATCACACAGAGCACCAAATTAGCACGTAATGTAACGAGAAGAAAGGCGTAAACGATGCCAAAAGGAAACAAATATGGTTTCTGAATAAAATGTGTGTTGAATTACGTGTGAATGCAAATTGGCACAGATGAGCTTATCTTAATAGAAGCCATAACTACAAAATAGAAAAAAAAAATGTTGACTTAGAGGGTGAAGTGAGAGATGTTAAAACAAATCTTGTTTAACTGGAAGACGATATATCAAAAATGAGCAATGATATCGTATTCAATATGATGTGTATAATTAAGAGCAACAACAAAAGCAGTAGTACTAAGACTACTATAGCTAATAGTTTCAATACGATGGAAGCCTGCTATAGCATCGTGATATCTTTACAAATTGTAATTTATAGACTGTAAAGACCCCACGTGGCATCACCCGCATAAATGTAATATCTAACACAGACACTATTTAAAAAAATCAAAACGTTATTTTTGTAGAGCGCTTAGTCGACTGAAGTTTGTACAATCTTGGCCACGAAGAACAAGTTTTAAATCCTTGGAGACATTGATTGGTCATGCACATCGAATTTATTTATAATATACTTCTCTCTATAGGTGGCAAAATAAACAAGAGCAGTATATTACTTAGTTCTATGTATATCCTTCACAAGCTATTGCCCTCTCATTCCCCGGACGGTTTTCCTTTTCGTTCTGTCAACCATATTGGAAATTATTCGCCATGGGTGCGCTAGAGTCAAAGATGACATCACTCTGTGACACACAGCTCTTAGAACTAGACAGCTAGTATTGGGATAATTGCTCGATAATTTGTTTGCTAAAATGCGGAAGATTTTGGTCACGGTTTGAAAAAGCATATTTTAAAGTGATGTAAGCATAATTATTATGTTAATTGGTATCATCGTCATGCTTAAGATCTTTCAGATTAGAGGTGTGCAAGAGCATTTTCACAGTCTTATTGAGTCTTGATCTTATAAGTCATCTGTATTTTCGACTAAAATATTATTTGAAATATTTTCTTTCTTTTGATCGACATGTTTTTAACCGTTCGTGTTCCTTATTCAAAACCATTTTTCCTCAGAACATTGACCTTTTAGAATATGACTGGAATTTGGATTATTTCTGTGCCGAATTTTTGTTTAGGAATAAAAAGCATGTGACTTTGACTCATCTACGTTTTTAACAACAAAATTGTTTATAGATTTGTCAAAATTCCTAGAATACAAGTAGGTGTTACGTCTAGACTCTAAAATAAGTTGACGTAAGAGTTATTTTTAAAACATATAAGTAATAACTATACAATATGAACTGCTAGATTTATTCATATCGCTATAATATGCCTCATGGTTACGGAGTATAAAGGTGCGTCGAATGTTTATTTAGCTCCACATACGTTCGTAAGTAAATGTGTATATAATGTAAGTACATTTGTATGTAATGTACTTGGGTTTAATTCAAGTGTGGCCACGGTAATCTGTTTAGCAACTGTTTGCTAATTGTGGACTATTGGAATTGTAAAATCTTACACGTTTCTTCTGCGAATTACTTGTTTGAAGGTGAACATCCTTTGGTTTAAAATTATTGTATACGATTTAAGGAAAATGGCGTCTTGATCTTCAATGGAGATCATAATTAAAATCTGTATATACAGTACAAGCTTCTACCACGGCTACGCTCACTTGAAAGTAGAAAATTATCCCAAGTGAACATACTCCCGGTATAAAAACTATTACATTTGCTAGTTCAGAACATTGTTTTCATCTAAATCCCTCAGCTCAGCTCAGGCTCAGCGTGAAGGAGTAACAAACATACAAATATTCACACACACACTCACAAACTCTCGTTTTTTATAAGTGTGATAATTTTGTACAAAAACGGAGTTACTACTTTCGACTAGCTTCGTTTTAAATATCAAGGGCTTATTAAAAGATAAAAACAGCCAATAAAACCATTGAAATTTACACCACTGTCCAAAATGTTCACCAATGAACTCCCACCTTCGCAAGTTCGCTCCAATCAAACAAAAACAAGGTTTTATTCGTCACATGACTAAACAATTGTTTTGCGGGTCTGGTGAATCAGCTGGGATGAAAATATGCGGCCTTGCTGTTGTTACCCTGCTTAGGCGACGTGCCATTCATAATGTAATCATATTATTGGCAGTGATCAGATAGGTTAATAGTACATTTTTATAGGAGGCTTCCTCACTTTCTCACACTGAACAGATATCTTGGTCCTGCTACTATAATAACAATCACAATGCAGAAGCTATTGTGTCAAGAACACGAAAATGATAAAGCAGACAGGCAACTAAAGCGTTTGGAGACCGCCATATGGCTAACAGACCGACCGACTGCATGAAAGTGGGCAGAAAGTTAGTAAGACAAAATAAAATGATGCAAATAAGAAAAGACACGACAAGAAACGAAAATTACGTGAAAAGAGAAAAGTGTGTATCATGAAAGTAAATATAAATGCCAGCTGTAGACATAATCAAAAATACACAGAAGTAACTTCCGATGCCTTTGACAACAGCTGATTTCACAATACAAAAACAAGAAGCATGAATCAACCACACTGCTAAATACATGTCACCACTACTCAAGAGAATCGTTAAAAGCGTCCAAGGGACATCAGGTAAGTGGTCAGAGCATCATTTATGGCTATGACATCACGGTCACTGCGGTCAGCGATCGCTAAGCATTGTCATTACGATATTATCCCTTCAGGATGGATCATTGCAGGATTTAAAGAGGAAGCTTGGTCATAAAATGTTATGTTACGGTTATGGTTTACTATTCTACGATATTATTATGAGTCTCTATATGATCATTACTAGTTGTTTAGGTAAAATGGTAAAGTCAAGTTTTCGTGTAATATTATTTTGTTCACGTCTATTTTCTATTAAAGGGTGTGCAATGCACGTAGGTGTTTTGTCCAGTAACGCACAAGTCGTATAATGAAATTACGATCTAATGTTGCTCAAAATTAGATCGTTATTCCAATTTACGTGATTATACGTTAGTGATCCATTTCTTAGTACTAACGTTGTTATAACTTTTTATTAGAAAAAAGAATGGGCAGAGAACAACAGCGATATTTCGCTCAAACTTCTTCGCTAACCAAAAAGGATCAAGAAAGAACAACAAATCTAAATCCAAACCCACTACTGACCAAGAAACTCGTCCTACATTCGTTTCCCGTCAAAACATTGTAACATTTCTATTTGTACCGGCAGGTTTGTTAAAAGCATCATCAATAACTCGCATTCCAGTCGCAGTTGGTACAAATTGAGCTGATAAGGACACAAAAGTGCATTGTGGGAGGCTGTGGCTCGTGGGTGGTAATGATAATGACACAGTAACCTTGTGGAATAAGATTACTGGGGTAACTTTGTTTTTGTTTAAAGGTAAGTCTTGTATCAATGAAAGGGACTATATTTACCTGTTGATATGAATGAACGCTCTATAGATTCGATTCTGTTTGTAACAGAAGAATGAATCTTGGAATAGTTCATCATTATCGTCGTATATGTCCCTAAATGGTTGGATAATGACAATTCGTAGAGATAAAGGAAGAACGGCACAAAAAAGGAGGATCAGTAGTAGGCAGAGGCTGTAAATGATTATGATTAGAAAAAATCTGTTAAATGATTATAGCTCAATCAAATTTTGATCAACCTAAGAATTGTTTAAAAACTTTTTGTCAGTAGCTACAAACAAAATTCAAAACAGCTTGTCTACTTCATGAATGTCTACATGTTATGTTCGTGTTTTGGTTAAATCGATAATAATTTGACAATCGCGTGTATATTTGTACTGAAGACTGCACAGTTTTGTTCAAGGACAGTAATTTTGTCGATCGAAACAAACGTTTGTACGGTCTCTGTAGTGGCATTATCATGAACTGTTATTGCTGGTAGCATTAGCTGCTGATTATTAACTACCACACTATGTAGTCATACCACAACCTTGTTTTCAACCAGAATAAATTTATTTAACTTTAATTATTATCAAAAAAGTCCGTTTAACACAGAAACAATACACACACTTAAATCAATTCCCGCAAATACATTTATAAAAGCTAACTCAAGACACGTCATTGCAATCGTAAAGACACACCTAACAGCTTTCAAACCTAACTTAACGGATACTAAACACTGTCAAAAGTTCTATAAAACTGTCTAAGCAAAAGTTGAATACAAAATCGTGCACCTTTAAAAAAAAAATGTTTTTTCGTTTGGCACGCTTGGCTGGGCGTCCAAAGGAAAGAAAAAAGGTAAAATGATTGAAGAATCAACACGCTGAAGCCGCATGCGCTGGTATCAACTTCAACACAAATAAGTATGAGATCATACTGTTTTGTATAAGGTACCAAGCTAAGTTGACCTTTCCTGCTCATAAATAAACAGCAATTGTAACAGCTGTATATGAATATGGAATTGCGAAAAATAATCCTTAGTGCAGATGATGGACAGTACTAACATCAGGCCAAGAATATTTCTGCGACCTTGCCGACACCAACACAGACTGGCTAAGATGAAAAAAATATATAAAAGTCGTTTTTATCATGAGTGTAGTAGATAATCTGAGCATTGGTCAACTAATGTTTCGCAAGGCAGTTAACCTTTCGATCGATCGATTTCTTCAAAGACTGCTTGAGACCTAAGATACTTCTAACGACACTGTCCTATTCTTGGGAGTCAACAAGTCCAGCGAATTTATTATTAACTTCAAATGGCTTAAAGGGTAGATCCTACCGATTGTATAGCTAAATTGTACATATGGACATGTACTTTCCAGTACAAGCTGACCTCACATTGTACATTCTTTCTGTACATTGAGGCGTCAATATTAACACGGTATAGCTTGATAATGTTAACATTTATACTTAACGTAGGCCTCAATACTCTGGTGCAGGGTGGTCAGTGAATTATTAAGAACTAAACTTGTGGTTTTGTTGTCGATGCGTCATGAAACTTGTTTTCAACTTTCAAGTGTATTCAGTTATATTTTTGTGTGAATACCAGTTTGTGTGGCCCTTGAGATTCGTGGATATAGTTACTAAAATGTCAAGTACAATAGTGTTTTTTATGATTTCTTAACATTACTTCAACAGTTAACATCACTTTTGTATGACATAACCATTTATTATGTTAAAGTTAAGACAGATTTGACTTAACATACTATATCGTTAAGCTACCAAATGTAACTTCCTCGTTAACCACTTAACAAGCCCAATAAATTCATAGAGTATTGATTTATATTTATGCAAGCGTTAAGCATACACTTGTGATGTTACGAGAAGCATACCCAGAGAACGCAATTGCGCCCTTTTGACATATAAATTCGCCAGCCTTACCATAACTAATTGGACATGACAGATCAATTACACTTTCTATAACATTACGGCATATAGCTAGTTAAGCGATTGGCAGGAAACAAGGCAATTAAACGGATTAGGTGCAAATTAGGGAAGTCAAACGTGGGACCGGACAGAGGTGGTGTCAAGCGGATACTTGTCATTATACTTCCGCAAGTATGTGATTTAATGTATATATACTGGAATATGTAATTTGTAAAATACCTAGTAGGTAAAAGCAATAAAAGTTATCTCGTGTAATTTTGATATTTATGAAGACAGAACAGTTATAAGATATATATTTGAACATGTTTTTGGCAGGCCTTAGAAATTCCAATTCGATAGATGTCACTAGAAGTGGTTGGATCTTAATCATCAACACGAATCACAGAAAACCACCGACAGTAATCATAAACAAAAAGTTTTTGAACCAAGCCGAAAAAATTCACGAGATTAAGGATTAAACGAAATTGTGTATAGCCAAAACACTAGAGAATGAAGAATTCCGATCATCATCATATTTATTAGTGCCTGTTCCATTCAATAACAATAAATAAACTGTTAGTCATTTTGTTTATATTTTATTTTACTTAGAGATTCCCAGTTATCCTGTAACTACCTACGTATATAAATTACTCATAAATATACGTATTTCTTGAAACAAGGATATTTGTAATTATAATGACTAAGGTCACGATCTCACGTGTCATATTGACCATGATTCAAACATTATTGTGGTTTATGAAGACCATTATATGGCGATAGAGATGAGGACCAATAGAGAAGTAAGTAAGGAAGAAGACACCAAATGAATTGAGATGACGGCAAGAGATAATGATGACGAGGATAAAGACCATCCGGTTTAAGACATTTCCGCATTCAAAATAGGACTTCTCGAAATGCCATATATTGTCCAGCATACCATCGAGTACTTTGATTAAAAATACAAACACGTTTATAAGTGCTGATAATCAAATTATAGACATTAGTATATTTCCGCATGTTTTTGGAATTTCTAAAACGGAATTTCAAATACCCAATCAATTACACTTTACCCAAACTAACCACCAAATTAGGGACTTCCTAAAGCCTTGAAGTTATTGAAATCAATAATTACTTCTTATATTACATCAAATAGCACATTTAAGTTGATGAATAGTTTATTTTGATAGCAACTTGGACTTTGAATCAAGTTTACCTTCAGAAACCTGTTGTTTTATGTTAAAATGTGGAGATTTTATATAGGGATTGAATTGTTCTAAAAAAATATATGACATAACTTGTTATACGTAGCTGTAGCTACATCATCATACATTATATTTCCAGTGTATCTAGACCTCTGATTGTATGGAAAGCATTTACTTTGCAAAGTCAGCTTATAACGGAATGTTTAACCTAATGTGTAGCATGTCAAGTCATGCGACGCCTGAAGCTTTTCGGTGAGGTTATTGTTGTGATAAGAAAGAACATGTTTTGTACTGTTTAGATGTTGGAGCTGTTTAAACTATAAATTCAAGGCAGAGTATGGCACTGGATTTCTTGTTGTACCATATTATCATACTAACTACATTCCCTTAGTTAGTGAATATATAAATTTCTCTCATAGTAAATGATATTTATTTCGCAAATAGGTTTTAAAAACACTTTTACACTTTTTTCATCAGTTTAATTAAACTAGATGAGGCCGGTTTTTCTTAGCTGGACTACCCTGAGAAGAAACATCGAAACAAATTCAGGGGTAGGGGTAGGGGGGGGGGGGGGTAGTGGTGGGGGGTCTCTATTTCTATCTAGCAAATATGTAATGGTCAAATCACATGAGAACCATGCAAATTAGCGTCTGAGATGGTCTTTTGAGGAAAGAACCACACAGATTTATATTCGTAAAATTTAACTCAGGACTGCTAAGGAACTCAAATACTTGACGAACAATACCAAAGATGTGACATTTGGGTAGGCCGTAGAAAATACTCAAATTGCCAGACAAAAATCCAAATAATTATATTCTTTACCATTCTATGAGAGAACCTGTGAATATACCCATATATCCTATCTTTTGGTCATCTCAGACTCCATTACAAGCCCATTCGATTACTTTAACGAACATAAATTACACGAGACATCAAGAAAGCCGGGTTCCCATGCGATTGAGAAATAGTTTGAAGCCATCGACTGGTTTATAAACTAATGGCTTCTCCGGAGGAACGTGGAAATATTCTGAGAGCGGATCATGTGTTGCCGTGCATGGTGCAGCTATCTAGGTTTGTAGTAACATATATCGGATATATGGACTTTTTACATTGTTTTTTTTTTTTAGTTTTGAAGTCGTCACTCATACATGCTCCTGTTCTGTGTGGACCGAACGGGTGTGTTTGACTTTTGCTTTCTAAAATCACTCGTGTTTGTTTAATTGCGCTTTAATCCCGCTGCCCCTTTAGCAGTACATTATTGTTAAACATTGTCTACCATCATGTTTCAGATTCAGTGAAACCTATTCTGCTTAGCCTTTTCCCATCTACACGTGGTGAGGTCAGCTGAGTTCAACAGGATGCAATTAAATACTAGGACTTTAAATGGAGCCACTACCATTCTGGCCTCCGCAACACAGTTTCTGTATACCGTGATAAGACCAGTAAGGTTAGTTGTCACAGTTTTGGGCCTCTAACCACCCATGACGACTGTGAATCATTTGCTAATATGAGGAATTAGGATGTCCGCATTATCCAATAATTAGGTTGGTGAGGTCAGATCACTACTCGTGAAAACTGATAGATTCAGATAGCAAATTCACATAGTGGGGGACGACCCCTGAGAGATAGAAGCGATGACCTAAATAAGGCAGCTAGCTTGATTCAACTGGTTGTAGAAGGCATGGTTCAGAGATTATGTCTCCATCAGTTAAAAGTTATCTAGTTAAACCATCTCGAGCAAGTGACCTGAATACTTTAACACCCAAAACCGACTATCATATATCAAAAATCGGAGAATGTTTATATTTTTTTTAAAGCATTTAACCTAGATTAAATTCACTAAATCTAAATTCTAGCCAGTGCAAACATTTGGTAGACATTCCTCGATGTATAGTGTCATAATTTTAAAATAAAAAAGACTGACGGTCAGTCATGTTACAGAACATTTGTGTAAACACTGAAACAAATAGTTTTACCGCGTTCCTTCTGTGCTGGTATTTACAACTTTATCAGTTTTATCACATTATTGTATGACGTCACATAAAATATTACTCAAATGGAGGAACTCTTTTTAAAGCGCTTGAACTGTATTAGGGTCCCCGAAATGGCCAATTGAGATTGACAATATTTATGTGATTGACAATTAGTGTCAATCACATAAATTAATCGATTTTTTTAAACGATTTTCAATACATTGTCAATCGTAATCGGCCGTTTCGTGGAGCCCTGTTATGGACACATAACTTTTATTTCAGGATGATTTTGATTGATAATTTTAGTCATACCCTCTTTAGATGTATGATGTTTTTTGATGTTGTCATACACTGTAATTATAATTATGATCTCAGTGTCATTTCTGAGGAAACAACTTCAAGTTCAAGAACAAACGAACTTAATAAAAAGTTTTACTCTCTTTTCAAACATTTTTCCTCTATCTATCTAAAACATTTCCTATAAGTATTTTTAATTACACAACTCAATGGTGACAATCTCCATTTTTAAAATTCATGGGTTAAAAAAGAAACAAACCGTAGCATACGCTCACAAGCCGGACGCTCACGTTTCCGAACAAAAGGATATCCAAAAGGAAACAACGAAATGCCAAGAACGTCACTAACACCTGATGCACAACACTACACTGACATTAAGGCACGATGTCATTGCCATCACTAAATTTCTTTCTTTGAAAAAAAAAAACACTAACACATCCACTTTCTAAAAAAGCTGAGTTATATGCTTGTAGCAGTACGTCAGTTACACACCGATCCCATCGGGAGACTGACCCGCCAGCGCACAGATATAAACAAGGGGAGCGAGCGAGACAGACGTATGATGCACCTGTGCACTTCAAACTGAATGGTTAGCAAAACGAGAAGGCAATAAAACAAAACGTACATTAGAACGAGACGCGATTATTCTCAAGTATTCGAACCACTCAATTAACAAATGTGCTAACTCACGTTTCTTGCAGTTCAAAATTACATTTTAAGAACGTGTTAATAAAGTACTTTTTAAAACTGTTGAGGAAAATTTATTTTGTGTGAGTGAGTCGGTGTATTCAGGGTCAACATATGGCGAAAAGGAGCCTGTGTCCGCCAAATTCCATGGTTTGAACATGGTTATTTTATTGTTTCAACTAGACCGGGTTTCACAGTTTTGTTAGTACAACAACATTTGTTTGGCGTCCTTTGATACGTTCGATATTTATTGTTACAATAAATCCGAAGTTATTTATAAAGCTCACTTTGTTTAAAGTTCAGGTATTATTGTAATCTGAGCAGTTGAAGTTTATTGAATGAAATAATAGTCTAGAACTTTAATAACAGTTTACGAAGAAACCAGATTTAGTTGATGGACTGATGAATTGAAAGCAACTATCAACTAAATGCCTTAAGTGTGGAAACATAGTTGGGAAGAATTTATTAATAAATGGAAAAATATGGAAGTTTTTTTATTATTATTATTATTGATAGGCTCGCGTTTGACCACTATCTCACCTGATGGTAAGCGATGATGTGGTCGACGACGGAGTACGCTTGCCTAGAAGCAACCTATTCACTCTTGACTTAAAGACCCCTAGGTGGTAGCTATCAGGAAACGCAGACTCCGGGAGGATATTTCACTCCTTTGCTGCACGCACAATAAATGTATTCCCAAAACATTTTGTACGTATGGGTGGGATGTCCACCATAAATTGATTGAGCAATAAATAATACACTAAAATTACCCACCCCTCCCCTCCAAATGAAACAACAACAATAACATGAATCAAATCAAATCAAATCCTTTACTTGCTTAGAATGTAGGTATTGTACAATACAGATGTTATAAAAATATAGTGAGCCAGGTACATTCTGCCTGAATTTTGGCATGCAAAATTAAATTATCTTGATACAAATATTTACAGAATGTTAAAAACTTCTCTTCATATATGCCAAATACCAATCCTTTCACGGTTATACAATTAGTAACAAGTAATTGTGGTCAACTGGTACCGAACCTTGGACTTGAGAAGTTGAACTACCTGTAGATGCAAGTGCCAAGAATGTGTGACGAATGTGCACTTGATAGCATCAACAGTTAGCGAGGATGAAGTGATGTTGATTGATTTACATTTTGACAAGTCAGACAGAGGAAATGATATAGACGAGGAAAGTGAAAACACCAAGTTATTTTTTTTAAAGACATAAGCAAGTGCTTGACTGCGGTCCCACCTGATGGTAAGCAGTGATGCAATCGTTGATGGCGAAGCGCACTAATTTATTAAGAGTCTATTCACTCTAATCTTGAAAACACCTAAATTATAATCGGACAGGAAGACCGCAGCAGGCAAATTATTCCAGTCTTTCGATGTTTGATATTGACCATAAGCTGAGTAACTTTTCATCAAGTTTTTAGACAGTAGCCGTTTTTACATGTGGTAATAACGACACCGACAACGACACAATCGACATCACACGAGCGTTTGTTACAAAATGTCTGAAACTACTAGTCATACGATATCGTGTCGTCTAAAGTGAAACGCATGAGGAAACAGAAGTCCTCATGCTCCAGCCGCCGGGACCTCGACCCCGACTACCAGCCACGGTAGATGCGGGTTTGCGGACGAAGAGCAATGGGTGGCTAGCCGCAGAGATGTCAGCAAAACCGTAGAGGCCCAGCAGGTCCGCAGCCACTGGAACCATGGGTTTACTTCCGAAATGGAAACCTGGTATCCTGGAAAGCAAAGAAAGGAGGAACATAGGTGTGGTTTTCCCTCCCGCTCCACCCAGAGCGGCACTAGATGACTTCACACCTTAAAAAAAAGACCGATATACGAGTAAGTAAACATAATAGATTACCGTGATTACTCGGCCTTCATAAATACGATTTTATGAGTCGAACCCGAAACCGAAAAATTCTTTGAATAAATGATCAGGCAACCCAAAACCGAAGTGCGTAGCATGTCGAAGGTTCCAATTACTGTGTGTGGGGAATTTGAGAATGACGTCATCGCGTGATCGTTATAAACCCTACCCCACTGGTCGACATATATGTAGGTGCATATGCCTATATCTAATGCAGGTCCCTTCATTATAGGGGCTTTGAAAAAACGATTCTGTTGCAGTTGATAATTTAGGGGTTTACCAAACGGTATTTTGAACAAAATATGGACATGCAAAATCAAGATTTGATTACAATTTAAACAACCAAAAACAATAGTGAGGAATGGATTAACTTTAATAAAACCCCATTTAAATGGTATCTTGTTTGATTAACCTAGTGAATAACCGAGAAGGAACGAACCTAAGATACAGGACACATGTCCAAGTTGGATATCAAAAGCGTCTCATTTACCCTAATCACAATTAATATTGAACTTATATGATTTTTTTTTTCTAGAATGTTTTTCTCCTATTGTATTAGGCTTATGAATGAAAAAATATTATTATTATTACCTAACATCGATGTATAATGTATGTCAATTTCTTTTCATACGAAAGAATTTTTTAAACAATATATTAATCTCTGATACAGTTACTATTGTTAATGATGACGTATCTCTTGTTACCTACTCGTACTACGCCATCATAAGTACGTAAACTGTAGTTTTCAAAACACTTACGACATAAGAACTAAGGAAATCCATTTCTGACGTATTCAAAACAATAATGATTAAGTGTTTGAAACATACGTATGCAATGGAAAACGTCAATTCAAAAAAATATGTGTGTAGTGTCTCAAGACGAAAGTCTATGACCAGTGCGTGTTACCAGTGCTGATATATGGCTCCGAAACGTGGTAGCTTACAGTGGGCCACATCAGAAGGCTTAAAGTCATTCAAAGAGCAATGGAAAGGGCTATGCTCGGAGTTTCCTTGCGTGATCACTTCAATAATGAAGATATCCGCAGGAGAATCGAGATTTCAGACATAGCCCAAAGAATCGTCAAACTTCAGTGGGCAGGGCACATTGCTCGCAAAACAGATGGTCGATGGGGACGAAAGTTTCTGGAATGGTGACCACGTACCGGAAGACGCAACGTTGGAAGGCCTCCCGCAAGGTGGACCGATGACCTGGCGAGGGTCGCGGGAAACCGATGGATACGAGGCGCACAGGACCGGTCATTAGAGCGACACTTGGGGGCGGCCTATGTCGAACAGTGGACGTCTTTCGGTTGAAAGAATGATGTGCTTTTTTTATTATTATTGATATGCTCGCGTTTGACCACTATCTCACCTGATGGTAAGCGATGATGTGGCCGATGATGGAATACGCTTGCCCAGAAGTAACCTATTTAATCTTGACTTAAAGACCCCTAGGTTGTAGCTATCAGCAAACACAGACTCCGGCAGGGAATTCCACTCCTTAGCTATAGGCATTTTGAATGTGTTCCCAAAACGCTTAGTACGTATGGGTGGGATGTTCACCATGTACCGATGGAGCAACGCCGTATGTTTAGTTGTCCGATGATGGAACGGACTAGGTGGAATTAAATTGTGCAATTCCAACGCACACTCCCCGAAATGTAATCGATAGAAAACCGTCAGGCTAGCAACTCGGCGTCGATGCTGAAGGCTTTGAAGTGCATCATCACCGATGATCCTCTAGGCTCTTCTTCGCTTGATGATGATGATAAGGAACAAATATTTGTGGGAAATCATCAAATAATTTCTCCCACTCCGGATGGTTTGAGAGGGCGTGCCGGCTTTTACTGAAAAAACCCACTTTTATATTCCTTAATTTGCCCTTTGCATTCGATTGCTACGGATACTATTTTGAATACTTATCTAATCATAATTACAGGCAAAATCCATCCACTGTTGAACCTCCCCTAAGCAAAGCAAAAATGACTGATCTTCATGGTGGTCTAGATGCTTTTCTTCTATCATGCGAACTTCAACAATTCTTCTCAAAATTTTTACTGTACGTCTATTTATATTATGCCTACTTTCCTAACACATAATGTTTTCAACTTTTACCCGACCTTCAATATCTTCAACAACATGTCAGACGCGTTGAAAACTGCCAATTATTTCACAAACTTCCGAAAGCATGTAAGTCATCTCTCGGCAACCTTTCACAGATTATTAATTTCGAGAATCACCCCGGAGTTGCCGACCGTGTAGCGTAAACATTGACATATATTCCGAAAATCTTGGCGTTTAACACAAGCATTAATTTCCCATTAAATATTGTTCTGAGAACACTTCCTACGATAGTGTGAGATTGTAAGGAAAACGCCGGCTGTTTGAGCACTATTTCGTGGTACACAGATTTCTTTGGAAGCTGAGCGTAATATAGGTGTACCTCTACAGTAAAAATTTGGTGAGATAACTGAAAACTTGTTGAAGATGGCTCGTTTGAAAAAATTACTTATCGAGCAAGCTTTTTATTCGTTTGACGAATTTATGATTTAATTTATTTTAATTTTGACGCGAGTATTAATTTGGAATGAAAATTATTTTGACTTTTAATAGGATTGTTTTTATTTTAATTTGTGATTTGACTTCGATATATTTTGTTTTCTTGTATTTTCTTTTAATTGTTTGATATTTTATATTATTTGACATTGATATGTAATCATTTGTTAACAAATTTCATGTAACATTCTGTATATGACTTGTAAGAATCCCTTACCAATAAATTACTATGACAATGACTAATACGAGAAGCCACCAAATGAGTGCATGTTGCGATGCTTGGAGGTTCAGCAGTGGATGACTTACCCGAAATTATAATTAGAATGCTGCGGGATTGTTTGAAAGAGGTACCGTAGCCCTGGAACGCAAAGGACAACTGAAGCAACAAAGGAGGGTTTTAATCAGTAAAAGTCAAACCCACCCAAAGTGAGTGAAAGTATTTGGTGATTTCCCACCTTAAAAAAAGATATTATTTGAGGATATTGCCATGAGGAGGTTGAAGAAGCACGGTTAAATTTAGAGATAGCAAATATTTGTTCCTATGTCAACTATCAGGAAATCTAAACGGGACGGTGCTTCACAGTAAATGGCCTACACTACGCAATATTCAGACTCTTATTTTTTGTTCCGAGTAAGCCCGGTCTAACCCTTATTACACTCGCGACATCGACTAAGACTGTCTGAATATCGCGTAGTGTAATAGGCCCTTAATAACTAAGCCAGATTTAACAGTGATATATGAGAGCGATGCCATAACAATCAAATTAAACATATGGGATTGCTAGAGAATTTCTAAATGTAAATATATTATATTACTGGCGTATGCGCAAACAAATACAGATAAACTCTCACTGAAGGAAATTCTATCGATAAGAATGTGTATTATTCCTAAGGATGCAAGTTTTACAAAAACATCGATAGATATTATTATATCGAATTGAGTCGATACTGCTATATCGGTCCAATATGACGATAATTATATCAATATTTACTTACAGTCTACTATGTATTTGTTTTAGGTTTACATGAATAATAAACTTACTTTTTTTAAGATCTGGCTACCATAATTTTGTTACTTTAAGTAAGTTCGATAGTTCGTTACGATATTATTTATTTCATTTGATATCATGTTGATTTCTTGTTACGTCGATATCAATATTATTATTTATATTATATATAAATAAAGGAGAAACTGACTGACTGACATATCAAAGCACAACCGAAACTACTGGGATTAGGAGTGTGAAATTTTGCACACACGTTTACCTTTTATGATGTAGGCGATTACTAAGAGAGGATTTTCTAAAATTCACCCCTTAAGGGGAAGAAGCGAGAGTCCAAAGTTAGTATGGAGAAAACTGCTTCCGCGCGGGCGAAGCCTCTGGTTTCTGCAGCTGCTAGTTATCGATATTTTAGATTTCGATATATTGCCTTTTATCAGGTTACTGGTAATGTACATGTATTTTCTTTTTATTCTTCAATGTGTTATTATGGTTTTCATTTAATGTATTTTTTTTAGTTTGTAAGTTTTTACTGTACAACACCTTGGATTTCCTCCGTAACGTTGTACAAGTGCTTGTAAATAAATAAATAAATATCGTTAGAATCCTAATTGAGTAAGTAAAAAATAAAAGACTTTCCAGGTCTTTTATTTTTTACTTACTCAAAATAATTTTATTTACTGAAACAGGTAGGATATCACATTGTTCAACCACAAATTATAATAATATAATGGTTGAATGTCTGGAACCGATACGAATTCACTATTGAGCCAACTCCGAAAAAATTGCAATAAAGGCAAAAGTATAAATGGAATCCCTCTTATTATGTTCATATCTGTACATTCCACCATTACCAGACGATTCGCAACAAATGGCGTAGCGCCGCTCTTAAAATCTCGTTCTCTGCAAAACATTACATTTGATGGTTTGAACGAATCGTAAACACAGCTGCCCAAATTTCCAAGCGAAACAATCTCACTATGAAAACTTTGAAGAATCAGATGTAACTAAATTGTTTCGCGTTGAACATTGAAACGATATATAAACGATATTAGTGCTATCATTGACGCGCTGTTACTAATACAAGCTTCAGATGCTGAAAGATCACATGCAATGTACGCTTTTAGTGCGTTCTAGTAATTATCTGATACGGTCAAGGTGCTTGCTCTGAAAACTATTTAAATTCTTACGTCATGTGCAAACCTCTCTTTTTAACCGACTAGAATAATTGTTACGATCTGATGATGAAATTCAAAGATATGGAATGGAACTCTTCACAGGATCATAGCAGAACTGTCATAACAAGTAAAATTACTTTGTTCATACGTGTAGTCGACAACTGACTGTAAGAAGAAAGGTACACATAGATCTGATCTGATGATGAAGGCGGAATTATGTAATAAATCAATGTATCCTAGTCGTGTTTGACCTTATAGCTAGAGTGCATCTAATGTGTCTAGAATAATCATTAGATGCACTCTAGCTATAAGGTAACATCGAACTGATCTGATGATGGAGCCGAAAGGTAGAAGGCATTTAAGTTAGACTGAGGGGTACTACAACTAAAAAGTGTAAAATAAAAGTATTTTTAAATAATGATTATTGGCAGACCAGTTAATACTGTCCACTCTCCTCTCATAGCTTCAAGAGAGACAGAATATTGTAAGTTTCGGTTATTTTCAATAAACAACGACCAATTGGAACCGTGCACTAGCTCCTGACTTTTATAAGTGCCACGGGCATTTGGACACACAACGCTATAGTGAAATAAAATTGAATTGAAAATTGAATATTATCTTTAAAATAATAAATTAGTAGGAGAAGCGAGGACCGTCGGAATAATCGCACTAAACCTGCCAAAACAAAAGAAAGGCAGAGGTAGCCCACTATTGACCTGGTGGTCTAGAAGCGAGACATTAATTAAGCCCATTTGCCAGAGCCAACAATCCAGGATAAAATATCTTAGCGCCGATTAGTAAGGAGGCCCGACTCCAAATAATGGGAACAGGAGAGGATAAAGAAGAAGAAGGAGAGCATCTTTGGAGAGGAGGGTATCTTTGGCATCACAAAAATGTTCCTGTTGATTTACTTAGGCGCAATTTTAAGCAGAGCAATAATCGTATGACCACGCAAAGTATGATTTGATGTTTGCCAAATACAAACATTTTCTCTAGAGCTATTTGGAGTGTTTTGCTCAAAGCAGCTGGAACTAATTCGGGATCGTGTTCGATTCGTGTCAGGCTACTCATGCGTAGCGATGCAATTACGCATACTATTCCGTACGACATCTAGACACTACTAGGAAAGGTAAGGTTTATTGATAGTATTTATGTTGTTCAGTACACACACTATGACTGCTCTAAATGTAGTAAATATACTCGTAGACTCGATCACTTTTTTTATTATGTTTAGGTTCACGTGACCACTATCTCGCCTAATGTTAAGCGATGATATGGCCGACGATGGAGCACGCTTGCCTAGAAGTAACCTATTCACTCTTGACTTACATAAATACCCCTAGGTTATAGCTATCAGGAAACACACAATTCCGGCAGGGAATTCCACTTAAGTAGTACGCTAAATGTATGTGTTCCCAAAACGCTTTGTAGGTATGGGTGGGGTGTCCACCATGTAGCGGTGGCGCAACGCTGTACATCTAGTGCTCTGATGATGGAACGATGGAACGGACTTGGTGGAATTTACTATCCACCAAGTAAGGTTTGTGCTTTTATTTATTCTGTATGTGAACCCATAGTTATTAGAAGAAGCTCAAGGAAAGAAAAGAAGAATTAAACGGCACTGTCACCGAAGTTACTGAGATTTCGGCAACAGTGCCGTTTAAATCTAATCGGTGTGTTGAAGGTGTGTTCTTGGTTAACAAAATATTTCAGGCCACTCTTATCACCAAAGGGTATAAAAATAGATTTCGACCTATCCTCAGATCTACCAAAAACTAAAATATATATATAAAAAAAAAAAACATTAAAGTCGGTCAAGCCGTTTCGGAGGAATTCGATAACGAACACTGTGCCACGAGAGTTTTATATAATGTATTAGATTAAACAGTTTTCACTAGTGGTCAAAAAACAAACTAAATATGTAATTTCGTTTAGTTTTTTTTAATACAAACCTCAATAGTAAAAAATATTCTTTTATTCATTTCTTCAATCAATTTTAGCGTCATCATGTAGCTCATTTCTATTACTATCCACAATATTATCGGTGTGTTAAATTAGGTTGAAAATTGAAGTACTTATTCCTGTCCCATTTCTCAGGTTCTCAATACTCTTGAAAATTCAAATTTCCTAGAACATTCACTTTCTATGTAACTCCTCTACCACGGAGTATAATTTCGCGTGAAATTGACTGTTGGGCGTATTTACTGAATCCAATGATTTATAGAACATTTCTTGAAGGAGCAGTTTTAGGAACGGCTTGATGATATAACCGTTTGAATTGTTATTGATTGCTATCGGTGAGCAGTGAGTTAGTTTTTTTAGGGGGAGATTTATCTGTTTATACTCGGTTTTTAATGATACAAGGTATACTTCAATACAGCCACAAGTTAGCTTTAATTTTTTTTATTATGCATAGGCATCGCTTATCATCAGGTGAGATAGTGGTCAAACGTGAGACTACTATCTCACCTAATGATAAGTGACAATGTGGCCAACGATGGAGCACGCTTGCTTAGAAGTAACCTACTCACTATTGACTTAAAAGACCCCTAGGTTATAGCTATCAGGAAACACAGAATCGGGCAGGGCGGAAAATGTATGAAACACCATGAATGGTAATCATCAGATGAATCACAACCAAAACTCTTTAGTGACATGGAGTCTTGCCAACTAATACTGAAGCAACTTCAATATCAAAGTACAATGTTCTCAGAAACATCAATGATATTGAATAAAGGAAACCCGTTTTCCTGATATTTGTATGATTCACTAGCTCCTACTCCTCCAGGGGCTTCGTCGGCTTGAAAGTAGGAAGTTATCCCAAAGGAACATACTCCAGGGATAAAACTATCCTGTCTTTTGTTTTGAGTTGGGAAATTATCCAATGACTTCTTTCGCTCTAGGGTGCAGCAAGAGGGCGTGTCAGACTTTCACTGACTAAAACCACACCTGTGTCCATTAGTTTGGGCACGCCACAGTTATGGCGGTAAGTCCCCTCTTTGAGGCGTGGAAAAACCTCATAGCGTCCTGACCTTCCGCATGACGCAGGTTTTCACTGAACATGGTAAGTTCGGAAAGTTCCTGCACCGGATTCGTGCGGAAGACACGCCCAGGTGTCGCCACTGTGTAGAATGCCCGGAGGACACGGTGGAGGTGTGCCCCGCTTGGGGAGAGCAACGCCGTGTCCTCGTGGGGGCGATCGGCGGCGGCGATCTCTCGCGCCGGGCCTTGGTACAGGCCATGGTCCGGAGCGAGGAGGAGTGGCAGGCGGTCGCCTCCTTCTGCGAAGCAGTAATGCTAGCAAAGGCGGCGGCCGATCGCGTGAGGCAACGGTCCTCACGCCTCAACCGCCGCCGGGATTCCGATCCCGAATTCCGGCCACCGTATCGATCGGTATCGATCCCGGTACGATCGTCCGGTAACTATCCGGACCGAGCCGAAGTCGTTGACGACACGTATTGTTCCACGCGCGCCTCAGGGAGATGTTAGCAAATCGTAGGGACCCAGAGCAGGGTCGAAGCCTACTGGGGCCATGGGTAGTGTGAAAGCGAAACCCGGAGCCCTGGGACGAATGCAAAGAAGGAACAGGAGTGGGTTTTTAGTCAGTAAAAGTCGGACACTATCTCTCGTTCCGCCCAAGAGCGGGATTTGTCATAAGATGAAAAATAAAAAAAAAACCTGTGTCCATCAGTTGCCCTATGCGTTCTAGGACCACGAGTTTAAACTATACAATGTCCACGGACATGATCTACCCGTGCGTTAAATTTCATCCAAATCCGTACAGCCGTTTGAGCGTGAACGAGTAACAAACACATACATACAAACTTTCGCCTTTATTTTACGTTATAAGTTCAAATTGTAAATTAGAAATAAATCCTGCTAATTGCGATTTATAAGAATTCTTCTAATGAGGGTGTAAATAAAACATATTCATAATAAAAGTAAAGTCAATAAAGCAACAGTGGGCTCAAACGCAAATAATGATGCAGTCAGCGATGATATAATCAATCATTACACAGCAACTACACAATTTTTTACATCTCTGATTAACCTGTTAGCGACCATTAAACCTGATCTAGCACAAAATTATCATATTGCTAACAAATAGAAGACCTCGTGGATGGTCTTAAGTTTGAGCAAGCATTCAGGATCAATCACCTTTGAAGATATTACAGTAATGTTACTCTAACTGACATTCTGACAATGTTGCATCAGCATATTACACGAAGCCCGCTGGGGCCGATGTCTGTCAAGGCTGCAGCATTGTTCGAAAAAGACACCATGGCCCTGGAACGCAAAGTGCAACTAAAGGAACAGCTGGTTTAGTCAGTAAAAGCCTGACACGTCCTCTAGCTCCACCCAGAGCTGGAGGAGTAATTAGACGATTTTTCGCGAAAAAAGGGATATAATCTTAAATTAGTTCGGCTCAATTTTAAATGATTTGGGGTAGCATCTAATGAATTTAATTTACCATTGGGATTAAGGTACCCATCGTGAACCTAAAGGTAATACATCTCCCCTAAAACATCAGTTTGGTCACATAAATTAAACATTACAGTTAAAAAATATCTCTCATCGTCTTTGCAGCTGATTTACTCACTAATTTAGCGTGTATGTTCTCGTCATCATTTCAGTCTTTATATTCTATTGATTGCTAATTAAGCACTTCGTCCACAACACTTTTGTTTAATTCAAAATCAACAAATAAGTCGGGGAAGTCACTGATGACTTAATCTAGCTGCTAAACATTGTGTCCATCTACATGTTGTGTGTAAGTGAGACAATGTATTTGCTGTCATTGTTTGCAGGATGACCAGGCTTGGCACCTGTCACTAGGATCTTGTGAGTCAACAAGCCTTAGAACCGAATTTTAATATACAATATCATACAGATATCAACAATGTTACATTTCAAATACTGCGCAATATAACGGGGAAAACTAAATGAGACCAGGAAATTAAAAATGAACAAGGATCACACTGTACATTCACTAAAAGATATGGCCATAATGTCATTATTACGCGAACAACGAAATTCAGTGAATGAAAGAATTGATTGGCTGCAAGTTATCCATGTGCAGCTTTAACAACTTGAGATTCCTTAGCTTTTTGGAAAAATACGTTTTTTTTTTTAAAGAACTGATGCACTCTTTTAAAGCCGCTATTGACGGTGCCCAAACTAATAAAAAAAAAACGACTCGAAAGGAAGACAAAACAAATAGTTGAAAGAATCTAGAAAACTCTTTTCTAGAAAGAAATCTATAAATTCTTCATACCTACGTGCTAGAATAATCTACCTAAAAACTATTGAAAACCACTAAATTCTTACTACCTAACATTATTCTGTCATTGAAACAATATAAGACAAATGATCACACTAATCACCTCACATTCCTCTATTATATTCCAGACAGGCATCACATCGTCACTTACATCTCGACTCTAATATTAGTTCACAATGCTGCAGTGTTTGTAAATCGCCTTTCTTTGTTCCTAACTGATGTCATAGCTTGGTAGCTGCTAAATTGTGAGTCAATAGATTACAATAAAGATTGGTTTCGACATTACTAGATCATGGTTAAAAACTGGTGTGAAATCATTGGAAAACAGGGGACAGGAAAATAAGGAATGATAAATCCTTTTTATGATGTATGAACTGAAGTTGGATTTTTCTGTTTCGTCACTGACCCATTTCAGTAGCTTAGCAACTATTCATTACCAGTATTAATTAGGGAATCCATCCATCTGTAGTTACAGTGTGTACTATCAGGACGATGAAGTTGCGTCCCTGTAGCACGAACGTTACAAAATGCTGATTATGCTAAGGCCAACGCGTAAACTCAGAGAAAAAACTTTAAACTTACAAACCATGGCTAAGGAAACTAACAATTGAAACATAGAGGTTTACATACAGATCTAAACAACTATACAACCTACATAGTTTTTCCAAAGCTAGGCGCTTGAACTCAAAGAGATCAGCAACATTAAGATGCCGCTATCGCCTACACTACACCATAACAATTTCCCTAAATTGTCAATACCGGCTTGCAAAGTATATCGCGAATGCAATGCCTGTATATGCTAAGAAGAATTGAAAACTTTTGCTAACAAAGAACTTGCAAGAGTGTAAAAGGAGCTCAACGCTTTGGATAGATATGAAGAAACAAAGGAACCAGCACGAAAAATTTAAATTAAAAGACAAGATGTCAACTGTAGCATGAAACTTTGGCAATTATACAAAGAACGATAGAACGCTTGCGAATAATACACTGGTAAGAAATATATGTAGATTTCTATAAATACACTGGACAGATACTTTAAAATTTAAGCTTATAGGACAAATTGAATACCTATGTTTAGGTAAATATATGGCTAATAATAATAATATTTATTATCTAAAATACATATTTAACACAAAATGTAAATCATTATAAATACATAATTTTGCAAGGATTTCGTATTATTTCAAGATTTGAATCAGCTTGTGTTGAAACTCCTTGCATAAAAAGTATTAGCAAAAACTACGGCGCAGAAGCATATTTTTTGCGAGTCTAACTGAGTTCACCTTTTATACGTCTCGCACTCCTGTATTAAGATACCAGTTTAGGAGTTATACTACAGTTCAGATATATTGACAATAGTTTAATGGCATGAGTTTTCGTTTGTAATTCGTACCATTTCTTAATCGGCTAGATTGAATAGTCATGTAAGAAGATACAGTATATTGCCAAAATGCAAAGGAGGCATAATTTTTCCAGCTAAAACTTGAATGATATTTCATTACTCCCATTCTTCAAGCTACGAAACTACAAAAACTCCGCCCCGCTCTGTATATGTTTTTCTTTAACATAGTTTTTGAAACTCTGATTCTCAAAAAATCTTACAGTTAAACTACTACCACCTCTGAGTCTGACCTTAACTTTGACAAAACTATAATGTTATTCAAAGGCAAACCAAACATCTACGCATTACACGCTATCGTTTGATCTAGATCTAACGAGATAATTATTTAGATACAAACGCCTTTATTTCACGTAAACTATTTTGTTTGTATGGTGCACAAGCGCCAGTTTATTTTTAGTTCGTCTGATTCATGAAAATAAGCTTTGTGATTTTTTATTATTGGGATTTTGATTCGGTTTCCTGAGAATATTGCATTAGAAATCATATAAGACAAAAAAATCCAAAGAAATGATGAATGGACTGTGTGAAAGGTGATAAGACTAGAATAGAGGTGACTATAGTGACGAAAGCCAAGAGAAATGTATCGAAAAGGAACGCACATTAGGTGAGTAGGAAGATGATGAAGCGACGCTTTAAAAGACTGTTTACAAAATCGGTACCATAAATATCAAGAAATTGGCTGCGAGATTGTTTTAAAAAGTTTTCGTGGCCCTGTAACGCAAAGGGCAACGGAAAGGAACTCGGGAGGGTAAAACCCTCCTGTCTGTAAAAGTTCGGCACTCCCTTTAGCTCCATCAAGAGCCGAAGAAGTTATTTGATGGTATAGGTTAGGTTTAGGTTTAAATAGTTTATTCTCATAAAGACAAAATAGCCACTTACATGAGAATACAAGATAATGTAATAAACTTATTCTAAGGTCACCGATACAAAGCAGTTTAAAAATATTTAGTATTACATATATTCATATAATCATAGCCCATCCAAAACAAGAAATTAAAAAAGATTTATACCTAATATTCCATAGTGACCAGACATAACTGATTAGTCTTTCGAACAAAAGGCTAGAAACATGACGATATACCGAAAGGTGACAAATTAGGTCATATTAATAAATACATCTGTTATTACAGACCAACCCACTAAATTCTTGAGATGTCCTGCATAACTACGTTCAAAACTGAGATCATAGAAAGATACAGGATATGTTGATTAAAAAAACATATTGATATCATATTCATACCTCGAGCTAAGCTTTAGATTTACAAACCGAATCAGCATTGCAAATCGTAAAATATTTTATCGTAACCAGTAAGGGGCCTCTTACTGGTTATAGTAAAATAGATGTTGGAGGACTATGGCTTAATTCTTTGGAATTAGTAAGGCTACTTATAGAAATATTAAGATTTAAACTTTTTATGATACAAGAGTACCGTTAATCATGCTCTTATTTCTAATGCAATTCTCAGAAGTGTCCGTGATTTTAATTTAATTTCAATTGAAGTTATGCATCATTTAGAACACGGTAAGTAAATTTACTATGTTGGTTTTTAGGTGAACGAACAGATGCCCCTCAAGTTGAAGGGTAAAATCTACAAGTCCGTGATAAGACCTGTCATACTGTATGGATCAGAATGTTGGGCTGTGAAAAAGACGGATGAAAAAAGACTGCACGTAGCGGAGATGAGAATGTTAAGATGGATGTGTGGTGTGACGAGAATGGATAAAGTGAGAAATGAGTATATTAGGGGAAGTTTGAAAGTGGCACCAGTGACTGAAAAATTGAAAGGGAATCGTTTGTCTTGGTATGGTCATGTGAAGAGGAGGGATGAAACGCATGTTACTAAAAGAGTTATGAGTTTACATGTGGATGGATGGAGAGGGAGAGGGAGACCAAAGAAAAGATGGATGGATTGTGTGAAGAGTGATATGAAAGAAAAGGAAGTTAGTGATAGCATGACGAATGACAGGGCAGAATGGAAGAAAAAAACATGTTGCGCCGACCCCAAATAACACGGGACAAGGGCAGGAAGAAGAAGAGGTTTTTAGGTGAACGATGTATGGACGGCGAATAATGTCCCTTCCTTCAGTATCCTACCTTATCGCAATTATTAAGAATAAGCGCAGCATTCTTCTTTTTTTAAGCCTATATAATAACTTTAGCAGCCATCATTTTAGTACCTTTGATCGTTTTTTAGTTATCCTCTACATTTACGACCATCCAGGCCACAATAAATAAAAAATTTTTAAAAAAAATCTGAATTCAAAAATGTTTTTATTTCTCATAGATTTACATGAGCACTTATAAAACATCAGAAGCTAGTGCACGGTTCCAATTGGTCGTTTCCTATGTGAATTTTTAGGCATATCCTCGTTTCTTCTATATTCCATGTCGAATGATATCACAGCAGTCACCGCATAGGGCGTGGGTGCTCTAGGTCACACGCTTAGCATACAACGCTTATGCTAAGTGTTCGGGAAGACGGCATTGTTTTGTCAGACATTGTTGTAACTATTATGGCTTTCTGCGACTTTTGCGGGTTGGGTTTCTTAGTTTCCAGTCTGCTAAGGTTGTGGTGGAACTTCCAAGTGTATTGTTTGATTGATTGGTTTTCTTAGATTTGTAATTTATTGATTTACATTTTCCTTCATTCTAAGTGCCAAATCTGATAAGCGTTTTGATTCATCAAGTATCTTAGGTCCAACAAGTATGTTAGTAAGGCTTGCCATAGAAACTTACTGGAACAAAATATGATCTAAGTTCAGTGGGTTTTGTCCCACTGAACTTCTAAGATTCAAATCTAAGAGAAAACTTTACGTTGAGGAAAGTGAAGCCAATATTGTAATCAAATGTGGGAACCAACAACTAATACTTCTACACTTAAAACTAAATGAATAAGCAGAAACAGTTACACGAGCCACATAAAATAGTTGCTGGAATGGTTATAGTCCTAATGTATTAAATTTATTGCTGTATTGTAAACTTAGCTTCGTATTTGCATATTCGTATTAAAGTGTAAACTATTGAAAGTTTTACTGATACATTTACAGCCAAGTACTATTCGAAAATCGTTTGTGTTTTTCGGGCAATTGAATCACTATTTCATTTTGAAGTAGATATTAATAAAGGTAAAAGTGAGCTTTTGGGCATTAACACTGGTAAATTGTTTTGAGAACATTTCATGAATTTATATTGAACTTGATGTAATTAGATAATCTAGATTCCATGCATGTTGCATTTGCTTGGTATACGTATAGATATTTCACTTCTGCACTACAGACATCGATTTTTCAAGCTCGCGATCGAAAAGTAATCATCATCCCACTAGCCTTTTCCCAATTAGATTGGGGTCGGCTTCCAGTCTAACAGGATGCGGCTAAATACCCGTGTTTTACATGGAGCGACTGCCTATCAGACCTCCACAAACAACCCAGTTACTGGGCAACAAATTCCTTGTGTATACTGATGGTCAGACTTTCTGGCATCTGACTACCTATAACGACTGTCAGAGATCGATAAATGACAACTACAAGTGATCGACAACTACTGATTTTTTTTAATATCCACTAAGTCTTTCGGCTGTCAAGCGCACCATTTCGAAGCCCGGGGGCCCCGGGATGAAGGCAAAGAGGGAACAGGAGTGGGTTTTTAGTCAGTAAAAGTCTGACACTATCTCTCGCTCCACCCAAAAGCGGGATTTGTCATTGGATAATTTTCCCACCTTAAAAAAAAAAATAAAGAAAAAAGAAAAAAAAAGCACTTTTCATTAAACTAAATGGTTCATTCCTCACAATATTAGTATGTTTTATCGATAATTGTGAAAGCAGTCGAAAGGATAAGATACTAAATTGCTAGACAGCTGAGAAAATCAGTAAACAATTTAATCACGGTCTACTTTTTACAGGAATTTTAACGTTTTTAATTAAACTACATTTTTTAAATCGAAAAAAATCCTGTGTAGCCCTATGAGATTCCAAGAACAAAGCTCGCGACAATTGTTTAAAAATAAACATTTTCTTGGAAACGATAGCGATATTAACGATAGTTCCTGACCTTAGCTCGAAGGCGACCCAGTAGAAATACTGTTTTATATTGACTTGTTGGCTCTGAATGAAGGAGTTATGTGTCCCAATATACGTTTTATAAGTGCCCATGTAGGCTTATGTGAAATAAAAATATTTGAATTTGAATCTGAATTTGAATTTAATAGTTCCCACGTTAGGCATGATGGAGTAGCTATAGTTAAGTTGGGGATTTAGGTGTGTCTTAGAGTTTGTGATCACTTTTTTTTTTGCAAAAAGTAAATCGGCGTACCAAAACAATTTAGTGATGCGTACATCGTCTCGCTACAAATTAAAATGCCTTTATTATATTTAACAGTTGAACTGTGTACGTTTATGGAACCAAACTATACGAAAAGACAAACTACTTCTTTTTTTTTCTTTACTACATTTTTCTTTCTACTTTTGAGATGACTTCTGATGTTTGTACATTGTTAGCTCTAAATCTATCTCCTTACTTTCAGTCCATCTAAAGGTTCACTTTAAGAAATTGCCCTGTGAGATAAGACCGCCCATTGTACACTTACTTTATAAATGTTTGTACTATATTTTTATTCTAGATTATGCTATGTACAATAAAGAATATAATAATAATAAAAGGTTCCAAGATCAGACTAAAAATGACTATTTATTGAATTTAATGCTTTTATTATCCCGATACATTTTTGTCAAATGGGCAAGCGACCAGTATTAGCTGTTAGCGGAAGTATAAACAAGCATGACTCACACAAAGGTCAAGCGCTCGCTGACACTTTACTTTTATCAGTGCTGAGATTATGGCGTTACTATTCACGCCTTTACTAAATTAATTTGATTGAGTTTGATGGTGAGGAAGCTAGTCACATTCATTTGCGATTAAACATAATCTGAATTCATAAAGGAGTAGCAAAGATGGATGAATTGTATGAAATATGACATGGCTTGAAAGGTTAGAGGTATGCGAAACCGAGTATCGGGGACTTATCCATATACCTCCGTTGGAAACGAAGGATGTTCCGCCAGACGGATGTTATGTTATGTTGCTCCGGTCAACTGTCTGATAGATGATTTCGGGCTTTTGTATAATTCAAATCGCGCGGAGAACTCGAGGTGCAGGATTTCGTAGCTTAGTCGCCATAGATGTCGCTACAGATATATGATTGAGATGGTGATAAAAAAACATGGCTGCAGAAGACATGTTGCTTCCAGCCCAAACCAATTAGTATAGAGGCAGGAGGGTGATGAAGACGTAAGTATATCGTGCGAGTGCGTCGCTACGCGACCAGACGATGGCCCATCTATTATAGTGCCTAAATGTCCCTACATGAATATGTTTCATGTATGTTTTATGATTCTAGAGGACCTAAAAAAACGCCCCTGACGTCGCTATAAACGTGGAAAATTAATGGGCCCAAAAACCTTGAGGGAAACGGCAACCAACGATTCGAGAAGAAGAAGTATATCAAGTAATCTTCTAAGTTGGTAGATAAAGACAATGTAGATAACCATAAAACCAGTTTGCTTTGAAGATCTAGTGCATCTGTCTTAGACTATTGAGTTTTTACTATCAAGAAACATACCTAGCAAGTTCCTAAAATGAAGACACTGACCTATTATTTTTTTTAATCGTTCACTAATCTACAATAGCCAATGAGTCATGAACAACATGTTTCTGCAGCATCATTCGCAGCCACATCTCACCATGTGATATCTGTTTCTCGTACCCCCTACAGTGTTATCAACATATTCTTATTTACGAAGCTGTCATTCACTCAGTCTTCATTAGTCAGTGTTCTTTGGTTTAACCTGCAGACTTCTGTTTTTTAGTTGGTATTAATAGGTACAAAGAAAAACAGGATTTTGGTGAAGTGGGTGTACTAAGAAAATGTTGGAAAACAGATAGTAATTGAAAAAATGTTTTTTATTTTTTAACTTTTAAGGGTTATAAAAAAAAACATATTTCCTGGAACAAGTTTTGTGAAATATTTGAGTAAATCACGGAGTTACCGATTGCTAATAGAATTTTCAGGCGTTATCTCTCTTTTTTCGCGTTGCCTCTTCGTCAAATATCGCGTTGGATAGCGTTAGATGAAGCAACAAGCTTTGAAACCATGCTCGATGTTGACGATAGACGAGTGGAAAAAAACCCTCTTAAGAATAAAACTCCACAAACTAAGCAAGCCAATTCTTTTTGCAAGGAATTTTGTTTAATCGAAAAATTATTTTAATTACTCATAAGAAAGACTACACAGAACATGTTCGATGGGGACGAAAGATTCTAGATTGGCGACCCACGTACTGGTAGACGCAGCGTTGGATGGCCTCCCACAAGGTAGACCGATGACCTAATGAGGGTCGCTGGAACCCAATGGATGCGAGACGCATATTACCGGTCGTTATGGCGACACCTGGAGAGGCCTATAGGTGTAGGACTACACTGTATGTCTTTGGGCTGAAATGATGATAAAGAAAAAGACTAGGATGATAATATGTATTTTGGATTAATAAACTTAAAGAGAAAACATCTAGCAATTTTAGAGGCGTTGGAGAACTACAAACACAAAGATGCTTCTTAGGATAAATACACCATGTTTTTTCAGCAAGCGTGTCAATCAACAAGTACTTATAGACTCCCGAGGCTGATGAACTGACGATTGACGGCAGAAAAACCTCGAGTTCGAAAGCGATACGCACAGCAAAGTTGATTGATTGGACTGTGTTATTTTCTAATTAAAGCTCTAATTATTATCCACATTCTTGGCAACGTGTAAAAGAATCGTGTGTACGTCGTTTTCTGACGTCACACCTCCTGAATAACAATCCGTGGCTTTGGATTTACTTTGGCTTTTGTAAAGTAAATAAATAATATTATCAGCTGTTGCTGATTGTATGTCGGATGGACAGAAATATGTTAGGTAATTGTGAATAGAGAAATCAGTGCATAGATCTACTTCAACTCTTCATCTTTTCCTAGTTCCATTATTTGGGATCCAGACCTCTTCAATTGCCTGAGTCAAGTACTTTGGATATGGATTCAGACAATTGAGCTAGCTTACCTACGGCCTTTTTCAATATTAGCCACCAGAGGCGGACACTAAGTTTTTAACCGACTTCAATAAGAAGGAGGTGTCTATGTTCGGCTGAATGTTATTTTTTTATGAACCGATTTCTCCGTCAATTATATACCAATTTTGAAAATTATTATTTTAATTGTAAGGTTATGCTTCCAAGTTGGTCCCATAGAAATATTGTTATGATCTGATGATGAACTTCGAAGATATGGAACGGAACTCCTCATCAGGCTGAAGTAGGCTGTATATATGACTAAAAATACGCTGGTAAAGACTGTCAATGAATCTGTAGTCTGGTTAAATATATCATCATTTGTTTATTAGTCACCCAATATCTAGAATTAGAAGACCAATAACGTTTAATTTATGTTTGTCAAGATCAAAAAATGTAAAATTACATACTTGTAAAAATTAAGGAACAGATGCCAGGCCGTTAACAGCCAACTGGTTGTCAGAGCGAACGGAACGGCTGCGTTTTTATTGTTCCTTGGAACGAGCAGTCTTTGTGAAATGCTCCAAGGCCATGTTAACTACGTATATACACTTTTGGCCTTTCATTACACGAAGTTTTGATCATCATTATTGGGGCAAAAGATTGGATGAATTTGCGAAAAATACTCGATGCACGAAAAACTTCGATCGTTTTAATAACGTCACTGAAATCGTGTTTACATCTTTTAATAAACATGCTTCTATAAATGATCATTAATCAGAACAAATGTTAACAAGCAATATTTTATTTGGGTGGCTTACAGTTAACAATATAAAATATAACAGGTTATATAAGGACGAGCCGATTACAATCCTCCACATATAATATGGGAGTATTCTTGAAACAAATACACAAATTTCAGCAGCAGATAACATAAATTGAAAAAAATAACACACTAATCACAGTCGTAAGCAACGCAGCCGTCACACTAAAATGGAACTGGGCAGGCCATAACTGCCGCATGTCGCAACGAAATTAGGCGAAGGCAGCAGGAGCTGGCGACACGGTAGGTCAGGAAGAGGATGACGTGACGAGTTAAACTTCTACCTAAAGAATTGAGCAGAAGTAGCTAAGGACAGGTAGACGAATGGAAGGGAGGCCTTTGCCCTGCAGTGGGACACAACGGGCTCATAATAATAATGTTTATGGATGCTAAGCTGCTGCTGTGACATTGTGGTGTCATTATCATGACAACACAAGAGGAGGAGGAGGTCGTGGATTCGATTCCCACCCAGGACAAATGGTTGTGTGATGAGCACGATCATTTGTTATGTGTCTGGGTGTAATTTAACTATAATATGTATGTATTTAAAAATAAATAAGTATGTTTATCAGTTGTCTAGTACCCATAACACAAACTCTGCTTAGCTTAGGACTAGGCGGCGTTGTGTTAGTTGTGGAATATTATATATTATTATTATTATTATTATATTATTTCCATTTCGAGTAAATAGGTAAGTGTAGGAGGTTCATAGAAATTAGCATGAAGCTGCAATGTTTTCTTGGCCCAGATTTGCGAGTCACATGGAAAACCAAACGTTCCTAATCTATCAATTGCTGGTTAAAACATACTAAAGTGGGTATTAACTTGAAAAAATAAATAATTTAGATTGATTGATTGATTGAAAACCACGATTCTATAAGGCTCTCAAAACCTAGAATCCTCTTCAAGAGAAATCAATAAAACTCTTAATTTCCAATCAGCTAATAAACCTACATCCATAAGCTGATTAGTGAAAACTGTGTTCAAGAACATGGAGAGTTTATATTTAGATACGACGCGTTGGCTGCGCGAACCATTTTCATTATGTAGCTACGACAGTGGGTTAGCACAACAATTGGAAATCTGTCATGAACGATACACTGTAGTACAGTTAACAATCTGGATACTAGACCGATTTAAGTCATGCTGTTAACAAATTAACTGGAATCGAAAGTGGCAGAGGGTGACAGGACAGAATGGAAGAAAAAAACATGTTGTGCCGACCCCAAAGGACAAGGACAGGAAGATGATGATGAAAATGTTAATGTTGGAACAGAAAGTGAAGAGCATACAACTCGAGGAGGAAGCCTCCTCGAGTCGCATTCCTTATTACTGAGGTTCGTGTCTCGCCATCTGTGACGGTTCTTGGCGTCATGAAGTGCGACATGCAATTGGGTGACCAATGTGGAGCGTGATCTACCCATCTTTTTGGGCTGAGGCCTCTTGGTCGTTTGCCATCAACCATGCCAGTGACGGTGAGGTGCTCAAGGTTGAGGTCATTCTTCCTGGCTATGTGAAAGTGAATACAAACAAGTAATAAGCAAAGAATAGAAGTGAATTATTATTTTTTAATTGATATAAAACCAGTGCTTGATTAAGATCCCACCTGATGGTAAATAGTGATGCAATCGTTGAAAGTGAAGCGCACTAGTTTATTAAGAGCCTATTCACTCTAGCCTTGAAGACAACTAAATTATAATCAGACGGGAAGACCGCAGCAGACAAATTGTTCAAGTCCTTCGATGTACGCTGTATAACGCAAAGAAAAGAAGGAAAAGGCGGTCAGCTATTTGATAAGCCAAATATGACTGACTAAATGGAAACCTGAATACAGAGAAAAGTCTATTTAGGGGTTCAATATGGAGAATGCATCATGATCAGTCGATTACGGTGCAGTCACCGTTGACTGATTTCTCATGAGCACAGTAAATATAAAAGATTACTAGAATTCAAAAACACAAACAGATAAATTGTCACCATCAAAAGCTAATTCCGCAAAACCGTTCTCACTTCCCATAAATAACTATCTTATTATATCATAATAATTCCGATACCACATCGTCACTCGTTCACAAAAGAAACGTAAAGAACTGTATGTTCCAGGTACAGATTCGTTGGCGAGCTACCAAAAAACAACTCCTGCGCACCGGTGGTGCGAAATGATAATTTATATAAATTTTGTGGTTCATTCATGTTCTCGTCTTCTAGGGATTGTTTTGATTATAATAAATTAAAGATTTGTTTATATCAAGGTCAGGGTTGTTTGAAAGTGATGGTCGTAGGGACTGGAGATATACGGAAAATGCAATGGAATTTTGGAATGTATAAACAAAATACTGTTTAAGTTATGTTAATTACATACTAGCTGCTGCCAGCGGTTTCGTTCGCGTAAAAATATAAATTATAGGCCTATGTTACTCAGTGATAAAGAAGCTTTCTACTGATGAAAGAATTTTGAAAATCGGTTCAGTAGTTTTTAAGTTAAATCATAACACACAAACAAACAAAAATTCAAATCTTTCTCTTTATAATATTAGGTTAGACTAGCTGCAGCCAGCGGCTTCGCCCGCATGATAGTAGAAAATTATCCCAAGGGAACATACTCAGGGGTTAATAAGTATCCTATGTGTTATTCCAGGACATGATCTACCCGTGTGCCAAATTTCATAAAAATTCGTTCGGCCATTCGAGCGTGAAGAAGTAACAAACATACCGTAGGGGCCCAGCAGGGCCGTAGCCTACTGAGGCCATGGATAGTACAAAAGGGAACCTTGGGGTCTTGGAACGCAACGCAAAGAAGGAACATAGGTGTGTTTTTAGTCAGTAAAAGCCTGACACACCGTCCCGGGTTAAAAAAAAAACACAAATTTTCGCCTTTATAATACTAAGTGTGAAATATAGTTGATAGCAGGCGTAATTGAACTTAATAACCTAAACAATTTTCGAAAACAACCGCCAAATTGATAACCTAATTAGTATTAGGTTTAACTAATGTTAAACCTAATAATTGTGGCGACGCTTGGGGAAGGCCTATGTCTAACAGTGGAAGTCTTTCGAGTGAAATGATGATGATGATGATGAAACCTAATGAACCTAATGGTTTATCATGGTAATTATCATTAGGAGTTAAATAATGTGCTGCGATGTGCTCACAAATTAATCAAGTATTTCGTTGCAGTGCCAACCCAGACACGTAATAAATCACGTCGTGCCAATCATCAGCTGCTGCGTTCTCAACTAATTACTAGTACCTACAATGAGAATGATTGAAGTATTTATGATAAATCTATAGAATGTGACCTAGGGTTTTCCTCAATTATGTTCTGGTGGTCAAGCAGTCAAGTGAAACCCACTTCCTCCTAGCTTCTTCTTCTTCTCGTGTCGATAGTTTTCTTTTCTCCTATTTGGGCCCAGTAGGTTTTCAAGTTTACCTATAGGAGCGTCAGTTACGTTTTTTAGGTCCTCCAAAGTGCAGGTGTTGGGATACTTTGGGCACTCCAATAGTGGGCCATCGTCTAGTCAGGGACACTACACTCGCACTCCTAGCTATGTTTACTAAGTTTGAGATGGTCCCGCAACGATGTAAAATCGTTAGACCCCTTGTTTTTAAGTAGAAGATCATTGAACGACTTGTCCCACTTTAGGGTAGAACGAGAAGGTGTACCATACTTTAGAATTACCATTTTCTGAAAAAAAAAAAACACCTATTTCCTTTAACTACCCTTTACGCAAACGTTCGCGCAGCCCTAGCAAGCATCGGCTCTATCTTAGAGGCGCGCGTAGAACACTGCGCACCGTCGACTAGGGTCCTTCGTGGACGAACGGACAGCGAGCTACCCATTGTCCGTTGTCCAAAAGCCTGTGCCTATGCTATAGTGGCCGTAAAAACCCTGTGACTCCCAACACCCGGGGCGTCTCCTTCAACAGTGGATAGTTATAGGCTTACCACCAACATAAGTTAACTTTTAATTGTGTAGTCAACATCATCCAGTCCTTATCTACTTCTTTTGAGGTCGGCGCAGAAATTCGTCTAGCCGCCTTTTTAACTATATCATCTATCACAGAATACATCGTCATTTTGTAGAATAGAATTAACAAATCGAATAACATCTACCAACAGTTGCAATGTCATTACATGCAAGAGCCGCATAAGTCAGAACCGTGCATTATTTAAATTTATTGAGCCTGCACAGCTGTGTGCGTCTCCCAGCTGGTGCGATCCACAAATTAAAATTCAGCCCAACCCTGCCAAAAATAAGACGAAACAAGATTCTTAGCAATGAGCTCACAAAACGATACAAAAAATATGCTATCGATATCTGTGCAACCACCTGTCTTAAACACTACTCAAAGACTACATACACTCCTTGCATCACTAACCCACACATGCATAATGTTTTTCGCATTATCATCATTCTCCACCTCTAAATTTTTATATTCGGGGAGGGCATAGCATGTCTTAATGCACCCAAAACAAATTATTGAATTTCGCATCTCGCCAGGATTTACTTTTGTATCGTGGGTAAGTAAACAAATATGTAAAAACACTAGACAGCCAGACCCGGAACCATCTTTGCCATTCAACGCAAATATCTATTAACCATCACCTCAAAAGTCATGTTCCTTTGTAAGCTTTTTAATTTTTCACACAATCCTTCCAGTTATTTTTGTTCGGTTAAGCGTGTTTACATTCTAATTTTCAATCAATATCTCAAAGTCATCCCCTTTTTAGCCATGTTATCTTTCACATAATCCAATAATAGTTTCTTTGTCCTATCCCTACTCATCAAGCCATCTACATTTATTCTTAAAACTATTGTCATGAAAAACTTGATTTCTATAATACCCTTGAGTACATAGTTTTTCTTAACATTTTACCCTTAACCCAATTCATACATCCTTTAAAGTGAAACTACGGGGAAGCAATTTCAAAGATGTGTGTGTGCCGTGACCACGGCGGTTGGAAGTTTTCTGTATAGTTTTAGTAATCTGTAGTGCACCTGTCCAACTCCATCTGCCGACCGAATCTTACACTTAACATAACACCTGTTTCCGCGTTTAAAGAGGATTGTTTGTCTGTATGAAGTCTTGGTAAAGAAATAATGATTTGATTGTTACATTGTTAGATCAGCATGAAAGAAAATTTTGAAATCTGTTTAAGATTTGAGAATGAAAACAAATACAGCGTAATTTTACAGCTGTTTTTCAAGGAAAGTCTGTCATAATATTGGCAAGGAAATAAACGTCAAAAAGAACTGATCTACGTATTCTTGAAGACCACGTATGTAGCAAAAAAAAAATGGAATTTTTCTAATTTATATTTTGATTGCAGGAACATTCATTGATTTATAAATAGGCCTCTTTAGAAGTTTTAAAGTCACCAAAAAAGGCAAAAGGCAATGGAAAGTACTATGCTCGGCGTTACCTTGATCGCATCAGAAATGAAGATATCCACAAGAGAACCAAGTTTACCAACATAGTCCGAAGAATCGCCAAACTTAAGTGGCAGTGGGCAGGGTACATTGCTCGCAGAACAGATTTTCGATGGGAACGAAAGATTCTGAAATGGCGACCACGTACCGGAAGACGCAGCTTTGGAAGGCCTCCCACAAGGTGGACCGATGACCTGGTGAGGGTCGTGGGAATCCGATGGATGCGAGACGCTTAGGGCCGGTCATTATGGCGACATTTGAGGGAGGCCTATGTCCAACAGTGGACATCTTTCGGCTGAAATGATGATGATGACTACGAAAACACCAACTTTCTATGAAAGCAGTACTAAACACACTACAACCGTTTGTTTACTAAAAATCCAGTTGTATAGCTACCAAGATCTAGACCGTTTTACGCCATAAAAAACCTACATACTAATCAAGTGATTCTAACATAACATAGACATAAAGGTCAGCATATTCCCGCGGTACGACCCCTGCCGTATGATAATGTTGTATGCAAGGTGCGGCTGACGTCACAGCGACATATGGCTGAGTTGCGCACGAGTTTGGTGTACGGACGAACGAGGATTTTGTTGGCAGATGGTGCGGGTATAGTGAGATAAGAAAAAAAAAGAGAAAAAGCGGGTTGTGATAATTTTGAGATAAAAATTATATATAACATGCCTTGTGCTCGATTGGATTGATTCACATTGTCTTTCATACAAACATTCCTCTATATATATAAAAGGAGAAACTGACTGACTGACATATCAACGCATAGCCGAAACTAAGGGGCCTAGGATTGTGAAACTTTGCACAAGATTTCCTTTTAAGACAGGATTTTCCAAAATTCATCCCTAAAGGGGATGAAACGGGGCTCCAGAGTTTGTATGGAGAAACCTTCTTATCCGCGGGCGAAACCGCTGGCTGAAGCTAGTACTATTACAATTATAATTACTTTATGCGATGACTGTTCAAAAATTATGTGTTAGTGCTCGTAGTTTAATTTTTTAAACTCTAGTGAATAATTTTACCTATCTACCCAGTTTTTTATATTATTAGACGCCAACCACCATAAATTCGTTAGTAATTTTCTTTTTGTTGACATGTCATTTATTGATAATTGTAATTACTTATTGTTCTTGTTTTTTTTTTATATAGCTTCTTTTTTTTTAATGTGAATGTGAGAACACCGTGGACTTCGCGAATTCTTAGGTTACTTCCTATTACGACTCACTTTTTTTTTTAATATGATTATTTTTATTGTGCTTTTGGGTACAATATCGACTGGTCTACACTGTTCTTACATAATGTCTATTAATACTGTAATATGAAAATATTGTAAACAATCATTTTTTTAAAAGAGTGTCCATGGGGTTTCTTGCCGGTTCTTCTCCTCAAGAAACGACCAATTTGGAACCGTGCACTAGCTTCTGACGTTTTATAAGTGCCCATGTAGGCATATGTGAAATAAAAACTTTTGACTTTGACTTTGACTTCAGCCGTTTAAGCTTTGCGTAGTCTGCTAGTGAACGAGGTGAAATTTTTGTCTAAACAGAAGAGAAAGTCGAAGCGTGACGTCTCATCTGTGGGTGGAGCGCGAGGGAGTGCCAGGATTTTACTGACTAATTCCCAGTGTTCCTTCAGTTTTCCTTTGGCGAGGACTACGGTAATTTTTTCGAACAATCCGCAAACATCCAATTTTGCTGAAATCTATTTGAGGCGCGCGTGGACAAAACGCGCCGTAGACCCACGCTTGATCCTTTCTGCACAACCGGACGCTAATCTCAAGTCCGCGCCTACGGTGGCCGGAAATCGTCTTGCGAGTCCCAGCGCGCGGGGCGGGTGACGAAATCGGCTGCGTCTCATTTTCCTCTTACACCAGTTACAAGCAGTTTTGCTTTTAAGCGAAGACAAGTACTTATCTGTAATAGTAGTTGATACTATGGCAGTTTGTAATCAAATACCTGTTCTCAAATATAAAATTTTGGGCTTCCAAAATCAGTGTCCTACTTTTTTATTTAATTGACATAAACCAGTGCATGACTGCGATCCCACCTGATGGTAAGCAGTAATGCAATCATCGATGGTGAGGCGCACTAGTTTTTACCCTGATCCAAGGTCCGTTATTCCAATTTTTAGCGTGCCCATCTCAACTGTTCCCCCGTATGTTTATTCAAATCACCTGCACTAAATGGATTCTCCCTTGTTCTGTGCTTGCGACGTATAAAGTAAATAAATATGTCTGTGTAATCAGGTCTGAAGGTAGTGCAGATGTTATTACTGATATAGTGACAATAATTATAATGAAACAAGTTCATGCGTTAAGTTATTGACCTAGAAGTTTTGCTTTACGAGCTTTACTTCAAGTACCTAAGTGCTTTTTAAATAACCTATTTGCATATACTTAACCGTTTTTATTGGTTTACGCATATCTCCTTTGGATAATATGATTATATTACGCGAAGTTGGAAGGTGCCTGAAAAGTTGAAAGGGAATTTTGGAAATGTTTGTCTTAGTATGGTCATGTAAAGAGTAGGGATGAAACGCATGTTACAGATAACGGCACGAATCTTGAACGCTCGGCGAAAGAGCGGGGATCGTCGAGCGAATATCGGCGAGCCAATCACTGTACAAGGATTTCACTCCCCGCCCCCGCATCTTCTTCATACCACTAAAGAGACCCGATATTTCACTTCTGCGTGCTTCTGCGCAAGTAGAACTGTAGAAGTCAGCGCTCAAGATCCGTGCCGGTAACTATACTAAGAGTCTCGAGTATACATGTCGATGGATGAAGAGGGAGAAACAGGCCAAAACCTAAACGTTTCGCCTCGTCGTTTATACCGCGTACATCGAAGGACTGGAACAAATTGCCTGCTGCGGTTTTCCCGTCCGATTATAATGTAGGTGCCTTTAAGGCTATAGTGAATAGGCTCTTAATAAACTAGTGCGCCTCACCATCAAAGATTGCATAACTGCTTACCATCAGATATCATATATTAATAAAATAAAAGAAATGATGGATGGCTTGTGTGATGAGTGATATGACAGAAATTGGAGTTAGTGATAACGTGACGGGTGACAGGACAGAATGGAAGAAAAAAACGTGTTTCGCCGAATCCAAATAACACGGGACAAGGGTAGGAAGCTGACGATGCATACCTCCTTTAAATTTTTCCTACTCTTCACATCAGGAGTCAAATGTAGTTAAATTTATCACGACATAACCTTCGATTAGTTATTTCAAAGGAATTGAAATTGTTTTTGGGTTTTACCTTAGTAATTTTTCTCAGTAACAGCTCAAAGTCTAGATCTGTACAGTGTCGATGGAACCAGGCTTTCCCCGTATTACCTGAGGCTAAAACCTCTATTACGTGGCTGTATTATAGACCGGTACACCTCTGCGTAATCCTCAGGGGAACACAAGCATGGCACTAGTTCATTTAGACATCGTTTTACAGGGCCGGTAGTTTCGGCTTTGTAAGCGATCGCTTATACGGCCTAATCTAAATATATAAAAGGAGAAACTGACTGACTAACATATAAACGCACAGCCGAAACTACTGGGACTAAGAACGTGAAATTTTGCACAAGGCTTCCTTTTATAATGTAGGCGAGCACTAAGAAGGGGTTCTATAAAATTCAACTTTAAAGGGGTGAAACGGGGTCCAAAGTTTGTTAGGTTAGTAAGTAGTAAGTAGGGTTCTACTTTCAAGCGGGCGAAGCCGCTGGCAGAAGCTAGTCGGTCACTTAAATGTTTATGTTGCAAGTAGTTGCATTTTTTTAACCGACTCCAAAAAGAAGGAGGTTCTATGTTCGGCTGAATGTATTTTTTTTTATGTGTGTTCACCGATTTCTCGGTCAATTGTAGACCGATTTTGAAATTACTTTTTTTTGTTTTGTTCGAAAAGTTATGCTTCCGAGTTGGTCCTATAGAGATATTGTTATGATGTGATGAGGAACTTCAAAGATATGGAACGGAACTCCTCATAGGAACACAGCAGAACCGTCGTAATAAGTAAAATTGCTTTGTTTATACGTGTAGTCGATGACTGACTGAAAGAAAGGGGAGGGGATATATCGAACTGATCTGATGATGAAGCCTGAAGTTAAGCACCGGAACTCTGCATTAAATTAATGTAATCTAACCGTGTTTGGGATTATTAGAATTGCCATGAGATGCACTCTACTACGAGGAGTTCGTAGAATCATAGCAGAACTGTGGTAACAAGTAAAATGGCTTTAGTTTATACGTGTAGTCGATGGCTGACTGAAAGAAAGGGGAGGGGATATATCGAACTGATCTGATGATTAAGCTGGAAGATAGACCGGAAACCAAAACTCTGTAATAAATCAATGTAACCTAACCGTGTTTAGGATTATTACAATTGTCATGAGATGCACTCTGGCTATAAGGTACCATTGAGCTAATCTGATGATGATTAGCTGAGGGGTACTTTTTAAATATGAGGTACGGAATCCTAAAAAGAAATACCCGAAAACAATTGAAATTATCTTTGGAAAAGCTTTCATACTGTTCATTGAACTATTCATACAAAGTCCATTAACACGAACCGCCAGTAGGTACAACAGAACTAAACCAAGCCAACGGTCGATCACAGAAACATTTCTGAAAACAACCAATTAGTCGAAACCAAAACATTTGAGATTGATTCAGAGGAACTAGACTGTAGCTAGGTACCTATTCCAGGAATAATACACACAGGAACACAATAACAGGTTCAATGAGAAATCATAATAATAACTATTCGAGTACCTACATGTTAATATAATGAAGGGCTTCGTGTCGAGAGCAGTGGTGGCCGAGTGGTAACGGCCCCGACTTACGAGTTGTAGGTCGCGGGTTCAAACCCAGCCAGGCGCATTACTTTGTGTAATTTATTTCATCACCACTGCTCTCAAAACGGTGAAGGAAAACATCGTGAGGAAACCGGCATGTCCTAGAACCAAAACTTCAAAGACATGTGACATCCACCAACCCGCACTGGGCCCGCGTGGTGGATTACGGCCCATTCCCTCTCCTAGAGAGGAGGCCTGAGTCCCAACAGTGGGAACATTAAAAGGCCGACTATACTATGCTATGCTATGCTTCGTGTCGGGAGTTGCAGGGGCCCCCGGCAACTACAGGCGGGCTTGCAGACAACGAGCAATTGGAGCTCGCCGTCCTGCCGGCGTGTAGTGTTCCACGCGCGCCTCAAATAGATGTTAGCAGAACCATAGAGGCTGATGTCTGCTAGGGCCATGGGAAATTTTTGATAGGTTTACCGTGGAACGGAAAGGGCAACTAAGTTGCGTTTTAGTTAGTAAAAGTCTGACACGCCATCGTGATCCGTTATTGAATGATTTCAAAAAAAAAACCTACGCAAATCAACAATCATGAATTTATGAATGAACCCACGTCACTGTGCGGTTAGCGCGAACTTCCCAGAATTTCATTCCAGCCGACGAAAGATGACGCGATTGTTTACGAACTAAACCTCAATGTTTAAATCTTTTAGTTCGATTTAAATAATATTTCAAATGTTATTATTATGTTGTTAAAGTATCATTTCCTTGTTTAATCTAGCAATGATTCAGAGAGGAAAAGTTGCAGGCTTGAAATAGTCAAAGTACTTATAACGCCACCCAGTGGCGAGTAGTGAAACTAAAATTGCGGTGAATTGTTACTAGTACTGTCGTGTAAAACGAGATGGCGCTGTACTAAATTTAGCGTTTAAAACTAATGAAGCATAGAATTCATTTTTGTAGTCCTTCATTGGAATGGTAGATATTCCTATTTATAATTAAAGAAGTACTTACCCAGAGTCTGCTACATTTTAACACATATACTGGAAGAAAGATGGACTTACCTGTAATAGAGAAAAAGAATACTGATAAGTTACACCTTCGAAAACATGCAGTTTAAATAATAATAACACAATATGTTACTCATTGAACCATCAGTAAAATTTCGATCGTTGTCTGTTAAAGCAAATATAAAACAGAAATAAATAAAAAACATAAATTCATAAAGAAAAACCGTGAGTATGAAAATCTCTGTGTTGCAGACGCTAAAGTTTTCCTTCTTGTACTTCCTGATTAAACTTATACTATAGGAACAAAGCATTGTATCATCCCCTTACCACACGTCACATACCTCGGAGCGCATTCATTATGTAGGATGCAATGTCCCCTACTACGGTATCAGACGATAATGTCACACTTTTAGTAACACAACATTATAGAAATACAAAACTTGAAAATGTATATTTTTAGGTATAACATTTAATAGGTTCTTAGAATTGTATTGTACTGTCTGTTCACAGTTTACTACTATCTAAAGCAACGAAATTAAGAACACTATCATGCTAAACAAAGGTTAAAAAATCGGAGGAAGGACGGTTGCGCGGGAATGTATAGCTACTGCTGTTGACGAGGCCTTTTACAATCTAACTGTTTTCACAATCAATGTGCCACACTTACAGACCACACGGCACATGGAAACGGTCTTGCTAACGACGAGTAATGGGTATCTCGACGAGCGGCCGTCCGGTAAAGACCGAGCTCCAGTGGTCGACGGAGCGTGGTGTTCCACACGCTTTCCGTAGGGGCCTGGCAGAGCCGATGCTCGCTAGGGACACGAGGATCTTCCTGCCCTTGTCCCGTGTTATTTGGGGTCGGCGTAACACGTTTTTTTCTTCCATTCTGCCCTGTCACTCGTCATGCTATCACTAAATTCCTTTTCTTTCATATCACTCTTCACACAATCCATCCATCTTTTCTTTAGTCTCCGTCTCCATCCATCCACATGTAAACTCAGAACTCTTTTAGTAACATGCGTTTCATCCCTCCTCTTCACATGACCATACCAAGACAAACAATTCCCTTTCAATTTTTCAGTCGCTGAGAGAAGTAATCGGATGATTTCCCATCTCAAAAAACGTCAAATGGAAAGCAGCAGTCAGAAAAGAACGGCGTGGCATACCTAGAGAGACCTCATGACGACCACTACGGCTCTGTCAAGAGTGACACTTATTAAAACAAAGACTAAAAGTGACTATCACCCGAGATGACCATAGTAACTTGCCTAGATCTCACACAATACACTCGGCATTCAGACAGCATCAATGCGGTTAATTAAAACCTGGACTTCAGTCTAATTGGAACGGCACACGCGTAGAAAGCCTTTGATATACCTATTATATCTTAGTATAAATTACATCAAGGCTAAAGTGGAACTAGACAATGGTAATGCTACCTTTGGATGGATGGAGAGGAAAGAAACGCAAGAACAAATGTAAGAATTGTGTAAGGTGTGATATGAAAGACATGTAAGTCAGTGATAGTGTGAAGGTTCTGGAGTGGCGATACAGCATTATAATGCCTCCTACAAGGCGGAGAGTGCACCTGGTAAGGGAGGAAATCAGATGGATACGAGACGCGATGGACGGGTTGTTGTGACGACACTTGGTAAAGGCCTATGTCCAACAGTGGACGTCTTTCGGCTGAGATGATGATGAAGTGGTGGTTGACAGAGGAAGTATAAACCAGTTGCGCTCACCTCAAGTAAAATGGTGATTAATTGCATCAAAAGCATCTTATGCGGTCACTTCTGCCATCATCATCATTTCAACCGAAAGACATCCACTGTTGGATATAGGCCTCCCCCAAGTGTCGCCAGTTTGCGTCTCGCATCCATCGAATTCCCGCGACCTTCACCAGGTCATTAGTCCACCTTATATGAGGTATTCCAACGTTGCGTCTTCCGGTACGTGGTCGCTACTCTAGAACCTTTCGTCCCGATCGACCATCTGTTCTGCGAGCAATGTGCCCTGCCCACTGCCATCATGTATTAACATCTACAGAAATGTAAAAACCAAGTCCCAGATAGACTATCAGGATCAAAGTTTAAAAGCCACGAAATTTATTTTCGTTTATTTTACTGGTAATGAACTTTCTATTTCTGGTATTAGATTTGTTTATAAAACAGATTTTCCAGAATATAAAAGGTGCATTCACTAATAAGCTGCCGAAAGGAAATCTATTGTGATTGCGTTACGTGATCCGGCTGCAGTTCGTTTGTCCGTCTGATTGCTTAGTTGGGCGGATGAGCACCGTTTTTTTATGTAATCAAGCCAACTGGAGGGCCGATGTATACTTTTACATTGGCGTGGAAAATTGGTGAAATATTAAACTTTTACATACATAATATACACTGAATATTATACTTAAAGTTTTAAATAAATAAAGTCTAAAGGAGAAGTACGAAATAAGACATTTTTCGTCGACTAAAACGTCGGAAAAGCCTGATTTATTTATTTGTTTACTTGCATTTGTACGTTGCACTTGTACAACGTTACGGAGGATGTCCAAGGCGTTGTACAGTAGAAACTTACAATCTAAAAAAAAATACATTTAATAAAAACAGTAATAACCTAATAACAAATCCATACACATTGAAAAAAAATAAAAATAAATAAATAACATATAATTTAGAAATAAAAAAAGAAAATACATAAACATTACCACTAAAATAATATATCCCCAAAACAAATGAAACAATGTATAATTATTTTTTATCCATCTTCTGATGACGTAAAGTAAATGGTACAGTAACAACAAACAACATTTGCGTCCTTTTAAAATGATACCTATGGATTTAGGAAAATTTGATTACACATGTCATCTTCTTCATTCCCTTTCATCAAAATTAATTTGATCATTTAAGTAGCTGTTTAAGCCAAGCCAAGAATTCATTGCTAACTATGTAGGGTTCCTAAAAGAATCGATTACGTTAGCCAGCTACATTAGAAATGAGCTATCGATGCAGAAGTAATATTATTGCACAAGTGTAATGTGTAAAACTCAGGACCCTCTTCTCTCACTTTACTTTCACAGTCCGATGGAACAGCATTCTGACACGACCGGAGAGAGATCAGGAGCTCTTTATTTATTATTATTGATAGGCTCGCGTTTGACCACTATCTCACCTGATGGTAAGCGATGATGTGGCCGACGATGGAGTTGCCTAGAAGTAACCCATTCACTTTTGACTTAAAGACCCCTAAGTTGTAGCTACCAGAAAACACTGGACCAAAACAAACCAAGTAAGGAACATAAAATATTAACAGTCTGTGCTCCTTTTCAGACAAGAAAACGCTAACAAATTCAGTTACATATTGCTCATGTAAATCTTAAACAGTCGTAAAAACAACAGCCGTTCGGTACACACTTTGCCTGGCCAATATAAGCAAGGGGTGGTGTGATATGAAAACACAACAGACAGTAATATAGGCTCGTATTTCAGCAGTAAGGGCGGGAATATCACATTAGCAGGACAAGAACGTAGGATATATGAATTGATTTCGGTAACCGGTAGCTGAAGAATGGAAGATTATATATATTTTTCTTTATTTTCTTAGGATGGAGGTAATCAAGCAAGTAGCCCAACTAAAGTAGGTGGTCACAGTTGACGACATAAAGTGTAAAGCCTTCCTTATATCATCACCATCCTTAGCCTGACTTCTTTAGGACACTGATCGGCTTAGGCCTCTTTTTACTTGTGCCAATCCCCACGTGCCCCTCTATGCCAACTTTATCCAGATTCTTCACGCGATGCTTAAATGCGGATGTATGTTTTAATTAGCTTTATTTTTATTATTATTATTATTGATAGGCTGGCGCTCGACTACTATCTCACCTGACGGTGAGCAATAATATGGTCGATGACGGAGCATGCTTGCCTAGAATTAACCTATTCACTCATGACTTAAAGACTCCTAGGTTGTAACTCAAGACTCCAGCAGGGAACTGACACGAAACAGGAATAGTTTTGTCGTAGGTTATGGATAGCTATTTCTGGTCTGGATCAACAGAAATATCGAGATTATTTGAAAAGGCGAGTTGCTGGCTAAACTTAGCGAATATGCAAGAATCGAGTCACCTGATGGCCCAGAGACAGAAATACCAAATGCTTATTGCTAAAAATTACATTGATTCCAAATAAATTGTACTCGAGGCAAGAAGATGATGATGATTTATAATGCTAGAAGATTTGAATATCAGGTTAGGAGAAAATATAAGGTTTTGCTATGTCAGTTTATTTTTCAACACAACCTCAGTCCACGCCTACTTATTATTGATCATAGACTTATGATGATGATTCAATGCGGAAGCTCTAATTTCCAACAGGTTTAGTGCCAAATGTGCCAATACAATTAACGATGAATAAATAAAAATACCAGTACACCATTAAACTAAATACACATTACCGAACCTACTTGGCATTGAGGAACTAAACCCGAGCTCGTGGGTTCGAGTGCGAATGGACGGAATTTTACTAGATCAACGCGTAATTGTTTACGTACCTTGCGTTGTTTTACGTAAGCTTTGTTAGTAATAATGTGTTTACGGATTAACTAATCTGAGAAAAAGCGAAAACGAAAAACAAAATTGGACAAGTTGAGTCATCATCTTCTATAACATGGAAATCCGTGTCTTCGTGAAGGTTTTCAAAAAAGAGAAAGCTCTAGAGAGGGATAATGAATTAGTCTATCAATAAAAACACGCACAAAGTGTTTTGAGAACACATTTATTGTGCGTACAGCCAAGGAGTGGAATTCCTTGCCGGACTCTGTGTTTCCTGATAGCTACAACTTAGGTGTCTTTAAGTCAGGAGTGAATAGGCTACTTCTAGGCAAGCGTGCTTCATCGTCGACCACATCATCGCTTACCATCAGGTGAGACGGTGGTCAAACGCGAGCCTATCATTAATAAAAAGAAAACTGGTCACTGGTCAGACTTGATGGCAGCTCGGTACATGACGCGAATCGCTGCACAGCAGTAGAAAATACTTATGTGTGACAGTAAGGTTTGGATTGGCAAATTCTTGGAGCAGGAAGTAGCGCACATCACTGACATAGAGTTTTTCATGTTTACCTGTCTGTAGTTTGTCAGCGGTGAGGCTGCGCAGCAGTCGCTTGATGCTGCGCCGGCGCCGCACGCCGCACCCGTCGTCTGGTGAACTCATTGGCATATGGACGGCGACACATCACTTGTCGCCATTTTGTTTTGCACTGGTTTTCATACTTGGTTTCAAGTGGTCATATTTGGTCAATTATTTATGGTAACTTAAATTTCTCAAACCGTAAAATTTTCTTTACAATATTGAATCTAGAAGTTATAATTTCAATTATAAATAGAGATCGCAATCATGAAGTAATTCATGAATATACAGCAAAACTTACTTGCCTACTTTAAGAAATAATTCTCTTCGATTCCTATTGTACTATCATTTAGCCTGCATATCTTAAGCTACATGCTATTTGGAATATCAATCAAGAGGGCTTAGACCTCATCTGTACTGTAACTCAGGTAATTCAAAAGGGACGCATGACTTAAATACATGGCTTACCTACTCTAATTGTATGACGCTGCAGAAAAACCAACTGGTTTATACAAAAAGCCTAAGTGAAACCTAAACGGAAATAAAGATGTGTGAAAAGTGCTCCAAGCGTACCTATGTACCTAAAGTTTGTACCAAAATAGATGCAACTGTAATCTGTTCGACATTCAATTCCAAAAACGCTTTCATTTTCAGGAATTCCTAGGAAAACACGCGACAAAAATAAATCATAATAAATAAATAAAATAAAAATCTTTCAATTCGGACAAAACGGTCCATAAAAGTTGTTAGGAACAAGAATTTAACTTATATAATAATAAAACAAGGAACAAATCATATTTTACAGACGTGCTGAAAAATTTATTTTCTATCCTAAATGTCAGTTTAAAGATGAAAGGCCCAATGGACGACGTCCTCCATAGTAATCAGGTCACTGCACTTAATGAGACGTAATTTTTTTGGGTCTTTACATAGGTACCTGGCTAGATTTAGGACATCATACAATGTCAATACTGATACTCGGTACGGTTACACCTCGAAGAAATGGAACAGGGTGGAACTGGTACCTTTTAACTGAGATAAAAGACACAACACGGCCTCCTCCTTTGCTCTCGTTACTGCTTCACAGAAGGAGGCGACTACCTGCCACTCCTCCTCGCTCCGGACTATGGCCTGTTCCAAGGCCCGGCGCGACAGATCGCTGCCGCCGATCGCCCCTACAAGGACACGGCGGTGCTCTGCCCAGGCGGGGCACTCCTCTACCGTATTCTACACCGTGTCCTCCGGGCGGTCCACATAATGGTGACACCCGGCCGTTTCTTCCGCACGAATTCGGTGCAGGAACCTCCCGAACTTACCTTGTCCGGTAAGGACCTGCGTCATGCGGAAGGTAAGGACGCCGTGTTGCCTTTCCAGCCATTCAAAGAGGGGAGTTACCGCCATAATTATGGCGTGCCCAAAATGATAATGAAGGTCAGATAGGTAGTCACTCCATGTAAAAAGCTGGTACGCAGGTGAATTCGGTTGGACTGACATCTGACCCCGACATGTACAGGTGGGAAAGGGTAAACTACTAAAATGTACAATGTGCTACCCAGTTCACAGTTACTACAGTTAGTTATGCTTTCGTGAATGATTTTAATGAAATAGCTTTCAAACAAGAAAGTTTAACAGAAATGAGGAATAGTTATAAAGCTTCCTTTATGAATAAATTTTGTTCGAGAAACTACTACCTCGCTAATTTAAATTTCAGTTTAATTTTAACAGTGAACAGTTTGAACTTTTGAACGGAAACAAAAATGTATATTCTAGTAAATATATAACTAGCTAGTTTCGCTGGAAAAATACACAGTTTCTGTGAAATAAATAATTTCACAGACTAGTATTTTAGACTCGTATGTTGAATGCCAGGACCCATGTTTAGCAAAGGACTGCTAATAACTATGATTGCACTTGCAAGATATTATTATCTTATTTACGACCACTGAACCCCGATTACTCCTACATAAGTTTAAATATAAAATCCAGCTCATAGCCCCGTCGAGGTCAAAATCAAAAATACCCTCCACTACAGACAAGAGTGACTCACTCCAAATTGACTCAAAACTCGTAATTCTTCGTCTCCACATTCCTCCGATATAATATACGTCATTATAAAGTTGTTGGGAACGATTTAAAGCGTTTATTGCGCAATGTCAAGGCGTTAGGTCGAAAGACCACAGAGTAGAAAATTGATGGAGTGTTTATTTGGTCTTAAAGGGTGAAAGCAGTTTTACATTACTATACCTAATTACTGATTGTATTACGAACGGTTAGCCACTTATATATGACGTGGTGGGAGAGGGCCTAATCCCAATTGCTGCCCCGAAACCACTGAACAAAACTAGTAATGTACGAGTACATGCTAGATCATGGATTAAAATATATTTGCTAATGATGATAGTAGAATAGAATTGAATTTGGTAACTGATATCATACCACAGTTTCATTGCCGAACACTTCACACATACCTATTCTGTAAATCAAGCTCGTAAAACCGTCCAAATATAGGTCCCGTGCTGGGCGCCAACATAAACGTTAAGTTCCTGTTTATATTGACACAGTGTACACACAGTAGTTATAAAACTATATTATTAGCACATTAGTGGCGAATTTCGGACGGAAGGTGACCAGATGATAGCGGTAGACGTAGGTTTGGACCGGAGATTAATAGGCGTTTGGAAATTAGACCATTTCGACTTCCTACTGGGGCAAAGGATCTGCTTCTGAATGGAAGACTCGGCCCTGGTGTGAAAGGCAACGAAGGAACAGGAGTGGGTTTAGTCAGTTAAAGTCTGACACACCCTCTCGCAACGCCCAAGGGCGGGAGGTGTCATTGGATGAATTTCCCACCAAAAAAAAGACCATTTCGACTTTTCTAGTTAACTCATAAATGTAAAATCATCATAAATGTATGTAATAAATAACTAGTGACCCGCCCCTGCTTCGCATGGGTGTTAGGAATCTTCAATATTCTCCGCTATTTTCTACTAAAGTATGCATAAGCCTTTCTCATGAAGCAATCTGCATTTTGGTGAAAACCCCATAAAAATCCGTTCAGTAGGAATATTTTGAGTTTATCGCGTTCATACAGACAGACAAACGCGTTTGGAGCCTTTGTTTTGTAATACGAGTAGTAAGGACTAGCACTTTGGCAGCGACTTCGTTCGCGAGAGTGTTTTCCTTAAAACTTTAGTACCCGAACACCTTAATGGAAGGTTGTTTTGAAAAAGTAATAATTACAGTCTTCATTATTCACTTTGGTTAGAATCTGGGCCAAGTTTTAAGTTTATTAACTCAAGACATAATATCCTCCACACAATTTTTAAAACCCCTAAATTGTTCTATTGTTCTATATTGATCCATCAACGATTGCATCACTGCTTACCATCAGGTGGGATCGCAGTCAAGTACTAGTTCAAAACAATTAAAAAAAAAAACTGAATATTTGTTACATCTTTTATCTCTTTATTTTGTCAACCAATCAAACCAACAGACAGAGCTAGCTACATATCTCAAGTTCAATGTCCCCTGGCGATCATAACACAGCAGTTGTGGCCACTTGTGGCCAGAGCGTCAGTGTCAGCCACTACTGAGATCAAAGCGCGCCGCGCGCCTCGCCGCCTCCACGTAATAAGGCACACAATGCATAGGCTTTAATATTAATTGATACTGGGTTGTGCTGTGGTCGCCAGGGGAGGTTAGTCAAGCTTGGTTTATAGGATAGTAAGGTGGGAAATACATAACGCACCTCCGCTTAAATAGTGTCATAATTCTTAAATTAAATAATCGCGAAAAAGGTGTTTAAAATGTATTAATTCAAGGATGTGGCACTATTTCTACAATAATATTATAAAGAGAGTTTATAATTTTGTTTGTAGGAAGTAATATCTGGAACTACAGAACCGATTTCGAAAATTATTTCACCAGTATAAAGCTATCTTATTCCTGAGTGACATTACATTACATTATTTAATCATTACATCCCTACATGAATTCTGTAACTAAAAACACAATTATCAAAAAATTAAGCAAAAAAAAAAATCGAGTTATGAAACGTATTTGACCGCAGGTACGATAATGATATGTTTAAAATTGTGTTATTCGGGAAAAGTCTAACCATTAACCAATTAATCCTATGTACAGCGGGATATCGAGTTCTGAAACTGTGCACTAGCTTCTGACGTTTTATAAGGGCCCATGTAGGCCTATGTGAAATAAAAACATTTTGAAATTTGGAAGCGCCTAACAAGCCTTGTTATGTTCAACGCTGAGATAGCAATGGACAGTCAAATTAAACAAATAAAATTCACAGACACTAGGAGTCTTTGTCAATTAACCGCGACGACCGCTACGAACTGCTACGCCGTAGCATTACGTAGAGGTACTATCGTAGCAGCTACGACAGTACTGTAACCATAGGTTTATTTATTATAAAAACTCGACTTTATAAAACGTTTGATTGTAAGTCTGTTTTTGTAATAATCAAAATATTGAAAAACACAAAAACTCATAGCTGTATTCTTTGTCCCATGTTACTATTTTTATGCTACTTGGGGCGGCATTATATATTTTCTCCTTCAATTCTTTCTTACCGATCGTCACGATATCACTTTCCTTATATATCAATCCTCCTTTAACATCAAAAGGCTGGACATAACTGTCAAATCAATTTCAACTATTTATTTATTTATTATATCTACAGATGTCTACAGGAAGAAAAACGGGACAAGGGCAGAAAGATGATGATAATAGTTAATTAAAACGGTTCTCATACGATTTGACCATTAAATGTTTGCTGTATAGATTTTAAGAGAGACTGACCTCTGAGTTTGTTTCGGTGTTTCTTCTCAGGGTAATCAGCTAGGAAACACCGGCCTCATCTACTCTAAACTGACGAAAAAAATTACGTTTAAAAGTGTTTTTGAAAAACCAATTTGCAAATTGTCTACTTTCACGTGGGCGAAGCCACTGGCAGAAGCTAGTAACGTATAATTTTGAATTAAACAGCATTACACATCCGACTTCTGTCTACATGATAACAACTGAACTAGTAGACGTGTCCCCATTACACGTTCTACACATAAAACAATGGAACATAAATAGGTCTTCCATTTCCACTACCAATAGAGGATAGTGTGCCTTACTACGTGTGTTAGCGTCTCATCGGCAAGCCTACGTGCTACACTGCGGCTAATATAGCCCTACATGCTCTCCGCGGCAAGCCTATGTGCTACACTGCGGCTAATATAGCCCTGCATGCTCTCCGCGGCAAGCCTACGTGCTACACTGCGGCTAATATAGCTCTACATGCTTTCCGCGGCAAGCCTACGTGCTACACTGCGGCTAATATAGCTCTACATGCTCTCCGCGGCAAGCCTACGTGCTACACTGCGGCTAATATAGCCCTGCATGCTCTCCGCGGCAAGCCTACGTGCTACACTGCGGCTAATATAGCCCTGCATTGTCTCTGCGGTAAGCTTATGTGCTACACTACGAATGAATTAAGGTTACTTCTAGTAAAGTGTGCTCCATTGTCAAATACCATCATTGAGATAGTGATCAGACACGAGACTCTCAATACTTTGTGGGTTAGTGGGAAAGTGTTTATTGATATGAACACCTTTCAAAAATAGACTAAAAAAAATTTATCACTTACATTTATTCAAATTCTCTGAACGGTACGGGAATAAATACAGATGTTTAGTAGGCATTACTTAACATCTATATTTTTTGTTTCTCATATTTCTGATTAATAAATTCATAAATAAGCAGAGTCCTCGGCTGAATAAAACGCAGAAAAAACAACAAATCTATGCTAATACTAGCTGACCCGGCAAACGGAAAAATACTTCACGACCTATTTATTCTCATTCCTGCCAAATGTACACAAAAACATTCATAAGAATCGGTCAAGCCGTTTCGGTGGAGTTCGATAACAAACACTGTCACACGAGATTTTTACATATTAAAGACTAGCTTCTGCCAGCGGCTTCGCTCGCGTGGAAGAAGGTTTCAACTTCCAAACTTTGGACCCCTGTTTCAACCCCTCAGGCGGTGGTTTTTCAAAAATCCTTTCTTAGTTCTCACCTACATCATAAAAAGAAGCCTTGTGCAAAATTTCCAAGAGTTTCAGCTGTGCGTTGATATGTCAGTCAATCAATTTCTCCTATTATTTAAAAAGATTACAAAGAGGTAAAATTAAAAAAAAAAAACATGTCTGAAGAAATCTCTGAAACTAATTGAACCAATTCTGAAAATCCTTTCACAGATGAAATGCTACTTTATTACCGAGTGAAAAAGTTAGTATCTGCATAAAACTGAAACCAAACTGACAAAACCCTACACGACACGAGTTACTACAAAAATATGAGCACAAATTCAAAGCCCGTAAAACAAGTAACCGACGTACGACGAGTATCCACCCCTACGTTGTTGAAACTTCAACGGTCCGGACCAAGCGTTTCACTTCGTCGTTTATACCGCGAACATCGAAGGACTGGAACAATTTGCCTGCTGCGGTCTTCCCGTCCAACTATTATTTAGGTGTCTTTAAGGCTAGAGTGAATAGGCTCATAATAAACTAGTGCGACTCATGATCAATGATTGCATCACTGCTTACTATCAGGTGGGATCGCAGTCAAGCACTGGTTTATATCAATTAAAAAAAAAGTTAATCTTTAACGATATACAAAAACTACACCAACAAATATACTCAAGTGACATGCTCGTACCTACGACTTCGCGTACACATGCACTGCCCAAACTTATGCCTTGCACGCGAACTAGAAGCGCGGTTGTACAATAAGCTTAGTTTGGATTACGGAGTAAGTAAATACTTAGATTGGACACGCTAGTGTGAATAGACTGCGCAGTTTGATTTGGTTTCTGTTGAGTTCTTTAGTTAGTATATAGCTATTAATATAAAAGGAGAAAGTGACATATCTACTCACAGTCGAAACTACTGGGACTAGGAATGTGTATTTTTTTTTATTATTATGCATAGGCTCGCGTTTGACTTAAACGTTTGGAGGTATGCGGAACAGAGAGTAAAGTCCTGCAAACCTCCTTTGAAAAGGGAGGATCCTCCGACCAGACGGGTGTTATGTCTGGTGGGCTACTACTGCCCGATAGATGATTTGGGGCTGTTCTATATGTTCTAAACGCGCGGAGAACTTTGATTGCGCGATCCAGGATTAGTTCTTATGTGACCTCATAGATGTCGCTACAAACGTAACTTAACCCCTAGGTTATAGCTATCAGGAAACACAGAGTATTATTTATCACAAGGTTTCCTTTTATGACGTAGACGAGCTTAAGAGAGGATTTTTCAAAGTTCCCCCTTTAAGGAGATAAACTGGGGTCCAAAGTTTGTGTGGAGAAACTTACATCACGCGGGCGAAGCCGCTTGCAAAACCTAGTATGATATGAATAGTATTAGCATTTATTCGACGCAGGAAATACAACGGAAACAACATAAAATAATAAAAATCGATCAAGTGTGAGTCGGACTCGCACTCGATGGGTTCCGTACCTTCCGCAGCTAAAAACGGCAAAAAAAAAAACACGTTTGTAGTATGGAAGCCCCGCTTAAATATTTATTTTACTCTTATATTTGTATTTTTTTTTATAATACCGGCAACACAAATACATCAACTGTAACTGTCTTAATAGCTAGACAGTTGATGAGATACAACCAGTCCCCCTAGCCAAGTTACAATCGTATCATTCGCGCTGAACGCTTCGAGTAGGCCACGCCTCCGATTCCTTTGTTCTGACGTCATCTCAACGCTCAGTCACATGGTCCGAACAAAGGAATTGGAGGCGTGGCTTACTCGAAGCGTTTGACGTGAACGATACGATTGTAACTTGGCTAGGGGGGCTGGACATATAGACGGACAGCGGAGTCTTAACAATAGGCTCCCGTTTTTACGTTTTTGGTAGTGTTTTATCCTATTTTGACATTCTTAAAACAAAAAATTGTTAAACAAACTCTATTTTAAGCCACTGCCTATCGATCATATGACATTGTGTCCACACCTGTCTTTTTTAGCCCATAACATAGGACCAATCGAAGCGTAAAATATTTAGAACGCTGACTACGCTGATATTTGGGGTGGCCACATAAAGGTCGCGCGTAGTCTATAACAGTCTACATATTTTGGACCATTTTAGCTTTAACGCGTTCAAATATTTTAGGCTGAGTTTATGTTTATTATTGTTGTTGTAAGTTAATATAAGTGTGGGTAACGAAGTTATTGTTCTTCATATAAATATTCACACACACAACACACACAATATTCACACAACGCCGTCTAGTCCGAAGCTAAGCAGAGCTTGTGTTATGAGTACTAGACAACTGATAAACATACTTAAATATTTCTAAATACATACATATTATAGATAAATTACACCCAGACACAGAACAAATGATCGTGCTCGTCACACAAACATTTGTCCTGGGTGGGAATCGAACCCACAACCTCCGGCATAGCAGTCAGGGCCACTAACCACTAGACCAACAGGCCAGTCAAATATTAAAAGAATGTGTCGACGTTTCGATATATTTGTTTGCAATTCAAACTGGAGTCTGGAGTTACGCTTCTCACATAGCTATAAAAAACTGTAAAGAAAGTAAAATTAAAATCCACATTCATTGAAATTCTCAAAGTGTCAGCAGGACCGTAGGGGCCCAGTAGGGTCGATGCCCGCTAGGATCACGGGGAATTTCTGACAAGGAAACCTGTGCTCAGAAAGCAAAAAGCAACAGGACACTGGTGTGGTTTTACTTTTAGCCAGTAAAATTATGACACGCCTTCTCTTTCCATCCTAGAGCGAGAGAAGTCATTGGAATTCATCTCTCTCTTTTGTATGCAGTTCGAGAGTGACTGCACTTTAGGTGCTGTAAATGCTTAAATCACGAATGAAATAAGTAACTTCTAGGAAAGCATACAATGTAGGTACTATCGTTTACAATAACCTGAAATGGCATGTAAATAGGATCTATTATTACTTATGGAGCTGAAAACTAGATTCACACTAGTAGCTTTCATAGATGAACAGTACATTAGTAATACTGCGTCAAAACTGACGTCAATAAATCACATTTGATTATGATGCTGTCGATCTCTGTGTGAATGAATCATACTATAATATTACTAGCTTTTGCCCACGGCTTCGTCCGCGTACATAAAATATAGCCTATGTCACTCAGAAATAAAGCAGCTTTTTATCGGTAAAAAAATTATAGCAATCAGACCAGAGGGCTCAGCCAAGTCGATAATCTACAATCGCAAACGCTAGTAGAAAACTTCAAATGTATGGGAATGACATCGTCTCAACGTTAAGTCACGTGGTCAGAACAAAGGAATCGGAGACGTTACTTACTGTAGAAAGAGATTCGAAACGAAACGGTCGTAACTTGGCTAGGCCTTGCAGTACTTTCAGAGATTACCTCCTACAAACAAAAAACAACAGTTTTAATGTATGCGTATGTACATGTTTGTTATTCCTTAACGTTCGAACGGCACTACGGATTGAGATTAAATTTGGAACACGGGTAGACTACGGCCCTGGAAAAGCTCATAGGATACTTTTTATCTCAGAAGTATGTTCCCTAGGGACAATTTTATACTATCACGCGGGAGAAGCCGCCGGCAGGAACTAGTCCATAAAAAAAAAAAAAACAAAAAGCACAAAGCAATTGCGTAAAGCGCAAATTTAATAGCTTTATCAATTTTTAATATCTATATTTAGTTTTTATTTTTACTTTACTAACATTGTTCTCACATGATAGCGACAAGAAACATTAACAGATATATTTGTAATTACAAAACATGATTGAAAATAGTGTCCATGGAGTTTTTTGCCTTTCCCATAGAGATCTACGCTTTGGAATGTGCAATTAGCATCTTTTTTTTCCTGACTGACTGACTTCTTGACATTTCAAAAGTGCCTGTAAATGGTTTATTTGAAATAAAATGCTTTGAATATTTACAATGTGATTGCGGAACCACAACTAAGTCCCAAACAATGTCTCACCTCTTTTTTTGTGATGTGATAACCTGAAATAGCGAGAGGGTGTGTCAGACCTGGAACCTTACCATGACGTATTAAAATGTCAGTCCTGCGATCGAGAAAGAAGGTTGGAGCTATACACCCTACATAGCTCCATCCCTTTAAGGGCTATATTGCTCCGGAACACCATGGCGGCGCGACCAATCGCCGCTACCAACAAAATGCATACTATTGAGAGTTACAGTCCGACCGCCAGTGACGCCCCCACCAAAGAGTATGTAAGGGCTATGTTTCACCGGGACACCAAGGCGGCGTAACTGTTCGCGCCGCCATGGTGTCCCGGTCAAATATAGCCCTAACATACCAGTTTAGGTCGTCAAATGGATCGCGTTTTCAAGCTCGCGATAGTGCCTCTGCACTGATTAAGCTCTACAAGCTACCTCTATCGAACATTCCCGTAACACACGGCTCACCTCATGGCGTGCTCAACTGCTCACTGTGCAACAACACTTACACTTTGAAAAACCTATACAAGACAAACGTTAACGCAATAGACAAGGCTGAACTTTGACCAAAACACATTTAATTTCAGAATCATCGATACGACGACGAAGGTTAAAGCAACCATCCCATCAAATTAAGAAACCCACGTCACCACTCACGTCGTCAACTCTAACAAGCCCTAGATTCCCCCCAGCAGGTATAAATCCGTAGGTATCCATGCCATGTCACATTACCTTGGTCTCCGCACCCTTTGTGACGTCATAGCACCATAAGGTTATTGTTTGCCGTTCTTGAGCACACAGACCCTGGCAGAATTTATATCTAATGACGTTTGTATCTTTAAGTGGACGTCACTTCGCAAACGATTGCGGTCGAATGCAAGAAGAAAGTACAAGACGAAATGGTAAATCAAATTTGACATCTAGACGTAAGGCGTTGCGCCACAGGTACTACATGGTGGACATCCAACCCTGTATGGGTTTTGGGAGTACATTAATTCATTGTGCGTACAGCTAAGGAGTGCAATTCCCTGCCGGAGTCTGTGTATCCTAATAGCTTTCAGTCAAGAGTGAGCAGGTTACTTCTAGGCAAGCGTGCTCCATCATCAGCCACATCATCACTTGCCATCAGGTGAGATAGTGGTCTAACGCGACCCTATCCATAATAAAAAGAAATGTAATTCGCAGTTTTATAAAATGATTTATTTAGAAGAAAATACAGCTTTATACTTGTTTTCCCTGAAGTGTAAGACAGCGTATCTTCATTTTGGTCAGAAAAGTAATGTTTTTGAAAGTACCATGTAATAAAGGGTTGGCCTACTGTCAGCTTGTGGCCCAATCCAGACTCTTAAGAGAATTTATATCGATGGATAGGGCTAGTCATGTAGCCTATGGAGAGGTATTGCTGTATCAGAGATTTATGAATATTCTTATAGTCATGAGCATTTTAAGATGATAGTATACAGCAGATTTTGAAACAAGTTTTAAGTAACTCTTGAGTTAGGTTCTGTAAAGCGATATTAGAAAGTTATGCATCAAATGTTGCAATGTCCAAAAAAAGATGAATAGATGAATGGATTGTGTGTGTGATGCGTGATATGCAGGAAAAGTGTGATTGCGTAACGGTTGACAGAACATTTTATGCCGACCCCAGGTCCCAACATGGGACAAGGGCAGGCAGGTGACGATGATGATGATGAGGGTGTAGGTTTGTGAAAACAGTAAGTCGTTTGCATAAGTCCATCATCAGTCCAAAATCAACAGTCCTCTTTCAAAAAAGGCACTAGTTATCACACCTGTCTACACATCACTTCGTACATAACTATGAAGGAACTAGCGCCCTCTGGCGTCGCGCCAAATAATTAGCACTAGCTCATATGTTTTATTGTCCTGTAGTGTATTCACTGCTTTGATGTGGAAATGAATGGTTTGTTTCTACTCCTACGTTTAGCGAAGTATTTTGTTTGTTTACGATTTTGAAAGGAGTCTTTGGTTTAGTAGTTGATCAAGATGGTAGCTAAAGGTGAGGTGGTGAGGTGTCCTGAGTTATATACACTTAATGTTTACACACTTAACGTTTCACATTAAAAAATCTGCATAATTTATTAATCAAGTTTCTTTCAAATATTCAATGGAGTCTTGGAAAACGTAGAGTGACATTGCAGCAGATCCAGATGAAGATGCGGGACAAGCTCCACACTTAGAAACAGAACTGGTCCACATTTTCCCAAAACCGGGAAAAAATAAAAGAGGATACAAACACAGGCTAAAAATAATAAAATGTACCATCAAGTAAATATCTAGTTATCACACCTTAGTACCTGCATTTATTATTTGCAGGCTACAATTTAAAAGGTAGAAAAAAACACACCAGCTTCGTTAAAAAGCTCAAACATCTCATTACGCAACTCCACACACAAACAATCGTGCGAAAGCATTCGTTATTATGCACAAGTGCAGGATTAAACAAGATGGCCGCTGGCTTCCCGCCAAACGGTCAAGGTCACTGACGCAGGCTTGGTGTTGCCATTATAAATTATAGTGATTTACACCCGTTTGTTACTCCATCGGTGGTCGGATATATGGCCTATAAAGGCTGTGGGACTTCAGTCATGCTGTAGTTTGGAAGGCAATAAGGTTTGGGTCCCTATTGATGTTATAGTGAAAATATCTAGCTTTGAAGTTTGCAGTAACATTAATATTCCCAAATATAGACAGGAATACGTATATTTGTACTTCTGTAACGTCAACATTAGAATGTCCAAAACAGGCGGTGAGAAGCCACATTTTTAAGTTAATTATGGAATTTTAAATCCAGTTAGGGTTTGGAATTTCAACTGAGAATTAAGTATGCATGTGACACTAGGAACTAATGGTATTATTTGAAGAGTAACTAATATCCTTTAATATAGTTACTGATTAATGGACACTAGGAATAAAGATAAGAAAGAAAAATGAGTACTATTGTCACGTTTAGCCAATATTGACAATAATAAATTATGTCAGATCCTAAATAAGAAGGAATAGACTAGGCTAAGCATTAACAAGAATACCATCGTGCGCATAACACACTAATAACCCTGACTACCATTAGTATAAACAGCTAATTCCTGTACAATATCTAAAATGTGAATTATTTCTCTAAATCAACAAGTACATACTACAGCCAGAATGATGGTGGTTGCTAATTTATACCAAGATGGTTTCCTACTTTAATTTAAGTACTGCTATAATTTAAGCCTCAGCAGTTTGGCTGTGAATATCATTTCCTTTTGTTGATTCAGTCTAGGAATATATTTAAGTACATGTGGATTTACGATAATATCATCGAAGCTGTATCAATAAGCATGGGTGCAAAATTTAGAACCTGTACTGTGAAAAAACCATACACTAATAATGCACTAATGCTTATTCGTGCATTTTTAGCTCTTTTCACTCATTTAATATTATTCGAGCATTCAGTACACGATTAGCGGTCATCGCGTATGCTCCTTCGCTCCTATGTATTTCTAAACTATTGGTCCGATTAATATATCTATTTAATTTAACTATTTAAGCAGCAGTATGATTTTATCATCTACCTAGCTTCTACATGGTCCTTCGAGCCGAATTACCTATATTTAATAATAAAAAGAGTATACTTAGCCGAGAAAGATCTTTGTAAGAACCTAACACTTTATAAAGGCCGAAGAGAATTTGATTATCAAAACTATCGACATCTTACGGCAAAGCATAGGCATCAAATCATTTGCTACTGCACACTAAAGGAGGTATAAAAGTTTTTATGGCCATTTGAATGCAAAACATGGAGAACAATGAATAAACACCTACAACTTTACTTATGTGTGCAAGAGAAACAAAATATTAAAATAAAAAAAATAAGGGACGCACACAATTAAGATTACAACTTGTAAAACTAAACCTAGACCCAAAAACAAACAACTCATCAATACATCACCTTACACATGATAAAGACCTTAAACCCAACTAGACCAGTGTTAAACCAGCACCATGGCCCAAGTATTCAAAGTTAATGGACAGTAAACCGTTTGTGGCCGTAAATCGCGACGGTTGTGCGACCCCCGTCTAGACTGGAAGACCCCTCTCACAACATGCGCCTATGTCGAAATGTAAAGGAACTTGGAAGTGCGTCAGTGGAAGCGAGGAGGAAGAAAATTTTAAAAGGGAGTAACTTGCTCTTCTGAGGTTAATACTTGTGTGTTTTTTTGTCTTTTTTTTGGGTTGGTTCGTCACTCTATTCCTAGCCATCACAACTTCTGAAAGTGAAAATCAACAGTGGCGAGCACCAAAAAAGATACGAGGCAACCAAGTTCGAAGATACCCAGATAAACTATTCAACTATTTTGGAATTTGAAGGAGCTGCTATAAGACCTAATGAAATTGATTGTGAAATACTGGCTACAATTAAATATGAAGTGCCGGAAACCATCTTTACTACTGTCTCTGCTTGCGTTGTTTTAAAATATTAAATTAACAAAGATTGTTCAAGATTGCAAGTAATGAGGAAGCATAATGAAAAATAAAAGGAGATAAAAGCTATTATAAGAAGTTAAACCAAAAATAAAAGAGGCCTTGAAAACATAGCACTATAACAAGCACTCCTATCTCCGCAAAAATCTCTGAAGGAAGTGTTTAAGTTAATCTAAAGAAAGGTTTGATTCCACCAATACAATCGGATTGTGTTAATAAACGGACCCTAAAACTGGTCGCCTGTAATGAGACCACACCTCAGACAAACTCCCCTCGCTCACAGGTGAACAGCTAGCTTTTGATACGCAATTGGATTAATTCAGTTCTCGTTTCATTTTATAACATGTGAATAATGAAATCGAATACTACAGGTACCAAAGATAACATGTCTGTCACAACACTTAAGTCAAATATATTGTGTCTCATAAAGATTGAAAACACAACAGCATTAAAGAAGCTTCTTATTTTAACAATGAATAAAATGTTATCAGAAATCAATCACCAATATTGACGTGACGAGAAATTATTTGGAACCCTACACATAGAGTTCGAGACGACCCTTTTATAGGATAAACATCAAATACATAACTCCTCGCGCTCTGGGTGCAGCAAGAGGGAGTGGCAGACTTTTACTGACGAAAAGCCATCAATGTACCTTCAGTTGCCCTTTGCATTCTATCGCTGCAGTGACTCTTGAACAAATAAAGTTTAAGACACAAGGTCACGGATCCATAGAGGCCCGGAAATAGCCTTACGGACATTAAATCTACAAGGTTCAAATAGCAAGACACCAAAAGCACTTATGCATAATTGTAGGTGCCCAGTTCCAATTAGATGTTCAAAGGAAATTCCTCCTGCTAACGAGGAATTCTCTCAGTAATATACAACGTGTAGTAAAATCCACTACCCTCAAATGTCAGTGTTAACATGAACCACATCCAGTGGTGTATTTCCACTAAAGATATTACGTTTGCTTGGAACAAACGGGAACAGTAACGAGGTGTTTTTGGCACGCTCTCTGACAACCCAAATGAAAACTTTCCTTGCTATTGATATTTGCAGAAGACGTACAATTTATTGTATCGTGTCTATTTGCTGATGGCGCCGTGAGAAATACATGAAAATGTGTTGAACTTTATCTATGTTTGAGAAATTATTAGCATAATGGTATGAATTTGAATAGACTATAGGAGGAAAGAAAAACCAAATAAATATGGATGGAACATTTTGTAAAACCCTAACCCAAGCGAAGTGGCATTAACAAAGCAAAGATGATTATAGAGATAATGAAGACTGAATATCCTGTCCAACAATAATACCTATTCATATTTTTGTAAAACCCAAAAATGGCAAACTTGGGATTGACAAAGCAATGATGATTATACTCGTAGTGATGATGAAGATTAAATATTTATTTTCCTATGATCTAGAGGGATCACTGAAGAGTGCAAGAAAAATCTTCTAGTTTGAGACAAATTTATTTCAAAGAAACTGTTGAACCGGAAATAAGGGCCCCGAAATATTTTAATTAAAAAGAACTTCACGAAAACAGTTTTCAATTTCCCCTCCTTAATAGGCGGAAGGTTAAGATCTATAAGGCTATAAAAGATCGATCAAATTAACTTTCCTTTGAGCTTTATTAAATCTCTTTCACGGCCTTTAAGTATCCTTCTGATAAAACAAATCGATTAGATTTAGAAGATAAGTCACGAATTCTACAAAGAGTTTAAAACTATGTCGAGGGCTTTGGACTATTTTATAAATACTGAAAGACAGGATGAAAAGAGATTGGTAATATAAATCAACTTTTATACCCGCCACACTGGTCCCAACCACACAAAGCCAGGATCAACAATGGCTACTTTTTAGCCTAATTTCTATCCCATTGTTTGGCAACGGCCTCTTCCTTCTTCCTACAAACCTCTCTGTCTATAGCGATATCTGGCCAAGTTTACTCGTGAACCTGATTAGATCGTTACACAACCTTTGTCACGGTTCTCCTCGACAGCAACGGTGTCCTCCCTCAAGTGTCCAGTGAGTGAGGATCTTTCAGGTGCATTCATGAGCCGTGGCCAGCTCTCTTCCACTGGCCTTTTTTTTTCTAAACATATGCTAACTGATGTATACTAGAGCGTGTGCAGGTGGTATTTCTAACGCGATCTATTCGTTTAACACCAATTATGCTGCGCTCGATTTCCCGTTTGCAAATCTTGAATTCTTGTTGTTCAGTAAGTGACCAACTCTCGGCAGTAGGTTAGGACGAGTAGGGTGCACATATCAATAAGATTTCTTTGAATAGTTATCGAAAGGCTTCCCTCCATGTGTTTTTAAAAGCCTGGAGGGTCTAGCAAGTATTTTGGACTCATCTAACCCAAAACAATGATATACTCCTATTGATATATGAATAAAACCCATTTACTCGTAGGATGACGTAACTGCTATTTGTACCTCGTGGCAATAAAACCTTTGCTTTTATCGAATGACCATAATTCTGATAGTTAATAATGCGTGTAAAATAACCAATTACCTAGTTCTTCGTCCAAATGCGTAGGTGTAAGTATTCGGCCTTCAATTATGACTAACAAACAAATCCTCTACAATGTTCTGGATTTCAATATTTTTTAACAACATCATCCATTATTAATTCTTATTGTCAACATTTATTGTTATCGTATAGCCGTTTAGTCTTCCTGTTTATCCAAAAGTTCTCTGGTAGATAATAATTTACAAATAAGCTTTTTAAAAATTTGGCGTATATTAAAGATTCATCAACTTAATCGTTGTTTTTTAGTTGCTCCTCATCATTATCGTTTGCATAAAGATCTTTTATATAATTTATCTCTTTTTCTGCAGCATTTTCTAAATCCCCAACACAAAGAATGAGTCACCCACAAATCATTCACACATAGACCTTGCCAAACAGTACACTTCCATTCTTCCAAATATTTACACATCGGCTGTACAGTGTATATTGTTACAAGTTTTTACGCAACGCGCTGTCACCGACCAGCTCCGGAATGAACTTGAACTATATTTGTTCGTACGTTCATAAAGGTGTCAATGATGAAAATATTTGTTTCACTAATGTGAATAATATCACGAACATTATCGCCAAGCCCGTTTCATTATCGGACTAGAAGACGTACGGCGATGCACCAGCAGTACATAGTGGATCCTACCCCAACGTATCAAACATATCGAGAAAACATTCATTGTGCGTTTAGCTAAGTGAATGTGTAAGAGTGGGATTTGCTGCGCGAATCTGTGATTTCTGATAGCTTCAACATGGGGTCTACTTCTAGGCACCTAGGCTAACCTAGAGCAGGTTAGCCTAGATCGACGACCACTTTGTCGCTTATCATCAGGTGAGATAGTGGTCAAGCGCAAGCCTATCAATAATAATAATAAAAAAGAAGACTTGACTTATTCTCGAGATAAAAGCGTATCTGGTCATATTAAAGTTGAAGCAATTTTGAAACCCTAATGTAATATCTGGCGTTAGGAAGAGCTCTGATTCTCGCGTCTACCATCGCACGCGTCGATAGAGTGTTCCACTTTATATTCGCTAAGAAACCGACAATTTAATCAAATCGCACTCTGTGCACACCCATCTTTCCTATTACGTAGGGTTTCACTATAACAGAAAGTGTGAGAAAAACTATGTCATCTTAAGTTATACTAACATACATTATGACAGATGCGACTCTATTACAATGGAACAGGATTCTTTAGTAAAAGTGTACAGTCCTACAACTAAGTATTCAAATACGCGTAGCATTCATCAGCCTGTACTTGGGCCGAGTGGTGGATAACCCACTTCTTCACTTTCCATGATTGTGTTTGCAATTCTTCGCAGTGTGGTAGCTGGATGAGTTGACAGTGTCAGAATTAAATAGCATGGTATTAGGTAACCAAGGTCCAGTATTATCCAGTAGTTTACTGTTATAGACTTGTAATAATATTTATGTTTGCACACCTTTATAATTTAACCTTCACAGCTCAATTAGTGCCCACATTTACAGCAGCCGGTAATTTTTACGCAACGTTGTCACTGAAGACGGCTGTTGAAACAAACTTGAACTATATAAGATGGAACTGTGCCAAGTGAGTCATCAGGGTTCCCCTCGGTGACTCACAAGAGTGACAAACTGTAATGGATGTCAGACAGATCTCGTGTGACGCGTAATTAGGGATTGGGCTTAACTTTGATGATCTTTGTTTAAAGCTAGTAAAGACGTATCACCTAGGTTTAATTTTTATTAGGGACTAAGAAAAGAACTAATTATTTTTGGAACTGGCTTTTGTAACCATGAAGATCCAAGAACCTTACTTTTCTTAAACATTACTTTAAGAAATTTCAACGCTTATATAACAGCGTTGGAAGGCCTCCTACAAGGTGGACCGACGACCTGGTGAGGGTCGCGGGAGTGCGGTGGATGCGAGAAGCACAGGATCGGTCATTGTGGCGACGCTTGGGGGAGGCCTATGTCCAGCAGTGGACGTCTTTCGGCTGAAATGATGATGATGATGATGATATAACTTGCACTGTTGTAATAAGGTAGAAAGGGGATGAAAAAGAGAAGCAAAAGAAGCAAAAGTGGCGGGAAGTCGAGCGGCATACCCTAACGGCTTCCGGAGAACTACCGTCATGATAACCACGACCACTCTGGCAAGAGTGAAACGACCAAGAAGAGAATAAGGTAGAAGATTTCTTTTTTATTCACACACGATGTAAAATCTCTCTCTTTCAAAGAAGAAAGCGTCATTTTGCGGCCAAATATAAACATTTATGAGAAAGTACGTACTTATTAATCCATTACCGAACTGGTCAACAACCGATTTGAATCTACACGCGTGTATGATCGTATACATACACACGTACGTATGTCATGGAAGCATAGAAACCGAAATAGTAATGTTTGTGGTTGCCGCTGATCCCAATCAGGCCCGGAAGTGTATCGACGTACCGACAGATCGTACAATTAGAAATGACAATGAATTATGATATTGATGAATGTGTGAGCGAAAGGCCAAAGTGGACAGAGCGAGGGATGATATGAATAAGAAAGGAGGGAATAATAGCGTAAATAAAGATTACAGAATTACCAAAGAATTACAAAAGATGAATCGATAAAAAAGGGAATAATATAGAAGGAATTGACTAAATGATAGCGCGACGTTTGCCAGGAGAATGGAAGAAAAATAACTTGTTGTTGCACTAGGTTAGGAAGATTATGATAGTTTAGGTGTAGGTATTAAAAATAAATATGCCCAGATCTTAATTTAACTACACGCGCCTTAAAACTAGGAGATGAATTAATTAATCAGGATATAAACGGTAACCGTGAATATTAAACTACGTTACCACATAAAAGTGTATAATCAATATGATCATAAATTCTGGCCTTTAAACCCATCTAAGAAAAAAGAGTAATATAATTTTAACTAGCAACGTTGTCCGTATATATACTTTACGAATATGAGATACGAGAGATGACTAAGAGATTTTCAGTAACAAGACTGACTCGAAACTTTCAAAACTGATTATAACGATTAACTCTTATCACTAATTTCAACCACTATGGCAATGCAAAAGCGAAATAAAGTCAAAATTTTAAAATGTTTCCAAAACAAATGCTTAAATTTTCATTAGGAAGACTATATCCTACAGTAGACTGAAGTGATGAAAATGATGCCACTCCAACAAAATTTTTAACAAGACAAGAGCGTTTTTACATTTTCTGCCACCAGTACTTCAGTCCGTCGGTCTAAGGCGACACGTGTCGATTATTTACAACATAATAGCCTGCATCAAGACGGGATCTATTTCGGATCCAACTGGGTTATTGTGATCGACACAAATCAATGGTAGAATTAGACAGATGAGGAATAGATGGATATTGAGGAGAATGATGAAAACTTTTGTGTACATTAGTAATAGAAGACACTATTGAAGACTGAAATAAAAGACAATAATACTCGTATGAAAATTAACATAAAAAACGCAAAATTAGACAAATGGTCCATATCCATTTCAAATATAACATCCATTACTTCAATTACGTGTCTAACTGTACTTTAATGTCAAATTTTGACAGGTTTCCAAACTAAAGCCTGAGTTTGAGAAATAATATAATCATTTAAATAAAAATAATTCAAAAATCGGGACGCAGTCTGTTACAAAACCACTCCTGGCCATATTAGCATTTATGCTGCTTTGCTTAAAGCACCAGTCATATAGAATAGAAGCCAAACTAATCATTGTTGAGAAAAAACTAGGCAAATAATGACGATAATGTTGAGTAAGTAACCTATTGGTACCATGGTCAACAACTTGGATACAATAATACCAATTAGTACAGATTTATTTATACCCTTCATACCCTTAGAAAACACAATAGGTTCTAACAACAATGATAATAAAGGAGTTAATGGACAATGAATTGAACTAATTGATTAAACAAATGAAAGTGTTGAAGCAGTTAAAAACGTATTAATGCTTTTAACTGGAAACTCGTGTAACTTGCCCCTTGAAAAGTACTAGGGCACCAGGCGTTGTGTGGAGGTCAATGCTGATGGAAGTCATATGACTTTACTATACCATTTGTGTAGAACATTAGGAATCGGTACAACATCCTTTTCTACATCGTAAAAAGTCATTTTCATTATGTACCTGACCTAGAGCAGTAAATACAACAAAGACATACGCATATGAAGTTTGAATAAACGAGACTGGTTGAAAATAGATTCTTTATTTTAAAGAAGAAAAATTACTCGCAGAATTGGTAAAACTTGGTTATTTTAATGATGATGATGGTAAGACGCCTGGTCCACTAGACAAAAAAAGTATAGACTTTAAAATACAAGTTGAACTTGGCACAGCTTCAGCGTTAGTGAATTATACCTGCGTGACAGTTTCTTTCCAAAGCTCGGACCTGTGTGGCATATTTACGCCCGGGTACTGCCCGCCATTGAGCGCTTTCCGGAAATGCGCCAGCGCAAGACAAGGTCCCGTCACTAACAGTCAGCAGGAACATTAACTACATTGTATATATTCTGGCGTTAAGCCCGGTATGCATGGAAGTATCGTACCGTTCAATTTCCTTGTGAAGTAAAGTGTCTGGACTTCGAAAGTTTATATCGGGATTATCTGTGTACTCGTTTGCCAGTCATGATTTTTTATGTTGAATAATGGTCATCACCTTGTTAACACCTTTCAGAAATTCTTAAACCAGTGATCGATTGCGATCCCACCTGATGGTAAGCAGAGATGCAATCGTTGATGGTGAGGCGAAGCTTATTAGTTTATTAAGAGCCTATTCACCTTGAAGACACCTAAATTATAATCGGACGGGAAGACCGCAGCAGGCAAATTGTTCCAGTCCGAACTCCAAACGAATTTGCAGATTTATTAGTTTTACGATTCTTTCTTCCCTTTAGTTACAAGCTTGATCATCTAATCGTCTACAAGAGAATGAACAAAAGTCTCTTTTAAATCAGCTTTCAAAATTCTTGATTCAATTTCAACAACAAACTCCAGAAAATAGTCGATAAATAATATAAGATCCGTATCTACATATAAAATTGGGTGTTGAATAAAACGGGTTACTTTATATTGTCATAACTTCGTATCGTTTTAAAATTATAAATACAAATACTTTTTACATTTAAGGCTTAAATTATATATATATATATATTTAATATGTAACATAATAAACACACATCCTGAAAGTAGTATGTTTAGATACAGCAACTGAAATGATTTTAGCTATTAAAATAGGTAAATTTTTATACTAAAATAGCCAAGCATTATTTTAAGAAAGAAAAATAATTGTTTTGATAAATTCTTAATAAATCTTGGTTACGTCACTAACTTGTGTTTCGGTGTACGTACGTAGATACCAATATTGATACACTAACAATGTAGTGCGCGGATTTCCATATTATTTTCCTTCAAATAGGATAACTGATTTCTTTAAATATTTCATTGCTTGTAATTGTAACTTAATTTTCTAATTGGGATGTATTAGGGTGTGTGTTATTCTTTACAATTACTTTTGTGTCTTTGAGTTTCATTTTTTCTGTAATATCGCCATATTTATAACAAATAATTCTGAAAAGAAATATGTTAAGTGACCCGTTTTATAAAAACACAAGCAAAATATGATTAATATTCCACAAAAGACATAACTCTGTGCAATTTGTCTACCGATGACTAATACTTTTCCCGTGATGCAACACCATATTTCTTTCAGTGTCCAGTCTTACACTCGAGTAATACTGTTAACTCCACATTTTGGCAGAAAGCCCACATTTTATCGCTCTGCTTTTATAGCGGGTAAGCAGAAGCTCAAGTACAATGCACCGGAGACAAGGTTTCCTGAAGCAAGATCAGGTTGCGACAGTTCTGGCTGGAGGCCGAGATATTTTGTGTTACTGTTTATGTGTGACAGGTTTTGAATCGCAGTTAGTGTCTTAGTAGCAGCATCGGTAACACCCATCAAATCCTCCAAAGTGCAAGTGTATAGGCAATTGGGGCATTCTAATATGTGGCTCATGTTTTGAACAGGAGCACCGCACTCACATTGAGTATACGGCGGGTCTATTAAACCCCATTTTGCCAAGTTGTGTTTGCAACAATGATATAATCGATGCTGCTATTAATGTAACCACCTATTGGGCCCAAACAGTTTGACGAGATTACCATCGAATCGTTTTCGATTCGATGGTAATCTCGTCAAACTGTTTTAGTTTACTAAGACACTAACTCGGTTCGGTCGGTCGGTTCGGGTCTGTTCGGGTCGGTTCGGGTTCGGGTCGGTTCGGTGGAACTTGGTTCGGTTCGGTTCGGGTCGGTTCGGTTCGGAACTCGGTTCGGTTCTCGGTTCTTTTGAAGAAGAAAGAAGAAGTGTCTTAGTAATCAAATTTCCTGTTTTAACGACACCTTTAAAACCATAACACGTATGGCAATGCTATATAATGAAAGATCCAACTTGAAGGATTATCCTATCGATGTCTTCTCCATAAGTTTCGCTTCATAAACACGCTGCCTATATAAACAGTGCAAACAATGTGCGTCTATATCGTTCATTGTTTTTTGTCATTGCAGTGTTCTGGATTTAGGTTTACTGGACACACATTTTATTTTTCTAGTTGCCTCTAAAATTTATTATGTCAATGTCATGCATACCTGTTATTTGCATGGGTACTGATATGCCAATTTTGGATGTAAGTTTATTAGTATTGTAAATGACAGTGCTGTTGGTGTGCTTATTATAAATAAATAAATTTAAAAAATGCATTACTAGATGTTTGTTACTTCATCACATAAAACCGCGAATAGTGGTAAGAAAAATATAGTCGATAGTAGAGTCAGCAAGTGGAAGTCATTTCGTGAAACGAGCCCTACTGAACTATCTATCAGTTCTAAGAACGATTTGAGCCTTTTCAGCCAGACTTTATAGACGCCTGAGGTATGAGGTCTTTCTCTGAACTAAGATCATTGCCCTATTGCTTCCTCTATCCTTCAGTATTCCTATCCTTCATACAACCCGCCCAGCAGTGTCCAGTTCACAAAACAATAAAGAAGCTCGATGTAATCCTGCGCGTACGCAGGAACTATAAACCGATGTTGCGAGAACGCCGTCTATTTGCGAACTTCCGGGAGCGTGCCATTGCCACTGGCGGTTCAGGAACATGGGCATTAGTTCGTAGACGAATGTGCAGGAGAAAGTTGAAAAGCGTTTGCAGCCGGATGACTAATTTGTAAGAAAGAAGTCGATAGCAACGATATTACTGAATATGTACATTAGGAAGAGAATGAACAACGTATACAGAAGCTGTTAATGACATCTGAACAACATACTTTTTATAATATCAAGCAATCACCGCGAAAGACTTGCAAAGTTGCAAGAGATGAGTTGTCACCTTGCAAAGGATATAATGAAGACGATGGTTCAACACAAAAAAGAATTGTGAAAACCAAAGGTACTAACTATTCAGAAGAAAATCAGTCATACTTGTGAATCCGGAAACTTTAAATATCTTTTGCAACTAATAACAAAGAGAAACCCTTTCGTCTAAGATTCCTTCCAACGACGACATACCACAACCTGAGTCAAGTAACATCTTTATTTATACAGAACATCACGAAACTGCACAGATGAGTAATCAGTCAGTTCTCCAAAACATTTCCAGCCGAGTCACAGACTAGACCAGGGATAGAAAACATGTGGCACGCTGGTCGAATCTGGCCTGCGAAGGGTTTAACTTTCAACGTCATTTTCACTGACGGCGTACTTAAGTATAGCCTCTGGAATTATGTTTTGGCGGTCTCATCAGCCGTATCTCATTGCGATTTTTCTTTCCTACGTTATTCTCGTCTTAGATTTAGTCCACTATCAATTAAAGTTGTTTGTTTACTAATTTATAAGTTGAGCCTCTTTTACCGGAGGGACGGGCCCACAATGGGTTATCAAAAACCTGTGTGGAAGAGGGAGGCTTTCGTCCTGTAGTCGCTATGTAAGATGCTAGAACAATCTTTAAAAAAAAAGGCGGCATTCGTATTGTCCTAATAAAATCGCTGACACGCCTATTTTTGCGTCCTGTAACTATATTATGTAAAAAAAATACCGTGGAAAAACTTCTTCTAGTAAATGTATATTTATAAAAATTTAATCCCTATTTCCCTTGGTCACGCCATCGCGCGTAAACAGCTGGACCAATTTAGCTAATTATTTTTTTGTTGTTTGTTATTGTCAAACGAAGATTTTATGAATGAAAAAAAAAGTAAGAAAGTTGTGTGGAACAGTTTTTTATTATTAATTATACCAATGCGAATTCTATATTCATAGTTAAAACAGTTCGTCTGTTTGGTCAGCTAGTTGTAATACAAAAACACCAGCTTCTGCTAGCGGATTCACCCGCGTGAAAGTAAGTTTTTCCACCTGTTTCATCCACACAGGGGCTAAATTTTCAAAAATCTTTTCTTAGAGCTCGCTTACGTCATAAAACGAAACCTTGTGCAAAATTTCATGCTCCTAGTCCCTGTAGTTTCGTCTGTACGTTGATATCTCAGTCAGTCAGTTTCTTCTTTTACATATATAGACTATTTTTATTCTGTGAATCCCCCCCCCCCCCGTATGTTTTTTGACTAATTTCTAGTCCTTGACATTGCTGTAGCAGACTGTGTCCGATAGTATCATGTATTTATTTATATGTGTGTCATGTTTTGTGGTTACTTTAGTTCTAGCCACCGTAGGCGCGGGCTTGCGGACGGCAAGCAATGGGTGTTGGTCAATCGGCGTCCGACCGTCCGGTAACCGTCCGGACCGAGCCCAAGTCGTCGAAGGCGCGTACTGTTCCACGCGCGCCTCAGGGAGATGTCAGCAAATCGTAGGGGCCCAGCAGGGTCGAAGCCTACTGGGGCCACGGGCAGTGTGAAAGTGAAACCCAAGGCCCTGGGACGAAGGCAAAGAAGGAACAGGAGTAGGTTTTTAGTAAGTAAAAGTCAGACACTATCTGCCTCTACGCCCAAGTGCGGGATTTGTCATAAGATGATTTTTTCACCCTAAAAAAAAAAATGGATGCTTTTGATTGCTAGATTTAATGCTTTTAATTTTATTTTTGTATTTATGTAAAAAAGTTTGTCTACCCCTGGACTAGACTCTCGACTAAAATAGTCAGCTAGTTAAAATGAGCTACGACTCTGTGGAACGACGGCCAGAGCTTGTTATAGAGAAAGATCATGCTGAAAGAATTCTAGACCCAGCTGTCTTTGCTGTAGTAAATAATGAGGAGAAGCAAAAACTTTCATGTGATTAATGGTTTTGGATGAAAATTCTAGTGTTAGTGAAATTTGAAGTGTTATAAAATGCATTTGGTATATGACGTAATAATATTGTAATACATTTAGGTACTCGTATAAGCATTGTTTTGTGGGACTGTTCGAAAGACTAACCGTGAACCTGGAACACAAAAAGAGCAACTAAAGGAACAAAGTGTTTTTTACTTTACTTCAGGTTCTAGTCAGTAGATGTCTGACACTCCCTTAAGAGCATTGTACACTTAGTTTTTGCAAATGTTTATCAAATGTCAAATGCACATTATGAGGTCTACAATTAAGTTTATAATAAATAATAGCATAAGCTCAGTATTAAAACTTCCGAAGATTTGTTTTTTTTTTATTATTATTGTTTACGTGACGGTAAGCGACGATTAGGTCGACGATGGGACACGTTTGCCAAGAAATAACCTATTCACTCTTGGCCTAAAGACCCCTAGCTACCACCAGCTATAAGGAAACACAAACTCCGGCAGGAAGTTTCACTGCCATCCAGCTTGTTCCTTTAAATTGTTTTACGAGTAATTCTCTCAGAAAACATCAACAATTTCTTTCAAATCGGTTTCCTTTGTAATGCTCATTTCCGGGAGATCCCGAACGATTCGATTCGTAATTGAAGCAGCGATCGAGTTTGTTTACGCAATTAAATGGAAGAAATGTTTAAAATGTTTACTTGTTCTTCAGGTCAAATTATTATCCAACATTGAAAAAGTAATGAAATGAGATTTCCAACGATTAGGTTGTTGTTCTTTGAAGAAGAGGACCACGGGACCTAAAGAGGGCACTCCAGGACTACATATAACAAGAAGGAGATACGCAGACACAATGCTAGCAAAATATGAAGCATTTTGGAGATTTACTCAAAATTTACGTATCTATATTACTTAAAGAACGAACGGACGAATAGTTTCTTTGTTTGTTTGGTTATACACGCTAATCTCAAGAACAACTGGTTCGAATCGAAAAAAAAAATTACTATAGTAAGTATATTTAGATAAGGAACGCATTTATTGAGGAAGGCTATAGGCTATTAACATCTCCCTACGACCGAGATAGGTACGGAGCAGTAACCAAAGCCGCGGACGAAACCACGGGGTAACGTTCTCATTACATAACCATATTTTAATAAGTACTTTACGGATCAGGAAGCGACATGACTGCAAAACGCTAAAACCTTTGTCTCCTAAGCATCAAAACTTTTTTTTACCAATTTTATAGCTATAGCCAAAGTTCAAAGCGTAACAACAGGTTCCAGAACTGTTCAATCATAAATCAAAAATGATAGCCAGCATTACATAATAATAAACAATTTCAAAGCAAAATAAAAGCACTAAAAGCAAGAATAGATCGACTATTTATTGTATGTTACAAAGACTGAGTGGGAATAAAACTGTAAGGGTCGCCGCACACGGGCCATCGGCAACAACCACAAAACGCCGCCACCGGCATATTTTCTGTTAGTTTTCATATGGATCCGCCGCACACGGTTAACGCCGGTGGCCGCCACACGCTACAAATCGCCGCTGCTTGCTTCTTGTGGCCCGCACTGGCCACTAAACGACGATACAAAACGCCTTCACACACCACTTGCGCATTTAAACCTTTTGCGCGTATGGGTTAAAAGCAGCAGCTACCAGCCACAAGTGGCTATCGCGCACTTCAGCTTCTCGTGGCGGTGTTTGTGGCTGAGGCATGTGTGGGAAAACTTGTGAGCAGCCGATATAAACGCGGAGGTTTAGTCAACACTATTTATTGCGTTTGTTGTAATAATCAGACACAGGACTACAATACGTATATAACTATAGTAACTATAAAGGCCAATTTGATCCCTTTGTCACTGTGACCCGCGTACGATTAGAACGTACAAGATAAAGATGGCTACTGAACTGACACTAGCAGTGGGCGCCAGTGTTGTGCTATGCATAGAGGAGTTATAATGGTGTGCACAGTCATAATTGACTAATCTTAGTGTTGGGATTCCAACAGAATGTGGCCCGTGTGTGGCGACCCTAATACATTTCATGACCTACACAAAGTTTTGTATGTCGGAGAAACGGCGGAATCTAATCAACATACCTAAACATATTTACTACTGTTTGATCATCAAGAATTCTTTTAGACACGCTACTGAGATGAGACGGACAACCTTTTTGTGACAATGCTTCATGTATACCTATTTTATTTTCGTTTGTGGATGTTTTTTTTTTCGATGCCAAATGCGACGTGTATATTGAAAGGAATAGCAAATTGAACAAAAATGGAAATAAACCTGATAGAATACAAACAAAAACATCTTTGATTCATTTAATTATTATTTTTATTTTATTTTTCAAGAAAACGTATCCCTACTCTAGAGATAACTTCTATATCGTGGGTGAGTTTACAAACATGAAAATTCACTTACACAAGACATCCAGACCCGGAAAACCTATCTGTAGACTATACAAATATCTGTTCTGTGCGGGAATCGAATCCACGGTACGCGGTGTAGGAGTTAATATCTCAAACACTATTAACACACACAATATTTCTCAAATTCTACTGTGACCTGAAAACCTGTCAAAATTTGGCATATAAGTAGGTTTTTAGAAGTTCTTCATTCAAAATACTCAATTTAGAAACCCGTCTTTTATCTGTTTCCCGAATAAATGCACTCATTCTATTAGATAGGTTCCTGAAGCTTAGCTGCGGATAAAAACTAGTCTGTAATAAGAGCAAGTGGCTAAATAATAACAACCCAACCTTCGAAGTAAAGTGATGCTTCCCGCGGTCGGGCAGAGCATTTAAACAAATGACTTTTCTGTTAGAGTTCCCACCAAATGTTTTTTTTTTTAAGGCGTAAAGTCCTCCAATGACTTTTTTTGCTCTAGGTGGAGCTCGAGGGCGTGTCAGACTTTTACTGAATAAAACCACAAATGTGTCCTCCGATTGCCCTTTTCGTTTTAATACCACGGGTTTCCTTTTCAGAAAATGCCCACGACCCTAACGGGCATCGGTCCTGCAGGGCCCCTACGGTTTGTTGACGTCTCTTTGAGGAGCGAGTGGAACACTACGCGCTGTTTAAATTACCGGACGACCGGACAGCGAGCTACCCCTTGCTCTTTAACTGCAATCCCGCGCCTATCGTGGAAAAGTTACGTGACAAGTCGCGTGAAAAGTCATTTAACTACGAGTGTAGGACAGTATTGAAAACTTAAAAAATTGCCTCTTTAAAATGCTAGTATAATGTTCAGTACCCCTGTTCCAGATACCTGATAGTTACGTCACCGCTACTATAAAAACGTAGTAAAATAACCGTTGTAACGTCAGTCGAGTGATTTGCTAAAATAGATACTGTTGTATGAAAACAAGGGTGTGTTATCAACCTGGTTTATACGGCCGTATGAGGAGCTTTGTTAGTATTGTGAGTATTTATGATTTAGTATTGGTCTTTGAAAAATACTTTTGACAATCATGAAGGCTAACGTTTAGAAAAATTGGTTGCGCGCGCAACCACGCGCTTCGGATTGGGTTGATGAGTGTTTTTGCGTCCTATTCGCCAGGGTCGTGTATTCGAGACTGGGCACACCATTTCGTTTAGCTCTTCAATCCCCGTAGGTAACAGAAGAGCTGACGAGATGGAGTATTTGGTCATGGATTAAGAGTGTTTGTCGAATTAATCCGATGTAGGCAGTTAAAGCGTTAAGTGATTAGGTTCGAAACTATGGGTCGTGGATTCGATTCTCTCACGGAATAAAGTTGTGTATTTGTTTTAACTGAGCATGAAATGCTCCAGGGCGGAGCGTGAAGGCCTGTCAAACTTTTACTGACTAAAACCACACCTGTGTTCTTTCTTTGCCTTGCGTTTCATGACCCCGGGTTTCCCTATCGGAAGTCAAACCATGGCTTCGGCCCTGCTGGGCCAACGAAATGCGGTAGAAGAATTATTGAAATTTACTGAAAATCTTCTTAGTTACAGGCTTACATGCATTCCCTAACATAACAATTTTTAAAATATATCACTGTTAGTTTCATACACGAAATAGATAAGTCTATGTGACGAAATATATCAAACATAAACATGTGTCACATGAAAAACTATGATTACAGAATAATTTTAACAGTCAAAACGCCCTTGAAACTGAACAAAAAAACTAATTAATCACATATCTGTATCTCCGCCAATCAGCCCGGAAATTACATCGTACTGGAATCGAACCCACGCATTTTTTCACCCTCAGTCCCGGGCGAGTAATTATCGGAAAACCTCGAGAACGTATCTGCCATATCTTAATTAGATTCGCTTAGGGGAGGCAAGAAACTGAAGGATGCTAAATTGCAATTTTTTTATGGAGTTCTGAAGGCTATTGTTGGGTAGCCACAGAGGAAGGGTATATAATATAATAATATTCACACAACTATTACACAACGCCGTTTAGTCCAAAGCTAAGCAGAGCTTGTGTTATGAGTACTAGACAACTGATAAACATACTTAAATATTTCTAAATACATACATATTATAGATAAATTACACCCAGACACAACAAATAATTGTGATCATCACACAAACATTTGTCCTGGGTGGGAATCGAACCCACGACCTCCGGCATAGCAAAAAGGGCCACTAACCACTAGACCAACAGGCCAGTCTAAATATAGATTTATTCTTTAAAGTTATTCCTCTTTTTGTTAAGTGTCGTATGTAATAACAATGAGGTTTTCTACAAAAGGATGATGTGATTTGCCCAACTGAATGCTTTATCTATAGAACCCAATCTTGATCTTGAAATACTCAATTCAGAAACCAGCTCTAAGTCAAGAATAAGACTATATTTTAGAGATAGACAAGCACATTCATGCAAAATATTTGTCAAAATACTGAAAAGTTGAAAGAAAAGTTCACTGCGGCGCTACATTGTTTAATAGAACTAAGCATACAGCATACAAGCATACAGCTCTAAGAAAGCTTTTAGAAGATACTTTTTTCGCGACCGCGACGTCTTAAGCGCCATGAATTTCGTGGCACTTACGCGTTTCGTTCAACATAGTGAGTATTCGGCACGCGTAATCTAGTGCGTAGTACATATAATCGACGCTCATGCCCAAGAAAGTAGATACCTACTACAAAAACAGTAAAGGCAGAATATAAAATAGTATAAAGGCAGGCTACACTGCGCACACGTGTGCCACACACGCCGATCTGGGTGCGTCGGTCTCCATACATTTTACATGGAAAATATACTTGTAGAGCTACACTTGATCCACGCCACGCGACGTCATTCTACGTACAAATCAGGCGTGTTACACGTGTGCGTTATTCTAATGTAGTTCTAGCTTAAAAGATCTATTAAGCTTAACGGAATGGGCTATGATGTTCCGGTAAAGGTATTTGAAAAAAAACTAGTTATCTTTGCAACACCCACGCATAGAAATAAAGTCCAAGTTTAAAGGACGTTACATCTTTTAATCTTTTGTGACCAGCAAAATCCTGACTACCAAACGAAACGTCCAACATTTAGCAATTCCCGTCCGTAAACTAATATATATGCAAGGAACGTCTACAACTTCTTTACCACTTACAAAACTTTACTCTTAACAGTACAAAGGTAAATATGATTTATCACAAATTTCAGGCGCTACAAAAGATAGAGTATTACAGAAGTTCGGTTGCATAGCATAATCAGCCTTTTCAATGTTCCTACTGCTGGGACTCATGCCTCCTCTGTAGGAGAGGGAATGGGCCGTAATCCACTACGCGGGCTCAGTGCGGGTTGATGAATGTCACATGTCTTCGAATTTTTGGTTCTAGGACATGCCGGTTTCCTCACGGTGTTTTCCTTCACCGTTTTAAGAGCAGTGGTGATAAAATAAATTACACAAAGTAATGCGCCTGGCTGGACTTGTAAGTCGGGGCCGTTACCACTTGGCCACCCCACAGCTCTCCGGCTGCTTACAATGCAATCAAACTGTCAAGAATTTAGTCTGCTTCTAGTCGATCAGATGCAGAAGACTGCCAGTGTTTTACATGGTGAGACTGACTATACGACTTCCACTTGGGTGAAAATGCACGCACACATAGAAACGCTTCGGTGAGTTCAAGTGCACTTGAGTATGGCATTTGTTTGAAAAGGTCGCCGTTTTCTATATTAAAATATTTGTTCCTAGTGGTTTCATTTTTACTTCAACAAATATCAACTCTAAGCATCCGTTCATAAAGCTATTTTCAGAATGGCCGGTAGTTACTACTGGGCCACCACTACTCTCGGACTTAAAAGGCGAGGGGAGGAAACATTCGCTATTTGTTGAGGTTTAAAATTTTTTTTCCAAAAACTTTAAGGTTTATCTAAGGACTATGTCCAGCAGCGTACGACTTTCAACTGAAATAATGGCAGTTAGAAAGCGGGCCTTCTGCACCATCTCTATGCTGTGGTCGAACCTTCCAATTACGTCAGTCGTATCTGCCTGTCCGAGGATACCGGAGCTGAATAGTAAACGGAAGTGCTGGTTGTCACGTAGCCATCGACCTTGGGGAGGAAAATGTTTGAAGCAATGTGGACTTGAGCTGTAATAGAAAACTTTGTAACTTTTAAAACTTAAGATGACAACTGTATGAAGGTATTTGGGCGAATACGTGTAATGCTCACACACATTTTTACAGTTATTTATTTATAAATCCCATGAAATAGTGCGAGAGCATATCAACTGAGCAGCAATCATTTACGCGCGAATCAATGGTCATATGTCAGGAAGTATAATAACATATTTTTGATTCCGAAAAGGCGTTCGCAAATACATAATAATAACTCCTCTCGCTCTAGGTGGAGCGAAAAGAAGTATCAGATGTTTAAATCAGCACAAAAAGAAAAACTTTTTTTTTGTTCCCGAAATAAAACCTTCAAAGACGCCCAGTCTTTGGGAATAAGTCTGGGGATTGTGGTATTTTTACCTCACTAAAACAACGCCGGTAATCACCATCAGAAGGGGCCTCGTTACGTCTTAAAAGATCACTTCGGAAACCCCTCTGTGTAACGCCTGTTACGCAACATCCGTAAGGAGGCAATAGGGATTCAAGAGTCTCCCCAAAACCTCGTCGTGCACGGCAGCACGTGATCACTGTGTCACAGTCTTCCCTGGTAACACTCGATGGGCAAACAGAGTCCCCAACACAAAAAGTAAAATCTACTAAAGAACTTACTAATCCAATGTCAACAAACAACACCATAATGTTGGCCTTCGAATGCCCCTAATGCCATTAATGATGATCATAAGAACCTCATAAACATGGCATAACGAACCCCACCCGGAATCCGGAAGACAATACTACTGAGCGTCGCCGCCCGTCACAATCTTCACGTAGAGCCTGGCCTTGGAACAGCCGCTGGCCATGAGAAAAGGACGGGCTGCGAAGGCCGACAGTTGGTGGAAGAAATTAAAATAAATGGAAATGGTTGAGTATTGATCTGTAATGTTTAGAAGGCTTGGAAATTGCATTAATTTGTTGTTGATCATTATTATTTGAGATACATTATACATGTAATCATGCTTGACTGCGATCCCACCTGATGGAAAGCAGTGATGCAATCATTGATGGTGAGGCGCACTGGTTTATTAAGAGCCTATTCACTCTAGCCTTGAAGGCACCTAAATTATAGTTAGGCGGGAAGACCGCAGCAGGCAAATTATTATTTTATATATTATATGCTTAATTATAAAGTGATTAATTCGCAGTACACGTCACAGACTACCCCCTGTATTATTTAAGTTCTTACGATTCATCCTAAGGTTGTCTGGAAGATATTGTTGTCAGCAATAAGACCGCCATTGTACACATAGATTTAAGTTTATTAATAAATTGTGTGTTACTTTTTAGGTCTACAATAAAGTTTATTCTTTTCTGTTGTTACTCGTACCAATAAAATCGGATCATTGATTTCCGGAAAAGATTCGTAAATACTGAACTCGTAGTCGAAACAACGTGGTTCAAAAAAGCTACTAAAGTTACCCTTTCAAATGTTACTTGCTAAAATTTAACCCAGTTTAAAATATCATCGATATATTCACTTAGAAGTCATGACCTGTGTTTATCGACTCCTACCACGCCTACTAACACTATAAATGTGAAATATGTACGTATGTTTCGATTTTTATTAATCAATCACGCCTTTACAGCTTAATGGATTCAGAACGCAGGGACACCTTGACCTGGATTAGAATACTTTTCATCATGGGGGTACGAACCCCTGACGTAATTTTCGACGTTCTCGCGAGCTACACGGCATGAACTAGTTCTTCTCGAATAACGATTACTATACCACTGCTAGGAAAAAGTATCCCCCAAGCCATTCAATTCTTCTCCCGCAATCATCTCGCCACCTCTTTCTAAGCCGGCCTTGATGGCACTTTCCATCTTGACGAACCCACTGCATGGGGATTGTTGCCAACACTCACCGTACACTTTTGACTGAAATGACCAGCCCAACCCTATTTGAGTTTGTCAGCCTTTTAGGGAATAATGTTAATAATAATAATTTTCACACAACGCCATCTAGTCCCAAACTGAGCAGAGCTTGTGCTATAAGTTCTAGACAACTGATAAACACACATAGATAAATTACGCCCAGACACAGAACAAACCATCGTGCTCATTACAGAAACATTTGTCTTGGGTGGGAATCGAACCCACGACCTCCGGCATAGCAGTCACTAGACCAACAGGCCAGTCATCAATGATAATACTTGAGCAATCAATTAACTGATGACAAAATGATAATAATAATATATCTAATCATTTTACTGACACAAACATAGCCCATAATATATGAATAGCCATAAAAGAAAAGCTTAACATCGCTGAAATACTAAAACCCTAATTGGATGGAATTAACCTAATGGAAAGTTTTAGGACTGATCAGAGTTTCCGAGTATCTTCGACCACTTGATGAGGTTTTTCGAGAAGTTTTCACTGTTTATTCCTGCATTGCTTGATCTTCTTAACCTTGACCCAAGGTTACGTAAAAGGGTTACTATACCAAAGGCGTGTTTCGCAATGTCAGGATAGATACTGCCATCGAAACTTAATATTATGAAGAGGCGTATTGTTTGTTTCGAAGAGGTAAGGTAATATATAAAAGAAGAAACTAACTGACTGGCATATCAACGCACAGCCAAAACTACTGGGACTAGGAATGTGAAATTTTGCATAAGGCATCCTTTTGTGTCGTAGACGAGCATTAAGAAAGGGGTTTTGTAAATTTAACTCTTTAGGGGGTGAAAACGATGAAAAAGGAGAATTTCGTTTGTATGCAAAATCTTATTCCGTCGGCCAATATACATGAAAAGCACGAGTAAATCATAAAGGTTATCATAATTTGTATCAAGCCGAAAAAAAATTCTCTGTGAATCCGGAGCGAGAATCTCTAAATATGATAAAAAATGACAATGTATTCGAGTATCATAAAGTACGTTTTATTCCGAAGAAATGCACTGTTCTTGTGCTATAGGCCAAGGAAGCGAATTCACGGGAAAAGCCAATAATTCAAAAGATCAATAATTTAAAAGTATTTACTTAATAAATAGTTCATGGTTATCAGATTTAATGAAATTTAGCTTCACTTTTTTTTTTGACTGACTGACATTTTGACAATTCAAAAGTGCCTGTAATTGGTCTATTTGAATTAAACGTTTCTGATTTCTGAGAAAAGTATTTATATAGCAGTTACAGAAACCAAATCTACAAATGCAATTTCGTTTTAAGCTGGTTCAATTTCAGCAGAGATGAATCAAGTTTGATAAGGTTGTCTAGCTAAGCTGCTGACGATTCGGAAAAAATATTTTCGGACACCACCAAATTTATTGAACCGGTTTAATACAGTTAGATAAAAAAAAAATGTTCCAATTCGTATATTGTGTCCGAATATATTGTATCCGAATAGTCAGTCAACCGTCTAGCTTATCGATGGCGTCATTAAAGTGTCATTGAATAATCATGGGAACTCTGACTCACTGCAACTGTACAGATAGTTGTCATGGGGACTGTGGACTCATCATTTTGCCATTTGAGATTAGCATCACCCTATATGTTTTGGAGAACGTACGCTTTTTAGAATCATAACATAAACGATTTAATAACTGCAAAAATCAGAAAGCGTGTGAGAACGGGACGACTTAGATGTCTTCCTTAGGACTTGGCAAGAAATTGCAACGAGCCGGGAACAATGGAATGAATGAAGGTAGGCCTTTGCCCAGCAGTGGGACAGTATAGGCTAGATATAATAATAATAAAGTGAGAACTTGATAAATAACGTTGCTAATGCCAAAACCAATGTAAAATTAGTATTCCACCAAAGTCTAAAAACCGCATTACCAACTTTATTCATTTATTATTTCTGAAGACCGAAAAGCACTATTCTTATGAATCCGGAGAAAGGGAAATAATGTCTCAATTATTTGAAATCTTCTTCTTGGCAAAATGTAAAAATGGCTTATCTAAAAATTGGAACAGTATGTTGGAAAGAAAACGCATTTAGGATTTTGTGTCTTACTACAAACTGCACTTTCATTTGAAATATTTCCAATTTGTATTAACTAACACGTTATCTAGGTTCATTCTTACAATCCTTGATGGTATTTTGAGTAACATCAACTCGTTGCATTAAACTCGACCACAATGACTATTCTAGACTTTTCAACCACAAAGGCCCAATCAATACTCCCCCACACAAATACACGGTAGAACAAATTCCCAGTTTCATGGAAACATAAATATTAACGAGCGGGGCCGGGCAGGGTATATCGAATATACAGAATATTCGACTACCCACTCACTCTGTATTGGATGCAATGTCATTGATCATGTTATACAGTACAATATTACCGTAGAAACGTTATATTGTACTGTATAACATGATCTATAATGACCTATAATGATTTCGTTTATGGCTGTTCAATCCAATATTGCATTCATATTTATGATCTATTTGGAGTAGTTTCAGAGTGTTTATTTCTAAAGTTGAATTTCAAGGAAAACAAGACAGGAAAATACAATGATAAGAATCGAACCAGGAAACTTAGGAGGCATATTAAAGTGATTTTACTATATAAAAACCAGAGTCATGACAAAAGATGGATGGATTGTGTGAGTAGTGATTTTTTTTTAAGTATTGATGCAATCATTGAAGAATTGAAAGAAAATAGAGTCAGTAATAGCGTGACCGATGACAGGACAAAATGAAAGCAGAAAACGATTTGCACCGACCCCAAATAACACTGGAGATGATAATACACTGGAGTCACGATGAATCTATTGATTACAATAGCTACATATAGACTGGAATTTGACACAAGATGCCAGAAAAAGATGAGTTAGTTTCTATTATTTCCTATCCAGAAACTTAGAAGATAAAACTTTCTCTCTAATAAAACTCATCAGGTGAGATAGCGGTAAAGCACGAATAAAAAATAAAAAAAAAGAGGTTGGCAAAGTGATTACGCATTTGGCTGCTGCACTGTGTGTCGCGGATTCGATTCCTGCACTGAACAAATATTTGTATCGCCTACAAGATGTTGCCGGTCAGGGTGTTTTGTGTATGTGAGTTTATATATTTGTGAACGCACTCACGAGACAGGAGTAGTAGTATAATGATTTTTTGAAAAGAAAGAAAAGGAATCTAACGTATAGATTTTAGCTCCGAAAAACTTCTTGATCACTATCATCATTCAAGTCCTTTGTAAGAAAACTTTCAAGTTCCTCTTCATAGACAGCGAAACTACATTGTATCCTTCTAAATTACATAAGACCTACCCTCAATACGAACGTATTCATAAACATCCCTTTATTTGGAAAACAGTCGGGATTGGAGGAGCGAGTCGACGAGGAAGCGGTAGAAAAACATCCTGACGGGAATATTATTCGGGAGCGAGATATATCGCAGGCCGGGCATGACTTGACCTTGTACCGTGACGTAGGGATACTGGGGTGAGGGCTGGTTTATTGTGTTCTGATATGTGTTTAGTGGAGTCTAATACAGATTGCTAGAAGATATTGAGCACCTAAAAGGTCGCTCACCGAAACCAAACTTTATAAGTAACCATCTTATAGCAAAAAAATAAAAACTTGAAGTTGATTTTCACGTTATTTAACAATTTTTCCTAGCATTTAAGTGCTTCTATTTATTCATTAATTGTAATATATATAGGTAGAAAATACCCATCAAGGTTTAGTTACTATGGTCCTGGTCGGCCATTGTTTTTCCAGTTGCAATTTCTTAGGAGCGGCACGGATTTGTGTCCGGTTGATGGTTTCAGGCTCACGCCTTGCACTAAGGCCTGTTAAAATGTGTGTGTACTACAGTCTTTCTTAGTTTAACTCTTCGTAGAATGTAGGAATTATGTTATCTGTGTACGTATATGTCTAAGAACTCTGACTATCTTCAATAAAGTCGTTAAATAGAGAATCTAAACATAATAAAATTCAATAAATCATGATTCCTAACATAAGAACACCGAGTTCGGTATTTTTTTTTTATTATTATGGATAGGCTCGCGTTTAACCACTATCACACCTGATGGTAAGCGATGATGTGGTCAACGATGGAGCACACTTGGCTAGAAGTAACCTATTCACTCTTGGCTTAAAGACCCCTAGGTTTAACGACCAATTGGAACCTTGCGCTAGCTTCTGACATTTTATAAGTGCCCATGTGAAATAAATAATTTTGAGTTTGAATTTTATAGCTAACTGGAAACACAGAAACACAAATAAAATGCAACTGTTCTTCCAAATGACAAAAACACACACTGGACAGAATAGATTTATGACAGGCGGAGTCGCGGCAACGATTAGTGGCGACCTTGACCGAGCGCCGTCGTTAGTGACGAGCATGTTTTTCCGGGATAGCTGTTCTATTTCAAGGTCCGGAGCTTTTGTTCTTGAAGCTTTATAATAGTTCTTGTGAATATAAAGAGTTGACGAAACTTGTGGGAGCATGAGTTGAAAGTACGTATTAAAATTTTCCAAGAAAACTTAATGGAAAGGAACCGGACTGTTGCAAATTCCGTTAATTTATAAAAGAAAAACATAAAATTAATATCTACCTCTTTTTTCTGCGTAAGAAACTAGGGTTCGCCCGCGTGACCCACGGAAACATACTCCCGAGATAAAGAGTATCCTATGTGCTTTTCCAGGACATGATCTACCTGTGTGCTAATTCCAACGACCTTACAGCCACTAGACGCCTCATGCTTGAACTAGCGCAGCAAAACAATTCTGTCAACTAGCCGAGGTACGAGGAGAGGATACTACGTTCTGATTGGTTTTGGTTAGTACGGGGGAGCGGAGTCGGATCAGACATGCGTCGCCTGTTATTAGACGTCTAGTAGCTGTAAGGTCGTTGGCTAATTCAAATCCCTTTATACGTTTGAACGTGGAGTAATAATCAAACACACACACTCACAAATATTAGTGTGAAATTCACAAGATACCTATTGAGAGTTCCATAAATCGCCATAACATTCTTACGAAGTTTGATATAATTCGGTGACAACTATAAGTTTACTTCTCATTCTTAACTCTGGAGTAAAGAGTGTGTTCTCGAGGACTTTTAGCTTTTTTAAAGCTATTAGTTACTTGTAATTAAGAGGCTCAACCGGTCTTGAAGTCCTTTAGGAGTCAGGTTTTATAAAATGCTAGTCCGGCAACAGTAACGAAAAAGCAGGTTTACCTTTTAACCATTCGAATACCGTAATTAGAAACAAAATAGAAAGACAATGAGTGAGCGAACGAAGCGTTTAATGAATTAAGTTTAGTGCAAATCACTTCGCAAAAAAAATCCTAACATTGAACAATTGAAATATTCTAACGTAGTCAGATTCGCGAGTGAAATGAACAATTTATCTGCAGTGGATGTAGTTATCACATCCTGTAGATATTACGGACTGTTTTGCGGACTTCTGCATCTGCCAGAGTGCCACACTGGCGGTGTAGGGTTTGGCAAACGGGTGCAGATATAGACCGGAATAGATCGAACATGGGCTATGCCAGCTATTGATAGTAATGAAACGTTTAAGGAAATAAATTATATTATAAAATTTCTTGTAGAGGTACAGATTTATACAGCGGGCTTTTAGTACACATCTACCAATCAAACTACTGAAGTCGTTCGAATGGCCTGTTGGACTAGTGGTTAGTGACCCTGACTGCTATGCCGCAGGTCGTGAGTTCGATTCCCACCCAGGACAAATGTTTGTGTGAGCACGATCATTTGTTCTGTGTCTGGGTGTAAACTATATATATATATATATATATATATATATATATAAAAGGAGAAACTGACTGACTGACATATCAATGCACAGCCGAAACTACAGGACCTAGGAGCTTGAAATTTTGCATAAGGCTTCCTTTTATGACGTAGGCGAGCACTAAAAGAGGATTTCCTAAAATTCACCCGCTATAGGGCTGAAACGGGGGTCCAAAGTTTGTATAGAAAACCTATTTTCACGCGGGCGAAGCCGCTGGTAGAATCTAGTCTATATATATAAAAGGAGAAACTGACTGACTGACATATCAATGCACAGCCGAAACTACTGGGACTACGAACATGAAAATCTGCACAAGGCTTCCTTTTATGACGTAGGCGAGCACTAAGAGAGGATTTTCCAAAATTCACTCCCTAAGGGAATGAAACTGGGGTCCAAAGTTTGTATAGAAAAAACTATTTTCATGCGGGCAAAGCCGCTGGTTTTGCCAGCGGCTTTATCAGTTAGTTATCAGTTGCTAGTTTATCAGTTGTCCACAACACAAGCTCTGCTTAGCTTGGGACTAGACGGCTTTATGTGATAGTTGTGGAATATTATTATTACTATACGGGTCATTATATCTCAGGACCCTGAGGTCCTGGACCTTTGGAAGGCGTACGAGGAGTCGAACCCAACTCGCAGAGGCCCCTTTGACGCTTTTAATGGAACTTATTATTATTATATTATAAACCATAAAATAGAATATAAACCATATTCCCTTGGTAGTCGTCCTATTAGAAACAAAACACAATAAAAGACATTGCTAATCGGACAACAAAACTAACAAAAACTTGGAACAAACTCGAGTGGATCATAGCAAGCATAGCACGTAGCTACGGCTTCTTCTTGTTCTTATTGGAAAAAGACGCTAAATCTGTATTTTTACAAACTAAAATAAAAATACAGTCTTTATGCCTTATCATACTCGTGTAAACCACTCTATAATGCTACGATTTCTTTGTACGTTTTACTAGATCTTTTCTAGAAGTAATAATATGTAATCATGTTAGATATATAAAAATGAATAGCTGTTCGTTAGTCTCGCTAAAACTCGAGAACGGGTGGACCAATTTGGCTAATTTTGGTCTTGAAATATTCGAGACAGTCCAGGGAAGGTTTAAACGGCAGAAAAAATACCGAATACAACGCCATCTCTAATTAAAATGACATTATAAAATGAATTATGCTGTTCTGGTAATGCCAGTAGATGGCGTTATCCTTTCTATTAGGCGGTACGAATTTCGCCGGGTCAGCTAGATTAATATTTCTAGATACTATAAGTTTTGGTAGCCTCTAACAACGTGACCTTAGTCCCACCACTTCTTTGTACGTCTAGAAGTGCCCACAAAATCTGTAGTGGAGGCTCGACCGTTGTTTTATATTCATAAGGGTCCTCCAGTCAGCTAGATGCTGTGATCTCGGCAATTAGAGTATATGATACTACATGTGACTTCTGGCTACAAAGGTGAGTGGTCAAAGCTTGAAGAATGTGTGGAGGAGTTGGGTCATGTTGTTATAAAAATAACTGAGACGGTAGGCGAACAAATCTTTATATTGTTTGAGTTGGAGTGTCCAACTTTTGTAGCAATTAGTTTTGTGAATATGTAAGACTGTTGACATACAACGTGAGACTTGATCTTGTAGTTTTCGAAAGTCAAGCTTTAGTAGTACTTTTGTTATAGCGTATTGAACTTGTGAACTACAAGTGGTAATTGAATCATATGAGAAAAAGTTTGAACAAGTTTTGTATATTACCTTATATAAGTACTAACGGTCTTGAAAGACAATGTCCTGCCGGAAAGCTAGCAAATCTTTAAAAGAAAAAAATTAAGAACTCGGTTGCAGCGCCACTGCAATCGAGTCATCACTCAATTGTTTAAATATACACACCAAATGTTATCCAAATCGGTCAAGCCGTTTAGGAGGACTTAGGCGACAAACACGCATACAGAAAAATTATACCTACCTAAATACGTAAAGATAAAAACTAAAAAGTAAAAGTCAGTAGCCAGAAAATCTGATATCAGTCTTGCTATTATCGTGTGACCCAGTAACTAGATTGTGGTGGTCAGAAAGGCACTTGCTCCTTGTAAAATACTGGTATCACGCCACATGCGGTTTGACTAGAAGCGGACACCATCGAGCCCGAGTCGTCGACGACGCGAAGTGTTCCACACACGCCTCAAAGAGATGTCATCAAACTGTAGGGGCCCAGCAGGTCTCATGCCCGCTAGAACAAAGGAGGAATTTCTGAAAAGAAAGCCCTTGTTCCTAGAACGCTAAGGGTAACAAAAGAAACATATGTGGCTTGTAAAAGTCTAAATCCCTAGGGCTGGAGAAGTCATTAGATGATTGCCGACCTCCCAAAAACAAAATTCAGGAAATGGCGAAGAAGATTAACGTAATCTGAAAAACATGTTACTAATCCTTCTAAGTGGTGCTTCGGTACTTTCTTATTTAGGTACTGGTTTATAATAGGCGATGTTGTCAAACTTCGTGTTATCTTTTCAGACATTTGAGGGGGAATTTATAATGGGAGAAGACTTTTTAATGGATGCTTGGCAGTTTAGCGAAGAATGAAAGTGGTGCTAAATGTTTATTGTTACTGCGGGAGTTATAGCGAATAGAAAATTTCGGACAGTATACAGATATTTTTTTATCGCCGTTGCCCGGAGTTGATGACATTGCTGAAGATGAAATCATCACGTTTCTGAGGTTACATAATCTAAAATGGAAAGATTACAGTTTGGAAATGTTAAGACTACATCTAATCATACATGACGTAACAGCTTTGTTGAGCATGAAAAAACTATCAAATAAATGTTCCCACTTTTAGTGGAGCGAGAGGTCGCATCAGACTTTTACCGAATAAAAACTACTCATTGTCCTTCAGCTGCCCTTTGCGTTCCAGAGTCTATCAGACAGACCCTCAGCCCTGGCAGGCAGGCTAATTACTTGCTACTAACATTTATCACATGGTTGGACCAGAAGCCACGGGCTAAACAAGGTTAATGTTTCATACCAGGGTTTACTTCAATCCCATAATGTCTCTAAATTTAGTATAAAACGACAAAGCTACAAGCAAAATATAGTTAAACATGAAATGGCACTACCAACACTGCCTGATAAACTTCCGAGCACAATTCGTTAATTAAATCTGGCAGGAGAAGTCCATTTCTACCCAAAAATTACTTCCATTACGGATAACAAAAATAACACAGACTACTTGACATTTCCGAATGAGAAAGTTAGTAAAAACGAAATTGTATTGAGAATTTTCGTTCTATATTAGAAAACAAATTAAACAGTCAAAGGCAGCTCCGATTTCGGGGTATTATACGAAAGTAAATTGTTTTAAGATTAATCAAGACATCTTTTGTATATAATATAAAATTTAATGATTTGGCACATTAGACATTACGTTTAATGTTTAAATATAGAAATTACAACACGACAAACGACCGGGTCACAAGATAATATGCTGCAGGTCAAAGTATTATAATATACAAAACAAAACGTGAAAGTTTCAGATAATTGCTGGAACAGAAGTCACATTGTATATACCACATTCATAAATACATCAAATTTAACACAGAAGCGTATCAAAGATAAAGAAAGACGACCTCCAGGAACCTATTAACTAAGCATATACAAGAAAATTGTACAACAAAAACAACAACCAATAACCCAGATTACAAATACTGTCAGACATGAAGATAAAAAACATGACTCAGAAATCCATGAATCAAAGAAAGCAACAATAAAACACTCGCAAGCAAAAATGCAAAAAAATCTACGTCGCCCTATCAAAAACACCAAGTAATACATCAGATTACAACAATATTGACCAACGCACCCACGAGTCCACAGCACCACCTGCTCCCATAACATTCTCAGCGCAAGAAGGCTATGCAAATGTTTTGCAATCGATCTGCCTGCCTGCTATATATAGCAGTGTCGTAACAGGGCAAACAGATCCAGTGGACGTAAAAACTGGAGTTGAGTATGTAGCTGCGAAACACGCGGAGAAATAAACTGATGGATAGAATGGTGGAAGTTTTGTAAAAAAAGTTATAGTACCTATAATACGATTCTAGGGTAAAGAGGTCGGCAATGATATTGATAATAACCATGAAACATTGGAAATATTACTTTTTATAGCACAGTAAAGAAATCGTTAATCGTATTGATGGAGATACAGACTTGTTTCTAAGTAAAATAATAATAATGAAGCCAGAAGTAAACAAGCCATAATTTGGACATGAATTTCTAAGTCATATAACCAAATGTACCTCCGAAATGTTCCCAAGTAACATTAACCAGAACCCTAGCGAGAAGATAATAAAATAAATCAAGGACTTACAGCAATCCCTTATTAAAATAGACCAAGGCCAAGAGGCTCTCAAGCAAAAAATGCAAATCACTTAGGTCCTTCACAGGGGTCGAATTTTCAGACTGAAGGAGACAGAATTTAAGAAACTTCCGTATAAGGCACTGAAGCGTTAGATTTATTAATCGCTGAGGTAGACAAGGATGAAGAAAGGGGAGGCTTCAACCTCCCGAAAGCTATTATACGAAATTGAAAATTCGCTTCGAATTTACAAGTTTAGGGAAGTGTTGTGAATTTCGCGGTTGTCATGTCCGTGTCTGTAGGGTTTGTGATAAGACTCAAGTCTTTGATCATTGAATTAAAGCTTTAAATATGATTGATATAATGGGATAGAAGAACTAAAGTTCAGTTGTCATTCAGCTGTCATGTCAACGCAGCAGCAACGCAGTGCGAAATTACAATTAAGAAAATATATAGCATAATCAGCCTTTTATGTTCCCACTGCTGGGACTCAAGCCTCCTCTCTCAGAGAGGGAATGGGCCGTAATCCACCACGCGGGCCTAGTGCGGGTTGGTGAATGTGACATGTCTTCGAATTTTTGGTTCTAGAACACACCGGTTTCCTCACGACTTTTTCCTTCACCGTTTAGGAAGCAGTGATACAATACAACTCGTAAGTCGGGGCCACTCGGCCACCACTGCTCTCAGAAAAATATTACAATGAAATAAGTGAAAGATTCAGAAACAGATGTGCAGAAGATGTGGATTGCACTTAAATGCATGGCAAATTGGATAAACAACTTACCAAGAACTGACTTTACATGACATACATTTTATCAGACTTAAATATGAAAAACTTTTATATAAAATAATTAGAGTAAAGCTTTCGATAGTGTTAGATCCTAAACAAAGTTTTACATTTAGCTCGATACCTTATTTATACTCATAGATCTTACGCGAGCTATTCTCTCATGAAACCTGAATAATATTTCACAATAACAGGCTCGTAAAATTGAAACGTTCCGTTCAAGTTTACGGCTCGTTCGGCTGCAGCAGAATTAGCCGGCGCTAGCTGTTGGCGTAACGTTAATGAATATAAACTTCGGCAGACATGCTGATATAATTAAATTGTACTGATCGGTAGACTGCAGTCTCGAGGTGAAGGATAACCGTGTTGCGGAACAAAACTTGCCAAAACATATATTTGATGATGGCAAACTTAAATATTTGACCATCGATAAAGTTTGCGTTCTTGATGAAAAAAGCTGAATCACCAAATAGCACTACTTGTAATAAAATCGAGGACGTATAACATTTAGCATAGCATAGTCGGCCTTATAATGTTCCCACTGTTGGGACCAAGCCTCCTCTCTAGGAGAGGGAATGGGCCGTAATCCACCACGCGGGCCCAGTGCGGGTTGGTGGATGTTACATACCTTCGAATTTTTGGTTCTAAGACATGCCGGTTTCCTCACGATGTTTTCCTTCACCGTTTTGAGAGCAGTGGTGATGAAATAAATTACACAAAGTAATGCGCCTGGCTCGGTTTGAACCCGCGACCTACAAATCGTAAGTCGGGGCCGTTACCAATCGGCCACCACTGCTTTCACATAACATTTGTAGGTAGATTATGTCAAAAACAAGACTGAGAGAAAAATTGGAACGATAGTATGGTTTGAATGGGTTAGATATTGGTTTAATTCAGACGATACTATCCTACCCTAAGTCTGATCTAGCAAAACAACTTTATAGTCTGGCAGTAATCGCAAATCCTTAATCTTAATATAAGTATATTTATATTGTTTAAGGTTTTTTTTTTCGGTGGGAAAATCATTTTATGACATCCCCCGCTCTTGGGCGGAGCGAGAAATAGTGTCAGAATTTTACTAACTAAAAACCCACTCCTGTTCCTTCGTTGCCTTTCGTACCAGGGCCGAGTCTTCCTTTCAGAATCAGACCCTTGGCCCCAGTAGGCTTCAACCCTGCTGGGCCCATACGGTTTGCTGACATCTCCTCGAGGCACGCGTGGAACAGTACGCGCCGCCGACGATCTGGGCTCGGTCTGGACGGTTACCGGACGGCGAGCTACCCATTGCTCGACGTCTGCAAGCCCGCGCCTACGGTGGCAGGAAATCGGGATCGGAATCCCAACGGATAAACAGATAAACATATTTATTGGTAAAAATTACATTTACAAGTCACAATATATTTTAATTAAATGAAGTACTTTGTTGCGTAAATTATTGATACTTTTAATTCATCAAATAAATAAAACAATTAATAACATAAAATTAAAACCATTGATTCATCATTTCATTAAAAATAATTAAATAGTAATATAGTAAAATATAAAATAATAATAAATTGATTGTCATTGAACTTAATAGATTAACATTGATTAGTCATTATCATTGTTTAATGTATTATATGGTATTTTATTATCTAGCATTTCCTCTATGGAATAAAACGCTTTCTGAGTGAGCCAGCATTTAAGTTTGGCCTTAAAGCTACATCTCGTCGGAGCAGAGGTAACCGACGACGGTAGTTTGTTGAATATTTTGGGGCCTATAATGTGTGTAAGCTTATCAGACTTCAGATATTGTTTAGGGTACAATAGGGTTGACGTTTACTTAAATCTCAATCTAGAAAGAAAGATAAAAAAAAACATTGAGCTTGTATTACCTAGACACAGTTGTAGCTAAAGTACACACACACATAATGGCAGTCAGGTTTTTCCTAGTCTACACGTAAAAGCCCTTCACGATTGGAATTTGATATTATGATAAACGGATTAAGGTGTAACTCGTGATGAGATAGCGATAGCATAAAGACAATAAGTATATTGAACGGATCACTCATTGATTTAACATCTATCAGGTATTAAGGAATATGGAGCGCTTTTATCCGGTGCTCGCCATTTTTTTTAGCACTATTCATTAAACCCCAAGTGAACGCCGGCGTTCGCTTTGTCTTTCTATTGTATTTCTAATTACGCTACTCAAAAGATTAAAAGTGGGAACATTTGAAACCGTTACTAGAACCCTAAAGGCAAAATCATCAATGACTTTTCCCTCTCTAAAACCCAGAGAGGGAAAAGTCATTGATGATTTTACTTTTACCTCTCTAAAACCCAGAGAGGGAAAAGTCATTGATGATTTCGAACTAAAAAAAGAGGGAATCCATAGTATTTGTATCTGACGGCCTTTTTAGAAGAGTATCGTGTAGTATCGAAGCAAAATAAGTGTGTAAGGATAATAGCAGGTGGCTCTCTGTAGTGTGAGTCTTATCTTGATGGTGTAGCGACATCAAAATCATGCACCGCGGTATTATACTCGCCCCCGAAATCAACTATCGGGCAGTTGCTTGATCCAGACATAACATCCGTCTGGTCAGAAGATCCTCCCATTTCAACGCAGGTTTGCATGACTTTACTGTACCGTAATGGGAAATAGCGTTAGTTTATTAATATATGTACTTAAGACGAAGTTTCTGATCTTTATTTTTAATATGTGTTTATTCCACTAGGAACGCTGCAAAATCAATTGACTGGCCTGTTGGTCTAGTGGTTAGTGACTCTGACTGCTATGCCGAAGGTCGTGGGTTCCATTCCCACCCAAGACAAATGTTTGTGTGATGAGCACGATCATGATTTTTTTGATTGTTCTGTGTGTGTGTAATTTATCTATAATATGTATGTATTTAGAAATATATAAGTATGTTTATCAGTTGTCTAGTACCTACTCATAACACAAGCTCTGCTTAGCTTGGACTAGACGACGTAGTGTGGTAGTAGTGGAATATTATTATATTAAATGGAGTAGTATCAATATCATATTCCCCTACAACTTGATAGTCCACATTAATTCTGTTTATACGCATAAAGCAAGGCTGGCTCGCCTTGGCCGCGCCTAGCCAAAATCTCCAGCACCCCATAACTAAAGAAAGCGGTGGGAGTTACGATGCGTCATAATCGAATGTTACAACTTGCTAAGATGGTGTTTATGTGATATACTGAGGCGTATGAATTAGCTAATATAAGATCATGGCTATGGTATATGGTATTTCCTACCTTTTAGTAAGTAGAGATGTATCACCCCGATTTACTTTTATGTTTTGAATTGAGAATTTATGAAACCCTTGAGTCAACATCATCGTCATCATTTCAGCTTAAAGACGTATACTGTTGGATATAGGCCTACCCCAAGTGTCGCCATAAGGACCGGTCCTGTGCGTCTTACATTTATCGGATACCCGCAAGGGAATAGATCCACCTTGTGATATGCCTTCTAAAGCTGAGTCTTCCGATACGTGGTCACTACTGCAGAACCTTTGAGTCCCATCGACCATCTCTTGAGTTTCAAGCTCTTTTTTTGAGGGTTGGAAATTAACAAATAACTTCTCCTGACACTCTCTTCGTCTAACACAACATAGACTTTTACTGACTAAAACTCATTAATGTTTCTTCAGTTGTCCTTTACGTTTCAGGGCCAAGGTGACTTTTCCAAGTCTAAAATACGAACGACAAATGGCGACCGCGCAGTTTTTTTTTTAATCTGTGGGGTTCGGTTGATATTTCAAACGCTTTTCTTTTATGAACGCATGGCGTAACATGTGACATATAAAAAGCTAAATGGCAAATATTGACACAGTTTCATGCTAAAACAGTTTGTCCTCAACTGGAAATGGTTAGTTAGGTTACAAGTCACACAATAAACATTTAGAATTTTGTCACGTTAGCGTGTGACAGTGTTTACATTGAAGCAGATCTCCTTAAACGCTGATAAAATATGATGTCATGAATTTGGAATACATTTTTAAGACCATATACATACATGCCTAATTAGCCTTATAATGTTCCCACGGCTGGGACTCCGGCCCCCTCTCTGAGAGAGAATGGGCCGAAATCCACCACGCGGGCCCAGTGCAGATTTGTAGCTGACACATGCCTTTGAATTTGTTCGCCTCCTACGAAGCAGTAATGCTAGCAAAGGACGCAGCCGCACGCGTGAGGGAACGGCCTTCACGCCCCAGCCGCCGGGATCCTGATCCCGAGCTACCGTAAGCGCTGGCTTGCAGACAGCGAGTAATGTGTAGCTCGCCGTCCGGTAACCGTCTGAACCGAGCCTAAGTCGTCGACGGCGCGTAGGTTTCCACGCGCGTCTCCAGGAGATGTCAGCAAAACCGTAGGGGCCCAGCAGGATCGAAGCCTACTGAGCCATGAGTAATGCGAAAGAGGACCCCGGGGCCCTAGAAAGAAGGCAAAGAAGGAACAGGAGTGGGTTTTAGTTAGTAAAATTCTGACACGACCTCCCGCCCCACCCAAGGGCGGGAGATGTCATTAGTTTTAACACCAAAAAAAAAAATGTTTTCGAATTTGTGATTCTAGGACATGCCGGTTTCTTCACGATGTTTTCCTTCACTATTGTGAGAGCAGTGGTGATAAAGTAAATTACACAAAATAATGCGCCTGGCTGGGTTTGAACTTACGACGTACAACTCGTAAGTCGGGGCAATTAGCACTAGGCGACCACTGCTCAAAACTTTTTAAGACCGTGTAAGTATTTTTATCATCAAAAATCCTGAAAATATCAAAATGGCTATAGCTATGTTCAGCCTCGAAGGTTCAGCCTAACAGAAAGGATCCGGTCGTTCGTGTGTTGCAGGTGCTCCCATCCGTGCTGTGCTCTCGTCCGAGGATAATACAGCTTAGTACGTGCTGTGCTTGATCAGGTATGCAACTAAGGGCATGTCAATCAATGACTGATAAAATTAGCTAAGTACTGCAAATTTATGATAGAGGGAATGAACGTATTTGGTCGTATAGTGAAAAATCAGCAGGCGTATGCCTACATATATAAAACAACTAACTGACTGACATATGTGAAATTTTGCACAAGATTTCCTTTTATGAAGTAGGCGAGCGCTAAGAGAGAATTTTCCAAAATTCGCCCCCTGAGGGGAAGCAACGGGGGTCCAAAGTTTTTGTGGGGAATCCTACTTTCACGTGGGTGAAGCTGCTGGCAGAAGCTAGTCTGCAATACTACGGTGTTGTAATAAGCAAAAGGCATTATGTCCGCCTTTGTACAGTGTTACTTATTAGTAGCCTATAGTTTTAATAAATAAATAAATATACGAGCGCTCATTATAACCAGCACATAGAGCAAGATTACCTAGTATTAAGCGAAGTGTGATGTCATTTGATTTTATCTTCCTTTAAGGGACCAGACACAAAACTGCCATGCGACCTGACATCGGAAAATTCTGCGAGCTCGCACGACGCATCGCAAGAACTTGCGAATTGATTCGCCTCGCACATTGTATCCTGAACTGATCGATCCTTTGCCGCACCACATCGCAACGCAGCATTTCGCATGCGGCATCATTTTGGAATTTTGTGTGGCTCTCACAAGAAGAGTCCCCTTTGTTTCCTATCTATATCTAACTGTTGTTTTTGAAGTGCTTTTTTAATCATAATAAATCTTATGATCTTTACTAACACAAACAATAGGCGCGAAGGACGAAAATAAAGCAGTAAAACATAAAATTCAACAACAAAAAAAAATATTTAATACCACAGACTACGTTGTAAACATAAAATAAGTTAGTAAGTTTGTCTATATAAAAGTGACATAGAGTTACGTAAGTAGCATACAGTTGTGTCTGGTTCAATGTCAAACAAACGCCCCATGGAAGGGACAGTTACTGTGGTGGACTTTATAATAGGGTTGCCTGTCTGTGACTGACGCGTTAGGGGAAAACTGTTTCAAGGTGTGAAGTTATGGGGTTTCTTTAGGTTGTTAGATTACTTTTAAAATAGTTAATTTAATGCAAAAGGTGGGTGTATATTCTAAATAATATGAACTCTAATAATATTATTAAATGTTTTTTTTATTGTTTTTTTTTTTTTTTAAGAAATATTTAAAAATGTAAATAATATGTGTTTAAAGAAATTAATAATACCCCACTGGCAGTCAACGACTTGAATGCAATATAGAAGTACCTACTTATACAAAAATATGTAATTATAAAAATAATAAAAAGCACTATTTATATTTTCGGCATGTAAGTGACTGTAGTCTTTAAAGAGTTTTTTTTTTTAATACAAATGAGATATCACTAGCTTTCAAAAGACATGATTTCCTATAGTAAAACAATAAACATTTACTTACAACCCTCACCCTCGTTCTTTACTAATAGCCTATGAAAAAATCAAGCTCCTTTACCAAATCAATGCAGGTTTAATTATCCACTTAAAAAAAAAAAAAACCATACAATTACACACACGCTATCGTCTCAAAAACCTTGAAACTAAAGTAACCATAAAACCAGGCGCCAATCCCGCATAATGACAGACAGTTTCAAACATACCTATTATTTTGTTTACTTGACTTTGAATCACGAACGAGACGATTTGATTTAGTTTATAGTACTACAGGCTCTTCACGCCACATTGCTCCTTTGGCCAATCTCACGGAAACCGTAATTTTATCAGAGCCTAGCTGCAGCCTGCGGCTTCGACCGCGAAAGTATAATATTATTCCCAAAAAACATACGAGTAAGAAAAAAAGGAACGTATGTGCTATTCCAGGACATGGTCTACCCGTGTGCCAAATTTCACCCAAATCTGTACAGCTGTTCCAGTGTTATGAACATACAAACTTACAAACTTTCGCGTATACCTAATAATATTTGTGTGATGCATCGTGTGGACTAATGTGGAGTAATAAAAAGGCATGTTGTTATAGTTTTTTTTTTTTTTTTCATTTATTTGTTTTGATTGTGTAATTTTGTTCATTCACGTAATAGAAGTATAGTAAAGTTTATATAGGTGGTTTATGTTTTGTATCATCATCATCTTCCTGCCCTTGTCCTGTTTTATTTGGGGTCGGCGCAACAAATTCTTTTCTTCCATTCTGCCCTGTCACTCGTCACGCTATCACTAACTCCCCTTTCTTTCATATCACTTCTCACACAATCCATCAATCTTTTCTTTGGCCTCCCTCTCCTCTCTTCTTTTGAGCGTGTACATTTAATGTAAGATTATATGATATAGTGTTACCCAGTAACTGGGTTGTGGACATTAGCTAAGTAGTTGTCCCATATAAAAACCCCACATAGTTAAGAATTGTCGAGACAGGTTGATGAATTACTTTAAAATTAATTATTTATTTGTTACTTAAATATGTTAGAGCAGTTTATGCAAATTTTCGATTTGCGATGGAAAGCTGGCAATGGCTGTAATAACTTAGTTAAAGCGGGACAGTGACCTCATTTTGAAAAGGTTGTTTGCCAAAATTAAAAGTAGGCCTTTTGAAGCCGACCTATTTATTTACGAAGAGGTTAAAAACTTAAAAGCTTTGCTGTAATATGACAGCTAATTACGTGATGAAAAAGCATACATTTTACAGAGTAAATTCAATATTGATCACATTTGTTATTTTTTTTCGTTGTTAGATAATAGGCTCGCGCTTGACCACTTTTTTTTTGTAAGTAATAGGCACCGCGCTCTCATGATGAAAAGCCACGATGCGGTCGACGATGGAGCACGCTTGCCTAGAAGTAACTTATTCACTCTTTGACTTACAGATTCCCAGGTTGTAGCTATCAGGAAACACAGACTCCGGCAGGGAAATCAACTATTTAGCTTTTAGGTTATTATAATGTAGATATATATGTATATATAATAATTAATGCAATCCAAAACATGACTTGTAAAAAAAAACAAATCTCGCAACTCAGGTAAAAAGTTGTGAGATCCATATAATAGTTGGTTATTAATTTATTAATTAATTTATATCTCTACTTAAGGGACCTTCAGCAACATCTTATAGTGACCATATCAATATTAAAAATCTTTTATGTGTTACATAAATAGATTGGCTTGGCAATCACATGAAAACAAAACATATCTCACAAGTAACATATATTGAATTAAATTAGATTGTTTAGTCCGATTGCCAAGTCTGATGAACTTATTACATATTAGAGCCCGTATTGTGCCAATGCTGGGCAAAAAACTCCCTCCATTCCTTCCAACGATCACGATTCCTTACTTCCAGTATCCGATTCCCAAGGAAGACATAAATGTGTTCATGCCATTTCCTTCATGGTCTGCCCAGGCTGGGCTGTGTTTGGGCACCAAGCCTGTGTTTTACGGGCCTTCAGCTCGTTAGACATGCGGCCTTTCCTGCCCCGAGTTGCGCAGCTTTTTAAGCCACATCAACTATTTGCGTTTTGGAAGGCAGTGTATAGTGTTTCGTGTGTGTGCTTGATGTTATAATTGGTAAAGTCTGGTAAACCCGATAAGAGAATTCAGCTGTATCCATTCTTCCTGACAAAATCTCTCACAGCCAGAAACCACACAGTACAACAGAACATTCGCATAGCTCCCATGGGCCTCGTAAGCCGTCAACGAGATTATATTGGACCATTAGTTAGTTAGGCCACACATGCAATTATGGATAAGCTTTGGAGTGAACTATGAGACGGTTCAATGGAATAGGGTTTAACATTTGATTCCTAAATGATAATGACTATTTATACGGGTTTGTTTTGGTATTTCTTCTTTTAAAGGTAGTCAGTTAGGAAACACCTGCCTCATAAAAACTGATGAAAAAATTTACGTCAAAATTTTTTTTTTATTTAAAACCTCTGCAAAATAATTATCGTATATAACTTATCATACAAGTTAAGAGTGAATAGGTTACTTCTAGCGTCGCTTTCCATCAGGTGAGATAGCGGTTAAGCGCAAACCGATCAACAAAAAAAAAAAAAAACTTTTGTATTCCTTATATTTTATTTTATTGCACCTACCATATTATCTCCCCAACTCTCTAGGTTTACTGGTAGAGAATGCCTAAGGCATTAAGTCCGAGTTTGTAACTTTTTTGCAAGATTAGGGTTGGGGGGGTAGGGGTGCTCGTAATTTACCGTAGCCCTAAAACGCAAAGGGTAACCTGATGGAATACAGGTGGCTTTTAGCCAATAAAACTCTGAAACTCCCTCACGCTCCTTACTCATAGAACACGTTACACGATTAACGTGTTTTATCTTTCTGAGGCAAGGAGTCTCGCTATGCAATGGGTCACATATCCAAAGACCGACCTCGGTAAGTGTTGCTTTACCTCGTAGATAGAACTTGCGGCTGTTATTCAACCACGAACCACGTGGATATTTAAATGTCTGCTTACCGTAACTTTTGTATGTCATTTATGTAAACCATTGTGGTAAGATCCAAGATCTGCTTCTTGTCTCGGAGACATCGTGATTTAGTACACGTTTGCTAGAAAGTTATAGTTCAAGGTTAGTTTTCGTAGAACATTAAGGGTTCACGCCTATTGCGCATTGGGGAAATCGCAATACTTATATTAGCATAGCATAGTCGGCCTTATAATGTTCCCACTCTTGGGACTCAGACCTGTTTTCTAGGAGAGAGAATGGGCCGTAATCCACCTCAAGGGTCTAGTGCAGGTTGGTGAATGTCACATGTTTTCGAATTTTTGGTTCTAGGACATGCCGGTTTCCTCACGATGTTTTCCTTCACCGTTTTGAGAGCAGTGGTGATGAAATAAATTACAAGTAATGCGCCTGGCTGGGTTTGAACCCGCAACCTACAACTCGTAAGTCTGGGCCGTTACCACTCGGCCACCACTGCTTTATATTATATTTCCATATTTATATTACAAGCGTGTCAAAGGCTATGATTGGCCTTTGACAGTTCAATCAACGAATCACAGCAAGTTTATGCGAGATTGAGAATTAGTCACATTAATTTTGCGATTGTTAAGTGAGCCAAGCAAGTATCAGTGTGATTTTTTTAATTTTTATGTACTTTTCTAAGTTTAGGACATTACTTAAACAAATATTCCTAGACGTTAGTTTCTAAAACTTGTTCGTATGTATTATTCGCGCCAATCTACAGAAGTACTGTATCGAACTTTGATGTAGTGTATTTTAAAGTTTAATACTCCGTGACTAAATAACAAGGGGTCGTGTGTGGGCTGTAGCGAATGTTGGAATGCTTTGCAAATCTCTGTGCGATTGAGACAAATCGATTCCCGCGGGTAAAAACAGTTGCTCTACGGATTTTCTTTAATTACGTAAATTTAAATTGCATTTGAGGTAAACCGAGTTTTAAAACCATACTTAAAACAAGTCCGTTCTCAAGTGGCACAGGAGCATGCCCAACAGTGGGCAAACTCGTAATGAAGTTAATATTAGCCCTTTCTCCCTATATCCTATGTATCTAAGTTTTGAATATTGAGAAACAAGAATTTACAATTATTTTGTTTATGGTTATGACATTGTTAAATTCTTTATCATCTATAAAACCAGTGGAAGACAGATCTCGATATCAGGGGAGATACCATCAAAAATAAGCAACCCTCCAACATCCAATAATTATACTACTCGTAATATCAATGATGCTTAACACGCAATTTCACAGTGAAGATAGGGTAGAGCACATAATGGAAACCCACAATAGCACTGATGATAGTAACTTGTCACCGTAGCCGAAATCGGCAAGGAAGTATTTATGTATAATCTACAAAAAACTAAATAACTCGCCAAGTTCGCATTAAATAATAAAAATTCACAAATTACAATCGACCATAATTGACCTTGTTATCTCCAAAAGCTGATAAACGTAATCAAATCGACTTTAGGCTCCAAATTGGAAGTCAGATTACTTTATCAAACCGTCTGGTGAATATATTTAAACTCTTCAGCACTCTTACCAAAACCAAATTATCCAAATATGACCGCAAAAAGAATAAAACACTTCACTTCAACAAAAAAAAAACAAATTCAAAAGCACTTTCCACGAATTAACGAACATGACTTCGAAAACATTTCAAAATTCAAATCCACACACCAATCACATTGAATTATATTAAAAAATTTCGAAAAAACCAACTGTAGTTTTTCAAAAATGGAATCGAACTATTCGAAATTCGCGGTATTTTTAACGTTTACGTCGTAATATTTTCGTTGCGCGCGTTTTCAGGACACGTCCGTTCGTCGCGCCGCCATCGACTAAACTCCAGAGAGCTTTCAGTTTCAGTACTTTCAGCGTTTCAGTTATAGGCTGAAGGGATGAAGCGCTTTTGTTACGTGAAGCGCTGCATTTGATGGCGCTTGCAAATTAGCTGTCGGAGTGAGTCGTGTGCGAAATTGAACGTGAATATATTTTGTAATTCGAATTTTCAAGTGTTGATGAGTATTTACAAAATCAAGACAATTTTAACGTGTTTCAAAGCATTATACGTGTCAATTGATGCTTTCTTACGCAGAATACGTATTAACATTTATTGTTTTGTACCATTTGAAACGAATTTTAACAATAAAACTGAACGTTAGCGCATCTTGTAATTTAACATGATGTTGTTATCGATACAAATATCTATCGAAAAAAGCCGCATGCTTGTATTGCTCTTACTAACTTGCAAACTGGCTAGATAATGATACTTTTTAAGATTTTTGCTTTATAAAGATAATTGAAAAGAAGATTGTTTTCGATGTCCGATAAGGCCACGTTCTCACTATGTCATAACGGTTAATTTATCGTCGGACGACTGTCGTCTCTAGCTGTTCCAATTATAACAACAGTTTGTCGTGGCCACGACTGACATCTACACATGATTTACCGTCACGGTTTAGCTGTCACCTATTTTTATCGTTTTACCATTGTCGTGCTAGCCGTTCGCACTTTCGTGACAATCTGTTGTCACCGCAATAAAAGTCGTAGACGACAGTTAATCGTGTCGTCCTATATGTGAACAGCACCGTTTAAATATATAATCTACGACACTTAAAACTATACAATTATTTGTCGTCATGACAAACTGGGAACGCGGCCTATGTCAGGACGGCTTTTAAGCCGCTAGGCGGAAATAATAATTTTATAAATATAACTAGCAGCACACGTTTTCCTGCCCCAAAGCATTTCGTAGGGAAAATAATATTGAGAACTTGATTGCAGCACCACTACTGAGTTCAATTTTATTTTTCCTTGAATAGAAACCTTTTCATGCAATTTATAATAACATGAAAAGCAATTTGCAAACACTGTTTTGCAAAAATCTGAATTGAGATGACTCAATATAGTCAATCCTTATCACAAATAACTATAAATAAGCATACGCGTTAACGGACATTATATATTTTATCTAACACAAAAGGTCAAGTACAAAATGAATAATACAGACCGTAAACATGCAAAAAAAAGGACAAAATGTATGTTCGTAAGTCCAAATTGCAGAGAGACTAACTTGTAAGAGCAACTAACAGGAGTGTGTGTTAGTCAGTATAAGTCTGACACTTTCTCTCGAACTACCTAGACGGGAGAAGTAATATTTTCTCCCCCTCAGAAATAAGTATATTTGGAGGTAGGCGGAACAGAGAGTAAAGTCCCGCAAACCTCCTTTGAAAAGGGAGGATGCTCCGACCAGACGGGTGTTATGTCTGGTGGGCTACTACTGCCCGATAGATGATTTCGGGCTGTTCTATATGTTCTAATCGCGCGGAGAACTTTGATTGCGCGATGCAGGATTAGCTCTTATGTGACGCCATAGATGTCGCTACATATACATTAAAATTTACATTTGATTCGTATATTTTTACTAGAGGTCCCGTCAGACGTTGTTCTGCTCGAAAGCTACCATACCGCCGACCGGGTTCCTTCAATTGTGTTTTCAAACTATCCATGGCCCCTCAAAATTTCATCCAAATCGATCAAGCCGTTAAGGTCACACGTATAAACACACGTACCGAAAATATATATAATTAAGTAAGATGATAGTAGATCTTGTAGATCTAGTAGAGTTTGTAAGGCACCTTTGTGGAAGAGAAATAAATAAATGTTATTATAAAATGTTATCTATACTATCGAAACAACAAGTCCAAAATAACTCCATTCTTCACAGTAGACGCAACTTGAAGTGACACCAACGCAACAATCGTCAAGCTAACAACTAAAGGTTAATACTATTTCAGAACTGTTACATAAAGAAGAATTGACGTAAAACTAAATCTATTCCCTCTGACATTCAACTTTTAAATGCCAGACAAACCGTTTTTTCGTACTGCAATTTCAAATTGTAAACTGTGACTGAAAAGTTGAGAGATTCTCTTTTCCGTGTACCTTGATACGGTAATGTGAAGAGGAGGGATGAAACGCATGTTACTAACAGAGTTATGAATATTATATTATGTGAATGGATGGAGTCGGAGAGGGAGGCCAAAAAAAAAAGAAACGCTAAAAAGTTTAAAAGCTACTCTTATGGTATCATTCAATGACTTCTCCCACCCGGTGGAGCAGGAGGGCGTGCCAGACTATTACAGACTAAAACCACACCTGTGGCCTTCGATTTCCCATTTTGCGATCTAAGACCGCGGGTTTCCTGCCCCCCTAGTCAAGTTGCAATCGTTTCGTTTCGATTCTCTTTTCGTTGATCGCCTCAAGTAGGCCACGCCTCTGATTCCTTTGTTCTGACGTCATCTCAACGCTCAGTCAAGTGGACAGAACAAAGGAATAGGAAGCGTGGTCGATTCAAAGTGATCAACGAAAAGAGAAGAAACGAAACGGTTGTAACTTGGCTATGGGGGCTGTTCAGAAATTCCCAGTGGCTCTAGCATGGCCCTGCTGGGCCTCTACGGTTTTGCTGACATCTCTTTGGATGGTTACCCGACGGTCAGTCGGCGAGCTACCCATTGGTCGTCGTCTGCAAGCCCGCGCCAACCGTGGCCGATAGTTGGGGTCGGGTTGCGGCAATTGACTTTGCTGCTGGGGTGTGAGCGTGAGGAAGTCTGTTTCCACACTTGTGCGACCGTCTCCTTCGCTAGTTAAACGATGGCCTACTATGGCGCCGAGCCATAACCATAATTTCCTAATGAAATTTTAATCTGTGACCTAGATTTACGATGGGTGGTCTATGCCTATAATAGTCTTCAAGGTATGTCAGCAATCAATTTGTGAAGGCTACTTGGTATCGATAACTGGAATCCGGGTGATGGTTTTCTTTTCCATGAATAAGGTTAACTTATGAATAGTATACGTTATTTAACCAATACATAATTAGCCTCATAATGTAACCACTGCTAGGACTCGAGCCTCCTCTCCAAGAGAGAGAATGGGCCGTAATCCACCACGCGGGCTCAGTGCGGGTCACATGTCTTAAAATTTTTGGTTCTAGGACATGCCGGTTTCCTCAAGGTGTTTTTCTTCACCGTTTTGAGAGCAGTGGTGATAAAATAAATAACAAGTAATGCACCAGGTTGGGTTTTGAATCCGCGTCCTACAACTCGTAACTCCCGGCTCCCATTCAATTCATAACAATATTATGATGTTATATTGAATAAGTGCAACATAAAAAATGATCGTCTATTTTGTCTCGATAGAAATATATATGCACTACGTTGGAGATAGGGGCTAATTTGAACCAAAGGAAATAATTTTGACCATCATCAGTTTTCATGCAGCGTTGCAAGGTTTCCCATAACTTCAATAAGAGCGGGTATTAGAGAGATTCGAGACGCACAGGACTGGTCGTTATGGCGACACTTGGGGGAGGGCTATGTCCAGCAGTGGACGTGTTTCGGCTAAAATTATGGTAATGATGATCATAAGCTTTCGTCTGTCTTAAAAACAAACTAAACACACTAAGATTATAAAGACAAAAGTTCATGTGTGTGTATGTTTGTTATTTCTTAACGCTCGAACGGCTGAACGGATTTCGATTAAACTTGGTGCACAGGTAGACCATGTCCTAAAATACCACATATGATGACGTTTTATCCCGGGACTATGTTCCCTTGAGATAAGTTTCCACTATCACGCAGGCGATGCCTCTGGTAGTAGCTAGTCAATAGAATCTTTGAAAACAAAATGTTTATCTTAAAATATAGAATTCAAATGATTGTTTTCTAAACGTTTGGAGATAATACTAAAAATTTACATGTTGGTTTAGTTAGGAAATGTTTCCACAATTTAATTTGGTGCAGTTGCAACTAAATATTCGCTTCAGAGATTTCACAAAAACATGCGGAAACGCACATTTGAATTAAAAGCGCTAAAAAGTAATTTTGTTAGTTAGAAGGTATTGGCACTTCACCGTCGGTATGCTAATTTCCACTTTATTTTAAGTCGCAATTTTTTCAGTGTCAAATAATCAATAAAAAACTGCTCAATAATTTTTCTGTTTTTATGTATCGCACCTCCGCTCATATGGTGGTAATTATGCTATTAATTGCAGAATTCATCAAGCTTTAAGCGCAGATTTTTATTTATTTATTTATTTATTTGTTTATTGGTTCACTAACAATTGTTTACACTGGTATTATGCTAAAGGTAACATGCAATAAAATAGAGTACAATAGTGTAACAATCACTTATAGGTAAACTCCGCATGCTTTAAGGATAAGTTGCATAATGAGAGAGAACAAAAAAAGCCGACTTAACTAAACTAATCTAATCTAAAATTATTAGCGAAAACACGCGATATTTATGAGTGTCTAATCCAGATCGAGATGATATTTATAAATATTGGTTTTTAATTGGCTTAAAGAGTTAAAATGCAGATCAATTATGTCACTACAACCATTAACCACCTTGCAAAATCTCGCGTAAGGAGAATTGGAGCCTAAAACCGTTCTTCTTTGCGGTGGACGCAGTGGTGTTATCTGGCTGCGAGGAATTCTTGAAGGTGCACGGAAATTGAAAGTGCTCAGTATTTGTGGACAGTCAATCTTATGAGCCATAACTTTGCACACAAACGTCGCGTCATTTAGACATCGGCGCTTGTCTAGGGAAATCATTTTGAAATGTCTCAATCTATTGTAATAAGAACGTATCTTCTTAGCTAAGCCCCTAGAAAACGCCAGATGCCAGAGAAAACGCTTTTGAACACGTTCTAGACGCAACGAGTGTGCAGCATAGTGCGGTCGCCAAACCACGCTACAATATTCCAACACGCTACGAACCAGACTATTATAGAGCATGATTTTTGTCTTACTACTTCTAAACTGTTTCGTATTTCTTAAGACAAAACCCAGCATTTTAGAAGACTTTTTTATAGTACTGTCTACGTGTGGAATAAAAGTTAGTTTCCTGTCAAATGTAACGCCAAGATCCCTTATTGTGTTCAGTTCACCAACTTTATCACCTTTAATATAATAGCTATGTTCTACTAAAGTTTGCTTTCTAGAGAATTTTACATGATAGCATTTTCGTGCATTAAGGTGCATTGCATTGTTATCGCACCATTGAACGAGCCTGTCTAGATCCCTCTGTAATACATAGGCATCGTCTTTATTTTTAACTATTTTAACAAATTTTAAATCATCGGCGTACATAAAGATATTTGAGTGTAGAAAACAGTAAGGAATATCATTGATGAAGTAATTAAATAGAACTGGACCCAAATGAGATCCTTGTGGTACCCCAGATGAGATATAACGCGAAGTAGATTGAAATCCGTTCACCACTACAAAGAAAGACCGATCCACAAGATACGAGCTCAACCATGAAAGCAATGATCCAGTGATACCGTACGCTTGTAATTTTTTAATCAGTATGTTATGTGAGACTTTATCGAAAGCCTTACTGAAATCTGTACATATTACATTAGCTTGGAAACCTGCATCTATTGCTTCTGCCAACAGCTCTGTAAACAGTACAAGATTAGTGCTTGTAGACCTCGATTCAACAAAACCATGTTGTGCTTCACTTAAGTACAGCTTTAGATGGTTTTGAATGTGCGGGCAGATGAGAGACTCAAAAACTTTAGCAAGAGTCGAGAGAATTGATATAGGTCTATAATTAGACACCACATCATCATCATCTGATTTATGAATAGGCACAACCTTTGCCTCTTTCCATTTTGAAGGAAAAATGCCAGATGCTAAGGACTTGTTGAAAATAAGCGATAGTGGAGCGACCAACTCGGCCGCACACTCATAAATAAAAATAGGTGGAATACCGTCTGGCCCAGCGCCTTTACTACAATCTAGATTTTTTAACTTTTTATAGATGGTTTCATGGTCTATAGTAGGACTAGACAAGCATAAGCTATAATTTTGAAGGTTGCTCAAGTTATCAGCGTTTTGTATCCCTGAACCGGGCTATAAACAGAGGAAAAGTAAGAAGCAAAAAATTCGCAAATTTCTGTGCCATCTGATGATGTCCTTATACCATCCGTCATAGACATAGGGTAAGTGCTAGAGCCGCCTCGTTTGGATTTAACGTAAGTCCAAAATAATTTAGGGTTCTTTGTAAGGTCATCTTCTAATTTCTTTAAATAGTTATTGTAGCAGACAGTTACAAATTGATCGCATCGTTTACTAATTATTTTTAATTCGATTTTATCCATAGGGTTTTTGTAAGTATTGTAACGTTTTCTGATTTTATTTTTTAAATTTAGCATTTTTATAAGATTACGGTTAAACCAAGGCGGGTATTTCCTATTCTTCGGCACGCGAGTGGATATAAAGTTTTGTATAGCTGAGTTAATAGTGTCATAAAAAACCTGCACCATCTCATCAACACCGTGCTGTCCCTCAAATAATTCGCCCCAGTCGAGTTCACTTAGATATTTACGGATCGGATAGTGTCATATTCATTCATGTATTTCAATTATTTGCCCACAGTTGACCTATTTTTATTTATTTACATATCCCTGAATTATTAGAATTTAAAGGCCTTTTTCTCAATAATTTAATTTTTGAATTGTGACACTATTTGAGCCGAGATGCGATATGCTGACTCTAATACAGTTTTCAATACAAACGATAGCAATAACTAGCTAGAACCATCGACTTATATTCTAGAGATAGACAAGCACGTTCATGGAAAATATTTGTCAAAATACTGAAAAGTTAAAACACGCGCTAGATTAGCATTATGCCGTTTAACAGAACTATTAAAACATACAGCGCTAAGATAGCTTTTAGAAGATACTTTTTTTGCGACCAAAATGCCTTAAGCGCCATGAATTTCGTGGCACTTACGCGTTTCGTTCAACATAGTGTAATGTTCAAGGTGTATGGATTACACTACACCTGAGTCGATTGAAGTAAGTGTTAGTGCGTAATACATATATATCGATGGCTAGAACTCACTCATAATTCACAAAAGACAGTAACATCTATTACTGCAACAGACCTCTATAACAAAACAAGTTAAACCCAAGTTACTACATAACTTGACGGACGAGTGTCAATGAGAAACACGCAACGGTATACAGTAATAGGTGTTAGGAGTTACGCAGTATGTGATCTGTTGTACAATACACCTGCAAGTACGGCACCGACTTACGAACCGTACGTCAGGGGTTCAAACCCAGGCAAGCGCTTTACTTTGTGTAATTTATTTTCGTTCGAAAACCAGCTTTTATCTGCACTAGTGCAGAAAAGTGCACGTGCTCACCCCCGCCACAATTTTATTACATGTATCGTATCGGGCGGGGCGCGGGGCGACCCCTATGAGGCGCGCGTCAGCCCCCGTTTGTTTATATCTTCGTAAGTGTATCGAAAAACGTCGTTTGACGTACACGTGGAAATTTTCACTGCAGCCCTCGGCTCTATAACACCGCCTCGTTCATAATACGAACTTTCTCCACTTGTATCAAAATGTACTATTTCATCACCGTTGATCTCAAAACGTTGCAGGAAAATATCGTGAGGAAACCGGCTTATCTTAACCGCGGATATGTATGTGACATCCACCAATCCGCCTGGGCTCGCGTGGTGGAATACGGCCCATTCGCTCACCTAGAGAGAATGCCTGAGCCCCAGCAGTAGGAACCGGCTGATTATGACATGCTAACGTATACTCGTAGTACTGGTTTTTAAAAGTAATATGCGATTTGTTGACTCTTCATTTTCATTCTTAAATAACTAGTGCAGAAAATGAATTAAGCGTAAAAATGATTGATTTATGATTCCTTCATGTAGCTTAGAATTAGATCATCAAAAGTAAGTAGGTAAATATTTTAAACTTACCTGTTATAATAGTTTTGTATGATGCTGATGGCGGCCTCCGCAAAAATCTTCCGAAGTGCTAAAACGTTGGTGGGACGTTCGACAATCACTTGCCTCTTCGAAAAGTAGTGTAAATATCTACTTATCTCTACTTTCGAATGTTTATAGTTTTTCAATTCTCTTTTATTTTAAGTTTATTAGTAAAATACATACTATAACGCGAGCCTCCTAAGGTGTTGGTCGAGGCTCTTGGCTATTAAGCCATTGGCTGACACGACTATCGGTACAATTATTATTATTTAATTTGATTAACAGAGTGAACAAATTGCGCCCCAAAACCGCATACATCGGTAGATAACACTACAAAAAATCGCCCTTACTTCTATGACATAAAAGACGCTATTAATGTAAATTTTACTCTGTTATGCGCTTGACAGTATGCAGTACAGAAAAAAAACTTGTGCCTGTTGAAAATCGAAGAAAATGAATTTACCATCGTAAATGTTTAGGAAAAAAGTAACCGAAAAAATTATTGAGAAATCTTCAAAATGAAAAACCTTTACCTAACAAAAAACACGATTCTTCTTTACCACATATAAATATTAATACAATAACTTTCGTCTGATGGTTCAATGAATAAACATGGCATATTCTCCATACATAGCTGAGTATTAGAATATAGATTGACTTACCTATGACGGACGGTGTTAGCGTCTGCTCCCAAGGTGGGTCGTCTTCTGCTTTTCGAAAACTTCGCTCCACTGTTTTTAAAAGAAAAAACAAATACGATGAATAATTGTTATTTTATTCGAACTATCTTGTGAAATCAATACACAGGGTATATGGTTGAGACGAGACATTAAAGGCGATTTATGTAATTTCTAGTACTCATACCTTAAATCGACACCCGCAGGCAGTCTCAAATTACAGTCCAAACAAAATTCAAACATAGCACTATCACTTTTTGGTTCACTTAAAAAAATTACTGAATTATTGTTACTACCTTGTTCGTGGCGGGTGTCAAAATGGTACCATAGAGTATTTTTTGTTCGAAGTTGTGTACAGGGTACACGGGGCTTAATTCGTTTTTTGAATGTCTTGAATAATACGTACTGTTGAGAAAATGCGTGGTGCCCGACGTCTTCCTAGATTTCTTGTCATTTGCGTCGAGATCTGTAACAATTTAAAACAGGTGAGCAACAGTACCGTAACTATCCTTTTATACGCCCGGTACGACCTTCTATAACTGCGCTCCTTGAAATTGTAATGTTACCTAGCTCTAAGTTCTTTTATCAGTACTACAGCAAACGACGCGATCAAACTTAGGCCCTGGTTTGATCATTTCTGCGCCGCAGCAGGCCCTGGCCCAGGCCTGGCCGCCCTCATAATACCACCGGTTAGCTGTTTATGTGCTTACCATAAAATGAACCAACAAAGCCTTCTTACGATTACGTATCAAGGCTTTGTTGAAATGGGTAAATACAACAGAAACAATGATCAAGCGATCACCAATCGTGTTTGATAAACATGGTTCTACTTCATTTGACCATGGTGCTAATCAGGATTCTATCCTTAGATTGGGCAAAGTATGATTAAGTTTCTTTTTTCTGGACTTTCTTACGGCGACCCATTGCTCGCCGGACGGCTGGGGCACTAAACTTGATATTTTTTTCTCAAAATTCTGAGCTCAAATACAGTTGTTTACTTACTCATCGGCTGGTTGTTCGCATGTATCCGCTCCATGAACCTCGAGATCCTGTTGTTGTGATGCTCTCCGTCCAAGCAGCAGCCTTCCTCCACGGAGCGCGCGCACGTGCGGTGCACGCGCAGCTTGCAATCTGTGTTAGGGAGATACTATGTGTTAAGGTGTTTCATTCAAATAATAATATCTTGAAATGGTCCGTTAACAAAATACAATACATATTTTGAACAAGTTAATCTTCTATATATTATATAAAAGGAGAAACTGACTGTCTGACATATCAACGCACAGCCGAAACTAATGGGACTAGGAGCATCAAATTTTCCAAAACTCAACCCCTAACAAGATGAAACGGGGATCGAGAAAAAATCTATTTACTGGCACTTTTGAATTATCAAAATGTTGGTCAGTCAAAAAAAAAACGTGAAGCTAAATTGCACGTTCCAAGGCGTAGATATCTATGGAGAAGAACGCGCAAGAAACTCCATGGACACTCTTTTAATTCAACTCAAATCACTCTGAATAAAAAGTATACAATATAATGTATGTATGTTTGTAATAGCTTCTGCCAGCGGCTTCACCTGCTTGAAAATGTTTTCTCCATACAAGCTTTGGACCCCCGTTTCATCCCCTTAGGGGGTGAGTTTTGGAAAACCCTCTCTTAGGAAAACCCTCTCACCTACTTCATAAAAGGAAACCTTGTGCAAAATTTCACGCTTCTAGTCCCAGTAGTTTCGGCTGTGCGTTGATATGTCAGTCAGTCAGTTTCTCATTTTATATATATAGATATGTTATTCCAGGACATGGCCAACCCGTGTGTCAAATTTCATCGAAGTCGTTCACACAGGTGGACCATGGCCATCCCGGGAATACGTTCTCTTGGGATAATTATGTACTATCACACGGGCGAGGCTAGTTATACCAATATAGTTTATTTACCTGTACAGACGTAGGCTTGCGGCGCCAAGCCCCAGATAATGTTGTCGCAGTGATGGCAGTGCGCCACCGACGTTAGCGCTTGCAGCTGTAGGTGGTGGCCGCGGACTACGAACTGCAAAAAAAGTCAGGAACATTACAATTAAATACATATCGCTGATGGGTGAGGACACTGGACGCCTGAGGGAGGTCGACAGAAGCGAATATGATGGGACGATCTGATCATGTTCGCGGGGCAAACTTGATCAGATATCGCCTAAGACAAAGGGGTTTGGAAAGAGAAAGCCTTAGCCTTCTCCAGTGGCAAAAAATATATTGGAGGGCTAGTGAAAAAAAATTAAGTGGGCAAACATAACGGTAGCAAGTTATTAAATGTGGATTCAACTAATTTTAATTTACAAACGTCTAAAATATTAGCATAAATAATCAGCCTAAAAATGTCCCCACTGCTGAGATTCAGGCCCCCTCTCTAGGAGCGGGAATGGGCTGTAATGCATCACGCGGGTCTAGTGCGGGTTGCAAGATGTTACATGTCGTCGACTATCTGTAAAGATGGCCATCACTGCTCTAGGATTAATAAACAAATGAAATGAGTATAAAGCTGAAATCGACTTTATGCTCATACAATTAGGTCAAATTTTATTTGCACTACAGGTTAAGGCATGACAGTCAATTAATGTATTGTAGAAGCGGCGAATAGAAATCGACTCTACATTAACAAAATTAAGGTTTCATTTCGCTTGGATAAAATAAGCAAATAAAAACGAGTTTAGAGCCAACTAGATCTAATTTTGCATTCCAATAGTAATATACTTACAGGCTGCGAATGCTGCTTTGTGATCTGCTTGACGCGTTGCTTGTACAATTTGTCTCGCTGTAAGAAAGACGCGCGCGACCCTCCCACTGCTGCCGCTACTGAAGCTGGCCTGCGGAAAAATAAACATCATTACTATCATCAATGTAATAATAACTCGACTAAGAGGGTCAAAAGATTCGACAGAATGACGAACACCACGCCGCGCTTAAAGACGGGGATCATAGATGTACGAAAAAAGGCTGCCAAGCTAAAATTTGCTTGCTGCGGTCTTCCCGTCCAACCATAATTTAGGTGCCTTCAAGGCTAGAATGAATAGGCTCTTAATAAACTAGTGCGCCTCACCATCAATGATTGCATCACTGCTTTCCATCAGGTGGGATCGCAGTCAAGCACTGGTTTATATCAAATAAAAAAATATAAAAAAATGGCATTGGGCGGGTCACATCAGCTGCACAGACTTTGACTGTTGGGTTAGAGTCTCCACAAAGTGGGTACCTGAGGATGGACGATGCCGCCGAGGTCGACCTGGGAAGAGGTGGCGAGATGACCTTACACTACTACGCCTACCGCAAGGGCTGATTCGAGGTAGCTCGAGATAGGAATACATTGAAGAAGTTGGGGCAGGCATTTGACCAGCAATGGAAAGTATAAGCTAAATAAAAAAAAAATGTAAAGGTTTCACCATCATAAAGATGCGAGATAAAATCGAAATAAAACACCTGAACTAAAGAGGACTTAATGAACGCGATTTATGCTGCAATTAGGGTGGACAGCGGGGCCCGAAGTATTTAAAAAGTTAAATAACCATCGACTCGTAGCCGTAGGTATAATAGTGACACTGTGCTAGCAATCGTTGGGTAAGTAATTCCCCGGGCAAGCTTATGTCACATGCTGTCTGGAGATTGTAAATTGGTTCTTTGTAATTTATTCTAGAACAATTTTTTATATTGATGATTTGTTTATTTATTATTTTTGTATTATGTAATGTAATTATTGTGTTTTATTAATTAATTCAAAATTTGAGGCAATTTTATTTATTTATTATTAATCACTAGTCTTATTAGGTAATAAGTTAATGTAAATTGTGTCATGTATAGTGTTGTTTTATTTAATGATATGGGTGTAACTTACCTGAATAAAGATTATTATTATTATTTCGTTTATTCATTAACTTATCATATAAATTACATTTTTAAATATTTCAATAAAAAAATAAAAAAACATTTAAAAATATAAAAAATAGTGTCCCACCGGTATCGGGAACAGGGTCCAAGCTACCGGCGGTCAGGGCTCCAGAGAAAGGAACCTCCTAACAATACGAGCCGTGTCCAGGAGTACCACTTTCTGAATCAAGCCCTTGATCCAGCCGCCTAACGCGAGCCTCCTAAGTTGTTGGTCGAGGCTCTTGGCTATTAAGCCATTGGCTGACACGACTATCGGTACAATGATCGCCGAGTCCATATCCCACATGTCGACAACCTCGCGAGCCAAGTCAATATACTTGATTTGTTTATCTTTCTCGGCTTTCACGAGGCTCTCGTCATGCGGAACGGATATGTCAACAATCATTGCACGCCTCTCGCTTCGGTCCACCACCACTATATCAGGCTTATTGGCTATTATTATTATTAGAACGGCAAAATGACAATTACATTGATTACAATACAAATTATGTAGTGCACATTAAGAATGAAAATAACACAAGTATACATAACTCGGGGCAGGCCTATGTCCAACAGTGGACGTCTTTCGGCTGAAATGATGATGATGATGAATTGATTCCTACCACATCCACGTTGCGATGTAAAATTGGTGTAGTTTTGTATCTCAAGTATCTGAGCAACTGGCAATATGCGGTATCATTGAAATATGCACGATCTCGGAAAAATGGTGCTGAGAATTTTATTGTAGTTTTGGTTACCTCAGCGAAGATTTCCGAGAAGGTTGACTTGCTACCAACAATAAATACTACAAAAACATTGGAATGTGTACATCCATATTCTAATGATAAACAAATGAACTATTCATACGAAGATATGGCTTAAAGGACTTCGTATCCAAACTAAAAACATTAACAAAAAAAATCTATTATCAAAGTTAGGTTGCTTTGATTTTAAAGTTGGTTGTTTTCTTTTAAAATGGTTACTAACTAAACCAACCTTGTATTTACCACATGATTAAATTAACAATAATTGGCCTAATTTCCTCAATATTATTACTGTTGCGTTTAAAGGAAAGACAGGTTCTTCGTATAGTAATAATATTACGAAATCAATGCATGACTATAAGTAATAAATCAAAATAAGGATAAGTTTTGCAATATAATTATTTATTTAGCTTGATAGGAATACTTCATCAAGTTCAACACAAAATAATTTGTATTATAGCACACTTATACTAACATTACAAAGGTGAAATATTTCAAGTACTAGTTTATAACAATAAAAAAAACATAAATGTATAATTATTGTAAAACGCAGCGTCTGATGTCTGCCAGATAAGGGTTCTTATCACGCAAGAAATTCTTATCCTTTACATGTGTTTCTTTAAGTTAAATCAACCAAATTTAAAAAGAGGGGGTACTTAATTCACCCCCTACGTTTTTTTTTAACTTAAGGGAAAAATTTAGACGTAACCTGACCAAATTCAGGTTATAGCGGATATTATTTAAATTATAACCCATAATACAATAATATGCAAAATAGGGAAGTTTTGTATTTTAGTTCGTATTGAATAAACTGAAACACGACGGGTATAGATTTTAAAAATTGTTTAATCAGTAGAATGCAACTTTATCACTGAGTGATTAGGCTAGGCATATATTCTCTACTTTCATGCACGTGAAGCCAATGGCAATAACCTAAGGAACTCATAATTGTTAACACAAATCACTTACAGCTACAATGTATTAATCTATAATATATATGTACCAAAATACACGGAAAATGACTCCACACACAACTCACTTATTACTCTTCAATTTCTTCTTATACTTGGACTTGGGCGACTGCCACCATTTCCGCCTCACCTCCAAAGCTTCCACCTCGCTAATATTCGTCAGATCAACTACCATTTCGTACAGATATAAGAGCACTACACTTCCTGACGTTTCAAAGGATAAACTAAAAATAAACATTCGACAGGAAAACGGGCACTCTGACTTATATTGAGTCATAACGTTGTAGCCATTCGTTCGTAGTTTTATTATTCTTATATAATATCAAAAGTTCAATGTATGTCTGTTACTTAGCAAGTTTCTAACTCGAAAACGGAATTTCTGTTGTATGTGTAATTTTTAGGGTCCCGTTTTGTCAGACTGTATCTCATGAAGCGTGATAGATATATTTTTCTGTTGCTAGTGGGGCTCACTGAACTAATGGCTACAACAAATGTGTTTTTTATTTTGCTCGATATTTATAACGGCAAAAGGTAGACGCTTGAAATATTCACAGCATATCCGCCTATGTACTACTAATGTACATGAAGTTTAAAAAAATAATATTTAGTTGTATATTCACTTCAAAATAACATACAACAAACGTGTTTTTTTTGTCACTGGGTTTGGTAGTTGATTATTCCCGGAAGCTTAGCATATAGTTACATTATTATCACATTTTAAACTGTCTGTCTGTACCGGCACTAAGTGATTGAATGCAAATAGTATTTTTCCTGTTATCAGTCATAGATAAGGTGTGTTTACTACGACTATCGTATTCGCTGAATGATAGTCAATGTCGTATTGAATGTAAACATTATCGCGTGACGTGTTCTCACTTCTTTGGATTAGATTTTATATTTAAAACTGCTCTGAATCATGTTTTTTATATAGTAAGCGAGAATGCTTTTCCAACAATGCGTCATAATATAATTAAGAACTTAAAGAGTAATAGTGTCCAAATAGATTTAAAATATATGCATATAGAACGAATAAACTATGTTTAAATCCATATAATTAAAGGCAGGTCAAAATAAACTACCTAATTAAATACATGACGTTTTACTAATAAAAAACTAGCAAGTAAAAGTGAATTGAACTACATAAACAGTGTATTTAATGGATGTATTATTGCTGACCACTAGACGTAAGGCGTTACGCCACCGAAACATGGTGGACATCCCAACCATACGTACATAACATTTTGGGAACACATTTATTGTGCGTAAAGCTAAGGAGTGAAATTCCTTGCTGGAATCAGTGTTTCCTGATAGCTACAACCTAGGGGTCTTTATGCAATAGTGAATAGCTTACTTCTAAGAAAGCGCACTCCATCGTCAGGCACGTCACCGCTTACTATCAAGTGAGATAGTGGTCAAACGCGAACTTCATCATCATCATTTCAGCCGAAAGACGTCCACTGTTGGACATAGGCCTCCCCCAAGCGTCGCCACTATGACCGATCCTGTGCTTCTCGCATCCACCGCACTCCCGCGACTCTCACCAGGTCGTCGGTCCACCTTGTGGGAGGCCTTCCAACGCTGCGTCTTCCGGTGCGCGGAAACGCGAACCTATCCAACTATGGATTCCCCGATACTATAGTCGCAAAAGGAAAACTCGCTGTTAAATAGCTTATAGCCTTTCTCAATGAATGGGCTATCAAAAACTAAATGAATTGTTCAATTTGAACCAGTAGTTCCTGAGTTCGTTCAACGAAACAAACTCTTCAGGTTTAATTTAATATGATGATGTATTATTGATGAGATGGATACGTGTTTGTAATTAAGGAAAATCCGCAGTAAGCTGGTCTTTATTACATGGAATACACAAAAAAAAAATAAAAAAATATAAAGTAGGTGAATATTGCGAAGCGAATTATTTACTTTTCAATTAAAAATGTCATTGGGGTCGATTGGAATAACGATTTTGTACACTTTAAAACCACTGGGAGGTTCCGAATCATATATTGGATCCATGATACACGTTCAAAGTCTGAGACACGTTATATCCAGACGTACGGCGTTGCGCCACCGGTACATGGTAGATATCCCACCCATACGCACAAAACGTTTTAAGAACACATTTATTATGCGTACAGCCAAGGAGTGGAATTCCTTGCCGGAGTCTGTGTTTCCAGATAGCTACAACTTAGTGGTCTTTAAGTCAAGAGTGAATAGGCTATTTCTAGGCAAGTGTGCTCCATCGTCGACCACATCATCGCTTGCCATCGGGTGAGATGGTGGTCAAACGCGAGCCTACCATTAATAAAAATATATATATATATAAAATAGAAAAAGAAAGGGGCCAAGAAATGAACCCTGAGGCACGCCCATCTTAACTAAACACCCTGAGGACGTCGCCCCACTAAGGGTTACTTTTTGCTGCCTTTAAGATAAATAAGAAAAATAACAGATCAGCAGCTTGTCCACGAATTCCATACTGGTGTTATTTGCAGATCAGAGTATAATGGTCAACGCAGTCAAATGCTTTTGATATGTCTTAGAATATACCAATTGTATCCTGGGGATTGTCCCAGGCTTCCACAATGTGGCTGATGAGTTTTAGTCCTGCATTCGTCGTTGACCTACCTTTCGCTGCCCGCCGCACATAAGCTGCGCAGCTGTCCGCACATCAGCTGCTCGACTACTACCAGTATTACCTGCAGTGCAGACACAGCGCGGCCGCGATGAGTGCGGCCATTAAAGTAGCGTGCGCGTCGTGATGTGTCGCCGCGCCCGCACGAGCCGCGCATGCCGCGCCGCCCGCCGCACACATGCTGCGTAGCTGTCCGCACATCAGCTGCTCGACTACTACCAGCTCCTGGAAGAAGAAAGGTGAAAATATGTGTCAGCAATGTTCAAATATGTCAACAAAAAATTGGATGAAAGATCCACACTATAGCGTATTAAAGTTAAGAAAATAGTGACTAATCGTTGCCACTCAACTTAGCCACACGCATTGACCAATTAAAATAGAAAGCCGTGTTGCTCACAATGACCAGTTGAAGTAGTAGTACAAAGCGAATAGAAAAATAAATTATTACAGAGGCGCATAAAGTTTGATTTCGTAGAGTACACATCCCGGAACCAAGGCCTAGCTACCAGAGTTAGGTTCCCATAACATTAAAAATTAATGTCGCATCTAGTAGTAAAAATAAAAGAGAAAATTCAGCCAATTCCAAATAGATTTTAAAATAGTTTAATGGTATTTTTTTACCCAGTATGAATACGCCTTTACTTTGCAGTTGCACTGATGAGTCACTATTTTCTTAATGCGAATGGACTAGAAGTACAAAGGAAATTGTAGAAATGAAACTTGAGTAACCACCATTGGTTGACAAACTCCACAACAGTAAACTAATAATAAATACTAAAAGCCGGCCAATTGCGAGTCGGACTCGCGCATAAAGGGTTCTGTTGCCGTTACTAAAAATCGGGCAAAAAAGAAAAAACAAATTTGTTGTATGGACGCCCTAGTTGAATATTTATTTTATTCTGTTTTTAGTATTTGTGGTTATAGCGGCAACAGAAATACATCATCTGTGAAAATTTCAACTGTCTAGCTATCACGTTTCATGAAACTCAGCCTGGAAACAGACAAACGGACAGTGGAATCTTAGTAATAGGGACCCGTTTTTACCCTTCGAGTACAGAACCCATGAAAACTAGTTTTGAAAATTCAGAAATCAAAACTCATTTTGAAAAAGCAAATTCAAACGAGTTATTTTAGAGTCTAAACAGACGGATAGCACATGAAATGCATGCCAGATAAAAATTGCAATGGGGATACATTTTTAGGGTTCCGTACCTCAAAAGAAAAAAACGGAACCCTTACTTTGTTGTCCGTCTGTCTGTCTGTCTGTCAAGACTCTTTATCTCGGGAACGCGTGGAGGTTTCGAGTTGAAATTAAAACCATATTGTCAAGTCCCTTGAAGCTGTAAAAAAATTAAACTTGTAAGTTAACGAACTACAAAGATACAGCCGTTAATGTTGCAAAAACCGTATATTTCGACAGTCCCAGGGGAATCAAAATTCATCTCATCATCAACTTCCCGTTTTCCTAGAAACCTGAAATTTGGCATGAAGCAAGGTTTCATATCATAAGTATAGGAAAAAAAATTAAATTTGTATTTACGTACCAAAATAAAAAAAATAAAACTTTTTTGCTATTCGTAAAAATCTTTGGAGATTCGATTCGGAAAATGAACTGTTTTTATAGGTAAGTTTGTACGGACCCACATGGAAATTGTCAGCCAGACAACGCAGTCCACGTACAATCAGCATGCAGCCGACACGCAATTGGCGCATTTTACTGTTATGAGTTCTTCTTAATAGTCCTAGTAGTCCGAAGGACTCTTCTTAGCTGATTTCTCAATAGGGAATACGCATGAAAAAAATATTTGTTAAGCATGTTTTAAAAACTTGTCGATTCATCCAACGTAACTATGCAACGAGATAACACCCTAACAACGCTCTGTTGGCATTCGCTAATTCTGTGATTTATTCGAATATTTCACAAAACTTTTTCCAGGAAATACGTTGTTTTTTTAAACTTCTTCAGAATCTTTATTAAATAATAATGATATATTTATTTGTTTCTCTTATAAAGGTACAAAGGTTGATAATAATAATTATTTTGTAACAGTCAATCCTTTGTGAGTGCTGGAGTCTATATTGGGTACAGGGCTGTGTGACAGAACTCCAGGCTCACACCTTCAAAATTACAATTTCAATTGCACTTATTTACTACTAACAATAATGGAGTTTACATATGTGTTGAGAGAAGAAAACATTAATACAGATAAATTCTAAAACAAAATTAAAAATAGGACGCGATTGTGTCCGTGAGTGCCATGTATGTACTCACGCTCCAAAGTCCGATCAGGGACGAGGGCTAAGCATTTACATATGTGCGTGTATGTCTGTGTATGTAAGGTAAATGGAGGCGCTATCATAGGTAAATGAGAAATATACCACTAATTAAATGGAAATAGTTATATTTTTTCCGTCTCAGCATAATGTAACTAAATGAGCCAGTTCAATTCAAGTTCCAATTCTGTGTACACAACGTCATGATCACATAAGAGCGGTTGTATGAAATCGGGTTGGACGCTAAAAGCGCTCTTTCAACGGCATTCAAATTAGAAAGCTTTCCAAATTAAACTTATAGTTTCTGTTGGGGATAGTTGTTGAGTGAAACGGACAAACTATTGTACAGGTATCGGCACGGATCTTGAGCGCTCGGCGAAAGAGTGGGGATCGCTTTGCGCATCGTACACTTATGGCAAAAAAAGTATACACCTATTTTATTTTATTTTTGCTTTTACCTGCTACCTTCTTAATTCTGGTTGAAGGTAAAAGTTATAAAAAAAAAACAAATATTTTATAGCAAAGTCGCTGTGTTCGTCTGTCTAATTTTTCGTTTACTTATTAACCAAGCAACAGATTTTCATTAATTTTTAGAGAATTTCTACCGGAAGGTATGCATATTGTACCAAAGACGAAAATTTCTAAGATTTGTAACACCCCTACGAAGAAATTCCTAACATTTTACCTACTTTTGAAAGGAACTTTCTGTGTGCCTGTTATGCGTTCTCGACTAAACCATTTCTGGTGACATAAAAACCACTAATAAAATAACCAATAATAAAAATAAAATCGACGGATTAAGTCACCAGTCAATTTATTGGCACGGAAGTGTACTCGTCGTCGTTAGGTGCGTGCAGCAAGCGCAGGGAACCAATCACGAGTGACGTCTATGATGCGATGCGCGGCGAGCCAATCACTGACATTCCCCGCCCCCGCGTCTCACTTCATACCGTCAAAGAGACTTGATATTTTATCGCTCAAGATCCATGCCGATACCTGTACTATAGGTGTATTCAGGACAGCCGAGCGGCGGCAAGCGAAACCAAAATGTTTATTAGAAACGCGCGCGCTCTCCATCCTCGCTGTCCGAGCGGCGGCGGCGCGGCGGCCGCGCTGTCTGGGCCAGTTCGAATGTGTACAAGTAATATAATGCTACCTGCGCCTTGTCCACGTCGCACTTGTCGATGACGCTGTCCTCGGGCCCGTACAGCGTGCCGAGCCCGACCTGCCTCTTGACCTGGAACTCCGTGAGCTGCTGGCTGAGCTCGTCCTTCGCTCTTTGCCGCGCCTTGCGGAACACGTTGCGGAGGAGCTCTTCTTTATCGAATTCTGACAAGAAAAAGTGTTATGTTAGAATACTTAGAAAGGGAAAAACACAGTTTTATCATCCACCTGGTTTCTCTCTTTTTCTTTGATATAATATTAGACTTATTTTTTTTTAAGATTTGTAAATGTGTACCTGTAGTACTAGATTTCGCTAATTATAACAATTGGGGTACAGAGTTAATTTTGTTTTATTCATATAACATCATTTATTAATGTTACATAAATAAAACAGAATTAGACATGGCTCAGCGACAGACAGTCCATTTAAAATGTTTCTTATGTATGACTTATTATGTTGTTATGTTTGTTTGTTACCATTTGACCATTCTGGAGTAGGACATAGGATATTTTAAATTGCGACAGTATTATTTAAATTGTATTTTTTTACTTTCACGTGGCCAAAGCCATTGGCGGAAGCTACTGTTATTCTTACGTAATTAAAGTTCCCCATCGCGTCTATGTATTTGTAGGAACACGATAAAATAAAACTTTTGAATAGATTTTTTTAAGTTTTATCAATAGATAGAGTAATTTATAAGGACGGTTCACGGGTATCATAATATTATAGTCGATAATCACAAAGATTTATAATTCCCTTGCGAAGCTGAGGCGGATCGCTAGTATAAAATAAAACACAAGAGTAAATGTAGTGTGCCCCCCCCCCCCCCGCCCCGTACTGCGCGCCCCCCGCGCAAATATGTGCCCCATAAATTCACCTTCCGCCATCAACACAACCAATTCAGTTCCAAATTATTCCATCAGCTATTACTCTAAAACTTAATGCCCAGAAGGCAAAAAGTGACCACAATCCGGAATGGGATATTTTGCAATGTTCGAATTTATATGCAAACGATTACACAGAAAACGAACACGATCACAAACAAAAAATCACTATCGGATCACTTTTGCGCTACTCCCGGCCATTATTCTATACTCATATATTTAAATTAACTTCAAACTTCCTCTAATAAAAAGAAGTCAATAATTACCATTAACTAAAACATGTTCAATTTCATTCGCCATGTTCTCATCTACACCACTCAACTGTAGAGCCTGTGGAAAACAAAAAAAAACAATTGATTACTTCAAAGTGAAAATAATAACAATTTTAACTACAAACATTGGATGAATGAGCTATGAATACTGCGATATCGAAAGAAGTCGCATGCTGCTATTTAAAAGCAATTATCTGGCAAGATGATGAAACTTTTTAAGGTTTATGCTTTATAAAGCATAGGTGTTCATATTTAATAGGAAGAAAAGAAGACCGCCCATTGTACACTTATTTTTATTTATATTTGTCCTGTATTTTTGTTTATGTGGTGTACAATAAAGAAAATAATAATAATAAAAGAAGATTGTTTTCTAATGTTAGTTAAGTCCGGGCTTGCGGACGGCGAGCAATGGCTCTTTGTCCGATCGTCCGGTAACCGTCCGCACTAAGCCCATGTCGTCGACAGCGCGTAAAGTTCCACGCTTGCATCAAGGTGTCAGCAAACCGTAGGGGCCCAACAGGGTCGAAGCCTACTGGGGCCATGGGTTCGCTTCTGAAAGAAAAACCCGGCCCTGGAATGCAAGGCAACGAAGAAACCAGGAGTACGTTTTAGTCAGTAAAAGTCTGACACGCCCTCGCGCTCCGCCCTAGTCAACTAACACTAATTCATGATTATTCATTATATAAAAAATAATACTAGCTGACCCGGCGAACTTCGTACCGCCTTAGCGTAGCAATGATGCACTACTTTAGTTTCCGAACAAACAATGCTCTTTCAATATAGTCTATGGCTGTGAATGACATTGACATTCGTTACGCGCGTTTTTTTAAATATGCAAAATTAAATGTATATTTTTCAATATTTCTGAGTGATTTTCTTAATATTTTTTTCCGTAAGAACCTTCTCCTAATAATAACAAATACAACAAAAAAAGAATTAGTGAAATCGGTCCAGCCATTCACGCGTGATGCCGTGACCAAGGAAAACGGGTTTCATTTTTATATATATAGATTATATTAATAAAGTTTATTTCTCACCACGAGCCAATCAATATACAGACAATCTTACAATATGAAACATTGCTAACAATTTTTGGTTGTGGATCGCGATTCATTATATGCATTGCCTGTAAAAATTGTTCATTGCACATTTATATTTTTCTTTTATTTGTTTCATTATTCATTGCACGCTCCCAAATAAGTTGTGTTGTACTACATTTGTACGCTTCTTGACATAACAAAGCGAATTAAGAACTTTAATTTAAGAACGGTATTCACTACCTATTCTATACAAATAAAAATGATTATAAAAAGAAATGAGTACAGACCGCGTTCGGCACTAAGAAGGTGGAGTGTATCTCGTAGGCCCAGCGGCGCAGCGTGTGCGTGTGCACGCCGCTCGCCGAGCGGTAGCCGTCCGTCAGCACCAGCAGCAGGCACGCGCACGCGCATCTGGAAATATACATTCTAATGTTCAACTGCATTAGGACTTTAGAGTTATGTGGAACAGAGTGTCGGAAGTTCCACATACCTCCGTTGAAAAGGAAGGATCCTCCGGCCAGGAGCCCTACCACGAGTTTTCAACGCGATCTATATGACGATCTAAACTGGACTGTTAACGGAATGGAGTTATATAGGTCGTCTAAATAATATTCCACAACTATCACACAACGCCATCTAGTCTCAAGCTAAGCAGAGCTTGTGTTATGAGTACTAGACAACTGATAAAAATTCTTATATATATTTTTTTTAAATTCATAATTATAGATAAATTACACCCAGACACAGAACAAATGATCGTGCTCATCACTCAAACATTTGTCCTGGGTACCCACGACCTCCAGCATAGCAGTCAGGGCCACTAACCACTCGACCAACAGGCCAGTCAAAGTCTAGCTCCATCCCTCTTCGCGCTCGCACGCCTGATATTTTAACAAGTCTTGGTAAGGCCCTAGATGGGTGTTACGTCAAGTTTTAAGCAACTACCCGATAGATAATTTCGGGCTGTTGTTTATGTTCGCGAGCGATGCAAGATTTCGTAGTTTAGTTGTTATGTGGCACCATAGATGTCACTACAGTAACTTATTTATTGTTAAAACAATGGCACCACTGCTACAACAAATAACAATCACTTAAAATTCCATGTTTTTAAGTCCCTAACCAAACATTAAAGCTGCTATAAATCTGTCCGCTTACGGACATCTTCAATTTGTATATTAAAGGAAATATTTACCTTCTTTCTCCTAGCAGCCAGTTGAGCAGTACTGCCGTCCGCGCCTTGGATTCCCGTACGGAGCGCAGGTTTGAAAATAAACCTGAGTACGTTGATGTGTCCTGGAAAACGAAATGTTTCTGATAAAATCATAATCGATCTAAACTACCAAACTGGATTCAGAATTATGTTTAAAATCAAGCAAAGTTTGGAAACATAATCGAGCAATAGAACTTGTTACAGGTTGAAGTATACTGTTCGCGTTAAGAAAATAGTGACTCATTGTCGTCACTCAGCTTAGCCAAGACCCTCGAACATAGCAAATTAGAAAGTCGTGTTCATTGCCCTGCTGAAGTAAACCCTTCAGACAAGTACGGACGCGATTATTGTCAATAAAAAAAATGAATACCACCTATTCGTAAAAATAAAAGTGAAAATTCTGACAATTATGATTTAAAAATAAGAAGTGCTTGATAATAACGAGTATATTTGACAATACTGTGTAACAAAAAGTTTTGTTTTAATATTAATGGCAAATATTTTTCCCCAATATAATACACTTTTACTTTACAGTTGAGTTGCATTTTCTTAGCGCGAATAGACTATAAGTTATACTTAGTTATACTTAGACTACTTCAAAATATAGGGTACAACAACGTCAACAATCGTTCTGGGGCAACCATGTAAAATAGGATTATTATACAATCCTACTGTAACGACTAATTTGCGAAAAACACTCTTTTTTTTTAAAGTCAGAAATTATCAAATAACTCCTCCCATTCTGGGTGAAGCGAGAGGGAGTATCAGACTTTAATAATAGAAACCCCCTATCTATATTCCTTCAGTTGCCTTTTGCGTTCTAAGGCCACGATAACTCTTTGCCTTAACTCACACCGGTGCGGAGTCGAAGCGTCGCGACGTCGTTGTTTTTCGCCTATAGGATATTCATCTCTATTTTCTAATTGTTAAGGTTCTTTGTGCGATTCAAATGTCACTGCGCGCGAGTAACGCCACCTGTCTACGCGACGCGTATTTGTCATTATACACTTTGTGTACGCCTGCTCACAGCTTACATTCAAAACTATGATACTCCGTCAATGAAGCGGCAACGACACGACGTTGCCACTGCTTCGACAGGCGTATAATGACGAATACGCGTCTATGAAGTTACACGTCCTTTGCACAGTAGGCCTTACACGCGCGCAGTGACGCGTCAGCTGTCGTGATCGAGCGCCATTCATGAATGTTCAAAAGTCTGTGAACGGTTCCAGCACTGTGATCCGCGCTAATGAGAGCGTCGTCGAGCAACAAAACGCGTCCCTTCGCACTGTAGTTGATAAACATGACGCGACTCGACGCATCGTCTGTACGCCAGTATTAGTTTAGCCTTTCAAACAATCTCGAAGCCCACAATAGCCAAACGTATATTGTTGCCATTACCATTATGTCCAGTAAGGTTCCAATAGTTTTGGTACGCTGTATTTAATAACTGTATAGAAAAGAATATATTTTGAACTCACAGACGCGGGTGAATCGTCTTCTTCCATTGATATGATGGCTCTTTGTGGATCTGCACATGGCTGGAACGAGAAAAATAATCATTATACCTTGGTTACCTCATATTTTCGACACAGACTGTACAAAGTAGTCACAAAATAAAAGGCCGTTTTGACATTGACATGATATTTGACTGATATTTGGCACGTCATGCAGACATTAGAGTCGTCGTGCCAATATTAGGGACGTCGTGCCGATATGAGCGACATCGCGCCTGATATGATCAGCTCACCTGTGTGTTGGTATGATAGGGCGGCGGTGGCGTGCCGGGTGGTGGAGTGTCTCTGTCGCAGCACTCCTTGTGCAGCGGAGAGCCGCACGGCGCGAGCGGCGCGGCGTGAGGGACATCGCGCCTGATATGATCAGCTCACCTGTGTGTTGGTATGATAGGGCGGCGGTGGCGTGCCGGGTGGTGGAGTGTCTCTGTCGCAGCACTCCTTGTGCAGCGGAGAGCCGCACGGCGCGAGCGGCGCGGCGTGAGGGACATCGCGCCTGATATGATCAGCTCACCTGTGTGTTGGTATGATAGGGCGGCGGTGGCGTGCCGGGTGGCGGAGTGTCTCTGTCGCAGCACTCCTTGTGCAGCGGAGAGCCGCACGGCGCGAGCGGCGCGGCGTGAGGGACATCGCGCCTGATATGATCAGCTCACCTGTGTGTTGGTATGATAGGGCGGCGGTGGCGTGCCGGGTGGTGGAGTGTCTCTGTCGCAGCACTCCTTGTGCAGCGGAGAGCCGCACGGCGCGAGCGGCGCGGCGTGAGGGACATCGCGCCTGATATGATCAGCTCACCTGTGTGTTGGTATGATAGGGCGGCGGTGGCGTGCCGGGTGGTGGAGTGTCTCTGTCGCAGCACTCCTTGTGCAGCGGAGAGCCGCACGGCGCGAGCGGCGCGGCGTGAGGGACATCGCGCCTGATATGATCAGCTCACCTGTGTGTTGGTATGATAGGGCGGCGGTGGCGTGCCGGGTGGTGGAGTGTCTCTGTCGCAGCACTCCTTGTGCAGCGGAGAGCCGCACGGCGCGAGCGGCGCGGCGTGAGGGACATCGCGCCTGATATGATCAGCTCACCTGTGTGTTGGTATGATAGGGCGGCGGTGGCGTGCCGGGTGGCGGAGTGTCTCTGTCGCAGCACTCCTTGTGCAGCGGAGAGCCGCACGGCGCGAGCGGCGCGGCGTGAGGGACATCGCGCCTGATATGATCAGCTCACCTGTGTGTTGGTATGATAGGGCGGCGGTGGCGTGCCGGGTGGTGGAGTGTCTCTGTCGCAGCACTCCTTGTGCAGCGGAGAGCCGCACGGCGCGAGCGGCGCGGCGTGAGGGACATCGCGCCTGATATGATCAGCTCACCTGTGTGTTGGTATGATAGGGCGGCGGTGGCGTGCCGGGTGGCGGAGTGTCTCTGTCGCAGCACTCCTTGTGCAGCGGAGAGCCGCACGGCGCGAGCGGCGCGGCGTGAGGGACATCGCGCCTGATATGATCAGCTCACCTGTGTGTTGGTATGATAGGGCGGCGGTGGCGTGCCGGGTGGTGGAGTGTCTCTGTCGCAGCACTCCTTGTGCAGCGGAGAGCCGCACGGCGCGAGCGGCGCGGCGTGAGGGACATCGCGCCTGATATGATCAGCTCACCTGTGTGTTGGTATGATAGGGCGGCGGTGGCGTGCCGGGTGGTGGAGTGTCTCTGTCGCAGCACTCCTTGTGCAGCGGAGAGCCGCACGGCGCGAGCGGCGCGGCGCACGGCGAGCTCGCGCCTGGCGTGAGGGACATCGCGCCGATAAGGGGGGATGGACCTATACTTGCTGGAATATGTAATAAAAAGGATATTGTCAGATGACAGACAGATTCTCCTAACAGTAGCCAGTGTAGTTTCAATTCGTTGAACAATACGACAGTACTCCAATCATTTCTTTTATTTTCGTATGTATTTTGAAGGACGCAAGGCCGTAAGGCCAGTCATCAGCTGATCGTAGTTCAATTCAGTTTTGGCATTTTGGCGTTATTTCATCCATTAACGTTAACGAAAAGTTATCTATGATTTATAAACGATTTCATTCCATTACAGATGCTATGTACAATGGAAAGCAGATGGAAGTGGTTTACACAGATTATAGCAAGGCTATAGATCGGATCGACCACGATACTCTGATAAACAAATTTAGCTACATGGGCAACCGTGGGAATGTCTTAAGATGGTTCTTTTCTTACATTAAAAACAGGTCACAGACAGTAGTACTCAACTATTATATGTTTAGCTGGGTAAACGTGCCTAGCGGTGTACCTCAGGGTTCTTAGCTCGGACCTTTCTTATTCGTAATTTATGTAAACGACACCGATCAGTGCCACCATTCTTCTAAACTGTTATGCTTCGCTGATGACATGAAAATCTTTGCCACTATTTCAACGCTCGAAGACAGACTAGCATTTCAGGCTGATTTGTATCGGCTAGAAGAGTACTGTCGGGCTAATAAACTTGATCTGAACCCATGTAAGTGTTCGGTGATCACTTACACTTGAAAACATGCAGTCGCAGATACTTTGGTGAGCCAGACCTTGTCAAGGTGCAATACGTGGTAAGGTGGTTTCGTGACTTGCTGACAATGTTTGCAGTACACATTGATTAAATTGTCAAAAAAGCTTCTAAACTGCTTAGGTTTTATTATACGTCTCTCGTGTAAATGTTTCATGGATGCCAAAACACTAAAAATATTGTATTGCATTTTTGCAAGAAGTCATCTAGAGTACGAGTCTCAAATATGTTATCCACATTACGTTATCAAAATTATTATAAACTTACATTATAAAGAAACGGTTCATTAAATATCTTTGCTTTCATTCAAAGATACCATATCATTATTTTGATCTGTTACCACTGGTAGATCCTGTTACCACTGGTAGATCTTATGTCCAAATTTTATTATAATGTGCCAAACACGACATTTCTTTTTAATCCGTAAGTGTTCCTCACACGCCTTCAAATTATAGACGGAACAGTTATATCGTGCGTGCAAGCAGTAATTTCAATGACATATGCAAAGAATGTGATTTGGATCCGTTCCCAAATAGTGTGAACTCGGCCAGAAGGTGCTTAAGCCATTATTTTTTCAAGTAGCATTAGGTTGAAATGATTTAGTTTATTAGTTATTTAATTGCAAACCAAGGATTTATGCTGTTTCTTACTTGACTAAAAAGTGAAGCTTTTTGTTTTTTTACTCACACCATATATGTCTAAACGTGAGGACTCGTAATTGGGTTTCTCATGAATATGTATTCTATTTTTGTTTGTTTTTATTAACTGAAAGTCCTCCATGTACTAAATAAATAAATAGAATTACCTATACTCGCTGTTCCACGCCTTGAAAACAATCCTCTAATATTAGGAAAATGGTTACACCGGACCGACGGATCTTCATTTACTTGATCACTGTTTCCGCAACACCACATTATACTTAATTTTAAATCTCAAATCTCTATTGCAATCCATAATAGACATATACAGTCGGCAAATATTAATAAATGACAACAATTATGGACCCTGTCGACCACAGCTGAATTTTAAGTAACAGAAGACAGGAAGAACATTTTAATATAACGTAATTGTTTTCCTTAATAAGTACAAAAATGTTTTTTTCCCTATCTGGTTTATTTTACAACAGTTTAATATTAGTTTGTTATTTAAACAATACACGTGAGGACTTGTAATATATATATATAATAGCGCTCTTCCTCTCTCCTACCATTTATAATGTTGCTGTGCCCGACAGGGTCCATAATTGTTTCTATTTTTTATTATTTATCACCTGACATGTACATTATGGATTGCAATAAATATTTGAGATTTGAGATTTTAATTAGCTTGTTATAGTCTATGATTGGTTTTTCGTTTTAATTATTATTATTTTTATTTAAGCTTGGAGGAATAACTCCTCCAAGCTTTAATAAATAAATAGCTACCAAATTATTTTTTTAACAATAGTGTTAAAATTATTGAATCAACAGGTTATAGGTATTGAATCTGTGTAAAGAAGTTTCGGTCTTTTAAAGGAAAGCAAATAGAATTGAATAATTTAATTCCACCAAACCCGTCCCATCATCGGATCATTAAACATACGGTGACGCCACTGGTACATGGTGAACATCCCACCAATACGAAAAAACACATTCATTGTGCGTACAACTCCAAATTTCCTGCCGGGATCTGCTTTTCCTGGTAGTTACAAACCTAGGTTTTTTAAGTAAAAAGTGAGTACTTCTAGGCAAGCGTGCTCCACCGTCGGCCACATTACCGTTTACCATCAGGTGAGATAGCGATCAAACTCGACGCTATTGTTGGAATATAAAAAAAAAAACAAATCTATCCTACTACAGCACTATAGACTTTCTCTTGCTAACCAATAAATATTGTATTTTATGGGGCCCTAGTCAACACTTGACTAAAATCCCTAGTATGGTTACAGTTACTGTATTCCACTAGCCTTGCGTAGGTTAGGAGCACACGTGTCACATAATGAAGATAAAGAAAAGGATAACAGTTATTATTGAAATCCATTAAAAATCATCAGGCAATTGCGAGTCGGACTTGCACACTGAGGGTTCCTTATAAACTTACCTACGAAAACAGTTCAATTCCCGAATTGAGTTACGAAGAATTTTCCGAATCGCGTGACGTAACTACAAAACAGTTTTCAGATTTTTTCCTATATTTGTTCTATAAAATCTTTCTTCAAGCCAAATTTCAGGATTCTAGGTCAATGCGAAAGTACCTATAAATTTTGATTCCCTTGAGAGTGACGAAATACACGTTTTTTTCGACATAAACGGCCGTATCTTTTTTTTGTCGTTAACTCAGAAGTTTGATTTTTTCACAGCTTCAAGGGACCACAGACCTGAGTATATGGATTTAATTTCGACTGGATACCTCCACGCGTTTCCGAGAGAGACAGGCAGATGATCAAGTGATCCTATAAGGGTTCCATTTTTCCCTTTTGAGGTACGGAACCTTAAAAAACAGTAGGAATAAAGCCTCGGCTACCCTATATTTAGTATACTCACATCGTTTCAAGTCGTGGTCCAACTGTTCGGGAGACGACCGACTCCTCATGTGCAGGACAGGAACACCGGTGCGGTTATCCGTCTGTACACACATACGTACAACTAGTTATTACACTTGTACGTCCAAGTTTGCTAGTGAGGGCTTTTGGATGTGAAACACTTTTTACGAGAAATTTGGTAGCCTTTAGAGTACTGTATCAGTGGAGACTTGTATCAGTCAAAAATAATGCTGTAATGGTTTGGCAAAAATAAAAGTAACAAGGCTCCATCATCGACCACATCATCGCTTACCATTAGGTGAGATTGTGGTCAAATGCGTGCCTACCAAAATAATGAAAACAAAATGATAGCTAAAATTCTGAAGAGCAATTATAAGTAAGTCTCATTTAATTTATATGTTGGCTCTGCCGTTTTAATGTGTATTGTAAAGACAGAAAGGATTTCAAAATGTCTTGATGTTTATTATTATTTGAGAATGGTTAAGCTTGCAGTGTGTATTTTATTCTAACTCAATTGTACTTTAAAAGTGCGTGTTAAACAAAATGTGTAATAAATATATCTCAAACTATCTAAAGTGTTTAAATTTACCAAAACTAATGACCTATACTCCATTCCAAATAAGATTAAACAAAACTCTTTTACTGTCCGTTCAACCGATTTTGACTTTTATTGCGTTACAAGCACAAATGGGAACTGCAGTAAATAGTTGGTATACATTTTTCATTTAATGCCAACCTTATGCTTACGGAATAGAAGTCAAAATCGGTTGAACGGACAGTAAAAAAGTTTTTTTTTAAAAGGGCTAATTTTAATTCGAATGGAGTTTACAGGTCGGCTATATTGCTAAAACAATGGTGTATGAAAGGGTTGACTCTGTGTTTCAATTCCAAAAGGGTCTTATCTATCACGCATACATTTTATAGCCTTACTAATAAAATAAAAAATACTTAATAAGTAATTAGTAGTACAGACGAGACAAAAGTTAAAAGAAGCGTTTAATATTATTATTTTGTATGAAAATGAGTAGGCAGTGTTGTCAGACCAAAAAAATTGTAAGCATTTAGTAGTATTTTATTATTGAATTTTATTAGTAAGGCTTTGTGATTTTAGACGAGTTATGTTAGTCACAATTTGAAAATGTTATAACATAAAATTAATTTAGACATAAAAACATATAATTGTGGCTTTTTGAGATTAAATATTTACAAGGGACTTTCACTTTTTTGAAGTTTCTCAATTTACAAAACCAATAGAGATTTCATAATTTACCTGTTTATTTATATAAAGAGATTTTTAACACTTAAAATTTTCAAAAATTATATTTCAAAGCAGTAAAGAAATAAAGTCCAAGCAGTAGCTATAAAAATAAGATATTTAAAAAGAGTATGCATAGTAAACAATCAGCCCGACGACATAGATATTTTATAATAATAAAAAAAAACATTCACCTGAATATAAATCAATGACGAAACGAGTTTTTAGAACAATTCAAGAGTTGTTGTGTACATTTTTTGTTTTTTACAATTTCTTAATTTACAAGATGAATGCTGATTTGTATAGAACTCAACATCATTATCAAAAGCTTGGTATTGCCAGTTGAGATTTATTGATTTGGAAAATCGATTCATTTTTTTTATGTAACTGAAACTATCCAGAGACTACGAATAAATATGCGTTAGCTAAACTTTCATCATATTGTTCTAAAAACTCCCCCCAAATTTTACCTGCAGAGGCGGCGGCGGCACATTGACCAGCGGGTAGCTCATCTGCATAGCTATCGAGTTGGGCTGCGGTCCGTCCAGCTCCCCGTCCAGGGAGTGCGACGACCTCCTCAGCTGCTTCGGGTCATACGCTGGCATCGAGTGATACATCAACTTCTCCCCAGGATAATATCTTCCCTTATAGTACTGCTTATGAGATGGTGACGCCGTACTGTTAGTGGGTTTTGGTTTTGCTAACGGGTTTATAGGAGGCGGACTTAGATTCGGACTCAAGGGATTCCTTTTCGGTCTTTCAATAGACCTGGGGGGCAGTGGAGGAGGTGTCACGTTATCGAGACACGTCGTAGGCACCATTGGTACTGTATTATTGTGCACATGTCTTCGTTTATTGTTGGACTCATCAGAGTTCTGTCTGACCAATGGTGGGGTGTTCTCTTGCTGGATTTTATTCGTTCTTGCTTGACGGAGGTTGCGTAGACTCTGGCCGGTGAGGTTCGACAGAGAGCGGGGCAGGCCACTTAGGAAACCGGTGTTGGGCACTGGGGACGGCTTGTCGAGAGTCGTCTTGTTGCGAGGTCGCGGTGTTGAAGGCGCGGCTTCCAACGGCTAGACGTGTGTTAACAAGCGTGGTTTTATGTCACAGTGCGAGGAGTGCTGAGATTTTTTGTGTATTTTCTAATTTACAGTAATGACTAGTCGTGAAACAGATTTACAGATAGATTTTATCATTACAATCTTATACGGAGGCATAGGCTTTGCAGTAATGTGAGTTTGTTTCAATAAATTAGTATAAGAACTTGAAAGAGAAATGGTGCATCGGAAAATATAACGTTGGATCGGAACAACGCTTATTTGATCCCTGCTGTTATTAAACTTTGGCAATACTTTTATCGATAACTGCGAATCTCTATTCTATATTCTATATTCAAAATCGGTAGCTTTAATCGATTTTGTATGATTGAATTTAAATTTTTTAAATTTCTAATTACTATGAATAGAGTATGTATTTAATGTTATCCATTTTTAAATTACCCATCCTATTTTTGTTTTTATACTCACATGCTCACATGACTGCTAAACATATGTCTCACTATTGTAAAAGTGTGCTAAAGTGTCGTATATGGTAACAAAAATCTCAACACAGCCAAGCGCGATGGTGTTGCCATAGTTCATAGTAAGATATATGCAATGTATCGTTACAACCATTCCCATTGTGAGACGAAAGTTACGTTTGTTTGGCGTTTTGTCGATGCCTGGTTCTATGCATACTTCTGTTTTTAAAACTCACCACAATTTAATGACAAAATCTCATCGATCAAATTGTCTTTACTTTTAATTTATTTTAACTTATGTAAGTGAAAAGTCACCGAAAGTATTTTTCTGTCCGATGGAATATATAAATATTATTTTACAAAATTTCCCGATACAATTTATTATTCATGTTGACTTAGCCTGGTTTTTTTTATAGAAACAGGCTATAGTGAGTGGGCTGGCCACGTCGCACGAACGCACCCGGACAAGCGACCGAGGATCGTTACTCACTGGACATCTGAGGGAGATCGACGTCGTCGAACGCGGCGAAGATGGTGTGACGATCTGATCATGTTCTCGGGGCTAACTTGGTCAGAAATCGCCCAAGATAGTGAGGATCGAGAGGAGAAAGAGGAGACCTTTGCCCAGGAGTGGAACACTATATAGGCTATTAAAAAAAAATTACCTATATATAAAAATATTCGCAAGTCCAGATAAACGTCGTAAGTCACATTGTAGGACCGAAGATCGCTTGGACTTGAATCAAAACGATTTTAAAACGATCCTTACCGTTTCCTTTCAGAGTACAAAATAAGACTCTCTGTGAAATCCATCCGACGAACCCCCCATCCAAATTATACAATTTAATAAAATAAAAAATAGCAATCAAAAAAAGTGACAAACAGACACAAATATATATAGATATAAATATAAAAATGGTTCGCAGTGACGTCACAGTTATGAACAGGCATGCACAGAAGCAGACATGGAACAAAACATTTGTTACGACCCGACTTGTCCCGTTAGCCGTGTTAGTTTACACTTTAGGGCTCAGCAGGTTTTGGAAGGAGGTGTCGTAACTTTAATTGTAGTAGACTTGAAATTCAACCTATTATTTATTTATGTCATGTAGGCACAAACATTTAAAAAAGAAAAAAAAACAAATACAGATAGATGAGCACGAAGGTGCTGCTTATTTCAAATTAAATTAAATGAATGCCTTTCTTATAAGATTGCGGTCTCGGACCATCCGAGACCATATGAATTATTACGGCACGATTGGTGCAGTGGTTCAGCGATTGGCTGCTGCGCACGAGTCGCGGGTTCGTTTTCCACTCGGATCAAAGGTTTGGATGGTGTCTTGTGTGTATGAGTTTATATGTATATAAACCTACCCACGATACAGGAGCAATTTTGTATGGGAGTCAACGACTTTTTTTAAAAGAAAAACAAAATATTAAAATAAAAAAATAAAAACTACTTGAATTAAAATTAAACTTTATGGAAAACGATTTTTCTACTTTATTAAATGTTAGCTAGAATTTCTCCGTCACAATTTTTCAGAGAAAATTCGAAACTAAATTTTTTTGGAGTACCACCATGAACGTTCTTGTACACTTAAGCCTTTAAAAAGGACCCCGGAAAGTCGCGTCGCATTGCGTCCCACTATAAGCAGATGACTGCACAAGAAAGGGATTTAGGATTTAAAAAAAACTGGCTTTGTTTTTGCCTTCTTTTTAATGACAAGCATAAGTGAGGGTGGTAATTAGGGGATCTTCTCGTCCGATTATAATTTCGGCGTCTTCAAGACTAGAGTGAATAGGCTCTTAATAAACTAGTGCGCATCACCATCAACGATTGCATCACTGCAGCTTACCATCAGGAGAGATCGCAGTCAAGCACTAATTGATATTATTTAAAAAAAGCATGGTCTTCTGTCAATAGACAGTAAATTAACCTTTTTCGAAGCAACTTGACTGAAACTGGCAGTTGACCAATACTACAACTAAAGTTAAAACACCTCCATTATTAAAAACTGTACCAATTTGATGTTACGTGGGACATTATGATGTTTAATTAAAATAAAAAATACATTGACGGTTTTCACTTTCGCCTCCGTTTGAGTTACTGTTGCGGTCAGGTAATGTGTAACGAAAATCTATATATATAAAAGCGAAATACCACCCACTGATTAATCACGAAATCTCAGAAACTATAACACCTACAAACTTAATATTTGGCAGGTAAGTTCCTTATAGGGTGTAGACATCCGCTAAGAACGGATTTTCCGAAATTTACCCCCTAAGAGGATAAAACGGGGGTCCAAAGTTTGCTTAGAGAAACCGACTTTCACGCGGGCGAAGCCGCTGACAGAAGACTATATTATAAATAACTTTTGTACTATAAATAAAAAACTCGTGTAAAAAAGATGATTAGTTCTATGTTACAAGTCAAAAGAGAGAATTTGGAAAAAAATTCAACTTTGTTGGTCTAGTGGCCACAAGCGCTCCCTGAATTCGGGGTTTGATTGACGGGATGAGCAAAGTTGTTAAGCTTTTTAATTCATTTGGAAATTCAGTAACAGTCTGAAGTCTGTATAGCCGATTGACTAAAATAGGCTCGCTCCCCATACATGGGACTTTGTTACTGGAGAAATGTGGATGTACCATAACCGGTATACTTTTATAGACCCGTCGGATACTCAGTGCGGTGCTCCTGTTCAAAACATGAGCCACACATTAGAATGCCCCAAGTGCCCATACACCTGCACTTTGGAGGATTTGATGAGTGCCACCGATGCTGCTATTAATGTAGCCACCTACCGGGCCTAAACAGAGTTTACCATCGAATCGAAAAGAAGAACTGGTATACTTTCGTTAGCCCTTGGAAAAATATATAGGGCAGACGTGATGGTATGTAGAAGGTCGAAAAACAAAAGTAGCCGGCGTTTCTTTTTTTTAGGTGAGAAATCATCAATTTCTCTAGCTCTATGGTGGAACGAGGAGGCGTGTCAGAAATTTACTAACTAAAATCACACCAGTCACTATCGAATGGTGCAATAATACAGTGTGTGTACTAAGATTTTTTTTTAAACCAATCAGGTTTAGTTTTCATCAAAATCTGATTTTAAAATCCGTTGACCATTTTTCGCTAAGCCCAGTTTTGGTTTTGGTCACCACGCCTACTTAGAAAATTCACTATGTATAAAGCCATATTTAAATCAGCCACGATTCTCGACTATTATCAATTCACAACAGCCATCAAATCATATCACTGCATTATTAAAAGGGAAATCATGTCCTTTGGCACTTGAATAGTAACGAGTGTCCCATTTTATTGGCCCTTCGGGGCACCGCCATGAATGAATAATGATATTTCTATTTGGCTATTAGTGAAGCAAAACAAAGTGTTGTACTAACCTTTATCATAGTAAACAATTTTGTTATCTTTAGTTTTTATTTTATTTACGTTGATAAAGTACTGAAGTGCGATGACCTTTATAACATTTTTTGTCGTCGAAGATTTAATGGGATTTCCCGAAACATATTGTGTAGAAGAGATTAAAAGAAGGAAAACGTTACAAAAATATATATAGAATAGATTTATGATATTGATAGCCTTTTTATTATTGCTGGGCATAATAAAAATAATTTTGCGATTTGGCTTCAGTCATACTAAAGGAATTACACTTATTTTACTCTAGTGACGAGACAAAAACTACAGAACGTCTTTTTTTTTTCAGTGGAAACTTAAATATCAGGAGTGAGAGGGAGTTATTTACCAAAATCTACCCGTGATCCTTCAGTTGTCTGGGAGGGCTTTTATTTACCAAAACCTACCCGTGATCCTTCAGTTGTCTTTCGCGCTCTAGGGCCGCGGCAACTCTTTGGAACAGCATTGGCAAAATGTCTATTGCTACGATTCATAATTTTAGACAAAATTATTAAGTATGTGTCTCTTTAATAGATCGACAGTTTCTAGATTGGCGACCACGTACTGGAAGACGTGAAAGACCTCCCAAGGTTTTTTTTTTTCAGTGGGAAAATCTTCTTATGACATCCCCGCCCTTGGGCCGTGCGCACCTGGTGAGTGACGCTCGAAACGTTAGGCGAACACCGTAGGTTCGTTCATATATGCAGAAGCTTCAAAATACTTTATATTTTTTAAAAGAGGCATTTGGTAAATGAGATAAGGCTCTCAAGGGGTACCTACCTAGCTTTCGAAGACCAAAATAGTCTATTTTTTTATAATAATGTAAAAACGCTACACATAATCCTGACCGCAATCATAACTACGACACATAGAAATATAAAAAAGTACAAAAAAAATACAGTGAGACATTAAAAATTACGTAAAAAAAATATATAGGCTGCAACATAGTTACAAATGCTATGTGTTCGTACTGTAACAGTGTCATTGCAAAGTAGACTTTATTGCAAAGGGACAAGGTCGTTACCTGGCCTGCCATGATGGTGTCGATCTCATGTTGTAGTTTTGAGCAGCGCTGTTCTGCAGATTCGAGTTGGGTTTGTTTTCTTACATCTGGTACTTTTAGAAGTTCATCTGGAAATCATTGAAGAATTACATTATAACTATTGGTTGTCCAAATAGGTATTGGGTCATGCAAGACAAATAAGCAGTCACTTTAAATTAGATGTGCCAGTACTAGTCAAATTATCGCCTCAAAATCCACCTAATTATGATCGTTCATGCCTCTCAGTGATCCGATCTCTGATCGGCTGCTACGCTGTGCGTCGCAAGATAAAAAGTACCCCCTTTGCATAACTGTTAGTTAGGTTAGAACTGTACATTCTTTATTGGTATTTATAAACCAAATAAATAAAAAAGAAACACACTAACTATACAGGGTGACTGGCAATTAGTGTACGATACTTAAACACGTGATTGTGCTCATGATAACCAACAACTTTTACTATGGGAACAAACCTGAAATCGCGAAAAAAAACCAGCTGTTCAGTACATTTATGTTTGCCTAATGTACTGAACAGCTGATATTTTTTCGCGATTTCGACTTTGCTCCCATAATAAAAATTGTTTGTTATCATGAGCACAATCACGTGTTTAAGTATCTTACACTAACTGCCAGTCACCCTATATAAAGGCGAAAGTTTGAAATTGTGTATGTTTGCTACTCCTCCACGCTAAAACTACTAAAGGGATTTGAATAAAACTCGGTACACGGGTAAACCATATCCTGAAATAGCACATACGATACTTTTATTCCAGGAATATGTTGCCTTGGTATAATCATCTACCATGACGCGGGTGAAACCGCTGTCAGAAGCGTATTCTTTAACAAATCCCTCACTAATAGCTAGTATAATCTGTACAGTACTGCTACTGCACGCAGTGGCGTAACCAGTGACCAACGACACTGGGGCAAAAAAAAAACTGGGTCCCTGTTTTTACATGGGAATTCAACAAATAACCTATTCTACTCTGGGTGGAGTGGGAAGGAGTGTCAGACTTTTACTGGCTAAAACGAGTTGCCATGTGATGAGAATTTCGAAGTGTGCGGGATAATTTTTCGGTATTTCAATAAGAGGTTTGCTAATGAGGTTTTGGGGCCCCCCGAGCTTGGGGGCCCCGGGGCATCGACCCGCCTCGCGCTTCGATAGCTACGCCAAAGGTGCACGCGAAAGAAGCCACGAACGAGAAAGAAACGAAGTTATCTGATACTTACTGCGAAGATCCCTGATAAACTTCTGTTCCTGCTCCAGCATCAACCGAACAGTGTGTACTTTTGACACCTCTAACTGCCGCTGTTTCTCCGACTGAAATAAAAAACATAAATAATTAAATTTAAGTATCAATTTTATTTAACTCAAACACAACATTAGTATACATATAAAGGTGCGCCCAGATCTGGCAAATGCGCCACTCATGCGCGCGTGCATTTCATGTTCATACGAAGCGCGCGCGGCGAAGGGGATTTACGAACGAGCCGTGCGAGAAAAGCACGCGCGCCGTTCGCAAGCGGCTCGCGAGCGGCGCATTCGTCAGGTCTGGACACACCATTATGAATTTGAGCTCAGATAATTTTTGATTGACCTGTACGGTCCGGACCAAGCGTTTCGCCTCGTCCGTTTTTTATACCGCGTCGAAGGACTGGTAAAATTTGCCGGTTGCAGTCTTCCCGTCTAATTAAAATTTTGATTTCTTCCAGCACTAGTTTATATCAATAAAAAATAACTTGGAATTAAAAGTTCAAACACATTTTAGTTTAGTTTTACTATATTATGTATATGCTTTTGTACATCCGGACCGTAGAGGTGTCAACAACCTAAGGGACCCGACGCACGACGAGTGTCCTACCAACCCGCCGTGCGTTGGGTTGTCCGATTGTAGAAAGGTGATGGAGGAATCAAGTCATTTAGTTCAAGCATATACTCTCCTAAATGCATCCAGCACCGATGGCTAATTGCACGCCTCAATCCTTTCTCAAAATTAGGTTTTCGTTTGATTTTTTTTTTTATTGTAGATTTATACACTATTCTATCCCACACCTGCACGTCCACGCTTCTTCCTTCCGGCCCCATGTGGTTTCCGCTTCCCATATTTAATTTTTCAAGTCAGCAAGTCGGCACTAAAAGGGAGAGTTTTTGACTCCCCCTACAAGCTTATCCGAAACGCCCAGAACATAATTGTATTAGCAGTGTGTCATCAGAGTGACACAGTGTATCTGGTGTGATGCTACATTGCTCATTACGTAGCTATTAGCTCATCGTTTATAATTACCGAGATAATAATAATTTACCTAACATGACAGACGGCTTGCGCGGGTTTTCTAGTTGTCTGTTTTAACACTACATCAAAGATATTCCGAATAAGCCAGCTGCTATTATGTCTATCAGAGTTATTACGGAGTTTTGACTCCGATTCTGGAAGATCAGAACTTCCGATTGATTTTGCACCTTCGATTCCGGAGGTACAAAGAAGTTTGGTACGGATGTTGATACCGCTAGACTAGTATATTTTAGTTATTTTCATAGTATCATGTCATACGGTATCCTACTATGGGGACGGGCTGCAGACATCGACTCAATTTTTATTCTACAGAAAAGAGCTATCAGAGCTATTTACAATCTCCGCCGGTGCGATTCTCTAAGGGAACTGTTTAAGGATATTAACATATTGACGGTGCCTTGTCAATATATCTATGAAAACATCATGTACGTTAGAAAAAATCTTCATCTTTTTAGCAAAAGAGGCGATAGACATAATTATCTTACAAGAAATAGGGACCAATTAGTTCAACCAGGTTTTAGACTGGCTAAAGTGGCCTCTTCTTTCATGGGGTACTGCTTGAAATGTTATAACAAAATACCTCCACAAATATTAGAACTCAATGAAACGAAATTTAAATCTTGTATTAAACGCACACTATGCAGGCAAGCATATTATAAGTTGGAGGATTATATTCAAGATAAAAATGCTTGGCTCAATGCTGGTCCAGCTCCACTACCACCGCGGTGTACAAATTGATTAGTGTTGAAACTATAATTTGTAAAATATTATTGTTGTTAATTATTATTATATTTAGTATTGTATAATGTAGAAGCATTTTTTTTTTTTCAAAGTTTGTAAATGTGAGTACCATGGAGCTATTTTATGGTTTTTTGGTTATTATTGGTCCTGTTTGACATAAATGAGCATGGCAGTTGAGAGTTTGTCATGCTCACTCAAATGTCTCACTGATGGTGGCGCGTGTGTTGGATCATTCGGTTCCCTTTAAAATGGTTGAGCTGAGTGGTGCTAATATTCGCGTCAGGTCCGTGAACGGGCGCTGTCAGTTGAGACTGGTCATCTCTTAGCTGCCAGTTGCTATTTTAATATCTATATTTAGTTTTTATTTTTACTTTATTGACATTGTTCTCACATGATAGCGACAAGAAACATGTAACAGACATATTTGTAATTGCAAAACACGATTGAAAAGAGTGTCCATGGAGTTTCTTGCACATTCTTCTCCATAGAGATCTACGCTTTGGAATGTGCAATTAGCATCATTATTTCTGACTGACTGACTTCTTGACATTTCAAAAGTGCCTGTAAATGGTTTATTTGAAATAAATGCTTTGAATTTGAATTTGAATTTGAATTTGTTTATATTTGTCGCGCGGGGAACCTCTCTACCCGTGCTTCCTGTCTATTACTCTTTCAACTGTAGTTTTGTTTCGTATTTGGAACGTTGTGAATTCGATGTTCATTTATACTTAACTAACTTATTTATTAATTTTATTAGTATTTCATTTGACGCTTCTACCTCCGACACAGATTTTGGTTCCAATTCCGATAAACCGAATTTAAAAACTCCGGTTCGGAATTCGGTTCCGATATAACCTGTTCTGTTACATCTGTAATGGACAGCGCTACGTTGACTCAGGTTAGAACAGAGGCCCTTTATTTTTTTATTGCCGAGGTGGAAAACTCTCATGGATGTCCTTCGCCTGGGGCAGGCGAAGGGGTCTGTCGGACTCTTACTGACTAAAAACCACCTCGGTGTTCCCTCCCACACTTGGACCGGGGATCGTGGGAGCTGATACGCCATCCATGATCCCCGGCTAGTGCCCACACGCAACAGAGGCCCTAGCATGAGCTCTTACCGCGATAGAGTCAAGAGTGAATAGATTACTTCTAGGCAAACGTGCTCCATCGTCTCTCATCTCCATCGTGTGCAGATTCTTATTAGAACCGCGGTCCTTCTCCATCCCTATAAAACTATATTTTTATGTTAATGATGGTATTACAATAGGTATTACCATTAACAAATAAACGTTACAGATGAGGAATTCTTCGCCGCGGCCGCATCTGCGCAAACAGCTGACGTTAAGGTCGCGTGCTCGCTTTGTTTGTACTCTACTATTATACACACATTTACTATTTACCTTGATAATTAAAAATAGAAGAAAAACTATTTTGCGGAAGAGTAATACTGTATGCGTTTGCCTTTAACCTGTGGTCATCGGAACCACGCAATGTTGAGACAGAACAGCTATAATAATGGTCACCCTAATTTTAAATATTTCTAATCAAACAACAATAAATGCTAAGGGCTAGCCTCTCGTTGGAGGTTTTCAGGGGAAGAATTAGGGAACATTTCATGTCAACATGACCCATAAATATGTATGTATTAGGTTTTATTTATTATATATAGTATGATTATGAATTGTGTTATTTATTTTTAAATTTAAGTATGATTTAAATTATGCTAGATAAGGTTTTGTTGTGCATTTGTAGGAGTTATCTTCATATTTAAAAAATCTTTATATATACATTACCTAATGCCCCGTTTACTCGTGAGCCCGGCCTCGGCCAATCGCCTTCCCTAGCCATTGTGTTAACGGGGAAACCCCGTTTAAACAATGACGATTGGCCGAAGCTGGGCTAAACGAGGCATAAGGTTTACTGTATGAAAATCCAATTGTAGGTTAAGCTCGCCTATGTACATCAGCCGTCCTATTTTTATCTGTAAAAGTAGTGTACAACTAACTTAACTTAAATATCAAAGACTAGCTTTAAATGGGTGTAAATAATAAATCTTTGAAATTCTCGGCTTTTCTCTACTATAATATGCAGGTATTATAAACCTAACCTGTGATTCACTCTGCCTATTGGTGAAAACCATGCATGCTAATCCGTTCAGTACTTTTTGAGTTTAAGAGACAGACAGACAGACGAGGTGAGGAACTTTTTTTATAAGGATCATAGAATTTGTCGTTTTCTATTGGGACTAGTCTTTTATATTTCATGAAGTTCATGAGTAAGGTGTGTAATATCTACACGCATATTATAGTACCTCTGGCCGTGATAGTTTAAACCTCCTGATGATTTTATCGAGCCGTCGGAGAGCCTCTCTCCTGAACTCGAGTTGCCATGGCCAAGAAAAACTCTAAACAGACTCCGCAACCAAGTTGGGCGCAGCAAAGACAATCTCCATAGATGGGGGTTCTCAGACAGTTCCGATCTTCAGTGTTTATGCGGCGTCTATCCGCAGACCATGTCCCACCTTCCATGCTGCGTCACGTGCCCTGTTACCTATTCACATAAGGACCTAATGACAGCATCAGTGGACGGCATTGCCGTGGTCGAATACTGGGCCAGGCATGGAATTTAACTAGTTTTGCCTAAGAAGAAGATAGTAGTACCGAAAATTTCAAAGATATCACACACCCACGAATGCCCACGAATTTGAACAGTACGACTTATTTCAACGTACGCTTGGGCGGGTCACTAGTTTTATAATTTATTAGCAAACAGCTCAATCAGCTGAGCAGTAGCAGTAGATTTCACAACAGCGTTACGGCGCCGGCGACCTTGCAGGCGGCGAGCGCTCACGCCTCATGACTCCACGATACCTACGAGCGACGATTGCATTTCTCGGACTGATAACACGCTCCAAGGCTAATGCACGCAGTTATTTCACTGTTTATTCTTTAATTAGCTAATATTTCGAATGTTTCCGCAATTTTTTTTTTGCAAACGGATGTAGGTATAATTAGTTTTTAGGGTTCCGTACTCAAAAGGCAAAAAAGCGACCCTACTGCTAAGCCTGGCTGTATCTCCTGATCCGTGATAGATAGACAGTTGAAATTTTCACAGATTATGTATTATTGTTGCCGCTGCAAATATCTAAAAACAAAATAAAAATGAATATTTAATAAGCTTCCCATACAACAAACGTAATTTTAATAACGGCAACAGTTAGACGCTTGAAATATTCACAGAATATTTCATTGTAAGTATATTAACTCTAAAAATATATTACAAAATTTCATTTAAAAAATAATTTAAGAGGGGGCTCCCACACAACAAACATGATATGTTGCTGGTTTTTTTGCTCGATATTAATATTGTAGTACGGAACCCTTTATTTCAGAATCCGTCTCGCACTTGGCCAGTTTATAGGAATGGTACATGAAGTGTAATTTGAAAAAAAAAACTTTTTACAAAAAAAAAAATTTGTATTTCTCGGTATTATTTGTTTCTTATTTAACACAGACTTCCGAAATAAAATTATTTATTTTATTTTGATCCTTTTAGTGTTTTTTTTAGTGAAGTCGGTTTTTTTTTTTGTATGTTTTTTATTTCACACTTTTTAGTTCCCTGCTAGGTTACATAGTTTTATTATGAAGTACCTGTATCTACCTTCCACCTTCTGGCTCCATCATCAGATCAGTTCGATAGCCAAAGTACATCTCACGACAATTCTAATAAGCCCAAACACGGCTAGGATACATTGATTAATTACGGAGGTCCTGTGCCTACCTTCCGGCTCCATCATCAGATCAGTACGATAGTACTTTATAGCCAAATAGCATCTCATAACAATTCTAATAAGCCCAAACACGGCTAGGTTACATTGATGCCTACCTTCCGGCTCCATCATCATCATCAGTTCACTTCGATTATACCATTTTCAACATAACTATACAGAACCATTTATTTATTTATATTGTCATAGTCGCTTAACTATCTTCATTGTGATATATGTGAGTATGACGTTCCGTGGGCCATTTCTGGTCTTCTTCATCAGTTCCACTTCATCAAATGTTACTCTTTGACTGTAAGTGCTTAAGTTATTGGTGAAAATACTAAAATCACCATATGGTTGCCTATAATATTTGAGGAGTTCCCTCGATTCTTCATAGATCCCATCATCAGAACTGGATTCTGAAAAAAATAGGACCAATCGGAAAGCATATCCTATAAGAGGAAAAAAAAACGTTGCAAATCGGTCCATAAACGACGGAGTTCTGAGGTATCACAATAATATTTATAATAAAAAAAAAAAAAAAAAAATTCAACCGAATTGATAACCTCCTCCTTTTTTTGAAATCGGTTAAAACCCTGTTAATTTCGTAAGTGAACGTCATGTAAAAGGGTGTGGCTTATCGTTTATTTAATGGACCAATAGAAAACGTATGTTTCAAGTTATCATGATAAGCCGCAGCGGGGGTTCCGCTAGAATTATGTGTATTTTGTTGTTATAGTACTCTGATACACATTCTTGAACTTTGATCTGCAAGCTAGCCACTAGCATAGATTAGTAAAGATTCCTCAGAACGTATGTTTTTTTATTATTTTTATTTTATTTCTATGGGCTCGCATTTGACCACTATCTCACATGATGGTAAACGATGACGTGGTCTACGATCGTACACGCTTGCCTACAAGTAACCTATTCACTGTCAACTTAAACTCCCCTGGGATGTAGCTATCAGGAAACACAGACTCCGACAGGGAATTCCACTCCTCAGCGTACAGTTAAAGCTAAAGTACAACAAATTTGTTCCCAAAACAACCGGTAGAAAACCAACAGACTAGCAACTTGGCGTCGAGGTTTTTTGTTTGCCCCCCTGCTGACGTAGGGTACTGGGCAGAAGCCTCATATTTTTCTACTAAACGTTTTGGGAACAGATTCAATATGCGTATAGTTAAGAGTGAATAGATTATTTCTAGGCTAGCGTGCTCCATCGTCGCTTTCCATCACATGAGATAGGAAAAGGTCCTCATCTTATGAAATGATTAACAAGATAATTTTGAAGACTGTTTCGTATCTACTTACATTGACCGGCACTGGAGCAGTGATCGGTGTTTTGTGCCTCGAAGAGTTCTGCTGGACTGTCAACACCGTGGTAGGATTTGCTGAAAAGAAGACAAAATATGTATAAGATAAATAGAACAAGAAATTTGTCAATGGAGTGTCATTTGGTGAGTAGACTAGACGAGACGGCCACCGGGGGTGACATCCCACCTAAAGGTTGGTTACTGCCGCCTATGGTCCATCTCAGTGACACCGTACTTAGCCAATGTTTTTAGGCGGACCCAATGTCTGCTCTCGCTCTAGGTTAGGGCGGGAGGGCCTGTCAGACTTTTACTGACTAAAACACACCTTCTAGGACTGCGGTTTTCCTTTTCAGAAATTCCCCGTAACCCTAGCGGCCATCGGACTTGCTGGGCCTCTACGGTTTTGCTGACATCTCTTTGAGTGCGCGTGGAACACTTCGCACCGTGCCATCCCAAAGGTAACGGATAAATGTCTGTTATTCATGTAATCGAGTATTTCCCTGTTTATATTTGTACAATATTTTATACTAAACAACAAATAAGACTGAGAAGAAAAATAAAGGTTGCCCCTGAATGTAATATGGGACAAAGGCAGGAAGAAGAAGAAGAGGTAAGGTCCGACAAATCCTCTCTCTATATCTGAAAAGCGAGACAAATCCTTCTTATACACAAAAGCCTAAATAAAAAAGATAAGAATTTGACCAGAAGCGTTGACTGTAGTTCACCTCTCTGGCATCCTAGCTTCACAAAATAATGGCTTTGCGTTGATTATACAGAGCAAAAGTATTCGAGACATGCTCAGTAAAACGAACAGTTTAATAGCCACATAAAAACACCATTAAAATTCACGCGATGATTCGCTTCGAGAAATTTTTTCGACGCTAAAATTATTCAAAGGAAAAATATTTTGAACTTCGTCAATGTTATAATGAGTATTGTAATCGTTTTGTTGCATTTAATGTATCGTGACTTATTTAAACTAACTACCGTCATTAATGTTCTTGTTGGCAGAGTTTCCTGGCAAAGAATATGTAAGGCTGTTCCAGTAGGACTTCTAACAGGCGAAACTGAAAGACACGGCAAGGGCAAAAGTTTCGGCCCTGAAAAGCAAAGGGCTACGGATGTTTACAGGTGGGTTTTAGACAGATAGTTTAGTTTTAATCAGTAAACATCCTGCGCCCAAACAAAGTGGGAAAGATTTATCACTCTCAAAAAAGAAAGGTAAGGCTACAGTAGTGGGAGTTATATGACCGATTTGCCATCGCCTAGAAACCTCTGTAAGTTTTACAAAGTTAAAATGTTTATGTCTGTAATTGCGCCGCCACTAATACCTTTCAAAATTAACCACAGCAACGCTGCTTTTCGTCAAAAATCGGTAAATTTTGCCTTCCATATATATATAGGTGAAGAAGAAGAGTTGTTTTTAAAGAACTGCTGCCATTATTAATTAAATTATCATTGGCATAACGTCTCTGCATCAATCAGAGACTTTCTCGAAACTCCAGAATGGCTAACCAACCAATAACCGATGTTAAGTGTCCAGCCATTCACATCACTTTCGACGATCCATCAATATCACTGATTGAGCTGAATGAAACGAGGAGGACTAGGGTCACGTGTCGTTTAGGAAGTAATTTGTCAAGTGCTATGCCCTCTAAACGAGATAGATTGCGAAATAATATGTTATGCAAAGTGTAATGCTCCTTATGGAAAGGTTAGTCTGAAGAAGGACAGACGAAAGCACGTTCTGGGTAGCACATTGATCTTGCCTAATAAGAAGAGCTAATTGTGATTTTATTACCACTGCCGTAAGGTCGATTTCACCAGCTACCGAGACCAAATCTTCTACTGCCAATCAGCAAAGATAGTATGGATGTAGACGAAATCAACATTATGAACTTGCAGTCTCCGGTTGGTAAGGCAATGAAAGAGGTCTGTCCCGCTTAAGCGAAGCACCGCCGAGACCTTGTGGAGCCGATCAGCAGCGGCGAATTCTAGCGCCCGGCCCTGGTTCAGGTCATGGTACGGAGTGAGAGGGAATAGTAGGCGCCTTCCTCCTTCTGCAAAGCAGTAATGCGAAAAAAGCAGACCGTAAGGCAAAGACAAGTCTCACGTCTACGCTCCCGTCGGAGACGCCCCGGGCGTCGGGTGTCGAAGAGCGATTTCCGGCCACTCTATTGATTCTATACAACAATGAAACTTGCACTTGACTTTATAATTCGAGATAAAATCAATTGATCACTTGAAAAGCCAGTATCAACTTTAGCATCGTGAACTAAAGTTGACATTTAAGTGGCCCCGAAAAATGCCTAGGTTGCAATGGAACTTGAACATTGTTAGGCATGACATCGAGAATGTTGCTTCAAATAAGTAGGGTCGTATAATTATCTCGAATCACGAATTCAAATATAGCTTTTTTTGCTGATGCTTTGGAAACCTGTTCAAGTATTTTATGCTAGGCACAAGTATCTCTTACATTACAAAAGAGAGACAAACGTAGACCTCAGAAAAGAAGTGGCACTGAGCTGTTCCGAGTTTCCATCTCATAAAGGGCAAGCACCGACCGCCTTCAGCTCTTGGGAGTTGAAGTTTCTTTTGCCAAATGTCCAAAGCCAAGGTAGCTGCTAGAAAACCCGACATTCTTGCAAAGGTCCGGCGGTAATTCACACCGAGACAGCATTTAATGGTATACAAAGCACAGGTTCGATCATTGTGATGTACTGCAGCCACATACGGGTTGATGCTGTTTTAGTTCAAATTATATAAAAAAAAACAAGTAGAAATATTTAGAGTTGATGGAAATCTTTGAATAATTGGAGAGGCAGCACCAGAAATAGAAAGGAAACCTACCTCGAATCATATGCACGACTTGCTGGTGCGTGTGGTGATGCACCGGTACAGAATCGACTCGCAGGATCCTGTCGCCTGCACGGAGACCAGCTCGCCACGCAGCGCCGTGTTCCTTCACTGATTGTACATATACCGGGTTGTCACCTGAAAAACATAGAATTTAGTATGAGAATTAATAATATTCCACAACTATCAAACAACGCCATCTAGTACCAAACTAAGCAGAGCTTGTACTATGAGAACTACATAACTGATAAACATACTTATATATTTCTAAAAACATACATAGATAAATTACACCCAGACACAGAACAAATGATCGTGCTCATCACACAAACATTTGTCTTGAGTGGGAATCGAACCCACGACCTCCGATATAGCAGTCAGGGCTACTAACCACTAGACCAATCGGGCAGTCAAAAATATCTAGTAAAAACAACAAAACGGACCGTATGGGAGTCTAATGAGCTTAGTCGCAAAGTCTCTTTAGTATAATGTGTACTGGTCGTAAAATGTCTCTTTCTCATAGTCCCTCTTTAAACAAAATGTCTCTTTCTCATAGTTTCTTTTTCACAAAATGTCAATTTCTCATAGTCGCTTTTTCACAAAATGTTACATTCTCAAAGTTCTTCTTTCGTAAAATGTCACATTCTCATAGTCCCTCTTTCACAAATTGTTTCTTTCTCATAGTTCCTTTTTCACAAAATGTCACTTTCTCATAGTTCCTTTTTCACAAAATGTCAATTTCTTATAGTCGCTCTTTCGCAAAATGTTACATTCTCAAAGTTCTTCTTTCACAAAATATCTCTTCCGCGATATATCGCTTTAGTAACTTAGAATAACATTTAGCCAGGTTTCAAAAAATGTTTAGAAGTTTTAAGTGATGCATTTATTGATAATGAAAAAAAAAAACGTCGGGTTGTCCGATAGTATAAAAGGAGATGGTGAAATCAAGTCATGAAATTCCCGCGCACATTCTCCAAAATGTAACCTGTAAAATACCGAAAGGTTGGCTACCCTGTGCCTATGCTCGTGGCTTTGTAGATTGGACTTAACAAACAATTAGCCTCTTCGCACGCCTTTCCACCGAGTCCAAAAAAAAACCATTCTGCGGAAGAGAAGAAAATTTTCTAATGACAAATCCCGCGGACATTGGGCGGAGCGGGAGATAGTGTCAGACTTTAACTGACAAAAACCCACTCCTGTTCTTTCTTTGCCTTCGTCCCAGGGCCCCGGGTTTCAGTTTCACACTACCCGTGGCTCCAAACAGTACCATAGGTTCATAAGAATTTCATCCCGGGATCACCCACTGGGTATTCATAGTATTTTCTTCAGCCGTATTTCCTGGTTCCGTGCTACTTTCTATCAGATGTTGCCTGCGACCTCGATAACCCATGTCGTTTTTTTTTTTTGTTTATTTATGATTTCAATGCGTACTTGTTTGTTCATTGTGCGCCAAATCAAAAATTTTTCTATCTTTCTTTCAACATGTATTTGGACGGCTTTACCCGTAGCGTTGGATATTCGGTCAAACCTTCGTCTATAAACCATACTAGCTGCTGCCAGCAGGTTCACCCGCGTCAAATCCGTTCAGCCGTTCGAGCGTGAATAACTAAAGTGTGATACCATCGGAATCGCAAAGGACCCTCTTCAGGGCTCTGTACCCGAAGGGCTAAAGGTAACGGAAACCTATTGCTAAGCTTCTGCTGTCCGCTGTCCGTAAGTGTGTCTGTCATGAATTGTAACAGTTACATAATTTTAAAATTTCTAATTTTAGCAATGAAATCTTAGCCGCTTAAAAAAAAAGAATAATAAATATATTTTAGAATAAAAATTTTGGAAACGATGTTTTTGGTTTAGTGCCATTTTCAACTTTGGAATCAGAAAAACTATTTGAGCAAGAATAATATACTTTTGAAACAGAAGCATTGAAAGCACGACCTCGTAAAATTTAGATAAAAGTTATTTACACAGATTTTCCTAAAGGCCAGCATAAACATGATAACAATAGAATCCGGTGGTGGTTTGACAATGAAATTAAATCTAGTCATCGTTAAACAAATAAAACGAGCAACAGTCCACATCATCGATTCAATCACGCAAGAGAGATCTAACAATGCAAATTATATTCGCAATGATCCAGAGTATTTGTCCAAAAATTCGCTAACGATGATACAGCAAATGAAGCTATTTATTTGAGCAAACTGTAATATTGCCACGCAACTGACGATGGATTAGAAGATGTACTAGGACTTCAAACACGCAATGGTTTGTCTTTCAATACTAATTTAATGATAATCTTGCGGTTTGGCACTTGGAATAGGACACATAGAAGCATTCTAAAGGCATGTCCAAATTTATGTATTTTGTCTTTTCCAAGTTTTGTTTTGAGCTTCACGACATACACAGTCGGGTCTTACAAATACGCTGATCTTACAGATATAGGAGTGGAATTCCCTGCCGGAGTCTGTGTGTTCCTGATATCTATAACCTAGGGGTCTTTAAGTCAAGAGTGAATAGGTTACTTCTAGGCAAGCGTGCTCCATCGTCAGCCAGATCATCGCTTACCATAAGGTGAGACAGTGGCCAAACGCGAGCCTATCAAAAAAAAAAACAATATATTTATGCTAGGTTTCTGAGATGTTACTTAACAAGGCAAATCTTTTTTCTTTCCCTTAGTAAAGAAAGTGAGTCTCCAAAATTGTTGAATAATCGGGAAAAATAGTTTTCATTTTTTTATTATAGGCTCGCGTTTGACTACTATCTCGCCCGATATAAGTGACGATTTAGCCTATTCTATTCACTCTTGACAAGAAACGAATTTAGGAGAATTATTTATTTATATAATCTTCATGCAACACAGTAACAAGGCGGACTTAATGTGCATAAATAAGAAAATGTTATTTAGAGTTAACTATTACAATAAACATACATATCAGGTAAAGAAAAGAGTTTGGAGACGATTCTGCTACTAGTAGAGAAAATAATTTCGCAACTTCCGCTTAAATGCATACCGACTTTCGGCCGTCCTGATATCGAGATGAAGCGCATTCCACAGCGTGATGGATTGTACATAGAAGGAAGAATGGACAAAATCAGAAGTATGATAAGGACACAGCAGTAGGAGATTGTTAGAAGAACGCAAATTCCTTGCGTGTGAAGAACATAGATACTGAAAGTGAGTTATGAGATAGGATGGAGGCGTGAGAGAGATGAGCAAAAAGAAAAGTGTAAGTCAGAGCGCGCCAATTTCTTCTCTGGCGAATAGGCAACTATTTGAACTCAGACCTGAAGTTGGACACATGATCATACTTCCTTAAGTTAAATATGAACCGGATGCAGTTGTTAAGGAGTCTGTAAAGTTTATCCCGCAAGACTGCGTTCAGGTCAAAGTAACACACACAAAGTCACCATGATCTATAATAGGAAAAATCAAAGTCTGCACAAACATTGTCATCGTCTTTGCAGGTAAAAACTTCCTCAGACGATGCGTACACCACAAAGTCCCGTTGACTTTTTGACAGACTTTAGAGATGTTGTAGCTCAGACTCCAGCAGGGAATTCCACTATAAGAAGAGAAGAAGGCTATGTATAGGCTATACAACATCACGCTAGGGCCCACGGGAGCGGAGCAGTAAATAAAGACGCGGGAGAGTCTGCGGGGACTTCATATTTGAGGACCTTTCCAGACGAACAAACACTTTAGATTTAACACCACCATAAGATTGAAATACATCAGACCGTTAACTAAATATTGACCAATGTCATAAGTTTAGACGCACCTTTACCCACTATCACCTCGATAATGCATTCAAATCATGTTTAATGGCCAACAATGGCGTTGACAGCATTCATAGGGTTTGGCATGGCGTAAAGGCACCGGCTGCATGCTGCTTTCTCTGTTGACAGTCGATTAGGCACCTTTCTGTGCCAGCTATAGCTTGATGGAATATATTTGCATGGCATTTCGACTTGACGGTATGATGTCTAAGTAGGGATTCCTTTCCTTTGCTTGACTTTTACTATCTGAATAGGATGGACTGATGGAGCGACATTTATGACACCACATAGGAACTCACCGATTCAAAGCATTTGACTATTTACAGGCACTTTTGAATTGTCAAGAAGTCAATCAGAAAAATGATCTGACTAAAATTCAAAATCCTTTATCGTGGTATTAGAGTTCTCCGCGCGATCAGAGGCCTTACGATGATGTGTTAAAATATCAAGCGTGTGAGTAAGAAAGAAGGATGGAGTATACCCTGCATAGATAGCTCCATCCCTTTAACAGTTCAGTTTAGGATGTCAAATGGTTAACGTGCCCTGGTTGGGCCTCAGTACATATACAACAGCCCGAAATCAATTATTGGGCTGTTGCCTGAATCAGATGTAACATTCGACTGGTCGGAGGATCCTCCCATTTCAATGGAGGTTTGCAGGATTTTACATCTTTACTTTATAACCCCGAAAGGATATATGTAGATTGTTGTTAAAATTGTTTTTTTTTTGCTCCCGCATCGCTAAGAGATGTGGTTACTTTTACAACTAGCAAAGTATCGTTTAAATTTTATAGGTACATCAGAGCACGTGAGTATCACCTTTCGATTTTCACAGCGCCATGTCTACTTGAATTTTTCTTTCTGCTCTGCAAAGCTGCTTTAGATTGACGTTTTCCAAAGATACGAACTAGGAATAGTGTAACCGTGGAGTTTCTTGGCGTTTTTTCTTCGTAGGAAACGATCAATTCGAACCCTGTAACTAGCCTGTGACGTTTCACAAAATCCCATATAGGTATAATAATTATATATAATATACTTTTTTTTTTATACCACTGCTAGGCAAAGATTTTCCTTTTCTGCTTCTAAACCTCTCTGTCTAGGGCGATCTCCGGCCAGCAGTGCTATTCTCTAAGAAAACAGCCTTGAGCGTAGCACAGCATTCGCCGCAGCGACGAAATCCGAATACGTACAATACTGTTTTCTTAGAGAATAGCACGACAGGTTTGCCCGCGAACATGATCAGATCATCACACGTATAATATGTAAAATGTAAAATAAAATATTACAAATTTTAATCAATTCAGCCCAATTTTGCTGACAGGCTCAGTTTCTCACCACAGTATGAATTATTATAGTCTATATATCATTTATAGCTGATGAAAATAGGAATATGACGCAATTAATCACGCAACATTAAATGATCTAAGGATATGAAGTTTATGAACATACCAGACACTTTCATTCCATATCCATGCTCATCGCGGACGACGGTGACGGTGAGCAAATCGTCGCCCCCCGGCGACCCCGCCCCGCCCAGCATCACCTGTAACAATAACAAATAGAGATTAAACAACACAACAAAACAACTGCTAATATGCCTCACCATCAACGATTGCATCACAGCTAAGGTACCAACAGGTCGCATCGGATCGCAGTGAAGCACTAGTTTATATAAATTAAAAAAAAGTCTTCAACACCACCAGCATAAAATTTACGAATAGGTACTTAAATAATATATTTAATTATAAATACAAATGAGTTACATTTTTGGAATTGTTTGCTTTCAAAAACCTTTTCTCTGACACCCCACATGACTAAGTCCCGAAAAAATTTCCAATCATCAAAACTGAATTTTGATTAAAAAAAAATTGGCACCAAACTGGAAGTATTAAGGCTTATACAACAAATAAAAATTATTTTCCGAATCTGTTCATAAACGTAAAAGCTGACGCAAATTAGAAAATTTTCGTTAAGAGACTAACATAAAAATACAAGCGAATCGAGAACCTCTTCATTTTCTTAAATCAGTTAGAAACAGATTAACAAGACAGGGAGAAGAAAATAACACTAACAGAGACGATGTTGCTATTTGTAGGTCTTTGCCAGTCGCTACGAGCAGAAGGCACAATATCTGACACCATTCATGCCGTGTGGCTGACACGGCACGAATGGTGTCAGATTATACTGACAAAAACCAACCTATGTTCCTTCATTTGGCCTTTGCGTTCTAAGGTCAAAGTAACTCTTTGAAACGTTCTCGCAGCCTATGCAGGCATATATTTTAGTCATAAAGATTATTTTTTACAAGTAGATCTTCTTACCAATCCCCATGAATTTTATTAAAAACACCGCTAAAACCGCTATTCTTTATAGTACGCAATTGCGAAAACTACTAACACGGTGAATGAATCTGAGCAACTGATTTCAAATGGTAGCTGGAAAAACCCATGCAATGTTAACAAATTATAGGTAGCCATGGAGATCGTCGATGACCCAACTACAAAACGGTTATCTAATGAAACACCAACAAGTAACATACTAAATATAATAAATTGTTAAGCTCGTCATGGTTTTTAAAACATTATAGAAGGGCAGACTGATGATACTGTAGGAGTATACCCACATTACCCATTTTTGTCCATACCTATATACAGAATTATACGATGTGCCCATAAATACTTACGAGGCCAATACCTCAAGCCATGGGGACATTCATCTAGGAGAAGCAATTCCTCCCTAACTGAGTACTAACAGTATGAAACAGGCGAGGAAAGTATTGTGACAGCTCTCAAATCGAACTGCATCAAAAATCGGTTGCATTAAACCTTAATGAAACCTTCACCAAAAGCCATATGCGACTGGACAGATGCAGTTTGCACCTAGTGACGGGGACCATCACCGGACATTGCTCTCTGAACAAACACCTCCACACAATAGGCATCACAGATAGTTCCCTGTGCAGAGCATGCCTGGAAAAGGTGGAAACCATTGCGCATGCGCTCCTTGACTGCACAGGGGTCACTGATACATGCATAAGAACTTTAGGATCCCCGAAATCCCTTACAGAAGCCCTGAAAAACCTGGGAGGCCCAATCTGTTTTGAAGAGACGTAGGCTGGATGGAATAAATCTGCCAAATGACGTCCGCCATGGCCCACGCACAATGTTCCATAGAGGATTAAGTGCGGAAACTAAACTCCAATACATAGATGGACTAAACGTCTCGCAAGTTATTTGAAAGCCACACATCAGCTAGTTGCTAATATTTTTATGACGACAAATGGAAACAATCTCTAAAACTTAGAGCAATTTTTTTGCAGTATACTGCAATGCCGTTCTAATTATGCCTTTACTGCTTTACACTAAAATTGCTAAAAGATGGTGCGGGTGACAGTTGAAGGATCCATACAATGTAGCTACCTATCCTTTTCTCTTATCTTAAAGATGCGTATTATCGTCCTGTTGTCATCCTTCCCATGCTATGTAAAAAATACCTTAATTCTATTATAATTTCGGGGATTTTCCAGAAAACAGGCGAATGAAATCATGTGTCACATAACACCGATAACAGAACATTACTCATAACGGAAGCGTCTTACTGGCTTCAGCCCATTTCCTTCTGACCGAAACTTTAAACGTGTGTGCTGACAAAATAAGTATCAGGTAAGAAAGTTACGCTAGCCCTGATTAGAAAAGGAAGTGTATCCACTTCCTTGTTACATAGACGATACGTCATCGTACGGTTTCAATTACTACAAGTTAGGGCCCAAACACAAAACTGCGATGCGACGTCGCATCGTAAAGATTTACGAGCTCGCACATTGTATGGTCACCTGAGGCCTTACCATGAAGTGGTAAACTGTCAGGCGTACGAGCGAGAGAGGGATGATTTGATTAGGTCGTCAAATGGATCGTGTTAAGAGCTCGTGGTAGAGCCTCTGCCCCGATGCTTTACCGGACGAAATCGCATCGCAGTTTTGTGTGGAAGCCCTTTTACTAGCTTATCTTTCTAAAACATAAACGAAGAAACGATTGTAGGAGACAAAGTTGGACAACGCAAGACACATTTTTGCGAAAAGGAAATTCAAGATTAATTTTTTCCGCTTTCTTGTGGAATCGTTTACTACTATCGCGAACATGTAGTAAAAAGCCAATTCACTAGTAACACACGCAGAAAATAACATTTTCTGTGAATACGTGAATGCAAACGTAATTTCAACGAACAAGCAAATGTTTGTTTGTCAAGTCATCAATGAACATCCGATCATGTGTTCAATCAAGAATCAAGATACACCGGGCTCCCGAAGAAAACAACGTTAAAGATCGTATCAAAGAAACCAACGTAAAATACAGGTTTCATGACGATAAAAACGTGTGAATTAAACTCACTATTACACGAAACGGTCCACGTAAACAGGAAACGTAAGAAATCTAATCCTGCACTCGGGAAAGTTTAGATCAGACGATATTAGACCGAACTTTCTGGATTGTAGAGTTTAATTTTCAAAGTTTTAAAGGATAGTATTCCGTGCAGTCTCTGCATAATAAACATAACTTTTATTCTTGTTTATGTGTACAATTGGAAGTTCATTGAGATCTTTTACGAAGTGCGTACACTATTGTCTGGATGTGAATGGTTTCGAAGAATCCGTTTGGAACGACCATTCAATAGGTACAGATTGAGTGCAGTGGGTTGCCAATGATTGCCGTATGGTCAAAGGAAGGTAATGGGCCAATGGCGTCACTTCCTTATGAGTGAGAACTCAAGGCCTTTGAATCTAGGGTTCAATCATCTTCTCTAACAGATGTCACTCTTACCTTGGCAACCTCATCCTCATTGGCAACTAATTTCAAATGTGGTCACCAACTGTCAGTTGACAAACATTATTTCAATACGACGATACATACATGACTATGATAATAACTATCTCGACGATATAGTAAATGCTCTTCATAAAATCGCTCGTATTTTCCAAGATTTTAAGTCTAAACTACGTAGAGAAAGCCACGTGATGTGATCGTAATCTAGGTACTCCTTTTTGCTGTACTTAAGCTGTTTTCACAATTTTGTCAGACACGTACACTAGTTCACCATACCTTTATTAAGAACATCACAATTAACATTAGTTTATATCCTTCACCGTCCAAATATTTCCACTACATCCACTTTAAAATAAAATTCCACCTCCACTGGCGTTTCCACTGACACCCACTTTATAAATAATAAATTAAATAACTGACGTATAGCACAGACCACAACAAAGCACTAACAAGCTCGCTTCGAAAGCTTCAAGCCTTCTAATACAATTGACTACGCATCGGCTGTAAAGTCTGAAATGGAGCATGAAAAAGGGAGGCTAGGCATTATTGACCTGCTTCCCCCAGTAGACTTTTATTTTAGAACAGTCGTAACACCCAGGGGATCACGGGCCGGTTAACATTTATGAAGTTGACGATAAAATATACAGTAACCCTTTGTTTTTATGCCTCATTTCAGTGAATTAATAATTAATTGCTATACAAGGCGTAAAGTTAGCTGTGTCTGCTCATGCTTGAGTTTATAACAACTCGATTAGAATATAACACTTGTCATAAGCTTGTATGGTCCTTTCATCCTAACTAAAAAAGATGTGTAGCAAATCTGAACTGAAGAAAACGTCATGACCTGTACACGAAACGACATACAATAGGATGAAAACAACGTCTTTCAGAATCGCAAAGAACATCATCTGTAAAATTCACGCTACAAGTATCACCTCATCATAATTGCGAATTTTTTAAAATAACCACGTCAGAATTCTGACTCCCAAACAAACGCACGTCAACGTTTTGACGTTAAAACACCTATTTAAAAGTCTTACAAAACAAAAACAACGTAACAAAAATATTAATTAACGCCTACAAATGATCCGCGACGATACACGTGCGCCGTTGTTCCAGGAAACCGTTGTTTTTGGCAGCAGTCGCGCGTCCACCACGACAGGCGTGGACACTGCCAAAATATTATGCTGGAGACTGACTATAGAAAAATTAGATGGTAATTGACATGACTAAAAATAGACGTTTTTAGAAACTGTTTCGGTTGTTTAAGATGACATCCTGTGTTTGGACGCCCCTGAATCTCAGACTACCACGTGTAAATATTTAAAAGATAATGCCTATTACTTTCGAATTTAGATAAGTAGATAATGTTTTATATGGTTTTAAAAATATGGGTCTCAAAGACGTGAGACCCATATTTTAAACGATTGATGAAGTCTACGAGTGATTGGACAAGCTACTTCAACGGCATCTTCGGCTGACCGTTTATAGGTGGTAGGGCTTACAGACCCTCGCAAAAAGTTTCACACTTTGGCTGTGCTATTATAAAATTCGTTCACCCCTTAGCTAGGATACTAGTACCTCATGACCTCTGGTTACGTAAAATGTAACCTTTAAGCACGTAAGCGGGTACACCCTTTATGCCTATTTATATTGCGGTGGACGGTTTTTATCATGTCCACATTTTATACATGAGTAGCCTTTTCTATTGATGTTGTCATTTGTGTATTGGTGCGTGCGAGCCGTCTACCCGACAGGTCGAAAAAAAAACAAATTAGGTAAACTTGAATTTAACAATTTTATTTATTGTTCCTTCCTATCAGCTATTAAAGTACTTGAAAGAAATTTTATCTAATTCTGCAGTTGGTTCAATACCTTGATGACTCAAATTTAGTTTAAATTCCGCTTCAGAAGGATCAGACTTAATCATTTCAAAAGAGTTACTAAAAACTAAACGTTCTTAAAAGCATCTAAAACTGGTTCAGTTAATAATTGATTGTGCTAGACAAAACGGTCTTAAGTGGCACAACATAAAATAGAGAGGGTTTAGCAAGCATTAGCGATATCCTTGACCCGGATAAGCAGTTAAACGAAAAAACAATCGTTCTTCAGATAAGACAGAGACCAATTAATTATCGAGTAGTTAATTGGAAAATATCAAATGTTAGTCAGCACTAGAGCAATAAAGGACTTTGAAATAACAATGCTAGAAATTAATAGAATAAGCTAATAGTGTGAACAAAATTCTTTTTTTTTCTTTAACTCAGTTTGTGTCCACTAGGAACGCTTCATTGGATCTTTTCTTTTTTGTCCTCCCTTGTGGTTTGATGACCCCTTCCGGTTTAAACATTCAAATAACCACAAGTAACATGGCCCTCAGAAAGTTGGTAGTTTAAGAGTTACTAAGAATGCAAACTCTTAAAACTTGAGTTCTACAGTAAAAGTGTGGGCACGCCATGTTTATGGCGGTAGAACCCCTCTTTGAGCAGTGGCTGGAAACACTTCACAGCGTCCTACCAATCCGCATGACGGACACAGTAAATTCGGGAGGTTCCTGCATCAGATTTGTGCGGAAGATACGCCCTGGTATCACCACTGTGTGGATCGCCTGGAGGACACGGTGGAGCATATGGAGATATGCCCCGCATGGGCTGAGCATCGCCGTTTCCTCGTGGGGACGATCGGCGGCGGCCACCCAGGCCCTGGTCTGGAGCGAGGAGATTCCTCCTGCCATTCGGCAGGCGGTCGCCTTCTGCAAAATAGTAGCGAACGAGGCCTTCCTCACGCCCTAGCCACCGGGATCCCGACCCCAATTTCCAGCCACCGTAGGCGTGGGCTTACGGACTACAAGCAATTGGTAGCTCGCCGTCCGGCCGTCTGGTAATCATTCGGGCGAACCCCAAGTCGTCGATGGCACGTAGTGTTACACGCGCGTCTCAAAGAGATATCAGCAAAATCGTAGGGACCCAGTAGGGCCGAAGCCTACTGCCATGTGTCGACCGAAAGGGAACCCTGGGGTCCTGGAACGCAGATAAAGAAGGAACATAAGAGTGGATTTTCGTCAGTACATGTCTGACTCGCCCACTCGCCCTCTCGCCCTAGAGCGTGAGAAGTCACTGGATGATTTCCCACCTAAACAAAAATTACTGAAGTAAAAGTTGCCTAATCAAAATTATGCCAATAACAAGACTATTATTTAACAACAAGCAAACCAGTTAATAACACACAAATCAATTGCTAAACAAACATTATTCTAAAGGAAATAGCACAAACTACGTGGTCCAGGTCAACACTAGGCGAGATCCAATAAATTAATAATGATATTTCAATCATAGCACGAGGCATTGAAATAATTCCGCTCCATTCTCCTCAAGGAAGGTGCAAAGAATGTTGGTATTGGTCTTACAGATGCGTTTTGTACTAAACTTTAACGATCCATATGGATGATCTCATCAATTTATCTAAAGATTTTTTCTCGATGGCGGCATGCATAAAGCTAGACTTTTTTAAAGGATTAGCAAAGAGGGTAAAGAGGTCATAAAAGATTTAATTTTTTTCCATGTCAAATTGGGATGATTTGCGTGATTTCGATGTTATCGTCTTCAAGGCCTTCGAAGATCCATAAATTCAAGAACATCAGTAAAGGGAGCGCCTAATACCATCATAATCTCACATGTGTCATATTTATCAAATCATATTTTTGAAACACGATTATTATTAAATAATAAGTGCGACATGATAATAAGAGATAGTACAAATATAGTCGTGTCGTACGCAATGGGTGATTCATTTGATTTACGAAGCGCGCGATGGTTTTGACATTTACTGATCCGATTTCTATTATCGTGTATTTTGGGTTGCGCACGGCCATTTCAAAGGGATAAATTCAGTATTTCTATCTTATCTGTAATGCACTAGCTCCAGAAGCAGCTCTAACCATTTTCAAATCTGGATATTAACACCTACAGCTCAACGGTAGTTATTTAAAACTAGAAATTACTCTTTAGAATAACAAAAAGCAATTTTTCACAAAGTCTAAGCATAAAACTCTAGTGATTGAATTATAAAGGCGTATAGAATAATAAAATGTACTTAACGCTATTTGGAGTAACCAAAGAATCATGGATATTTTAAAATAATACTTAACAACCTCCCAAAAATATGGATCCAATGTTTTAACTGAACAGTAGCTTACCAGCTAGTTATTCGAATTAAGTACCTTCCATAGAACTCAATCAAATGTAAATAAAGCAGCAGACCGTCCATGCTACGTGTGTACGCATGGATTCACAGCATTGTCGCAGACACCCTGACGCCGGCGTTAAATAAAGATTTTATCTGCCAACCGCTCCACATCGCTCGCCCAGCAATGTCCACAGTTGTAACTTCATAACGTGTTTATGCTAAGTTTTATGGACACACCATATGTGATACAATCAAAAATAGATGTTTTCTATGAATGTTATTGAATATATTTTTATACTGGTCGTAGTTTTTGAAATGCTTTTAAAGCAGATTCTAGTATGTCATCAAGATAAACGACGAGTATTTCAACATTACATTCTAATTTAATAAATCAGTCAACAAATTAATGCCATCCTAGAACCTGGCAAATCTCTCATCTATCCCATATAGTAGAGGTTTCGTCAAACACAAAACCATGACCCATTTCGGACAAACTTGCGCAAACGCATCTACAAGTACACACTACACATTCAAATAGAGAAAACGGTGGCACCAACAACAAGAATAATTACAACGAATTAGTTTTTCGTTCGGCACTCTTACTCGAAAGTGGGTCCGTGGTCCGTGCGCCATTGCATTATGTAGATGATTTTATAATAATCTCGTACTTTCATCAATGGCGTAATTCACTGGATTCGGTTGCCAGTTAAGTGGATTAGCTAGTGCATAATTAATGTCCCAGCAATACTTTAATTATTCGCATATCGAATCAAAATTTTCGGTTAGGCATGTTGTATAGCCAGTTTCGTAGTTTACCGCAAGGGTCTACGCTTGGACCTCAATCGCGCGGTTTTTGTAACGTTTCCCTTAACTTTTCCACAATGAAAACTACTGAATGCAAACACATTTTCCTGTAACAGTGTCTGTGAAATACGCGATAAGTTGGCACGCGGCAGTAACTTTCAGCAAGCCTTTTGTATTCCAAATACGAACAAGTGCTTAGTCGAAGTCGGGACTGTCTGGCGCAATGCGGTATTTAGTGCGGGATTGCAGCAATGCACGGGATTATTTTGTAGACTAGTTTATTTACTAAATACTTAAATGTTTTAAGAGCCGTTAGTCGTTGTCTGTGGCTCTTCAGTTCTTGTTCCAAAACAAATACGATGATATCTTGCAGACTGCACATTACACGTCCTTTCTTGCGAATCGTTTCTCTGTTTCACTCACAGTTTCGAAGGGTTAACAAGCTCCATCGGCACGTACGTAATTAAATCAAAGCGATGTCGTCATGATATTCAAACGGAATTCCGAATCATGTCGCTCCACACACCCTGAGAGTGAGTCACGAGAAATGCACTCTAAAACTAGAACATTATAACATCGCGAACATCACGTTCCCACGGATTGGTAGTTATTACAGGGCTGACGACGAGAATTTTGATGAACAATTATGTAAACAGAATTTTGGAACTTTATTGTTAACAGCCGTAGCGCTGAATAATCTAGAACTCTCCCACATGTTTAGGTTAAGCCAACTTGGATATGAATAGTAAACAAAGGTTGAATTTTGCCGTACTTATTGGCTAGAATGGTCAGCTTTATTTTTGGAAAATCAGTTGATAGTTACAAGCTGGCATATTAGATTGGAACCAGATGTTTTGTTTACGCGTAAGTATTTGGAAGAATACAAACACACTTAGGCCTTTCATACGCCAATGAATTCAGGCAGCATTCCATGGCAAGCACAAAAACTTTCTTTTATTCTGGCTTGGGTGATATTGTATTCAGTTTGATGACCGCTTTCTTTGTCATTATAAAATGTAATTCTTGCGTGAAGAGTTTGTAGCCATTATGGCATCTTGTGCGAATAATACCGACAAGTCTGGACCAAGTGTAGTCGTGTACTGAACTTATTTTCCCTAAGGGATACGCACTTCTACTTTTTAAAAGAATAAATCAAACAAAAAAATCATACAAATAAATAACCTAGACGTAATGGAGACTCCGATATTATATGCTTTTATTTATTTATTATTAAAGTAATTAAAGAATCCCTCAGAACCTGAGTAACTGGTTTGCTTGCCAGCCCTGATGTAACGCAACATTGCTAAGGGCTCGTTGTTTATGTTTAAAATAAAATTAACACAATGACTCATATCAATTTGCATTTTTTGCCTTCTGGCTTCTCAGTATCCCATCTCGCCACGAATGATATCACACAGCATGAAATGCCAGACATCCCTGTAACGCTATACCATTTACAATATCAAAATATCTTACAGCTTTTTTTATGACTAATACCATTACTAAATAAATGATATAATAGATTCAATATTTTTGGTATGAGATAATATTTAAGCATAAAACATCATGTTGTTCTTCATTTCATGTAGTATGCATGTAGGTATGTTCCATTCCCCCTTTTGACCAGACAATTGAGTTATCGTTTGCTTATCTGTTTGTCATTCAATTAACAACAGTCGGTGTTACAAAGCTGTGAGAAATAAAAACAAATCATTATCACAGCTAGCGATAACCCGGTAAAGTCGTCCATGTGGAACGCAGCAGCGGAGACGTCCGGCCTCGGTGACTCATCAGACTAGAATGACATCGAACGCGCGAATATTTTTTATAAATTCTTTTTTTTTGTCGCATTCGTATCGTTTGACAGCAAGGCCATACTGCCAACACGTTAAAATTTTGACGTAACCGCACAAACTGAGCGATGTAATCATTGTAATCTCGGAGGGGTTACACAAACAAAATGTTTGTTTATGCGTAGTTTACTGTGCTTCTAGTTTGTAGTATAATTGTTTTAATGATCTTAGGTAGGGGTCGGAGTGGCATTACGTCGCGGCGACGTCAGGAACGAGCAGCATGCACTATTGGACACGTGCTTGCATTATAACACGTAGAAATTGTCATAAACTTGCCGTCACTTTTCTCATTCATCGTAGCGTTACCGCGGCTATTTGCCAAGGTCTTCTATACCCAATGGTACTGGATGTGTGATCTTTTGCAGGAACAAAATCTGTATCTTGATTTACGATTTGGCAAGTTTTCTATTGGTTTTGTAGTCAGATAATACGATTTGGAAGGTTCCAAATCGTAGTAAGTACTGCGTATTTAGATAAGTAAACCTATCCTATGATCCAAGATATATGTGATATATCTTAAAGAACAGCTACAATCTGCTACACCATAAAATAGTACCGCAAAAATTTTTAAAACCAGTTCTACAACGCCAAAAAAATCTTTCATCATCAAAGCTAAACGGTATATATCCTGTCCGCTAACCAATAACCAGTTGGTTTACTACAGTAAGTCAATAAAATATAATGTTGGTTATTCTTAAATAACAAGTTGGTATGCGATAACTACTCGCATAGTTGCAAAAGGTCTACACAATACTAAATAGGTCAAACAAATTATAAGCTTTGCGAATACTAATGAGCCGACATTAAAACGATATGTTCCTTTATTTTGTTTTCATCGGAGTCTTAAATGCATATCACAGACTATTAGTCTGAAACAACACCAAATTAGCGTTAGGCGACAGTATTATGTCATCGAGGTAGGTAAATACGATTTTGTAATTCGTGGTAATACGCTTTACGGCTATATCTCAAGAAGATAACGTTCATAAGAGTTGCAAATAGCTACCTCTTATCACAGAATAGTACATAAGTGAACGATGGTGTTGCTATAAGTGTAGCACAAATCTGATCAAACCTAGCTTGTATGTCCTAGGGCTTTCAACCCGTGGATCTCTGTTTTAGAACACGAGAAATATATTTTCGGTCCACCTTAAAAGTAGATTTTTACTTACATATAGAGTAGACTGCCTAAATGGCAGTTAAAACCAGATATTTCAATCAAGAACTTTTAAAAAATTTCGTGACAAATTGATAAAATTAATAGTGTAAAACGAAAGAAATATTATTATTATTGTATATTAGGGTTTCCGTTTCTTTAGGTATTTCTCTATGCCGACCCAATTTTCAAAGAAAGTATTTCCCACGTGTAAAATGATTTCAAGTCAAAGTCAAAAGTTTTTATTTCACATAGACCTCCATGGTTACTTATAAAACGTCAGAAGCTAGTGCACGGTTCCAAATTGGTCGTTTCCTATGGAGAAGAACCGGCAAGAAACTCCATGGTTACTCTTTTAAAAAAGTGATTGTTTACAATATTTTCATATTACAGTATTAATAGATATTATGTAAGAACAGTGTAGACCAGTCGATATTGTATCCAAAAGCACAATAAAAATAATCATATTAAAAAAAAAGTTACACGGTCTTCTTGTAAGTTTTACATTTTAACTGTGCTTCTTTCGTTAAAGCTCCGCAATCGTCACATCATTTGGATCACAACAACACAACAACAACAACAACAACTAATATATTTTTTAAAGTTTTGAGTACATTCAATAAATTTTAATGTGCTTTTGAAATAGTCTCAAAAATTTAATTTATCCCGGGAATTTTGAATTCCGTTTTTTTCTGTGTCAGAAATGCAACGAGACTGTGGAGAGCCCTAGTCACTACTACGCTGGGATTGTCCAATTAAGGTATTATGTTTCTACCATCGTCGGACCGTTTACGAATTTAACACTTTTTTGATTAATAAATTATAGCTAATCCATACTTCTTATCTGCACGGACACTTCTAAACAGAGTGACGTATATTACGTAGTGCAAGTTACTACGAAACTGGGTTACTTACGATAATGTTTAAATAACTCGAGATCGGAATACTGAGAAACTCGTTAAAATAAATCAACAACTAAAATAGAACGATTAATTACTCAAATTATTGTTCGACATCGTCCACATACTGATAGATTTTGCACCTGCAATTGAGATCATAGACAGATACTTGGAGAACTTAAGTTACAGAATATTTCGAAATTAAGCACTGATGTTGGTCGGAATTAAGTGCCGTTCAAAAACGTGACAGGTGCTAACTCCGCTACGCAGTGAAAAGATCAGCAGCACTTTAAAAAATAGCGATTTACCGGGAAACTCTAAAAGACTTAGTCGTAAAATAACAAAATTGGAAGACAACCAAGACAGATTTGAGATTAGGTGAAGTCGAACATCTTCAAATAATCGTAACGCTAAACTGAGTATTGTCATGCTCTTTATAGCTCCATGTCTCTCTAAAATAGTTAACGTGTATTTTCTGGGAACCTTGCACTTGAGGATACATTGATGTTCGTTCCGAGAATACTTTGCATATTTCTAGAGTGAAGCGAAAACATCATAACTCATATGCAAGCAAGAAACTTTGTAGTCACACTCTCCTCGGAATCAATCTTATAATCTGTCCAATGGCAAACTCTTGTGCCACGGTATGCCCTTCATGTAACCCCACTTAGAGTAATTGCCTGCAATCCTTTTGATGTCGACGACCCACCTGTCTACTTTTTGACCTAATATTGCCATTTAGGTTGGACAGTCAGAACATTACTAGAATAACATTAGTTTTTGTGTATTTGTTTGTTTTGGTAATGGGAACAAAATATGATATCATGTTTGACCATCATGATCTCAAAAGAACATTTACTTAAGTTAAAACAAGTAAAATTTTATGACCTCTGCCAATATACTATTACAATACTTACTGCTACAAACTAAACCATTAACATGAAAATAAGACACACGGATTATATTTAAATAACCGCTTTTGTTATATTCAAACAGCTGAGGGTTTAAGAGCTACTATGTCAAACAGAATTTTAAATAATTTCTTACAACTTTGTTACTGCATTCTAGAGATTTACATTTTGAACACTAAGTTTATTTAACACATCTGACTATATTGAAATTTAATTTTAGTGATATTATCCAAATTTTCGAATCTAAAAATAACATTATACTTATATGGATGCAGTCGAGTTATTTTCAAGTGCAAAAAAGTAAATTTGTTATCAAATAAATTACCCGGAGATAGCATTTCAACGCCGACAAATTCATGATTTAAAACCGTTCTAAGAAATTCAGTGATCACTTATTGTCATTAAAAGACGTTATAATTTCAAGCAGCTGCAGAGCAGACTTCTGATTGATCGCGATTTAGGATTATATCTCGATGATTTCTATATAATTAAGAAGTCAAAGAATAGAGTTTTGATTATTATCTTGACACAATCCCGAAATCGTTTCACTTCATTTGACACCTACGGGAGATTACGTAGAAACTTCGAATAGATTTGAAGCAGGGACTTCGTGAAAAACATCTTAGATGACACGTTTAAGCCTTATGACCTACTTTTTAAGGTATTTTCATGAAATATGTTCACGAATATAGACTATAATAAATATTATCACATAAAGAAGATGTTGTTTGAAGTCGCGCAAACCGAAACAAAATTAGAGTTAAAAATATTTAGGGCAAAACTGAGAATTTATGTAGGAACTCAGATTTAGGCTGCTGCTAAATAGATTGCGCACAGGTTGCTCGAAGAAATTTACTTTTGCCAACATTTTATATTTTTAAACTAGGTAATCTTACAGTATTTTGGTTTTGTACGATATGTGACGACCCATCAAATTATAGTAGAAAGACAGAATATTAGATTAATTTTAAACTAAGAAAGCTGAATTATATTTAAAAACTGCCATTGCGGGTAGAACCTGAATGAGCACGGGAACGTAGGTTTGTCATAATACAGACAGACCTACGCTGAGCAGTGGTCGAAGTCGGGCTGTGAATGAATGACTTTTTTCAAAAAGCTCAAAGAACTTCCTGCAAAAAGAAAAGATATTGCCCTAAAGTCAAATCTATCCTACAAGGCTCAAAAATTCGTATCCTTCACCATTTTAGTCTATTAAAGCGGGAACTAAATTAGACCGACGCACACGTAGGCCACGCCTGATTCGTACGTAGCGGCGTGTCGCGTAGCGTGGATCTAATGTAGCTGTACAAGTCTAGTTGCCGTATAAAATGTATGAACACATAAACCGACACGCCCAGATCTGCGTACGTAGCCCACGTGTGCCTAATGTAGTGAAGCTCAAGTGAAGTAAAATGGGGTCCAGACGCCTCCTGCCGTAGCCTCTATGCAGGAATCGTTCGGTCCATGGCCCTTTACGGGGCGCCGGTATGGGCGCCGTCTCTTCGAAAGCGACCGGCAGCCAAGCTGAACGCAAGCCAGAGGGTCATGGCCATCCGGATGGTGCGGGGATACCGCACGATTTCCCGCGAAGCAGCATGCCTCCTTGCTAGCCAACCACCGTGGGAATTGCAGGCAAAAGACCTTGCACGCATGCATGATCTGCGCATGGAGATGCAACGCCGGGGCGAAACTCCGCTGCCGCGCCAAGTAGCGGCATGGCGGAAAAACTTCCGGTGGGATCTCATGGTGGAATGGCGACGGCGACTGTCGCAACCCAGTGCTGGGCACGCCTTAATTATGGCGATAAGTCCCCTCTTTGAGGAGTGGCTGGAAAGACCTCACGGCGTCCTTACTTACCGCATGACGCAGGTCCTCACCGGGCATGGTAAATTCGGGAGGTTCCTGTACCGGATCCGTGCAGAAGAGACGCCCGGGTGCCACCATTGTGTGGACCGCCCGGAGGACACGGTGGAGCACACGGTAGAGGTGTGCCCCGCTTGGGCAGAGCACCGCCGTGTCCTCGTGAGGGCGATCGGCGGCAGCGATCTCTCGCGCCGGGCCTTGGTACAGGCCATGGTCCGGAGCGAGGAGGAGTGGCAGGCGGTCGCCTCCTTCTGCGAAGCAGTAATGCTAGCAAAGGAGGCGGCCGATCGCGTGAGGCAACGGCAACGGTCCTTACGCCCCAGCCGCCGCCGGGATTCCGATCCCGATTTCCGGCCACCGTAGGCGCGGGCTTGCGGACGGCGAGCAATGGGTGGCTCGCCGTCCGATCGTCCGGTAACCGTCCGGACTGAGCCCAAGTCGTCGACGGCGCGTAGTGTTCCACGCGCGCCTCAAGGAGATGTCAGCAACCGTAGGGGCCCAACAGGGTCGAAGCCTACTGGGGCCATGGGTGATGCGAAAGAGATCCCCGGGGCCCTGGAAAACAAATGGCAAAGGAGGAACAGGAGTGGGTTTTTAGTCGGTAAAAGTCTGACACTATCTCGCGCTCCGCCCAAGAGCGGGGGATATCATGAGATGATTTTCCCACACGAAAAAAAAAAAAGAATAAAGTGAAGTAAAATCAAAACCATTTTTTTATCGTATTTTATCCTCATGTATGCCCTAAACTACATGGCGAACGCAAGGGTCACTTACTTACTAAAATCATGTGGTGTTCAGCAGCTACCTTTGGCCGGGACGTCGGAGTGCTAGCATATTTTGTCACGCTAGCGCTACTCTGGCTAGGTATTTGTCAGAATTAATTCATTGTCATCCAAGGAGCAAATCGCTGGAAATACGACCTGAATTATTATTATATATTCTATCTGCTGTCGAGGACGAGTCCCAAGTGCTTCATCGTAGACTAGATGTTGGATTTCAAAGCTACGGAGCTAAAACAAAGGGTCTCCGATTTGTTCCATGCCATCTGGAAGCCCAACTGCTCGATCTTACCAACATCTTAGGCGACCCCAGCTATCAGCATGACGGTCTGTCATGCTGATAGCTGGGGTATGTCATCTGCTGGTATGTCCTCCCCCGTGCCGTTACTAGCGTATCATCAGCGTAACAACGACTCTGCCACTGCGTAGGTAAATGTTCTCAAAAGCATGCGGTCAGCCTTCAATAACTAACCTTTCAGTCATTATACAACTATGAATGCATAAAATGATTTAAGTAAGTCTGCCTAGCTATCGAGAACGGTCTTGATAAATAACTTATTATATGTCTGCTAAACGACCTCGGACCTAGATATTTGTACAGACGACACTGATTTCAATTAGTTTTCAAAGAGTTATGGGTAATAAATCACTGCCGCTGTTTATTATTATCCAAGTAAAGGATCTTTAGCCCCTTTTAGAACCAAAACTGTTATAATGTGTGTCATTATATCAATTGAATGAAACCTACACGTGAAATAGACGGCCACTACCCTGCGGGTATACCCAGTGTAGGGCATAGTTAACTATAATTTTGTAATTAGATTACAAATTACGATTAAAAGTAGTTAACTACAAGTAGTTTGATTCATCATCATTACATCATTTCAGCCGATAGACGTCCACTGCTGGACATAGGCCACCCCCAAAATTCGCCACAATGAACGGTCCTGTGCGTCTCGCATCCATCGGATTCCCGCAACCTTCACCAGGTCCGTCATCGGTCCATCTTGTAGGGGGCCTCCCAACACTGCGTCTTTTGGTACGCGGTCGCCACTCCAGAACCTTTCGGCCCCAACGGTCATCTGTTCTGCGAGCAATGTGCCCTGCCTATTGCCACTTAAGTTTGGCGATTCTTTGTGCTATGTCGGCAACCTTGGTTCTCCTGCGGATATATTTATTTCTGATTCGATCACGCAAGGAAACTCCGAGCATAGCCCTTTCCATTGCTCTTTGGGTGACTTTCGAGCCTAGCCTAACCTTTGTGTAGTTTGATTACATGTAGTTATATAAATAATTATATTACTTATATATAATTTTCTCTTTCAGAAAACGTTTTAGGTCTGATTAAAAGCCATTCCTAATACCTAGAACCCTTATTACGGAAACGAATAAGAGAAATCATAACCCGTCCAACTCTCTAGCCACACTCATTTCCTAGGATATCACTTAACATATTTCGCCTATAACGAAAGAAAACGTGGAGGACAAAGTTATCGTTTAGTACAAATTGCCGTGGCCAGCCGAAGGGAACTAGTTAATTAATAGTGCACGTAGGCGGCATATCAACCTGTCAGTACCAGGTATTGCAATCTTTGTGCCAAATACGGTATAAATAAACATGACTCCTAGATGCCGACACGCTAAATTTTCGTATCTGCTAAGCAAATTACAAAATCAAACATAAAGTAGAATTTCAATTTTGAATTATTGAATGCGCTTTCATTGTTGTTGAGTAAGATATTTTCGCGTATAAATTCTACTGACACAGCTAAGTACGAGAAGTAGTAATAGAGGAGTAATAAGTAAGTGGATTAACCTAGATTACTTATGTGCAAATACTTATTATTTAACGTGATCTATGATCAAACTTTGTTCTTTAGACTGTATTATCTTAATATATCTTGCTTGAGTTCTCATATCTTCTTATATTCTACAGCGACCATCTCCTTAGCCTTTTCCCAACTAGCTTGATATTCTTTGGAATAACTGATGTTCAGGCTTTTAACCGACTATCTTTGATGACTGTCAAAGATCTACGATTGACAATCGAGACCACGGCTTTACGAGTTTTCCGAAGCATAGAGTGTCTAGTAATGTCCTAGATAAACTTAGAAAAGTACATATCGACGGTTGATAGGCTAATTGGTCTAAGCGACATTTTTTCGAAAACAATTGAAACGACGGAAAAAAATTTGCTGATTCCGAATATGTATATAACTCAATATTGAAAAAAAAACGTCGTTAAGATCAATTAGCCTTTCAACCGTCGATATGAATTAAACAGTTCAAATTGATGGAAATTCACTTGCTCGGTTCCGAACCAGCAACCTCATGCTTAAGAGGCGGCTGTCTTAATAACTGGGCCATCACGACACTTGAGCCACCATGGCATCATCATCATCATTTCAGCTAAAAGACGTCCACTGTTGGACATAGGCCTCTCCCAAGCGTCGCCACAACGACCGATCCTGTGCGTCTCGCATTTGCCGCATTCCCGCGACTCTCACCAGATCGACCTTGTAAAAGGCACCATGTAACATCCTTTTGAAAATGTAACGAACGCCACTAAGATACATCAACCACCAGCGACTGGCCAAAATTATCCAAAAAAAACCACTATCAACTGAAAACGTTAAATTATTTAAAACTCAGTTATCCTTTTTTATTTAAATACAGGTAAAGAATGTGATATTCGTGTGCTAATATTTGCTGTCATCAGCAAATATTTTATTTTCAAGCTTGCCTTCTTCAGTGTCATGCAAATTAAGTCTTAAATAAGCGTGACGTAGTGATGTCCACGGATGCGCATTAGCGCATCTCCTTTCTATAGACGTTACGATGACGTTAGAACGTTTGTGAGTTATCTTCAGATATTGAATACCAACGAAGCTAAGCCCAAGCTAAGCAGAGCTTGTTTTAGGGTACTAGACAACTGATAAACATACTTATGTATTTCTAAAAACATACATATTATAGATAAATTACACCCAGACACAGAACAAATGATCGTGCGCATCACACAAACGTTTGTCCTGGGTGGGAATCGAACCCACGACCTCCGGCATAGCAGTCAGGGCCACTAACCACTAGACCAACAGGCCAGTCAATTATAGTTGATTGATGAGTGACCAGGTTTATTTTTAATTCTTGATAGGTTCGCACTTGACCACTATCTCACCTGATGGAAAACGACGATACGGTCGACGACGGAGCGCGCTTACCTAGAAGTAACCTAACCCAGGTTTTCTCTTTTTGGTTTAACATTTGTTTGATCATTTTCATCCCATGATATCTTCGCTGTTGAAGGAGCACTACAAAGGTCAAAAATTCTACTATAGTTACTATAGCATCATAGTACCTACTTTTAATTTGTTTCGAAGAGGACTTTGGAATAAATCAAAAGTACCTAAATTACTGAATGAGGAAACAAAGATTCTGCTCACGAACATCGCATAACTATCTCTAACAAAAGCACAAAACTCGTAATGCATAAGCTTCCAGTAACTTTTTTTCTCTGAATATTACTAATAATCGAGTATTGTAGCAAAACACATGTCATCTTCTTTGTTTTTATAATGTTTTTCTTGCAATCAAAGATTTTCCTCAAGTCTATTACCGCACAGCTGCAGTAGCTAATTATTTTCAATATTTATTTATCATCTGAGAATATTTCAAAACGTACTATCTTCAACAATTTCTGTTTAAAACGAAGCAAGAAAGAAATACGGAAGATAGACGGACGAACAAAGCGAAAGAAATCTTAAAGATAGAATTGAAGACGGATGGCAGCAAACAACTACGTGAAACATTCGAAGCCCAAAAAGAAAAATCCAAAAGATCACAACAGCACAGACCAGCTCAAGACCATTTTCAAAAACCTGTATGCAAATTGGCAGGTAGAGAAGCCCATTAATAATACGAAACCTACTTGTACCTATATAATTTCGGAAAGCATCGACCCGAATCGACAAAAAACATGTTAAAAGACAAACGCATCGCTTTCGGACGGTTCTCGGTATGTGTGTCAATTAAGTTGACCTTAACAGATACATTATTAAAATTTGCAAGCGCCTTTTGCAGGTTTTAACTAACCTAATTGGAGAGGCGAGAGTCGTAATTAACTGTGTTTTTCATGGAAACTGCTTCACGTTCGATGGCGTGATGATTCTAATGATTAGTCTCGGACGGGACCAGTGAACACCTGCTTTTCCTTTTTTTATTTTAGTTTTGGATTTTTGCGACAGCTGCGTGCAGCGTTGGTAGAGTGAATAGCAGCAATAAGACAGTATTCAATTTCACTACACTAGTATTCGTTTTTCACCAGAGAAGAAACAAAATGAAATGCAAATTCAAACCATCTAATACGGCTTTTTTCTTGGCATTGCCGAAGGGTCTGTGGACACCCACAAATCCGCGGAACTTCAAACTGAAAGGGAAAACAATGCGATCGGTTAAGTGGAGCAGATATTTCATCTTGTAGCAGCCATTGAATAGTAAGACATACACTGATTCCTGATCGGCCTCGTCATAGCCAATTTAAGATCCTCACTATAGGCGAATACAGGAATTCAAGACTATTTCTTTATTTATATAAACCCAAACAAAAACTATGATATTTTTTGAATCAACCGATAAAAATATGATAAATGCGACAACGCAACCGAAGGTCGGCTATAGCAATACATCAGAGTATCAAACGCCTTCTTGCTTGAGATTTGAAACTCGGTGCTTAGCTCATCGGGACCGGTTTGTGCATCACGACATTTGTTTACTATCCGTTAAGTACTACGTCTACCTGCTGGCTAAATATCATTATTGTGCAATATACTACGCTCTTGGCGTGCTTCTGGCTACTGTGTATTCATTTCTTCTGTCTCTCACTTCCTAATTACGAATGAGGTCTAATAACTAGTAAGCAGCATTTCAGTCAATTCCTTTTCTTTGATATTTTATTTGAATGTGTCATCAATCTTCTACTCTTCATATACAACGATTAATTTTTAGTTACAGCATGTCTTCTTGTCTATTAGCTGTCATCTCTGTATTCACTCCATTTTAGCCACATAGTTTTTATCATAATAAACCATCCATCTTTGATCTTCTCATCCACATAGAGCCTTTGCTACATCGTGAATATTGGTTCGAACTGAACATAACTCTGAACAAAATCTAACATAAAATTATTCACAGCGTTAAATTGAACACTTCATTCCATTCTTGGTTCGAACAAAAACTATTTTGAACACGCTACAACTGTTTACAATTTGTTAAAAGGCAACAGTCGAGTTTTTAGGGTTTGTTTTCAAGATTTAACAATAACAAAAAACCGAAACAAAATACAGTAAGTAATTAAACAGATGTATAATTTTATACATGTATAATTATGTATAGAAATAAAAACATGTTTGGCATAACAAAGATCATTTTGGTAATAGGTATACCAGTTACTTTATAAAAGTCATTCAAACTTTAATGATCCGTAGAAATAAGGCTAATATTTACAAATAACAAGATCATAATCAACCTTGTAATTGGTACCAGTTAATTAGTGTTGAGAAATCTATAGAATAATAATTAATCAACTTAAATTCTCATTATTCATCGTCACTTGAACCCGTACACCTAGGACTTCTAATTAATAACGCCAATGAACAACGGCCTGAAAGGAATGTCATTACCGAGATGCTTCTCGACCCATGGGAAGAATGTAAGGAATGCTTAACTAGTGCTGAACTCGAGCATCGTCTGCGTTATGACGTAAACCAGGTATTTTTACGTCCGACAGAAAAATCTTCTAAACAAAACATCACAATTTAAAATGATAACGAGTATAACATTTCAGAAATCAAACTGTTTACAAATCATTTGAAACCTAACAATGTATGCAAAAATATTGCAAAGTGGATATAGCTGTCTCAGAGAAGTTCTATGAAAAATTTGTTTATAATTCAAAACCATGGAATCCGCGGAAGCCATTGTGCTGAATGCTGGGCAGTTGATCCAGAACTCTCTGTAACGGAACTTCTTGATTTAAAACAAGTAATGTATCGCCTTATATTTTTTGCAATAATTCAGCGAGGCTAACGACCTCTATGGACGACAAAAAATTACGTCAGCCGTGCAATATAAAAAAGGTTAACGACTTCGCGACATTATTGAGCCCTTTTTGATGGTAATGTGATCTTTTATCTAAAATTTAACATTTTAACGTGCCTGATAGACGCAAGAACATTTGCAGAACGATAGATCCTTATCTGACGTCTAGCTTGAAGAGGAAATAGTTAGATTTTTAACAGATTTCGGTCCATAATTCTTTTTGGGGCATCATGCCTTCATCTTTAAACAGAAATCTCAGTAGATTTCACTTCTCTAGCCTTCATTCACACTATAGTTCTACTCTTATCTAAGTCTGCCAGTTGAGTAAGCAAATAATTGGATGAGAAACAGATGGAGTTTCACCCAGTTAATAGGAAATAACCAACTTTTGAAGCCTGCGTACTAACTGTCATTTGAAACCATCAACAGCACGTAAGATAAAACACCCTTGCGAATTCAGGCGTGTCGTGTACGTATGTAACCGGTAATCATACAATTCTATGTTCAAACAGTTTCCAATACCTCGTCAAGGTATCAGAAGTCGGGTGCCTCGGCTACCTCAGGCCATAAAACCGATTGGTCTCGAACGATAATTAGTATGTTTGTGCAACATTTTACAACCGCACGACTACAAAGACCATCCACATGAATTTAACGACAAATCGATGTCTATTGAACGCTTTCAACCATTTAACGCCAGTTACTAGAAATTTATTTAGTGAATGTGCGCTCCATTCCTCTTGCGCACACAGATTTCTAGCAATGAGATAAAATTACGTACGTTGAAGTTTTGTAACGAATTTCAAAGGAGGTCGCGCTGACCTTTTATAACGTTCTCAATGAAACATTTTCTCATTAAAAATCATAGAATTTTGTACTTCCCTTCCAAACATATTTAGGTGCCAACAGCATTCATTATAATGTTGGAAATATAAAAAATGTTCTGATGACAACCGTGACGAAATTTTAAATGGGAGCGCATTAGGGTTAGACATTTTATTTCTACGCACGAAAAATATATAAATTCGTGTTAAGGACTGTTCCGTTCTGGAGTACATGATAACAAAGCACCAATAAACGTATCACGGTGACAGCCCTCACAATCCGACAATTATGTTCGAGTGCGTGCGCCTGCGCCGGCGCGAGTGTCCGATTTCATTCATCGGCGCTTGGGCACCAACAAACAACAATGAACGCTGCGTATAGAAGCGAGGGTGACTGTGAACTTGTTAACTGGCTGTGCTTCCTTCGCGACTATGTTAGACTCGTCTGTGATAATATATTTCGAAACAAACTTACATTTGGAAGCTTCTTCTTCAAAGGAAGACTAAAAACTTGGGACTTCTATTTCCGAATTTCATTCATCAGTACTTATGCCATTTGGAATTACAAACGCTTTAAGTACATTTTGACATTTCCCCAAGAAAATCTTCTAAATAAGACACTCTTTTTTTTACAATCCTATCAAAACCATATTTCTTCATTCATAAAACAATATTGGTTACTATATCAATATTTTACATTGTTTCTAAAACCTATAGTTTCCATGTAACTGCATATTTGACGCTGTACTTCGCCTTCTCAATTACCAGTCATTAACGTGATGACGTCAACTTAAACAAGATATTTGCCTTTACTGTGTCTTGGAGCAGATTTTAAAGGGCTCTGGTGTTTAGTCTTGATCTTGTAACCTGACCAAAAGGTTTTTAAAAAAATGCAATTCTCCCAGGAACGAGCAACTGCATACGGTAAAGGACATAAGAGCCGTTGAACACTTCGTTGAGGATGTCGAAAAGAGTTAATTAGACTTAATTAAACCGGAAAACGGACCTTTGCTGAGGCCGGAATTACGCACACAATAAAAAGGTCGTAAATAGGATTGCCAAAACAATTTAATAAGATTCAGTTAGGTAACGACAATTAAAACAATTAGGTTCGCTTAGGTAAGAATGTTCCCCCATCTCACCATGTGAATTCTGCACCATGCTGCAATGAACTTACGTCACACATTTTTATTTCCATCGTTTAAAACTATAGTTTTAGTGAGCACTTTAGAGTAATCTTTACACCATCGTTTTATGATGCACGTGCGCCGTATGAGAATTGAGTACCCTTTTATTTGTTCCCGTAGATACGGAGCCAAGAAAGGCGTAAAAGGGGTCCTTTTATAAATATATCAAATGCGTCAGCTAGTGCTGCTGATTCATTGGTTAAAAAAAGTGTTTACATGATACTATAGTCTGATTAGTATTCAACGGAATCTTGTTTACCGACTTCAAAAATGACACTTCGCTAAGTATATCGATGTTGCTTTAGAATCCACAACAGGCCTCCTAAGAATGCAACGATGTAAAAGTTAAGATATTTTGAAATTTACAATGCCCTGGTACATTTATCTCGAATTTACTCAGTTGTTACAGGACGTCTTTAATTCAAATAAATGGTTGCCTTTTCAGTTGTTCTAACCCGGGCATGCAATTGAAGTCGGCTACGCGGGGCAACGCTATTAATCAGGTTTAGTTTTTGGCAAAGATTTGGCAATCGACTGCTAATGCATAACGGCGTCGGATTTATTTTGCCAGCAGGAATGGAGCATAAAATGTCCTGCATTTGGCAAAGTGCAGTTGGAGCGAGATAGGAAGGCCAGACTATCATATTATGACGTAATGTAACATCGAGTTGTCTGTTCGGGGTACGAAAGCGCTTCGTAGACTACTCACATCCTAATTGAGTCCATAATTCATACAATGCACAGTCTAAGGACTCTCGCACACACTCGACCGTGTGTATCGGGCGTGAAGGGCATATACTACGGAAACTGGTTTCTCTGAGAGTGGAGGCAGCTAACTGTTTTATAACACATTTAATTTGCTGCTATTGTTTGCTGTTTGCTAGTAAATTACTATGTATATGCTTTAGGAAGGCATTACTTTTACCAGGGAAAATAAATCTTATAGAATGCCGTTTTTGCTGCCATGGTTTCTGAGTAGAAGTTTTTATTTACCATGTATATTTAATAAACACATTTTACAGCTAGCCTACGGTTTGTGAACACCAATTTGACATGCCGAAAAAGGTTGGAGCTACCAAGCATAGTTAGAGATGAATAAACTGAAGTCTTCACTTCAAAAACCAATAACACCTAGATTGTTATTTTACTGGACATAGATCTTCCATATTACCAATAGTCCACTATTTCCGTTTCTGGCCTCAAGGCGTGAGTTAACGCTTCGTATTCGCTTCTTCATGTTTTTCCTTTTAAATTTTGTGTATTTACTACTGTTCCAGTCTGTTGTGCAAAGATCTTTACCCAAGTCCCTCCAGAAACGCTTTTTGCGACACCTCGGACCAACCCACAGTACACTTCCTTGAGAACTCCTTAGCTTTTTCTGTCATCTGTTATGAAAATAAAATGGAATCCACCTTCATTGTTACAAAAGGTCACATACACGAAGTTTTTCAGTAGGTATTCAGGTACAAAAACATACCTAGATTAGGAAGATAGACTATTACTAAGTTAACCACCTACCTACTTAAGTACTTAATTGTCCTTTGTTTGTTGTAGTCATATCTGTGCTGCAATGTCATGCAGTCACTGGGCAATTACGTCTTATACTAGCGAATTGAGGATAGGAATTCTAGATGCAAATCATAAGTTTTTATGTGGTATCTGTCACCATACAAGGGGCTATGGACTTAGTGGTATACACAATAAGGATGTTTACTGTAGGTTTATTGTAGGTATTTTAATAAGGCTTTTTATTATTATAACTAGCTATTTCTTACAGCTTGGCTTAATGAAACAATAAATATTTTTGATATAAAAAGTAACCTATGGCATTTCGTCAGGGAATTAATTTTTATATCTTGATCAAAAATCAACACTCTTCACAATAAAATGTGGCAAATTTATATTTCGTTTAATCTGTCACGACCTACCCTTGAATAAAATCGTATGTAATTTACTGAGTTTGTTATGGTTTTTCTTCTCAGGGTAGTCAGTTAGGAAACACCGGCCTCATCTAGTTTAAAATGACGAAAAAAAAAATGATGTGTAAAAGTGTTCTTTTAAACTTATTTGCAAATTACATATTATTATCATTTATCACTATTAGATGAAAATGCCAGGGTAACCCGATTTTTTTTATGATTTAACCATTCAATAGGGTAAGACAAAATAAATGGGTTGTATTGATGATTAATCATCAATACAACCTATTATCTATATATATAAAAGGAGAAACTGACTGACATAAAAACGCACAGCCGCTATAGGGACTAGGAGCGTGAAATTTTGCACAAAGCATTCTTTTATGACGTAAGCGTGCACTAAGAGAGGATTTTCCAAAATTCACCCCCTAAGGGGATGAAACGGGGGTGCCAAGTTTGTATGGAGAAAACTATTTCCAAGCGGGCGAAGCCGCTGGCAGAAGCTAGTTATAATAATTCCTAAATTATAATTCCATAAATAGATGCGTTTTACGGCTGCCAATCATATTCTAATCAACATGACAACTTGACACTGACCTGCAAAATGCAAAAATTGTGGTAAAAAAAGAACCCCATATTATTGTTCATATTGCAATTTGATCAATGTCAAATTTCGAATAAAACATAATTATTTTTGGAATTTTCAATATGCATAATTAATAGAATACAATACTTAGGAAACATTAGTTAAAAACATTTTGGTGTCATTTAAGATTTTTTTCAAGTATAATGTTGTTTTTTACTCTCCAGTAAACTTGTCATTTTCGACATAGAACTAATTGCAATATTAACGACGATATATTATACTATACTCCAAAAAGAATAGTCTTCTAAACTGCGCTTAATCCTGAAAAATTAAATAATTCCTACAAATTCATCCACGGAAGATAAAATTCATGTACAATTTTCAACTTTATTGCAATAACTGATGTGTTGTTTATTAGTTCACATCACCTGAATGCAATGATCACAATCGCGGATGACGTGACGTAACAGCCTGTCTGTTCAATGTCTTGTTAATGTCTAATTGATGTGGTTTCACTTCCTGAGGTCAGATGAGATGAGACTATGCCCATGGCATTTGAATAGAGCTATCTATCAGGTTTCAATATATTACTTATATGTTATAAAATTTTATAAAGAAAAAGGGGTTGAAAGGGTTAGTAGAGATATCTACATGATTTGCACATACTTAATTCAATGGAATTAAAAAAAAAATTAGAAAAAAAATAGTGTGCTTGTAAGGATTTTGTAACCAAAAGGTAACATCAACCCAGTAATTGGGTAATAAAATACCCTGGCGGCCAATGCTCTGTCTTGACTATCCACAATGACTGGATAGTCAGAAGACAGGGCATCGAAGGAAGGTGCACGGAGGGCTAGGGGTTGAGTAGAAGGGAGGGGAATAGCACAAAAGATCCAGAAGGGTCGAAGTTCTCTGGCCAGACCCCACAATATGATAAGATGATAAGACAAGATCCACTATGACTAACAAATATGTATAAATGTCAGCCAGGATCAATGGCTTAACATACTTTCTGTGACATGAAGGAATCTCCGTATGTTGTTGTTTGTTGGTCACTGATCCACAGCCGGATCTTGGCAAGCTGTGCTTAGCTGTGCATTGAGTTTAACCTATACAGCTGTTATTATTTTATCCATGGACTCCTCTTTTTTTATTATTGATAAGCTCTTGTTTGACCACTATCTCACCTGATGGTAAGCAATGATGTGGTCAATGATGAAGCACACTTGCCTATTTACTCTTGACATAAAGACCCCTAGATTGTAGCTATAACAAAAAATTACAAAACTATCAATTTTATTTTATTATTATTATTAATTTTGTTATTTAAAATACACTAAAACAATTTCACAGTATTAAAAAACAGAGAGAACATTTACTAAAAGTTTCAAGAAGCTATAAACTTATCAAAAACACTTGTAAAATTTCAAAGTAATCTAAAAAATGTTTGGAAGTCTTCAAAACTAAAGTGTAAAGGCTTTGGCATTTGTGTATTATCATGTATTCAAAAAACAATGGAATCTTCAATAAGCTTTTCCTTCATTATTATTATGCAAACATCAAAGGAGTCTTGTTGGCAGTTTGCCTGACCACATTCATATTATGAGTTTGCCACATTATTATTTATAATGCACTTGCAGACAAATTATGTTTTATTAACTCTGTGTCTGTCACTGCTATTCCAGAGGGGTAATATAAGAATCCAAGGACAAGACCACTTGAAAATAGATTATAAAAAAACCGGTCCTATTGCATTTAATCAAATATCACATCTATAGATGAGATGAGCCTACTGCCTTGATTTGTGCCATGTTGTATTATCTATCTACCTAATTTTAGGTTTTAATACTAAGTACATAGTTATAAAGACACTAAACTTGTGAGTACATGGCATTAAGGGTACTGGAATAATAACCATGTACTATGAGTGATAAAATAAAGTATTTATTTTCGTTTTACTTTGCACTAAAAAACACAAATATCATTTCTATAGGAAATACACCAAGTTGTGACAGACACACTCTTTCTTCTTTTCTGTCTAACATAAATTCAAACATTCGTCAATCTCTCAGACTGCCAGTACTCACGATACGATTACAACCTCTTCTGACACTCCTCCTTAATCGCATTCGTCACTCTTTCATTCTCCTCAGCTTCCCTCACTCGTACAACCAAACCCTCACGCCTTTTATACCCTCAATGGTGTTTTGCATCATATTACACCCATCTCTCTAGAACAAAATTCAAATTTGTTTTTCAGCAAACTTTTCGTCAAAATATCTGCTGTCATTTTGTTTGTCTCAAGGTACTTGAGTTGAATCTCCAAGTCACTAATCAAAGTGTCCCGGACAAAATGATATCTCACATCTATATGTTTCGTCTGGTGATGATGCACAGGGTTTAGTGCAATAGCCATAGCCGATTGACTATCTGTGTACATACACAGCTTCGTATTATGTATACCTGTAAGTTCTTTCAAGAATCTTTTGAGGTATACAGCTTCTTTGGTAGCTTCGGAGAGGCTTACATACTCTGCCTCTGCAGTTGATAAAGCCACTGTCTTTTGTTTCATGCTTTGCCAGGAAATAGCAGCTCCACTTAACTTGAACACGTATCCAGAAAAAGATTTCCGGTCAACGATGTTCCCACCATGATCAGCATCAGCAAAACCTTCAATCTCACATGCTTTGCCTTTAACATATTTAAGTCCTAAATTTGCTGTCTTTTTCAGGTACCTAAGAATTCGTTTTGCTGCTATCCAGTGAGCTTCCTCGTAGCAGTTGTTAAACTGACTCATAAAATTCACTGCTTGAGCTATGTCTGGTCTTGTACAGACTGCTATATACATGAGTGATCCTATAAGTTCTCTGTAGGGGATCTTCTCATTTAGTTTGTGTCTTCCATCTGGCTTCTGGAGTCTCAGTCCAGGTTCCATTGGAGTGGAAGCCGGTTTACAGTTCTCCATCTCAAACGTCTTGAGAATCTTTCTGATATATTCCTCTTGGTCAATCTTTATCCATCCGTTCTCTTGAGTCACTTTAATACCCAATACTAGTTCGGCCTTTCCTAGATCCTTCATCTCGAACTTAGACATCAGGTCTCTCTTAACCGTCTTCACTTCTTGTAAATCATTCCAAAATAAAAGTATATCGTCAACGTAAATTGCAAGTATTATTATTTTCTTGCCCCTCTCACGTAAATATACACATGGTTCATTTAGTGATTGTTTAAATTTCAAGTCGATTAACTCTTTATGCAGTCGTTGGTTCCAGGAACGTGGTGACTGTTTCAATCCATATATGGAACGCTTCAAGAGGCAAATGTGATCTTCCTTCTCTTTCTCTTCAAATCCAGGTGGTTGTCTCATGTACACCTTTTCAGTTAGGTGACCATTCAAGAACGCCGTCTTTACGTCCATGTGGTCGCACTTGAGTCCCTTTTGTACCGCTAATGCCATTAACATCCTCAGGGTACTATGTCGCACTACAGGTGAAAACGTTTCACTGTAGTTGACACCTCTACGTTGACTGAAGCCTCGTGCCACCAGACGAGCCTTGTATCTGGCCTTATTTCCCGCCTCCTTTTTGATTCTAAACAACCATTTAGAATCAACAAGGTTATTCGTCTGATTGTGGTCTCGCTTCACAAGAATCCAAGTCTTGTTTTTCTTTAAAGCATCCAGCTCCTCCTGAATTGCTGCTTTCCATTGTTCAGCATCCGGTCTTGCTAGTGCTTCTTCTAGTGTAAGTGGATCATTTAGTTCAGCTTGATAAGTGACGTAATCTGGAAACTGCACCGGCTTCCTATCTCTCAAAGGATACCTTCTCTCTTGTACACTTTCATTTCCAGGTTCTTGTTCTTGATTATGCTGCTCCTCTTCACCTTCAAATGAAACCGATTGTTCGTCATTATCAGCATCTGCAGTATCAGATGGTGTCTCATAATAATCATTCTGTTCATCGTCAGTTTGATGATTATCTCTCTCTTCATCATCACTGCTATCAGGACCAACTCCACTATTTGCATCTGAATCCTCAAACTTCAGATTCACAAACTCTTTCGGACTTTCAGTTTTCTTGTACATCTGATGTTCAAAAAATTTTACATCTCTTGCTATGTATACATTAACATCCTCAGGGTACTATGTCGCACTACAGGTGAAAACGTTTCACTGTAGTTGACACCTCTACGTTGACTGAAGCCTCGTGCCACCAGACGAGCCTTGTATCTGGCCTTATTTCCCCATTTTGTTTCAGAAAACTAGTAACATTTTTATTTTTAAATTCGCTACCGTTGTCAGTTCGTAGGACCTAGGAAAGGCCGAACTAGTATTGGGTATTAAAGTGACTCAAGAGAACGGATGGATAAAGATTGACCAAGAGGAATATATCAGAAAGATTCTCAAGACGTTTGAGATGGAGAACTGTAAACCGGCTTCCACTCCAATGGAACCTGGACTGAGACTCCAGAAGCCAGATGGAAGACACAAACTAAATGAGAAGATCCCCTACAGAGAACTTATAGGATCACTCATGTATATAGCAGTCTGTACAAGACCAGACATAGCTCAAGCAGTGAATTTTATGAGTCAGTTTAACAACTGCTACGAGGAAGCTCACTGGATAGCAGCAAAACGAATTCTTAGGTACCTGAAAAAGACAGCAAATTTAGGACTTAAATATGTTAAAGGCAAAGCATGTGAGATTGAAGGTTTTGCTGATGCTGATCATGGTGGGAACATCGTTGACCGGAAATCTTTTTCTGGATACGTGTTCAAGTTAAGTGGAGCTGCTATTTCCTGGCAAAGCATGAAACAAAAGACAGTGGCTTTATCAACTGCAGAGGCAGAGTATGTAAGCCTCTCCGAAGCTACCAAAGAAGCTGTATACCTCAAAAGATTCTTGAAAGAACTTACAGGTATACATAATACGAAGCTGTGTATGTACACAGATAGTCAATCGGCTATGGCTATTGCACTAAACCCTGTGCATCATCACCAGACGAAACATATAGATGTGAGATATCATTTTGTCCGGGACACTTTGATTAGTGACTTGGAGATTCAACTCAAGTACCTTGAGACAAACAAAATGACAGCAGATATTTTGACGAAAAGTTTGCTGAAAAACAAATTTGAATTTTGTTCTAGAGAGATGGGTGTAATATGATGCAAAACACCATTGAGGGTATAAAAGGCGTGAGGGTTTGGTTGTACGAGTGAGGGAAGCTGAGGAGAATGAAAGAGTGACGAATGCGATTAAGGAGGAGTGTCAGAAGAGGTTGTAATCGTATCGTGAGTACTGGCAGTCTGAGAGATTGACGAATGTTTGAATTTATGTTAGACAGAAAAGAAGAAAGAGTGTGTCTGTCACAACTTGGTGTATTTCCTATAGAAATGATATAAACTTTAAATTCCTTTATTTTCTCAAAAACTTCACTTTTGCATTTTAGAAAATATATAAAAGTTTTGCGCGAAAAATCGTCAATAAACGTCAAAAAATATTTAAATTTACCAAAACTCTCGTTCATTGGACCACACACATCAGAGTGTACCAATTGAAGTATTTCAGTAGCTCTCGTAGCGCCTTCTTTTGGGAACGGTTCACGCGATTGTTTTCCCAATAGACAAGCCTCACAGTTGAGTACAGCAGATTTAGAAGAAAAACTTACCCCATTAGCTAGTTTGTTTTTTAAAAGCTTTAGGTTTCGAATGCCAAGATGCGCTAACCGTTTGTGCCACAGCTCCACATCACTGTATGGTTCTGTAGACGCTACAGTAGCAACCTGTGGAGTTGTCATAAGCTTATAGATACCTTTATCTATCTTACCTTCCACGCAAGCATTCCCTTTAATCTCACATTCATTTTCATTGTAAATTGAACAACCTTCACTCGAAAAAACAACTATTTTATTTTTCTTCGTTATCATACTCACGCTCAAAAGATTTGAATGTAATTCAGGTACAAACATAACATCATCTACAGTTATGTTTAGTTGCTCACTCTCAACCCTGCCAAAACCTTTACCATATACCTTACCTCCATTCGCACAACATACCTCAATGTCATGATGCTTTACAAAGTCTTTTAACAAATATCTACTACTACTCATATGTAAAGAAGCGCCCGAGTCCAAAATCCATTGCTCTTCCTTCGGAATAGGTGATGTTATAGATAACGCTGTAGCAACATGTGCCCGTTCCTTTTTGTTCCTATCCTTTTTGTTTCTTGGATTATCAGGACAATCTATCATCTTGTGAGCACCTTCACAAATAAAACATTTCAACTGCTTAGTAGTCTTCACATAATTCTTCTTAAAAGACTTTTTCTTAGCCGTCAGCGCAGTGACTGGTTCTGAACTACCGCTGCTCTCTTTATAGTCACTCATTTGCAAGAGTTTTGTTTTAATGTAGTCAGTTGTCAAGGTAATATTGGCATTTTCTAATGCTAATCTCATAGGAGTGTATTCTTCTGGTAATCCTGCTAGCATCATTGCAGCCAACAGTTCATCATCAATTGGTTTGCCAAGCTCTCCAAGTTGCTGAGCAACATTCAAAAGTTCTGTTACGTACGCTCCAATACTGTTAAATTGATTTAGCTTTAGACTCACTAGTTTTGTAAGCAGTCGGCATCGATTGTTTAAGCCTTTGTCCTCAAAAGCGTTGCGCAGAGCCTCCCATGCCTGCTTCGCAGTTTTACAGGACCTCACATAGACCTTGCAGTCCTTGTTCACCATAAGACATATTTTGCTGAATGCCTTTTGATCTCTTCTTTGACCTGCCTCATCGGTCACTGGCGGTGTTTCCTCTACATACTTCCAAAGATCATCATGCATGAGATGACACTGGATATCAAACTTCCAACTTCCATAATTACGCATACCTTCTAATTTTTCTGCGTACACTGGTGATAGCCCTCCGCTACCAGAAGCTGAAGTCTCCATCATGTTTTTATTTTATTTTCAAAAAAAACAAAAGAATACTTTTTTCTCACATTGTATCACTTTTTTATGTAGGTACTAAACGTGCTGATTTCCCATAACCTGTGAGTACATGGCATTAAGGGTACTGGAATAATAACCATGTACTATGAGTGATAAAATAAAGTATTTATTTTCGTTTTACTTTGCACTAAAAAACACAAATATCATTTCTATAGGAAATACACCAAGTTGTGACAGACACACTCTTTCTTCTTTTCTGTCTAACATAAATTCAAACATTCGTCAATCTCTCAGACTGCCAGTACTCACGATACGATTACAACCTCTTCTGACAAAACTAAACATAGTTTGCATAGTTTTTAATTCAAGCCTAAAAGTTTCAAACTGTTAAAAGTTCAAAAGTTATAAGCTACAATAAAACTTTTTAGCTAGGCAAAAAATTGATATATATGAGAATAAGCTTTGCCCAGCAGTGGGACAGTACAGGCTAATAAATAAAAAATGAGAATAAGATATATATTAAGTGAGAATTGTGGCAATTATGCCCTTGTTTATAAAAATGCCAGCATTTGTAAGGTCTGCTAAGAGTAAGCTGATTATCATGCCCTTTGATAACAATGTCCAGGTGTGCGAGGGTGTCTTGTGGCTGACCAGCGGCGCGTTTAAGACGGACATACGGCGTCTCCGAACACACTGCAAACGTGTGATAGAGAAAATATCATATAATTATTCTTAAAATACGCGAATATGATGTCACAGTCGCACTCTCGCCATGCGCTGCCTACGCACCTTATGTCACATTTAATCTTGGAGGGCCAGTCTCTAATTGTCATGCTCGACCTCCGACATCAAAACCACTTTACAAACCACACATTTCGTAATAGGTCAACACCAAAACAATAATACGCGGCACACTTTCGAAGGGATAGGGAGTGACTTTAGCATACCATTACCCCACTGTCTCTATCGCGCTTGCCAACCCAACTATAAAAACAAACGAGACAAAATACTGTCAAAACTTTACGAAATTAAAACTATTTACACACATCATAAACTATTATAAACTAAGTTTTATCGATAAACTTGTATGCAGGCAATACACTTACCGTATTCAAGTGAACATAAATCCAAAACAGATGTCAGGGTAAGTTTATTGACGAAAACAAGGCACAAAACACAGACAAAACACCTTTTTAGATAGATGTTTAATCACAACGTGGTCACTTGGGTGAACACAGCATGCACTAACACTGAGCACTTTAGGGGACGCGACACTTGAACAATAAAGTTTATTTACGACGGATAACACACGACATCACGCAAAATTTCCAACACGTCTGTCGTATCACAATGAGTTGCGGCCATTTTGCTTGCTGTCGAAAAAGAAAGAGATGCACTCTGCCAGCCAACCAATCGGAAGGCCTGTCAATCAAAGGTGCTCCATCTAGTGGTTCAAATCGGAGAATTTCGTCTCAATGTTTTGTTACTGAGGCACCAAGATGCAATTTTATTGTAAATCAACTTTTTTTTACGATTTTCGTGATAAATATAGGTTATAAATGTAGGTGTTACAATTTATAGTAAAAGGAATTTAATTATTTTAGTCTACCAGGCTAATTCAACAGTTTTGAATGCTACTTGTTCAGCAAATTGACGTGAAACATAACGTAAGCTGTAGTGACATTTTATTGATATTATTTGTGTCTAAGAAATTTTTACCGCGACTTTTGGCATAATTTGAAGTAAAAAAACGTCAATTTTACTTTTGTTTTGTAAATCAGTTTTCAAGTTATACCAAAAATAATAAATAAAATGAATTTTCGGTGTAAATTTATAATATTCGTAGTACTTTTGTCCATGGTATGTAAAGTTGCACTTTTATTTTATTATGGTACGTTAAGAGGGTCCTTTTCCACTCGCCTATCGACAACATCGAGATGGTTTAAAAGCTTGTTGCTTCATTTAATGCAATCCAACGCGATGTTTGATGAAGACGCAGTGTAAAAAAGAGATGTACCGCCTAAAAATTCTGTTGGCATTCGATAATTCCGTAATTTACTCGAATATTTGTATTTCACAAAACTTGTTCCAGGACATACGTGTTTTTTTTACTCATAGTTTTAAAAAATGTCGTCTTTCAGAATCTCAATTACCTATATGTGCAAGGTTTCTATTGATATACTTTTTTATATTTTTAATATATGAGTACATTATGGAAGGCCAAAGTACACGTAAAATAGCAGATTTTCAGAGGACAGATTAGTTTTGATTTCTATAGAAGCCTAGATAGTATCCACAAGACGGCTGTGTATCCAAAATATCTAGAGAAAGATGTGTAATAACATCTTAATCACGTAAGAGCGATTGTATGAAAATGTACCTCGAAAAGGACACTCATAAATGGGTACGTTAACTTGTAAAGTAGGTACCATTTTTTATCTTTTATAGTTCAACATCACAGAGTTTGAATGCAGCAAAAACAGTACGAAAATAAGAAATGGTAACAAAAATAGGACACGCGGTAAATATTACAAACTTATATTTTATTTTCAATACACAACAAAACACCTGTTTGGTGTTTAGAAACCTAGACATTGTATCATGATCATCATCATTATCATTTCATCCGAAAGACATCCACTGTTGGACCTAGGTTGGTTTTGCCTATGTTCATTCTAAGACTTCAGTAGAGCTTCCGAAAGAGTGGGTCTTTCGCAAGCTCTACTGAAGTCTTATAATGAACAGCTCTACTGAGGTTCGAGCATTGTGCTGAGCTCGTCTATAGTCTCAACCATGACATCGTCAGTAAATCGAAAGTGAATGATTTACTCGCCATTGTCGTTAATGCCTAGCCTTCTCAAACCCAGAACCTTGAAGATGTCCTCCATTGCGACTTCAAAAATTTCGATGTACCGGCAGTCAATCTGCTGAAGTTACATCCCAAGTCTCAAACACATCAAAGCCTTTCTCGTAGTCAACAAACACTAAGCTTCTATAGCCTGCCGCAGCACTTAGTTTTCCATTATTTAATGCACCTCTACTATGCAGGCACTAAGTTTAGTGGTAGTTCTAATGTTATACAAAGCACAGGTCCGATCGTGTGTGGAGTACTGCAGTCAAAATATATGGGCTGGTGCTGCAAAATGCCATCTAGCAGCTTTGTACTCAGTGGAAAGACATGCGAAGAGGCTAATTGTTAAGTCCAATCTACAAAGCCTCGAGCACAGGCGCAAGGTAGCCAACCTATCGGTATTCTACAGGTTGCATTTTAGAGAGTGTGCGCGGGAATTGCATGACTTGATTCTGCTATCTCCTTTCTACCATCGGACATCTCGACGTACGGCGAGTATCCACCCTTACGTTTGTGAAACTTCAACGGTCCGGACTAAGCGTTTCGCTTCGTCGTTTATACCGCGTACATCGAAGGACTGGAAAATTTGCCTGCTGCGGTCTTCCCATCCAACTATAATCTAGGTGTCTTCAAGGCTAGAGTGAATAGGCTCTTAATAAACTAGTGCGCCTCACCATCAATGATTGCATCACTGCTTACCGTCAGGTGGGATCGCAGTCAAGCACTGATTTATATAAATAAAAAAAAAAACAGTTTTTTAGAACCATGTATTATTCAAATTTCAATTATAGTAGGTAATCTGTACCTACAACCCAATTACATTTATCATTATGATGAGGCTGTTGTGTCCTACTGCAGGGCAAAGGGCTCCCTTCCATTCTTCAATTTTTCTCTGGCTTTATCTACATCTGGCCAATTCTTAAGGTAGAAGTCCAATTCATCACGCCTTCGCCATCTCCTAGGCCTACCGGATCACCGGTTCCTTTTGTTCGGGATCCAGTCAGTAGTTAGAATTTTGATTCCCATGAGAGTGTCGAAATACACGTTTTTTGCGACATAAATGGCCGTATCTTTATTTTCATTATAAGAATAAGAATAATGTTTATTGTTCATTGTTACAGTAAATATAGAATACCTTAAAACTATTATATGATGATTAATATTGTCTGTAACTAATTTAGATGGTGGTCCCCAAACTAGGTAGAACCTGTATCTTGGGGACCTGAGACATTAACTCGGAAGTTATATTTTTTCACAGCTTCAAGGGACCGCAGACCTGAGTATATGGTTTTAATTTCAACTCGATACCTCCACGCGTACCGAAGGTAAAAGGATCTTGACAGACAGACAGACAGACAGACGGACATCAAAGTGATCCGATAAAGGTTCTGTTTTTCCTTTTGAGGTACGGAACCCAAAAAAGGACAATGTCGTCGGCAAAGCGTAAATTCGTTTCTCCGGCGACACCATTAATTTTTCAAAGGGGGTGTACTTACCTCTATTTATTTAAATTTTTAGAGACATCTTTAAGCGTTCAGCTAACTTTAACGTTTTTTTAGGTGCTGCTGAATCACAACCTCATTTTTTTGTAAATTGAAATCCCACACTATTACAGTACAGCGCACATTACAAACTAACCTTGTAGTAATCCAGACTATTTTCTTTTTAAGTTTCCCCAGTTACAATGAGTACTATGGATTTTGGTGTATCGGCAGTGGTTGACAATGCAAGTGATGTGTTCAGGAAGCTAATCTCCAAAATGGTTGCAAAAAAGAAACTGGTAGGTTTAGAATCCGGGTGGTACTGGTAACTTAACCTTATGTAAATAAAGTTATGGTCAAAACTATAATTTCTCTAGTTTCTATAATTTCTTAGTAGCAGTTTTATCTTAGGGCCTGTGCACACCACGTTTTTTAAACGCGCCGTTGACGCGCGTTTTAGAAACGCGCGTTGACGTTTACAGACTGCGTCTGACTCGCGTGCATATCGCGTCTGCATCGCTGCAAACGCGCGTCAACAGCGCGTTTAATAAACGTGGTGTGCACAGGTCCTTAGACATTTATTTTCAAAAGATTCATGAAAAAAAAAAAACTAGAAAAAAGTCGTTTCAAGTTTGTATTAAGTAAGGAGTTACAATATTATAAGAAATTAACCAAGCGCATACAATTTACTCTTGCCCCCTCCTACGCCAGAAGCTGGGTACGCCCATGGTTGGATCAACGATATTTTCTAAGATATTTATAAAAAGCCATCGAGAAAGCACTAGGTACTATTATAAAGGCACTGTGCGGCTGGTTACGAACATTTTAAAACCTTCTTCGTCTTTATTTTGCTGCTCATTTGGTTAAGCTTAGTGAGCTTTCGGTTCCAAAAAATTATATACAGTAAGATTTCTTTATCACCTTCCAATACTTTTTTTGAGAATTAAGTGTCATTCAAAAATTCCATTTTTGAAATAAAAAAGGTAAATAAAAAAAAAAGTTGCTTTCCGTAATTTCAGTTACATGGTCACCTAACGAAACGTAGGTATTAAGCGAGGTGATGGCGCGAGCGCTTGAAATATCTTTTTCGCTCTTTAGTTTACCACATGGTTTTACTGTCAGTTTTGCCACAGTCAATTTTTTGATTGACGAAAAACCTACCGTCTAATGCGATAATTGAAGTTTGTATGACGAAAAACTAATGGCGATAAAATTCTGTCATTCAAACATCATTCATGATTGATGGAATTGATTGACGCCTGCATGACCATGTAATAGACGCCTACGGTAAGCCACCGCATGCGATGGACGTGCGTGTTCCCGCGTTCCCGTGCGCCGCTCTGCGTCCGCCCCTCGGCGTCGGCCGGCATCGATACCATGTATTCAAATCGCAAGTATTGTGAAATGGTTCATGAAGGTCCTGTTCCTTGGCCACTGTGGTCACCCGAACTCACGACCTCGACCTTGTGATGACTTATCTGTGGGAGCGAAATGAAATGACACCTGATGTGGCAGAGACTCAAATTATCGCGCACTTGAAAGTTCGAATTGAATTAAAAAGTGAAAAATGACACTAGTGGTCAACAAATTAAAAAAAAAAAAACAATGTGCAAAACCACTTGCCACAACACACACACCTATGGTAGTAATCTAGCTAAATGCTGGACGTTATTAACAATTTTTGACATACTCTTAAAGTTGTGCTAAAAGGATTGTGATTGAATTTACGTAAGTTGATTTTATGTAAATAGTTTTATCAATCATCAATCAATCAAAATATTTATTTGCTAGAATATGGTACATAAGGTGTTACAGTATATTTGTTTCAGCATATCCTGCTATAACATGGCGTGCAAATATATTCACAGTCAGTGTTGTCAGTTACCCGATCTTGTCGATAAGTTGATTCCAATTTCTTAAGTAATTATGGCGTACCTATTTAAGATGAAGTAAAAGAAATGATCTGGACTTATTATTGAAGTTCTTATTAAATTATATTACACCACTTTTTAGGCGCCAGATAAACTTGGATTATCGGTCATTACCCTCCTACATTTGTTGACATTTTTAATTTCAAAAACGGAAATAAAGACATAGACATATATAAGACAGCTGTCTTGAATCGACATCTATCGCGATTCTTTACACTTTCTAGTAATTAAAAAACCGTTAATTGCTTGTTTATCGGGTATCTACGCAGAGACATTAGGAAAGGACAATGTGCTTTATTCCACGTTTATCTGGCACCTTGTATAATCACATTACGATATGCCTTTTGCAAACTGACGGTCCTGCCCGTGAAAATATGAAGAAAAATTTGCAATTTATGTTTTGTTAACACATCAATAACACGATGTTTTGGGGCGGGGCTAAACGCGTGAGTCCGGCGTCCGGCGATGTTTGTGTGTGTGTGTGTGTGTGTGTGTGTACGCAGCGCATAGTGTCTACAAGCATTATCATCTTTTGGATAATTTTGTGATGCCTTATCGCAATGTTTTATTATTAAGTGATACTAAAAGAAGTAATAGGAATTTCATTAGCTTTCTCAAAGATGATGTTTAAATTTGACAGGTGATAAAAAAATCTTGGTGTATACACCACTTGTTTTTAATTAGTACAAATACTTAAAGGGCTTATTAGAAAAGGTCTTGTTATTATTTATGTAAAGTCTCAATAAATAATATTCATAAACAGCAAAGTTTTTATATCCCAAAATGTCACTCAATTTATGGAAATATTGTACAGGCTATTGATTATGAATGAAAAACACTGCGCGTAGTATTTTCTAGTAGCAATTGTTATGAATAATTGATTAAATTATGAATTTACCAATTATGACAAATTTTCGTGGACAATTTTGGGTTCTTTTTTTACTTTTGACTACATAAATATGATCAGTAATTGGGTACAGATAGAGCCCATTTTTTTTTTGTACTATTAAAAAAATAGGGGTGTATATACAAAAAAGAACATTCGAATTTGAAGTCGGTAAAACTTAGGCAAGTAGTTACTTACTTTATATTAATAAAGAACCCTATCTTAAAACTAAAACTAAGAAAATAGTCGAAATCAGTTCGAACAATACATCGTATTAGCAATAAAAAAAACCGGTCAAGTGTGAGACGGGCTCGCACACGAAGGATTACCTTGTTTCTTGCGAGACTTACAAATTCTCTATCAACGGCAAGTGTCCTGTGCGCCGAGTGCGTTTCAAACGCGTTAAACGTAACAACAACTTGCGTTTAACGCCATTGAAACGTTTACCGCGTTTGGCTCTCTGATTGGTTAATAGCTTGGAGCGGGCCAATCGGAGCGCCGAACATCATAAAAGTGTCGGTCGCGTTAACCTTTCGACCTTTCCAAATTGAATAGTATAACAGCAATTGTGCTCTTAATTTAACACCCAAGATGACTAATATATTTATATTTACAATGCATTCCAAATAAGAATAGGATCGATTGCCATGTTGTGACGTCACGTCTTACTGTCAAATCGCAAGAAATTAGGCAAAAGTGAAGAACTCCGAGAGGAACAAAATTGAAGAACTGGATACTGATTAAACTTTTTTCGTTCACAGTTCGTAACTAAATTCAATTCTAAAAATTTCTTTATTTGCTCACCATAATAATTCTTCGATTTGATAGTATGACGTGACGTCACAACATGGCAATCGATGAATCGATCCTATTCATAATTGGAACGCATTGTAGGTAGATAAAGATTGAATACCTATTAATAAAAATCAATATTTGGTTTTTATGTCAACCTAAAGTTAGATTTTTTTTTACAATTAGGGGCGGGCGTCTAACGGAAAATATTTTCTGCAAAATGTGGCTGCAGTATGGTAACTAATTGTTGGTTATTACAAATAATTATTGTATTGCAACGGATGGCTGAGCAATATAAGACGGGCCTGTCTCTCTCTCCCTCCATCCATCCACAACTCTTTTAGTAACTGGCGTTTCTTACTTCCTCTTCACATGAACATATAAAGACAAACGATCCCATTCAACTTATACATAAAGGCTGGCGGCGCCTTTCAAACTTCCTCTAATATACTCATTTCTCACTTTATCCATTCTCGTCACACTACACAATGACATCCATCTCAACAATCTCATCTCCACGACATTCGATCTTTTTTCATCCATCTTTTTCACAGCCCAAAATTCTGATCCATACAGTATGATGGACAGCTACTACAGTACGTTATATGACGGAGTTGTAGATTAGAGGGTATCCATGGGTCTCAATTCAGAGAGTCCAACCGATGCGTTCGGTCTACCTCGCCATCCCCTAAGCGAGAGAGAGCGTACTAAAGAGAGCTAAGGGCACAGGATGGGATCAACCAAAATCGCAGAATAAGTCCATATTCTGTTTTGGTTTTGCTCAATTTTAGGCTATCACTCTACAGTCTTTGCCACAACATCTCCAATCTGCTCTGGATCTCTAGGCCATTCTCGGAAACTAGCACAATGTCATTGGTAAACAACATACACCAGGGTTTCTCTTCCTGGTAGTCTGACGTCAGAGCGTCCATTATCATCAGGAGGAGGTAGGCCCTTGATGTAAGCCGACAGCCACATTGAAGGTGCCAGTAGTACCTACTGCAGACACTGGACTTTGGTATGTACCAACTGCACATAGCTCGGGTCAACTGCACATACTTCCCAGGCATAAAGGTCCTTAAGGGTGTTGCAGCCACATATTGCAGAAAAATATTGGCTGTTTAGAAGCCCATATGTGTAAATAGTAAGTAGGCATTATTCAATAGAAACTAACCTTAAAAGATAGACATGCAGAATTTAAACATTGTAAGGGTAACCTATCCAGTTTGGATATGTGATTTAGTAAATTTAATTTTGTCAAAGTCAAAGTCAAAAGTTTTTATTTCTCATAGGCCTACATGGGCACATAAAAAACGTTAGAAGCTAGTGCACGGTTCCAAATTGGTTGTTTCCTATGGAGAAGAACTGGCAAGAAACTAAATGGTTACTCTTTTAAAAAAGTGATTGTTTACAATATTTTCATATTACAGTATTAACAGACATTATGTAATGTTTGTACACAGGAACACCTTGAAAGCTCTTACAGCTAGCTCACAACATTTCCTCGTTTAGTTCACAATTATTATCATAATTTTTGTCTTTTTTTGTAATATTGCAATATTGCATAAATGCTGGAATTGTGTACATTAGAAATCATGACAGAATTTCTGAAAAAGATGCAGTAGTACTGGAGATTACCCTACACATTTTTTATAATATTAGTTAAGATAAAACAGCTCAAGCTTTCCAGATTCAGCTGTTTGCTATTTACTGAAAAGTACATAATATTTAGTCCCTCTGGTCTAAATATAATCTACTTTTGACATTAAAATGCTTTTTCCTGTGTTGAGCTAAATTTTTGCTACCCTTAAATTTACCATGGCAGATATCACATTCTATATTGGATAATATATGAGTTCGCTTCACATGTTCAGAGCGACGGGAAGCAGACAAAAATGTCCTTTCACAAAATTCACATTTATATGGTGTTTCTCCCGTGTGTCTTCTTGTGTGATATAGTAGAGACATCCTTGATACAAACTTACCTCCACATTGACCACATTCAAAATTCTTTTGTTTAGTGTGTGTTACAACATGATCCTGCAACCGGCTCATACAACTGAACTTCTTTCCACACCAGTCACATATCACAGCTCTTCCGTCTTCATGTTCTGTACGGATGTGAACGTTTAAATTTGCTCTCTGTGCATACTTTTTTCCACAATAAGCACACTCGAACTTTGCTTCTGCATTTGTATTTCGCATCTTATGACACATTTTTTTTGTGATGTGGTTATTGAATGATAGCTTGTCTTTGTAAATCTTACCACATGTTTGGCAAACGAGGGGTACCGAATTGTGTCGTTCTTCATGAAGCCTTAGTGAGGCCGCGCTACTGTACGTTTTGCCACATTGGCTGCATATGGCAGTGCAGTGTTTGTATTTTATATGCCTTGAAAGCAGCATTGAAGACCCAAAACTTTTTGGACACTTAGAGCATATAAATTCTTTGGTAGCATGCACTGTTATGTAATGTTGTTTCATTTGCATTGCTGAATAATAAATTTTTGAGCATTCCTTACATTTGAGATTACTAAGATCATCTTTATCATGTACCATGTCGCTTATGGCAGTAATTGGAAAAGATTCCAAAATACTATCATGTTTTCTTTTCAAAACAGATTTCTTATTATATTGGGAGCTTAAACTTTTAAATCTTTTGTATAATACAGTTCGGTTATTGCACTTTTTACGATTATGATAATAAAATTCCACATTATAGTTACTGGTATCCAGAGCAACAAATAATGACTTGTAATCATAGTTGGCTACACTTTCCTGGGTATGTTTCTGGAGGGAATCTATTGTACAGTGTAATTGTTCTATATTTTGTTTACATTGTTGAATGAACTTATAGCAGTTGATAACCGTTCCCGTACACTTCTGGCAAACTATATTGTGTGCAAAAATGCTGTCCAAAACCTGAAATAAGTTAATAGTAAAACATATTGTGAGAAACTTGAAGGGAAATTGGTTTTTAAAATATAAACGAAATGGAGAATACGATCCACTCACATCATATCCTAATACAGCGCATATCAATTCATACAATACTTTAGTCGTTTCGATCTCAATGCCCATAGAAACCTCGTCGTCAAAATTATAAATGGTATCAGTTTCTCCGATTGCATTAAAACACAAGCAACAATAGTTTGATGTATCAGACAAAACGTCACGAAGTATATCACGTAGAATTGGCATATTGTTAGCTTTCAACGGTAAAAAGGATGTTATAGTTTATTTTAAATGAATTTGAATATTTCTTCTGATATCAGTGCACTCTTTATTTCTTTGCCACAGAGTACCTTTTTATGTTCTTTGCTTTACAAACTCACAAACTCACTAACCACAACACTAACTGACCAAGTGACCAAAAAGGTGCTCTGTAGTGATGTGCCGAGTACGGCTTGACTCGAGTCAGACTCGATTCCTGCTGTGGACTCGCTGACTCGAGTACAAATTTATTTTGATTCGAGTACGCAAGACTCGATTCCAGGACTCGAGTACTCTAGACTCGATTCCAGGACTCGAGTACGCTAGGCTCGATTCCAGGACTCGAGTACGCTAGACTCGATCCCAGGACTCGAGTCAGAAATAATCGATTCTGAACTCGATGACTCAATTTTATTATGCCAGTCCAGCTGGCTCGAGTTAAGTTGACTTGCTCGTACTCGATCTGTGTTTACTTAAGAAATGAAATGACGCTAACATAAGTTTGACCCTGCATTTTTTTATAAGCGTACACGAAAAAGTATCTGTCTTTGATTTGTAATAAAACAAATAAAACTTGATCTCATTTCTAGTTTTTAGATACCTCCTTAGTGTGTTCTGTTTTTTTGAAATGTAATATTTAGAAATATTTGATTACAATCAAAATCTCTCAGTCAAATCTCGAGTCATGGACTCGAATCCTGGACTCGCATCCTGGACTCGAGTCCTAGACTCGAATGCTGGACTCGAGTCCTGTCTCGAGTCTGGGACTCGAGTCCTGTTCTCGAGTCTGGGACTCGAGTCCTGGTCCCGAGTCTGGGACTCGAGTCAATATTCAAATTCGACACATAGAACTCGAGTACTGGGATCGAATGGTGGCATCGAGTCATGATTCGAATACCGTATAAACTGACTCGAGTTGACTCGATCCACAAAAACAGCGACTCGGCACATCACTTGTGCTCTGTGAAATTCACTGACAGTGACTGACAGTACTGACACTGACACTTTCAGTATATTACAAAGTACTTACTCTGTGACTGACCATCTAGAATTTTATCTCAATGGCTGACACTCACAGCAAAACAAAGAGATAGAAGAATATATAGTTGATTTTTTTCTGTTTACCCCTTAGGGAAGGCTATAGTCGTTCAACCATATCGCCTAGTCTTTCGTCTATGTTTTCTTGCGTAATAAATAAGTCTTCCGTAATAATAATAATAATAATAAACATTTATTTCGGACCTTTACGTCCATAGGTAACACATACCACAACATTAAACAACACACAACAGAAATACCAGATGTTAGTAACACAAAAAACTTAACAACTATGTTAGTAAACAGTATTTACAGGAGCATGTAGTTGGCTTAAGGACCAGATAATAGGACAATCCAGCTTATTGGCAATGACACTCAAGTGGCCGTTGGTACTGGCTCGCACCCTGCGCAACAAAGATGCTGCTCGCCTTCGCCTGACCGTAGCGAAGCCGTCAGTCAGGGCATCCGTGAACATCCCTGAGGCACTACAGAAGCGAGGCAGCCCCAACAGCATCCTGAATGCATTGTTGTACTGGACGCGAAGAGCATCAACGGCTTTCAGAGTGTAGTTAGTCCAAAGGCTACACGAGTAAAATACTTGACAGTATGCTCTGAAAAGGGTGATTTTAACTGAACCCGTGCAGCGTGAGAACCTCCGTATCAACATATTACATCTCACCGCCAAGGCTCTTCGCTCCATGTCCACGTCCAGATTGTCCTTCAAATCCTCTGTCACAATATGCCCAAGGTATTTAAATTGACGAACACGGTTTAAGACACCACCGTTTAAATAGACAGTTGGGTAGCTCTCAGCAGACTTGTGACCCGCTTTAAAGATGAGTACCTCACTCTTATTCGTGTTATATCTCAAACCGTGTCCCTCGGCATAACACTCACAAACTCTCAACAACTTTTTAAGGCCAGCCATAGACGGACTCAGCAGCGCCATGTCATCGGCGTAACTAATGTTGTTAAAAGCAACCCCATCTATGTAACAGCCGACATGCAGACTACTGAGCCCGACAATGAGGTCATTTATATATAAATTAAACAGGATGGGGGATGTTAACCCACCCTGCCTAACTCCACATTCCATAACATACTCATCTGACAGGACATTTGCCCACCTAACACAATTAACTTGATGCGAGTACCAATACAAATACAAGTACAAATTTAAAAATATGTATCACTTCATTAGGTACATTAGCGTCACAGAGCTTAGACCACAACTTGTCATATGACACCATGTCAAATGCCTTTGACATATCTAAGAAACAGGCAAAAACAGGAGTTTGATTGCCTGTATAATAATTTACAGTCTTTTTAAGACACAAAACTGCCGTCTCAGTAGATAGGCCCTCTCTAAAGCCATGTTGCGCATCGTGCAATTTGATATGGTTTTTCAAAACTTTATTCAACAGACAATCAAATACTTTAGCTACAATCGTGGCTAAAGAGATTGGCCTATAGTTCCCTTTGTCCGATATGTCACTGGTTTTATTTTTCACAATTGGAACGACAATAGTTCTCATCATATCCTTTGGCAGATAAGCATGCGATACACAACAGTTAAAGAACAGTGCTAGAACTCTGGGCAGATGAATACCCGCGTGCTTTAAATGTTCCACACTGAGCCCGTCGTGTCCCGGGGACTTTCCATGCTTCATACGTACTATTACATTCTTTACTTCCTTAGCTGAGAACCTAATTGAAAAGTCTTGTGATAGAGGACGCACTTGATCATCGCCAGCAGACGACGGGCCCAGCTAAAGCTAATAGTTGTTTCTTTTTGTTTTACATAAGAATGCAGGTGTAACACATTCTAATGTTTTTTTGAAGTATTTGGCAGCAAATGTATCGATCCAGCTTTCTCAGAAAACTTAGCTGAGGTAACTAAAACTACAATAAAATTCTCAGCTCCATTTTACTGAGATTACGCCTATTTCAATGATTCCACATATTTTTCCAGTTGCGCAGACACTTGAGATACAAAACTACACCAATTTCACATCACAATATCCACTAGGAATCAATTTCTGAATAATTAAAACAGCCACTGAACTTACTCGAAGAAATCCCGCCAAAAACTCCATACGTCCATAATATTTAAAGATATTCTACCTACTTATATTTGATTTTTTACTTTCTTTTTTTGTTAATGTTTTTGGCTTGTATACTAAGTTCTTTAAGCCATGTCTTCTTATGAATACTTCATTATTTTACCATAAGAATGTGGATTTACACATTCCAATGTTTTTTACGGTATTTGGCAGCAAATGTATCAAGTCGTTGAGGTAGCCAAAATTACAATAAAATTCTCAGCTTCATTTTACCGAGACGAGATCGCGCTGGTTTTAATGATTCCACATATTGTCTGGTTGCGCAGACACTTGAGATACAAAGCTACAGCAATTTTACATCACAATATCCACTAGGAATCAATTTGCACATAATTAATACAGCTGTTCACTTGGGAGAAGAAATCCCGCCAAAAACTCCTACTACAATGAAAACTTGACAAAGATAATGAATATGTGGCGTATTCCGATCTCCACGAGTTTGATTTGCGTGTGTATCTCCAAAAATATTTTTCCTCTTGCCACTTGAGCACTGAGCAGCATCCTCGCTATCACTTGCTTGAGGAAAACTGTTCAATTTACAAGTAAAATACCTACACGTTATCGAAACAAATAGATATTATTTTTATAATAACGATTACTTCTTTTTAATCGTAACGATAAAATACGAAGTCGTTATTATATTTTTTTTAATTACTGTATTTAACACTTGACCTACAGAAAACGCTCTTATCGTTCTGCTATGTCCACAGAGTACCTTTTTATATAATTATGCTATGCCGGAGCTCCGACATAAAGGCCGCCTGCGCCACCAATTTTTTTTATAGGAAAGTTGCATGTGTTAAAAACTGCAAACATTGATTTGGGGAGCCTTTCATAGTCGTATCGCTATAATCCGCTGGCTATTATACAAAAAACTCAACTACGTAAACGTTTAGAAAGAGAGACTTTGTTATAAACAAGTTTGAATAATAATTATTTCTGAAACAAGTCGTTACTAATGTTGTGTATGTGTCGCCGCCATTTTGTTTCATGGCGACGATTGATCTACGAGGTTCTTGATTCTTGAACGAAAAATTTTTAAGCGCGCGCTCCACTTTGAACTGAACTAAAGTTTGTTTAATATCAACAAACAATTTAAGATTGTCGTTGTAGACTTATTTGTGAAAATGATTGAGTCGGAATTAAATGTGCTTGTGTCTAACGTACTGAGTGAAAATCGGTACAGCCATTGCAGGTTATGCCTAAAGGATATTCAAGATCATTACGTTCGTTTTCATGATTCTGTGTCATTGGATACCTCGAATGGGATTTATCAAGCACTTTCTGAAGTCCTCGCGAAACTGTTAGGGGCTGAAGTAAGTAATATAAAATGAAGTTATGCATACTTCAGACTTTATATTTTGTTACCTACTTGGAATTTAAAGTTTGTTTTGGCATGACGACACACAATCGTAGTTAACTGTATCTATGTACTAAAGTTACCGTATTAAGTTTAAAAGTCACGTAGGCCTACATTAATATTGAGATAATGATTTAGTGTCATTGAAATAAATTATAACCTTATCTGTTTTCAGATCTGTGAAGATATTCCTGGGATTGATGCAGTGTGCATGCCATGTGTAGAAAAAGCACTTGAATCTCTAAAGTTCGTACAGTCATGTGAAAACTCAACTAATGTTCTAAATAATATCTTTAATAATCTCACAAATACACTGACTGCTGATATTGACACCACAAATAAAGATCAAACAATGTACATATCAGTTGGTGAACATGAGTCGCAACTTATTATGGTTAAAAAAGAAGTAAAGAAGAAGAGGAAAGCTGAATCAACTAATATCTTTTCATGTATTAAATGCAATGAAGAATTTGAAGATATAATAGAGCTCCGAGTACATAACATTTCAATTCATGATATACTCACATGTGAGGAATGCTATGATAACGTGGCTGATGAGAGTGAACTGGCTGCTCATGAAGATAGTCAGCAGAAGTTTGAATGTCCTGAATGTAATCAATTTAGATGCACCGAGGAAAGCTTGAAACAACATCAGGATACATCTCATGGAGTTTTTGTATGTAAGGATTGTGGCAAATCTTTTAAAAGTTTGGATAAGTTGCAGATCCATGAGCAAAAACACATCTCCAAGAGTGAATGTCCTAAATGTGGCAAAAGCTATAATACTAAAGGTTTCTTTCTCAAACATGTCAAGTTATGTTTAGAAGACATGTTGGATCCGCATCCAATTAGGAGTAAAATTGAGAAAACATATTTTTGTGACAAATGTGGTAAGGGGTATAGTACTCCTGGAGGTTTGCGGGTCCACAATAGATTTGTTCATGGAGATGCCAAGCCACATACATGCAAATTTTGTAATAAGCAGTTCACTGCTCCAAGTTATTTGAAGGTTCACATGGTTAAACATACTGGTGAAAAGAATTTCAAGTGTGACCTTTGTAGCAGATTGTTTGTTTCCAAAGAGGCATTGTTGTACCATACTAGGAGACACACCGGGGACAAACCATACAGTTGCACATTATGTGATGAGAAATTTGTAAATGCCTCTGCTAGGGCTGAGCACATTAAATTCAAACATAATGGTCCAACCCTGATGTGTGAGATATGCTCTCGCAAATTCTTTACCCCCAACTTCTTGAAGCAACATATAAAGAAACATCATGATCCTTCCAACAAGCTATATGCTGGGAGGAGTCTCATACCTCCCAATGTTCCAGCTGTTGAGAATATGAGAGTCAGGCTTGGAGACTTGTAATCAAGGCCAAAACTGTCAAGACTATTAATGAAGGCTTGTTCTTATTTATTGTGATATTTTTATATTATCAAGTGGGCTTTTCCAGAATTATTACACAATGTAATATTTAGTGCAGTATATGCAGATTAGTTGTAGTTTTATTGTTGTTTTTATCAACAATAAATTGTATATAATTTACTTTATATATGTTAGTCTGTAAGGTATTTATCTATGCCTGAAAATAAATGATTTATTATTATTATTGCATAAGGCTTGTGTCTGTAAGTCTTTATATATTAGGTTCTTGTGCATATGTTGTCTATATCAATGGGTACCAAGTGCCAAGTTATCTACTATTTTGCGATTTTCCGATAATAGCTTAGATTTGGGGCATTGTAGTTTTTTGCTAGTGCATAAAGTATTTATTTATTGAATAAATATATTTGTCATATTGTACAATATTTTTAGGTTTCTGCTATTATTGGAATATTGTAAATAACTTTTTAGCTTTGTATCCATTGATATGTTCAACTTTATCTATTGTCAGAAAATAGAGAATATTGTTTTTAAGTTAGGACTCTGTTTTAATATTAAAACAAATATAATTTACACATGTTGTTTTATTTTAAGCAGATGCTCTCCAAAAAATATGTGCCTAATCAATTGATGAGTCTAAACTGTATTTTTCTTTGTGAAAAAATTTAAGCAATAAATCTGAGTGCTGGGTATAAATAGTTTCATTGATAAATTAGTTTAACTTATATTTTCCTAAACTATTCTTTATTTTTTTGGTAAAACTTGTGCAAGATTTACCTTATTTTAAATAATCTCAAGTTGATTTTAATATCAAAATCAACACAAAAATGAATGTGGGCTTAATGTTACCTTATACCTAATATTATTGAATGCAATCAACTGAATCCGCTTCCTCCTTGATTTATGTATCTAGAACTCATTAAAATGATTCTTCATTTTGTTGTAGTAGTTGCATTGTTTAATATTTCACCATAAATTCTGTAAATTCACATTGATAATAACTTAGATATGTTTGGGTACTGCTGAGACTTCTTGTTATTATTTATATTTAAATTAATATTTGGATATACTGCAAAAGGTGCCTCTGCTTCAGGAACAAACAACTTGCTATGAGGATTGTAGTGTCTCTGAACATGTTTCCTTAACTGATGCCCTGTAACAAACTTCACGTGGCAGACATGACACTCTTTCGTAGGGCCAAAATGCTTCCGCCGCTTGTGTTCCATTCTTCGGGATGCTGAAAGAAAGCTTTCGCTACATAAGTCACAAGGAAAAGGCCTTTCACCTGTGTGAAGTCTTGTGTGGTACACTAAAGCTGCCTGCGTCACAAATTTCCCACCACAATGACTGCAGTGGAAATTCCTTGCCTTTGTATGCTTTACAATATGATTGTTTAACCTACTTTTAGCATCAAACTTTTTCCCACACCAGTTACAAGAGAGCACAGTTCCAAATCCGTGATCTGTTTTCAAATGTGTCCGTAAACCATTCTTTGTGGCATAGCCTTTGTTGCAAATATCGCAAAAGAAACTAGGTTGTCGCTCTTCATGTTTGCCACAAATTCTCAAGTGTAGTTTAAAGGTGTGTTTATTAAGGAAAGCTTTGTTGCAGCGTGGGCATGTGTTTACTTCGTGTTTATTCAAATGTGCTCGTAAGTCCTTCTTGGAGGGGAACTGAACAAAGCACAGTTTACATATTGCAGCCACATGATGTAGTTTGTCATGCAATGTCAGCATTTTGTTTGTGCTAAACATTTTAGGACATTTTGGACATTTTAATTTTTTTGGGTAATGCACTCTCTCACTGTGTTCATCAAGTTGTAGTTGGGAGGCGAAAACTTTAGGGCACTGCATGCAGGGATGCTTGGAGTTGCTGTGAACCTTCATATGTTTGACCAGATGGCAATTGGAACTAAATCGTTCACCACATTCCTCACAAATCACATTTGACTTCTTTTGCTTCTTCACTCTATAACGTTTATCTTTAACAAGTTCTCTTATTTTACTAAGGGCAGATTTTTTACTCCTGATTGTATGTTGTTTGCGGCTAGTAAACAAGAGATTTTCGTTTTCCTTTATCACTAAGTATACAGTTTGAACACCCAGCTTGGGACCTATATTTGCAGACTGGTCTACACTTGTGCTTATTCTGTTTAAAATTGAGTTCCAGTTGTCATTGGAGGACTGACACAGTTTTTGGAATAGGTAAGAGTTAATGGTCATAGTGGCACAGTTCATGCACAGGACTTGAGGCAAAGAAGGCTCCTGGACAACCTGGAATAAAATATTTAAGGTTTATTACAAGCAGAAAATTCCATAATAACGACTTTTACACTAATATTGTCATCAATGATAGGTAGTTATAAGTTAAACCACTCAAGAGCAATTTGAGAAATATTTTAATATAAATTATTAAAGACAAGCTTGTCTCGAAAAAATCCATTAATGTCCATGATTTTCTGGAGACAAGCTTAAAGAAGTTATAAATACTGCATTGTTTACGATTCCTTGAAGAAACGAAATTCACTCTTTCAATTTCTAGTAAATATCTGATTTACAGCCGTATTGTTTATATACTTACACCAAGTTCACGAAACATATCAACAAAAGTGAGGGTTTCATCCAAATAGGACCTCTGAAGCCGTACAATGTCTTCAAATGATACTTCTTGTTGCTCCGTCGAAGAGAAACATAACCTACAAATATGTTCAGATTCACTCGTCAAGAATTTAAGAGCTGGTAAAGTTACATCAACTTCTGGCTCCATTTTAATTCAGAAATCTTAGCAGCTTAATCATAAAATTCAACAAAAATATGGATAGGACTCGCGCAGTAAAGTTTTATTTTCAGTTTGACTTTGATTTGACGCTTCTTTTGAAGTTTGGCAGCTTTCAGCTTTGATTTTGACAATCATAATACATACTTTTTTTTTCGATTTGGTTGCGTTCAATTGAGACTTTTAATTTTATTGTTCTTGTTTTGGTTTAAATATTTAAAATGTAAACGCTAATAAAGTACGTATTCGAAGCAATTTGTATTTTTGATAAATATTACCTATATTTTTAACAAAACAGTTAAAGACATTTTTATCTTTCATCTAACCGTATGTTGGGGACAGACGTAGTCGTACATATATCAAGGTCAAATCGCATGTGTTTATTTTTGTTCAGTTTGGCCGGCTTTTGGCAATGCAGATTGAGAACTCGACCTAATAAGTGTTTTGTTGCATTTTCGTTATAATTTCATAGATTTCTTTCATCAAGGAATTCCAATACTGCAGGTAATACAATTTTATCAATCTGCCTTCCTAGTACATATCCATTTGTATATCGACCTTTTTTTTTAGGATGGAATTAGTCATCTCGCAGTTAGGCTAGTCATTTCGCAATTGATTTAATTTTGATTTGATTTAACTATTTGTATTTATTTTTTGATACGGACTTTTAAAATGTATGCATTATCGATGTAACTATGCAGGGCAGGGTGTTTGGTGCATCGTGTGCCAAATTGAAATGGTCGACGGGAGGGGTCATCTGATATCCTTTCAGACCCTTAGACACTTCTCATGCCTTGTGGATTTTTTTCATCGACTTTTTATTGTTTTATAAAGATAAGGCCCAAATTTTTCATTCAAATACAAAAAAATAAAAAAAAAATAAGGCGTAGACTCTGAATTTTAATTTTATTTAGATGCGTAATAAATTAGAGTACTTTTAAATTTAAAATTAGTGACATTCGCTATTTAGCTTTTTTTAAAATTTACTTTCAAAGTTTTGGACTTGAATTAAAGCTGTCCATGTTACAGCTATTTACTTGGCAATAAAAAAGAAAGAAAGAAATAAAAATATATTTTCAGTTTTTGAGATTAGCGTGTTCAAACAATCAACTCTTCAGCTTTTTAATATTACTGGCGACCCGCCCCGGCTTCGCACTAAATATACTACATAATGTCTTTATATATGTAGGTACAACGTTCACAGCTTTTTTATCATTAGACAATACAAACATGTTTTCTTTAAATGTTACTCTTGAAAGAGCAATATATAATTGGCCAAGTGAAAAACACTCAACGCTCAAACCTGAGCCTGCAACGTTGAAAGTTTGACCCTGCGATTTATTAATAGTCATTGCAAAAAATATCTTTACCGGAAATAGTAGCATTTATATTGGAACGGTAACAGTACGATGGTATCAGAGGAATTCGGGGAATCAATGCATCTTTTCCGGTACCACATCCGGTGAGCTGACTGTGCACTCTGTTATGAAAGTTTTTAGTGATTTTACCAGCAAGCGCGTACCATTGCAAGGTTTAGGTGGATTCAGATTTCTTAATAAAATAACAGGACCACATACTTTCGACACCATTTTGCTGAAGAGGGTGTCCAGCGCAAGCGCTATGTCCCTGCATTTTAAATCTGTAATATCTTCAAAAATATTCTTTTGAATTACATGGCCATATTGATTTATATTAAGTGCACAATGTACTTAATGCTGTATTGCTTAACATCGCTTCGTAAATAAGCCATTATTTCTCGTAAAGGTTATAAAACGGTTATTGTGGGTTATTCCTAAGAGATAGACATATACGATCGTAGATTTTTTTGTAGACCTTTTTAAGGTGTACAATACTGTAGTACATTATTTTGATCTATCTCGTAAGGTTCAGCCAGTATCTGCAGTTCTTTATGACATCACATTAGAAACTTCTAAAATTATCAGTATTTCTCTACTATATTATGCATATCAATATAAACGTTCCTCTTGAATTACTCTATCTATTAAAAAAAACCGCATCAAAATCCGTTGCATAGTTTTAAAGATCTAAGCATACATAGGGACAGATAGCGGGAAGCGACGTTGTTTTGAACCGACTTCAAAAAAAAGGAGGAGTATTTTTTTATCATCATGATTTTTTTTTATGTTTGTTACCTCAGAACTCCGTCGTTTATGGACCGATTTTCAATTATTTTTTTGCCCTTGTAGGATATGCTTCCAGATTGGTCCCATTTTTTTTCAAAATCCAGTTCTGATTATGGGATCCATGAGGAATCGAGGGAACTCCTCAACTATTATAGGCAACCATATAGGTAGTGATTTTGGTATTTTCATCGAGAACAGTCATAAAGTAACATTTGATGAAGTAGAACTGATGAAGAAGACCAGAAATGGTCAACGGAATTTCATACTCACATAGATATCAGAATGAATATAGTTAAGCGACTATGACAATACAAATAAAGAAATGGTTCTAAATAGTAACGTTAAAAATGGTCTCATCAAAGTGATCTAATGATGATGATGGAAGTCGGAAGGTAGGCACTGGAACTCCGTAATTAATCAATGTATCCTAGCCGTGTGTGGGCTTATTAGAATTGTCGTGAGATGCACTTTGGCTATAAGGTACTATCGAACTGATCTGATGATGGAGCCGGAAGGTAGACACAGGAACTTCATAATGAAACAGTGTAATCTAGCAGTGTTAAGAAATAAATGGGCACTCTGTTTATAAGTGTATCGCAACAAAAAAATGTGTTAAATAAGAAACAAACTATACCGAGAAAGATCTTCTTCCTTCCGAAATTAAAGTTATTTTGATCCTTTTAATGTTTTTTTTTAGTGAAGTCGATTATTTTTTTTTTGGAAAAGTTTTTATATACTATGTAGTGATGAAGTACCTTTAGATTTCAGACTCCTACGCAATGTTTTAATTAGCCAGGCTGTTTAACAAGTTTAGAAAACTGTTTTGTCACTATGTATGTAAAGTCTGCAACAAAAGTTTATACTCAGACATTTTTGCGTTCACCTACTTATTATATTTTATGAAATCTGAATAGACACAAAATAATTGAAATCATTCATTTTTTCTGCAATTACTAACAGTTTATGCAATTATATAAAAAACAAATCTGCTGGTTTCACATGCGATCTTCAATATTCGTATCGATATCGTTTAGATAAATTTTAGTTATTGAATTACTTTTTTATTTCCAGATGGCGTCTTTTACACCAATTACGTTGTCAGGGTGGAACTTGGGCCAACGACATCGGTATATCAACGCCTTAGTACATGAGGCTAAAGTGAGCGGAGCGTCAGTTCAGGAAATCGAAGCTCTACCTGAAGAGTCTGCAGTCGATCGCCTCTTTAAAATAGACCTCGCCATAGAACTGAAACATGTAGACTACATAATACGTAATTTAAAAGATGATGACATGTTATACGTGAGCAGAGCCCTTAAAGCAACATGGCTTATAGACCACCCTGAAGTTATTAACCCTAAGTATTTAGAAGAGGTTCTCTTCCCAGAAATGATCAAGCCAGCAGTTACTAAAATGAAGCATTGGCTCTACATCAATCTACGAGACCCAACAATGTGTGAGGAGTTCTATCAGCACTACAAAGAGAAAACATTTGAGTTTGCCATAAAGTTTCTTAGTCGCTGCAGTCATGAGTTCATACTGGAAGAGACTCCCAAGATATTGTCTAAAATATCCACTCATTCATTAAAAGTATTGTGTGAGATATGTCCTGGAGTTGCCAAAATATATTTTGATTCATTGGCAACAGATGAAGATGTGAAAACACGCTATCTTGAAAGAGAACAGTCATACTACAATAGTGTGAAATGCGTACTGAAGTTAGATGCAGATGTATTCCTCGACATCACGGAAAAGTATTTCAATATGAACAGCTTCAGCAGACTTAGTCCTTTGGCGACTGACTACATCCTACGCTGCCATAAAACCAGATTCATAAATAAGTTGGAGCTGTACGTTGCGTATTTCCTGCACATCCCGACTGTTGCTGCTCGACTCAGTGTCGAGGAGTGTCAGGAAGTAGTGCTAAAGCTAGCGCGAGCAAGCTACTTGCAGCAATGGTTCCAGTACAAAGTGGTGGAGCCGCTGATAAAGCGTCTTAGACCTGACAAGAGAGCGGCGTTCAAGAAACTTGTGTTCGTTGAGAAGGATATCGGAGAGCGGGTCCCGCAATGGCCGTACTCAACACCAGAGTCTCCCACACCTTCCGACACTGATCCGCATATATTTGACGACGAGGATTACATGCCAGTCTGTGAGACGAATTACGACTTTAGGTGCATGCTAAAAAAAAGAAAATATGCTCGCTTTGAGAAATGCATTGTGGAGTCATGTGCGGATGTGAAAACGGACTTAGACCGATTGTTTGATGAGTTCCGGTTTATCGGATTCGATCGAGCTCTGCACGACTTAGGGCAACGGTTAGGAGCTGCTGGTTCTGCGGACCGGAGACGCGATATATTTCTTGTCCTAGTGAGCAAGAGCGGCGGGCGCAGTGACGCGGTGTCGGCTCTGTTGCGTCTTGCAGCCCGCCACAGCAACGAGCCCCTGCACACTCGCGCCTCCATATTGCGCAGCCTCGTCAAGCGCGCTGACGTTTGGCGCCTGCCTGCAGATGTTTGGCAATATTTTCTAGATTTCGGGCACGGACTCGGACTTGACGGTACATCATCCGAAGCCGCGTGCCGTGAGGGACTGCACTGCGTTGTGATTCGCCAGTTAATAGCTGGCGAATGTGAACAAGCTGTCCGTGATGCTTTTCTGAATGACTTTTCAACGCTGGCAGAGTATTCCCTTAAGGTGGATGAGCGAGTGCGCGTTGCTAATGGTCTTCAAAACCTGTTGGCAATGGACGCAATAGACTTAGAACCAACAATAGCTGCAAAACGGCTTCATCAACTGCTCGATGTTATTGAAACATACCACGTTCGCGTGGAAGCAGCATCACCTGTGGTGGAAGCAGTGAAAAGCTTAGCTTTGCGCAATACAAATGTCGCTGACTCCTTATTAAAACGGTTATATAACGCAAGGATCGGACGTCGTGAGTTACTTCGAGAAAACTTAAATATTCGGCGCGATCAGGGGGCGCTCATGAACGCGCTGCGCCACGACCCGGCTGTCCTCGAACTCGATAAAGTTGTAGATATAATTTCCACTGAACAGACACAGTTTAACGAATTCATCTCGAAGCTGGTGATATACTTCAACCAGAAGAGTGATCTTACAATACAACTCAGGAGCGTTTTAAAGGAGAAGATTGTTCAACAACCGATTGAAAGTTGTAAGAATATAAAATTGGCGCGACCATTGACAAGTCTCTTGCATAAAGATTTTGAGAAAGAGCTGCGTGAGTTTGACGCAATGGGTAAAGAAAGCGCAAAGTTTGCGGCGGCGCTGAGGGCTTGCGCACACCGCGCCCGGCCTGTCGTTAACTTGGCGGAGTGGGGCTGGCGCAAGGCTGGCGTGAAAGCTATCGCAACGCGAGCGATGCGCTGCCGAGAAATAGAAAGAGTTGCGTTTACCCGAGAGTTAGCGATGGAACGACGCACGGTGAGAGTAGCCTTAGCAATGAGTGAGGGAGGGTTACTTCTAGACATCTTTGCATCAGCAGCGAAACTTCGTCCCGTGGCAGCTCTGCGTGCTGCGTTATCGTACTTCCGTGACCATGGCTCTTCTGCTGAGCCTAAAGTATGGGATATCATTAAACCGCTGTTGTCCAGCATTGACCTCGTATCCCGCAACAGACTTCGCAAGCTGATCCGAAAAACCGAATGGATTCCCTCATTTATTAAAGCTGACTACTGCGGAACGTTATATTTTGTGCTTAATAAAATATCCAAATCAGGTTCGAACTTCGTGCTTCGCGATTTGTGCAAGCTTCTACCTGAAGTAAAAGAAGATATAATCGAAAATATTTTGCTTTCGATGTTCGAAAAGACTAGAGATGATGAACCAGCGATAGCCTACCCTACAATGTTTGTCAGGTACTTGATGCTGTCTAGAGATCACGAAGATTTACAAAGGAGATTCTCAAAAGTTGGTGATAAATTTTTAGATCAATTAGATAACTTACGCTGCGAAAAGGAATCGAATTTCCAAAATAGACTTGACGATGTTATTAAGAGTTTAAAGTACAATGCAGCATTTCTGGACACTAAATACCCGTCGTGTTTGTCAGTGATCGAAAGGATCTTAGCTTGGACGCAGAAGTTCATGCCGAAAGAAGAATATTTTGACAAGTATGTAAATCTACATTTAACAATGTTATATTTTAAAGCTGTAAGACAGAGCATAAAACAGATACCTGAAGTTTTTGCTGATCCGAAGAAGAGGAAGTCGGAGGGTGTGGAGGCTGTGGGCTTCGTGTTCGGCAGATATATAGTGAAGGAGGTAGCTGAACTTGCGAGCACATACTTCGACTCCATAATAGAACTGTATATGGCTGCTTTGGTTGATTACTTAGGTGACAACTTTACGTGGGGAGATTCGAGGGCGAAGTTCCTTGGGTCCCTTCTCAAAGGTATATTAGCGGAAGCAGTCGGTATCCAACGTCGCATGGCGGTGTATGTCCTCAGTAATCTGCGGTATGATGTTAAAGATTTTACTAGAAAAGATATTGAAGAAATAATGGTACAGGATAAATGTATCGAGTTATTTGTTTATGCTGAAATATTGAATTAATATAAATTTTTGAAATGAACTTACCGATTTTTATTTTATTATAAAAATGTCCTATGTACTTACTTGTCATCTGTTTTATATAATAACCTGTCCTCCTCTTGATATTATTGGTACCTAAATATAAAAGTAAAAATATTTTTTTCTTGGATGAATTAGCAACAACCGCGCGGTCGAAGAAACATATGACTATGTACACATTCAATTTTTAATAATAGACAGATGGAAAAAATGTAAGGTCACCCGGGGCATTCGCGTCTTTGGGGCTGTTGCGTCTAATCGAAATAATTTAAAATATGTTTGAAAACCAACCTCTCCTGCCATCTAGTTTTGTTTATTTTGAATAAAATCATAACGTATACTTTCAATAGACGGCGTTGCTCCGCACAAATTTAAAATATCGGCCATATTGAAAATATCGCGTGTTTCGTCAAGAGGTGCTGCGCGTGGTGAGTGATTAAAATCTTTAAGTATCAATGTTTTTACTCAGTTTTCCGTTTTTAGAATGAAATATTCATACACAACATATTATAGGCTGTGTATATCGATAGTTATTTTTATTGAAATCGTTTTATTTGTGGAGAAATGAAGATTTAATTCTTTTAGGTTAGGTCTGGTTTTTTGGGGTAATGCTGTTTCGGGGTTATTGCGTCTGCATGACGCATTTGCCCCAAAACCAGAGATCTTAAACCTTTTTTTTTGTATTTTCTTGTAGTCAATTTCATTTCGTGACTAAGTGTTTTAACAGCTTTGTTTGAATTAAATTTGCCTTTCTTAATTTTTTAAACTTTTTATGAGAGGTTTAGGAATAGTTTTTATTATAGTGTAGTTTCAATTTGTCTTGCAGGTAATTTAGATCACAATGGTTATATTGAGATATATTAAAAACGACAAATATTTGGACAGAAACGACTTTCAATATTATATAGAGTAGATACTAACCTGACCATGGCATAAAACACATTTTACCTTGTCACATGAATGTTTCGGATGCCGACAGTCCCATGCGACACTAATTGGACCTCGTCATTTGATTTTGATTATGAATACTCAAATTGCAATTGCATTATTAGAAAGTTCATTCTTTTGGTGTCAATCTTGTACTATTTATACTTTGTACATGCACTACACTGAGGATGAATGCGAATATTACCATGAATTAGATTTTCACTGCAATATTGTTTTTTTCTTGTAATAATTTGTAAGTAACGACGAAATAAGTTGTTTAAGTATGTGGAACAGGAAATTTGGTGTGCTCCTCGAAGAGTAAAACTTACCCGTAATTTTGATCTGATTTTACTGTGATATTAGAATATGAAAGATTTGATCTTGTGAATGTCAATTATAATAGCCATACATATTAGTAGAATGATACATAGATGAACCAGCTTTAAAATTTTTGTTTTGATCTACCAATAAAAATACTACACATTTATTACACATTGTTTAGGTAGAATAATTTTCTGTAAAAAATAGTTCGCTCCTAATTTAACTCCTAAATTGAAAGAGCTCTGACTGCAAATACCTAATGTAACTCGATTTTGATTCAAAAATCTACATGTTGCTTTTATTTAGCACCCAGGTTTTTTTTATAAAAGTTTATTCTAATTTTACCTTCAAAAATAAAATGTTTTGAACGTCTGGATTTGGATAGCGGGTAAATGCGTCTAAAACAAAATAGTCGCATTTTCCCAGATTTTATAACATCGCTTCTGATGTAATAATTATTTAATATTTTCTTAATTTACTGAAAGATTTGTGTGTAAAACTTTAGTTGAAGTAAAACATATCTATTCCAGCCTTCAAACATCACAGGTTTAAAACTTATTTAATGAAGACGCGTTTGCCCCAATACGGGAAAGTGCGTCTAAAATATACTCTTTTTAAAAAAAAGTATATTTACTCGTATTTATTGTAACTAATGATAGAAAAGATTCATTAAGGTTGCACACAGATAATTTCTTTATACATTTGCGTTAAAGATTTTTCCAAGAAATTTAAAGTTAGTGTAATATAAATTTTTAAAAGAGACTAAGGTTTGTATATGACGCAATTGCCCCGGTTGACCTTAGATGAACCTATGGACTGGGTTAAAATTTAGATGAACCTATGGACTGGGTTAAAATGTAGATGAACCTATGGACTGGGTTAAAATGTAGATGAACCTATGCCTGGGTTAACATGTAGATGAACATATGGACTGGGTTAAAATGTAGATGAACCTATGGACTGGGTTAAAATGTAGATGAACATATGGACTGGGTTAAAATGTAGATGAATCTATGGACTGGGTTTAAAATGTAGATGAATCTATAGACTGGGTTTCAAATCCAATCTCAGAGAATATTTCGTTTAGTCAGTTACCGATTAACGAGTAGGAAAGCCCTTGGGGACTTACCATGATAAGATTTCAGTCGTGTGCGATACATGAAGGTTTATCACATTAACAGTAAGTACGACCTAAACTGGTTGTAAAATGGATCGCGTTAAGACCTTGTGGTAGCACTTCCGTTCGAAATGAAAACCAATTGCACATATAAATTTTGTGGTGGAAAATCGTTTAATGTCTCCTCCCGCTCTGGGGTGGAACGACTAGCCAGCACTGTACCGATTTCTATAAATTTGGACCGCATAAAGAATGCTCAATTAAACAATTACATTAAACATTAAATACATAAAACATTTACATTAAATACCTTTTCTGCAATTTATTATTAGGTATTATTATTTATAGTGTAATCTAAAATCTACTGAGTTTCTGCATGTACCTACTTGAACACAAAAAGTTTTCGGAAAACTGGATTTGGACTGGAGATGATGACTGAAGAATGTTTATAATATTTATACTTACGCGCCCAAAACACCACGATCAATTGATTAAGTAGGTATATCATCGGCATCGTTGTGCCAAAGATAAGAGTGAATTAATTTCGGTAGGTACGTGATAAGCAATGTTACTTGGATATAATTTTAAATTACTGGCCATAGTATTACCTAGTTGTTTTTACGTTAATAATCGAAACGTTTCCTACTTTTGGCTCTGATTGGTTAAGAGCTTGGAATGGGCCAATCGGAGCGCTGAACGTCATAAACGAGTCAATAATCACTGAATTTTTATTTTGTAAATGATGTTGAAAAAACCAGTTTTATTAATACATTTATATGTGTCGTAGCCAGATCTTAGAGATCACTAAAACCGTTTATATGTTAACATTTGATGATATGTTAATCCTCGTTTGGCCATATCATTGACTAGCTTCTGCCAGCGGCTAGGCTCGCGTGAAAGTAGGTTTCTCCATACAAACTTTGGACCCCCGTCTAATTCCCTTAGAGGGTGAATTTTGGAAAAACCTCTCTTAGTGCTCGCCTACGACATAGGTAATAATAATAATATTTAATAATAATAATATTTTATTTGCATAAAACATGGTATACAATACATAAAAGGAAACCTTGTGCAAAACTTCACGCTCTTAGTCCCTGTAGTTTCCGCTGTGCGTTGATATGTCAGTCAGTCAGTTTCTTCTTTTATATACATATATGTAGGATTTCTATGATAATAAAAGGTCTAAAGAAAGTAGGCCAAACGAGGTTTGAAATACCATCAAACTCCAGTTTTACTTGGCCATATCATGAAGTGATCAATTTCTAAGATCTGACCACGTAAAAACTCCACTATCCGTCTGTCTGTCACCAGACTGTAACTCATGTTCCGTGATAGCTAGACGGTTGAAAATTTCACAGATAACGTATTTCTGTTGCTGAAAAACTAATAATAAAACCAGAATAAAATAATTTGTGTAAAAAAAGGTGTATACCTAGATAATGGTACGGAACCCTTTGTGCGCGAGTGTGACTTGCACTTGGTCGGTTTTTTTAAATATAATATGTACCTAGTGACCTTGTCGGTCGGTCAGTACAGCCCCCCTAGCCAAGTTACATCCGTTTCGTTTCGCTTCTCTTTTTGTCGATCGCCTCGAGTCAAAGGAACAGGGGGCGTGGCAGACTCGAGGCGATCAACGAAAAGAGAATCGAAACGAAACGGTTGTAACTTGGCTAGGGGGCTATTATATGTAGTTTTGTATCTGCAGTAAAATAAAACAACATTTCACTAGCAATCAACTTACATTTATTTGTTACACCTGAGTATTTTTAACAATTATGTATTATTTTCGATATAAATAACTAGCTTTTGCCCGCGGCTTCGCTCCCGTCAACTGACTACTCTACCCTACTCTACCCCACTTTACCCTACTCGATAAAAAGTACCCTATGTCCGTCTCCTGGTTCTAAGCTACCTCCCCACCAATTTTCAGCCAAATCGGTTCAGCCGTTCTTGAGTTATAAACAGTGTAACTAACACGACTTTCTTTTATATATGTAGATTAAAAGCAGTCGGGTAATGAAGATTAATAAATGCGTAAAATTAAAAATACAAAACAACAAACTGTCGAGGAAGATAGAGATTAAGGGGGTTACCATGACGTTCAAAGTAAGATTGTTTCATTCTTATTTCAGTGTGGGTAAGAGACAGAGCTATACAGGTTGTCTAGCGCCATCTCTTACCCACACTAGTAATAAGAATGAAACAATCTTACTTTAAACGTCATGGTACAGGTCTAAGTATTCGAACGCATTCCACTACTTTCGTTGACAAATCTTTCACAATTCAAGCAGCTCGTTTGTGGAATGCGTTACCCTTAGAAGTGAGGCGTGCTCAAACGCTACAGTACGTTTAAAAAAATGGTGAAGGAGCATTATCTTTCACCTTGATTTTTTTCTTCTCCTGGCTCATTTATAAATTTAATATTTATTAGTATATTTTTTTCTTATATTGTATTTGTGTTATTTTGTCTTATTAGTATTTTTCTGGTGTTGTACACTGACAGCCCTAATTCCATCTCCTGTCTTTCAGTCCATCCAAACGTTGACTGTAAGGAATTAATTGCCCTGTGCGATAAGACTGCCCATTGTACACGTATTTTTAATTATGTTTGTCTTGTATTTTTGTTTATCTGGTGTATAATAAAGAATATAATAAATAAATAGAGCAAATAGGGGCCTTGCAATGACGTGTTGAAATGTATTTCTTGCCTAAAACATTGTTCGCCAGGATCGTATATTTACGACCAAATACTCCATCTCGTCAGTACTTATGTCACCTGGAAATTGAAGAGTTAAATGGAAGTTAAAGCCAGAAATATGTACGGCATAGCTTTTTTATCTAAGGTAAATATGACGGTAAGGAACTACTGGAATTTGACCGAACAATTCAGCATGGGCAAAAAACTGAAGAGCGCGGTCATTCATTATCAGTTCCTCTATTTCTTTCCTCGTAGAGTCCTCTATGTCAATCTGATACTGCCTCAAGACATACACTGCCATCCGACGCTGGATGCCAGCTGCTTCTGTCAAGATACCTTTTAGTACAAAACCAACGAAAATGTTCCTCGATACTCCATACGTAAAGTTACAGCTCAAGTAGTTCAGCAAACCTTCGGTATAAAGATCTATTATCGAGTCGAAGTATATGCTCAAAAGTTCAGCTACTTCCTTCACAATATATCTGCCGAACATGAAGCCCACCGCCTCTACACCCTCCGACTTCCTCCTCTTTGGATCTGCGAAAACTTCAGGCATCTGCTTCATACTCTGTCTTACAGCTTCGTAATACAACATTGTTAGACGTACTTGCGTATAGTTTTTGAAGTATTTCTCTTTTGGCATAAACTTTTGCAACCAAGTCAAAATTCTTCCGATCACTGATAAACACGACGAGAATTTATCGTTCAGAAATGCTGAATTATACTTTAAGCTCTCCAAGATTCGATTTAGTCTTGTTTGAAAATAGTAGTCATTTTCACGTCGGAGCGTGTCTAATCGTTCTAAAAATCTGTTTCCTATCTTCATGAATCTCCTCTCAACATCTTCCTCGTTTTGGGACAGCAGAAAGTACCTGATGAAGATAGTAGGGTACGATATTGCTGTGATATTGCTATCAGCATCATCGTCAAGCATTTGAAGCAATATGTTTTCGATGGACTGGTCACATTCAGGAAGAAGTTTTGACAGGTCTCGAAGCAGCATTTGGGCTTTATGACTAGAAATTTTGGAAAGAGCAATGTACAAGGTAATGCAATAGTCAGGTTTTATGTTGGACGGGATCCAATCAGTTTTTCCAAGTAGACGACGGAGCCTTTCACGAGTTTCCAGATTGACACTAGAAATCAGAGGTTTAACAATCTCCCATACTCTAAGGTCAGAACTAGCGCCATGACGACGGAAGTATGGCAGCGCAGTGCTCAATGCAACCGCAGGACGCATCTTCGCTGTAGATGTGAAGGTCTCGACAAGCAAACCGCTCGCAGAACGCATACTCAGAGCTAAGGCTACTCTTACCGTGCGTCGCTCAGTCGCCAACGTACGGGTTAACGTATCTCTTTCTATTTCTCGGCAGCGCATCGCTCGCGTCGCGACAGCTTTCACGCCAGCCTTGCGCCAGCCCCACTCCGCCAAGTTGACGACAGGCCGGGCGCGGTGTGCGCAGGCCCTCAGCGCCGCCGCAAACTTCTCACTTGTCTTACCAGCTGCGTCAAAGTCACGCAGTTCTTGTTCAAAATTATTTCCATACAGACTTGCCAGTGGTCGAGCCAATTTAACATTCTGCCCTTGGGCGAACTTGTTTGTCAAAGCAGTGCGGAGAGCTGTTGTAAAATCTTGTTTCTGGTCAAAGTAAATTATCAGCTTTGAAGTGAATCTATCAAAGTTTCCCTGACGAGCACCGAACCTACGGAACCGCGTCAGATGATAAGGGTTTCTTCCGATTCCCACCACTTGAGGGGCGTAATGACCATAGGGCATCGGTTGAGGATTGGGCATACCGAAGTGCATTTGTTGAGGAGCGGAATTCCCTAAGTCCTTCGGTTGTGGAGCGGACCAACCCAATTGAATTGGTTGAGGAGTAGGACTACTTTCAAGCCTGGAAAGAGTTGCAAAGCTACCGACTACTGTCGGTGGAGAAGTGGAACTACCAAAATTGAAACCGATCGGAGCAGAAGCGGAACTAATGTTAATATCTGTCGACCCAGCAGTGGAACAACCAAAACTGAAACCTGTCACAGGAGTAGCAGTATTGTTGGCTACTGTCGACTGAGAAGGGAAGCTGCCGAAATGGAAGTCTGTTGGAGGATAAACAGAACTACTCGCACCTGTCAGAGTATCAGTGGAAGAACTGCCGAAATTACTCACATCTTTCGAGAGAACAATGGGACTGAAACCTGTCGGAGCGGCAGCAGAAATGTCGACATCTACCAAAGGAGCAGCTGAATTAACGACATCTGATGAAGGCACAGTAGAACTGCCGCCATCTGTTGAAGGAGCTGTGGAAATACAGTCATCTGTCGACTGTGCAGCGGAACTGCAGAAACTGAAGCCTGTCGGAGGTTCAGTGGAACTACCGGTATTTGTTGGAGGCAACGTGGCATTACCAAAACAGAAGCCAGTCACAGGACTAGCAGAACTGTCGAAATGGAAGCCTGTGGGTGGAGCAGTGGATCTACTGACTTCTGTCGACTGATTAGTGGAAGTGCTTACATCTGTTGAAGGAACGACCTGAAGGGCAGTGGAACCGTCAAAAGTATAATCTGTTGGAGGAGGGGCGGGTCTACCGAAATTGTAAATGTTTGAAGTTGGGGCGGAAGTGCCAAAACTGAAGCCTGGTCTTGGTGCAGCGGATCTGCTAAAGACGTTAGGCCGAAAAGTAAAACTACTGAAGTTTTTCTGTCCACAGTCCTCGACGGTCATTATGTCCACCACTCGCTGTAGGTCAAGGACAGATGGATCATGTCGCAGTGCATTCAGCAGCGCCGCTTCGTCTTGTCGGAACTCCATATTATATCGCAGCAGCTCGCGTCGAGCAATCCTTTCATTATAAAGATGCTCCAGCAAAGGACGTGCGACGTCAGCGTCACGCGAAGCTAAGGCCATCACTGCTTTGACTGCTGGTGATGATGGCTCAATTCGAACGCGGTATATTTTTAGAACATCCAGTAACTTCCGAAGTCGGTCCGCAGCTATTGTTGGTACATCATGTGTAGCGGCCATGGCCAACATGTTTTCGAGACCGATAGCAACGCGCTTTCGTTCGTCCACTTTTAGTGAATACTCTAAAAGTGTTGAAAAGTCTTTCATAAATGCTTCGCGGACGGCTGGCTCGCACTCACCAGCTAATAACTGGCGAATTACAACGGCGTGCAGTCCCTCAAGACATGCAGCTTCGGCTTTTGTACCGTCGAGTCCGAGTCCGTGACCGAAATCAAGCAAGTTTTGCCAGACATCTGCAGGCAGGCGCCAGACTTTAGCACGCTTGACGAGACTTCGCAATATGGCGGCTCGTATGTGCGGCGGCTCATTAAAGTGCCGCGCAGCGAGATGTAGCACGGCTACAACCGCATCAGTACGTCCACCAGTCTTGCTCACCAAAACAATGAAGATATCACGCCGCCTGTCTGGGGAAGCCGTAGTAACCAATCGCTGACCTAACTCGTGCAGAGCACGCTCAAAACCAATAAAACGGAACTCGTCGAACAATCTATCCAAATCAGTTTTCACTCGAATCATATTCATCAGCATGCGCGCTTGAGGTGGCGCTGCATAGCACGCAGCGGCGAATGGCATGGGGTTGCCAGGTGGCGCAGCTTGAGCTGCGTAAATAGGCGAGATATCGCACATAAAATCCTGATCATCGAAGATATGTGGGCCTATGTCGGAGAGCACTGGGGGACCAGGCCTCTCGTACGGCCATTTGTCTTCACAGACACCGATGTCCTTATCAACAAACACACGTTTCTTGAAAGCCGCTCTCTTGTCAGGACTGAGTCTCTTTATCAGCGGCTCCACAGCTTTGTATTGGAACCAACGCTGCAAGTAGCTTGCTCGTGCTAGCCGTATCACTACTTCTTGACACTCCTCAACATTAAGTACCACAGCAAGAGTCGGGATGTGCAGTAAATACGCAACGTACAGCTCCAATTTATTTTTGAATCTAGTTTTATGG